>CM030366.1:35007165-35673816 GCA_017893485.1 Hemerocallis citrina
CAACTTAACTAGGTCTACAACTCAGAATGACCACCATTAGATATGACCTACATCATAGAAACTGTGGACAAAGTTTCAAATGAATTCAACGAGTTTTCACCATTTTTCCTACCACCACAAAAATCGATGTTTTAGAGTCTAGAATTACTCCTTTTTCCGATGGGCAGGATGAGTGGACACAACTTGAAAACTTGTGCATAGTTTTTGTTATCGACCAATATCCAGCCGTGTTTAGATGGTCTATATATGAATTTTGAGTTATCACCCTAGATAACTTGGCTAGGATGACACTAGTCCCCTATACTGTATATATAGGAGACCCAACTAAAATAATTAAGAAGATTATTATTTTTATTTTTATTTACCTTTATTGTTTTTGCATTCGGCCGTAGTCGCTCGCATTGGGGGAGAGAGGGATTTTCCAACATCCCCCCAAAAAATCGTTTTGAGGCTGGTAACGAACATTAATTGTCTTTTGTTTCGTTGTTCAACAGATTGTACAACTTTAGTTCTAACTGACTCAATATGGTTGACTCTGATAAATTTGTTATGAGGGAAGACTGGAAGAGACACATGGGGACAAATAGGCATCGTATAATCACTTAATCATAGTACTAATGGTAAGAAATTAGTGAAAGAAAGTTTAAATTACCTAGTTAAGGAAAGAACATGCATAGAAATGGGGATGAAACTAGTTGACATTATCAGATAAATGATTAAAGAAATTGATCCACAAGAGACTAATCGGAGTCGAGGTTAAAACTTTGCACAATTAAAGCCTGAACCGATGCATCATAAACTCTAGAATGCACCTTCCGATTCCTCATCACTGATCTACCAATACCTGTAATGATTTAATATGGCTGGAACCAACAATAAGGTCTATTTGACTTTTTTACAAATGGAGCACTGGTGTTGCAATAATGATATCAATTACAACTTTTGATGCAATTCCAATCTGTATACATTAGTAATTTGACCTATAACCAGAAAAATATGTCAGGTTATAGCCAAAAAAATTGTGAATTGGTAACGTAGCCAACTTGTTCATAACAACATTTACACTGTACCTCACCATTGTCATCAAGATAATTAATTCATTATCATTTGCAGCAAGCAAAAATTGATTAATTGGGAACTATAGGGAAGTAAATGCAAACGAAAAACTGTATTAAACAAATTTTAAAAATTAAAATAAACATGGGTGCTTTTGGAACAGAGAATAAGGAGTTGCAAGCTTCCTTAGATGTATATACAACTGCCACCTAGATATAAGATATGGAAAAAGTAGGTTATTCAGTAGAATGATACCTTGGATGAGATTCTCTTGCTTTAGAAAAATCTCCCTTAGCCTACTCTGGCCACAAGGGTTATACTTGAGATTGAATTTGTCAAATCGATGAAAGGTGCTCTTGTCAGCATGAACATCTAATAAATCAACATTAAGGTCGTACCTGTGAAAACAAAAAAAGGCAACAAATATAAACAGGGCAATCCATATGCATACTGGGTTTAATTAATGGAGTTGTAACTGCGAGATTCTACTATTTAGCAATAGAATTTATTACCCAGTCAGATCCAAGCTCTCAAAAACCTCCTTTAAGGTCAAATAAGTTCCATCTCTGAATATCACGACCTAGTCAAGCAACAGAAGTATACATCCAATTGATGAAAAACAATTAACTCCAATAAAACTGTAATTTGAAAAGCAAGTTAAGATTACACCTCATCCGGTTCTTTTCTCAATTTCGACTTTATAAAACGTAGCAGATGTTTCTGGTTCATGCATGCTGAGTGATGAACATGAGTGTCAACCTTCCTAACATTATAAAAATCACGATGTGGTGCAGTTTTCTGAGCAAGAAATTCCCTATCAGCATTGAGCATCAAATGAAGATTGAATTTCTGTAGGTGACAACCAGCAGGTATAGAAATAAAAGGTCATGTTATTGTGATAAAAGAATAACGTGTTAAGAACTTGATTTTGTTATTAATTCTCATGAAATTTTAGAATTGATATCTATAAAATAAAATACAACAAAAGTTATCAAGTGGCTCTCATTCAACAGGGTTGAAATCAATGGTCCAGATCTAACCTCACAAAACATATTTTTCCACTCAAAAATTTCCCCCCAAAACTCAAATTCAAATTCCCAAAAACAACTCCTTTATTTATTCATGTATTTATTTATCTCTCTCTCTCTCTCTCTCTCTCTCTCTCATTCTCTCTCTATTTACTCAGAAATTTATATTTTCATATTTCAAATTTGTAAATTTTCAGATTTTTTATGTACTTTTTATTGCTCATGTTACATTGAAAAATACAAATATCTCATCAACAGTTAAATTTCATCATTTTCCACACTCAAAGTTCTAAGAAGTTGGATTTTACACCCCCATTTATAATTATTTTTCAACATATACTAATAAAAACATGGACTTTTATTTACAACTAATTATTGTTTTACTATTCAAACTTGAGCTACATAATTGTTGTTTTACTTGTTTACAAGACTTTCATATGTTGTATCGTTCCGAAGACGTGCCGTAAGCACGTGCCCACGAGCAAATCTAGTTTTTCAACATGAACAAAGTAAGGTTATTACTTGTTCTAAAAGATTCAAGCGATGATGACACAAAGTTCGGATATTTCCTGCAGCAATCACTTTTAGGATTCTATGCAAATCTGTGAAAAAGGTTGTCGCATCAGCAACAGGGTAAATCCTCTCCATTGCTGCAGGGGAAACAATTCGAACAAAATAAATTTCTCTCAAAAATAAAGACATTTTATAAACATATAAGAAAGTAATAGAGAGGCATGTCAATAAAATCCTTACTTTCTTGATTTCTATACAAATGAACGACTCCATCAACCATTTGGAAGAAATGCTACATGGCAGAAAAATGAGGGCCGTTCAAAAACATACGAGTGAAAGAAACATAACATATTAAAACAACAGTGGGAACAATAAAAGTTTACACTAATCAAACTCACATCTGTTTTCTGCTCCGCTACATATGCAAAAGGGTTTGGATTTGGCTTTGGTGTACTTGGGTCGGTTATGATTTCCTTTTCCCAGGGAGCAATTTCTTCTTTGAACACATAACTTTCACGTAACTCGAGGCACTCTTGAATAATTTTGTAGACCTCGGCTTCATCGGAAGTAGGTGTCTCTAACAATTAAGAAAGAGATAGCAATGAGAAAATGAATCTGTCAAGTATCTATTTCATTATATAGTCCGCAAGAAAATAAGGTTTGATAACAATCCACATCAACGGAAAAAATTAACTAGGAATAACATTTTGAAACATTAAATTGACATGCACCTGCAGAAGAAAAGAAAAGCCTTTTGATATTAGTGATTCCTTATATACCTAAATAATTGTTGCCGGAATCTGGAATAGTAGAATTGCATTTTATTCAAAATTGACTGTTAGCACCATGTTGCACCAGAACAGACCGGAACCCAGATATGGTAGTGTCTTTTATAATTATCCTAAAGACTTGGCTCAACTTTTCTTCTTTACCTTCTAACAGTTGTTTTTTATTTAATAATAAAGATACCACCTATATAATTACTGTCCAAACCTGAAATAATGATCTTATATCTATGAATAATATGATTATTTAATATAATATAGTAGATACCTGGCTAGAGCAGTTTAGGTGTATGTCAAATTTACTATTATGATAATGTTTATATTCTTGTTGAAGTTATACAGTTTCCATATTCGTTATAATTTACGAAAATCTAACTACACCTGTTAAAATCATTTGTAATATGTGCAACTTGATGAATAAATAATGTGGATTCTAATTTATACTTACACTTTATACAGATAAATCAGTAAACATCACACTTTATACGGATAAATCACTAAACATCCATATCTATATCCAAACATTTCAAATGTTACTGAACCCGTATCCTTATTCTGGAACATTATTTGAAGGCAAAAGTATATCCAGATGCTACCATAAATCATGAAGTAAATTTGGGAGGATTTTTGTATGAAGTGCGGTGTGGAGCATAAAAGTGAAAGAGATAGGAGGTGATACCGCGCGGAGAAATCTTCATTCTGACAAAAGTTTCTTGCTCTGGTTCTTTTCTAAGAATATCAGCTGTAACAGGGTCAGGATGGACACCATGCAGATCACCAGATACACTATGTGACCGGATCATACTAGCTGAAGCTAGAGGCTTATTGTCCCCATTGGCTGTGATATCATCTGGCAAAGTCTGAAATAAGCCCTTGGACTCTGGTACCTGTACAAAGGTCCACCAACATAAAAAAAACTCCATTTAGACTAATATAAAAGGTTTTTACAAAGGAATCAATAAATCTGGTTCAGTAGGAAACAAACACTCCAACAAATCATCAATCTTTTAAAACAGGCAGCATGTAGTATTAAACTACTAGTACATCATTCAGTATGTGGAACTGATGGATCAATTCCAAGATATAGCAAGGTCATATGCAATACCTTAAGGTCTGCTCTAACATGATTACAAACCAACATTGCACGAAAATGGGCACTGGGAGACGTCATACAGGTGAGTGAACACTTGATTTCCCAAATAGAAAATAAGATGCTGGAACCTTTGGGGTTTACATATGTTAAATGTGGATGCTCTGTTTTCTTATTGGTTATATTGTGTTCTACCAAAATTGTAAACAAAAGTGTTTCAAATTACAATAGAGTCATGAGATATTGGCAAGAACAACTGTCTCAGAAAATTTTCAAAACCAGAAGTTCACAACAAGATGAGTTTTCATTTCCAAAGCTACAGAAACACATTCTATCAAAGAGTATCTAAACACAACTGTTACTAAAGCTGGTACAAGCTCGTTTATCATTATACCAATCTAACCAATCTAATTGACAATTAAAATAATAATGTAGAAAAAATGAAATGAAACAAAAAAATTGTAATAGATAAAATAATTGTAGACATGGTTGTTACTTTTAGGTTCAATCCTATGACATAATTTTAGTTCTTGTCATTATAAATTCACTAGTAATTTTCACGTGCGATGCATGTCTTAATAAATACATTTTTATTAAAAGTAAAAACTTCAACGTAATCTAGCCTTGAATCTAATACCTCCTTTATATTAGATATGCACGGGCAATACACGGATTTGTTTGTCTACAAATGTTTGTGTTTGTTGTTCAAATTAATTTGAACGTGTATTACACGTGTTTGTTTAGTAACAAAGTTAGGGTTTGTTCAGTTACAAACCTCAACTCTCCCATTAAAATAGTAGAGATATTGAAAGATGCTAACAGATAAAATTATTAAATAAAAGAAATTTAATAAAGTCTCACTTTTCTTCCTTATTTTTCATCATCTTGACCAGCAAAGGTATGTATGTCTTTCCTTCCTTTTCGGTATGAACAGCAATCATGTAAGTATCGGTATAAATTACAACAACAACAACAAAGCCTTTTTCCCAACTAGTTGGGGTCGGCTACATGAATCCTGGTTTTCCATTTTGCTCGGTTTAGCACAATATCTTCCGTCTTTTCTCACCGTTTCCACCTAAGTTAGTTTAGGTCTTCCTCTACCCTTAACTCTACCCTCAATACTTATCAAATCACTCTGTCTAACGAAGGCACTACTAGGTCTACGTGTGACATGTTCAAACCACCTGAGACGATTCTCTCTTAACTTATCTTAGATTGGAGCTACCTTTAGCATGTCTCGTATATGCTCGTTTCTAAGTCTATCCTTCCTTATTTCACCACACATCCATCTTAGCATCCTCATCTCCGCTACACATTTTTTGGACATGTTTGTTGCCCAACACTCTGCTCCATACATCATTGCTGGTTTAATAGCCGTCCTATAATTTTTTTTCCTACAACTTCAAAAGTATACCTTTGTCACATAAAACACCACTAACACTTCTCCACTTAAGCCACCCTGCTTGGATCTTCTGTATAACATATTCACAAATCTCTCCATCTTTTTGTATAATCGAGCCTAAATATCGAAAACGGTCTCTCTTAGGTATCTCTTGACCATCAAGCTTCACTACTTTCTCAGTTGTGTTCCGAATACCACTAAAATTACACTCCATATACTCTATTTTAGTTCTGCTTATCCTAAAGCCTCTAACTTCCAAAGTATCTCTTCACAATTCTAATTTAGCATCGACTCCTGCTCTAGTTTTGTCCGCTAAGACAACGTCATCGGCAAAAAGCACACACCAAGGCACCTCATCTTGTATTCCTCGCGTCAATTCATCCATAACCAAAGTAAAGAGGTAGGGGCTTAAATCCGAGCCTTGGTGTAAACCTACTGTAATAGAAAAATCACTGGTCTCTCCTGTTGTTGTTCTAATTGTGGTTGTTGTCCCTTCATACATATCCTTAATTATCTCAATAAACCGAATAGTTACTCTTTTATTATTTAACACCCATCATACTACATCTCTAGGGACTTTATCATATGTTTTTTCTAGAACAATAAAAATCATATGTAGATCTTTCTTATTCTCCATATATTTTTCCACAAGTCTCCTCAGTACATAAATTGCTTTCATTGTTGACCTCCCAGGTATAAACCCAGACATCGTTATGAATTATATCAAAATTTTGAAACATTATTATTATTTCTTTTTGTTTTTTTTAAGTGGCACCTTTAAAATTGTTCTGATTATGGTTAGATGGAATGATGATAGTATAATCTTCTCATTTTTCTTTTATTTTGGAATTTTGTCTAGCCACCCACAAAGGAAAATAAACCTGCCACTGATTAATTTAACCTCCCCATATAAAAGTAAGGAATATATTGTGTGCCAACACACGGTTGGTTGCTACCTTGCTACCTTGATTTGTTAACTATTGTTGCCGCTGGATCTGGTGTGGGGGCAATAGACAGAATTTGTAGGTTCGTAGAAACTCGAGCCGGCTAAATCCTACTACTTCTGTGTTGACAAGTTGACTCCTTGGTGCTGCACAAACGTTCGAAACAACAAGATGGATCCCGACGACGAACCCTCCGACGCTCTTGTCAATACCAGAAAAAGTAAAGGGAAAGAACTTAAGTGCACAAAGAGTGATCACCTGTGACAGTATGAGGTAGGGGGTTTTTATTGTCGCCATGGGGATCTCCTTCAGGATCAGGATGGATCCCTACTCCCCAGTGTGGCTGGATAGGGATGGTTATAACCACCTTCCCAGGATAAGGACGAGCCAGGATTTCCTCCTATCCTATTGAACTGGTCCATAACGGGTTGAGACCCGTTCTCAGCTGAACAGACCCGTTTATGGGTCAGCAGGTCCAAGAAGAGAGACCCGGTACTCAATTCGGACCCGTTTGTAGGTGAAATTACCATATTACACCTGTAACTTTAAGATTCATGCCCACTTTGAACGGTTCCAATTTAACTCCATTTTTAGCCATATCATGAGCCCCCCACTCCCAGAGACTGTGTATTACAGCCTTTGGGGAGTAGTTTTGTTGTTCCAAAGGCGTATAGGGCTTTATCGGAGTTCTCAAAGGGTGTTAGAATCTCGTTTGAGGGGTGATGGCGCTTTTCTGAGCCAGTAACATGCCCAAGTGTGTTCTTAGGCCCTTTTGGATTTTTGATGATTTTTCCCGATTTTTTAATTATTTTTTCGAATCATTTATCCAATTTCACAAAGCGATGATTTATTTTTTGGGAGCGCCAATTAATTACTCTAACCAATAATTATTTACCCAAGGACTCAAAAATATTTTCCCAAATTTATAATTATTTTTCAGAATTTTTAATTAATTTTCCTGAATTTTAATCATTTTATCGCAATTTTTAAATAAATAATTCGACATAATGATTTAATAAATGATTTTAATTACCTATTTATGACGTGGCATGATCTGGATCGTCCATCAGCCTTGGGCGCGAAGATCTGAATGATCGAAAGGTGAATCAGACCTTGGTCGACGTGGCCGAATCTGGGCCCTTGATCACGCAACGGCGAGTAATTCTAGAGGATCAGATGGCTGCGAAGAAAGGGAACTTTGCCTATTTGAAGGTCGGTGACAGCTGACTTCGGGACGCCCGCCGAAGTCTAGGTGAGCGACGCGTGGCTTCTGGACCACTTCCCATTCGCTTCCTGGACGTCGGTGGCAATTTACTTCGAAAAGCTTGCTAAGGTCCAGGGAGGCGACACGTGGTATGTGGGCCCCTGCTTCTTCGTGTTTTCGACGTCGGTCGCAATCGACCTCAGGGACGAATAAGGGGCGCCACATGGCCTGTGGGTCCCAGCCACCGTTCACTGATCAACGCATTTTCTTGCGGTTCGACGTCGGTGGCAATCGACTTCGGGAACGAATAGAAGGGCGCCACGTGGCCTGTGGATCCCAGCCACCGTTGACCGATCAACACATTTTCTTGCGTTTCGACGTCGGTGGCAATCGACTTCGGAGACGAATAGGAGGGCACCACGTGGCCTGTGGGTCCCAGCCACCGTTGACCGGTCAACGCATTTTCTTGCATTTCGACGTCGGTGGCAATCGACTTCGGGGACGAATAGGAGGGCGCCACGTGGCCTCTGGGTCACAGCCACCGTTGACTGGTCAACGCATTTTCTTGCGTTTCGACGTCGGTGGCAATCGACTTCGGGGACGAATAAGAGGGCGCCACGTGGCCTCTGGGTCCCAGCCACCGTTGACTGGTCAACGCAATTTTCCGCGTCTTCGACCAAATGGGCCAAGCCTTTGCTTCGTTGGGGACCCCTTAACCTTGGTAACTGCACCGCCAACCCCGGTCTCTATAAATCTCCACCCCCTCTCACATTTGCTCACTATTCTGGTTTTTCACTCAGGCGAGATTTTTACCAAGTGAGAGCTTCCGACGAGTATTCGCCGTCTTCCGGTGTGTTTTCCGACCGTAGCTGTCAAATCGAGGTAACTTCATACTTAGCTTATTTTTTTTAGAGAATGTCTATAGACCCTTCGAAGAAGACCTCCCCTCTTCTTGCCCCCGAGGCTTCCTCCAGTCAGGTCCCCCCAATCGACAAGGGCAAAGCCGTAGTAGGGCAGACTTAGGTGATCGTTGAGACGAGGATCGAAGAGGATCAGAGGTTAGGAGAGTTCGGGAGGTTGTCTGGGGTTCTAACCGGACTACCGAGGGTTCGAGAGCTCCTGGAGGACCAGGCAGAGTGGATAATGTACGGGATGGGCCGAAGCTTCGAGGAAAACGAGGCCAGGGAGACATCGAAAGCAGACAAGACGATCTCTATCCTTATTGAGGACTTGGTAAGGGTTCGGGAGAGTTTCCAAATCCCTAGGGAGTTCGACTTAATGCTCCCTGGGCCGGGGGTGAGGGCCAACTCGCCAATGCCCGTTGACATGTGCTTCTGGCCGGTCGACGCGTTCTTGGCGGGAGTTCGGCTCCCACTTCACCCCTTCGTCGCCGAAGTGCTGAGGTGGTTCCGCGTCAGCCCAGTTCAGTACATGCCGAACGTGTGGAGGCTGATAAACGGATTCATCCTCCACTGTCAGGCATCGAGTTTCGAGCCAAGGTTGAGTGTGCTCCAGACGGTGTACCGAATGCATCAGCAGCATAAGGACGTTTACCGGTGGTATCTGGTCCAAGGTTCGGGACGAAGCTGGTCAACTGTCTGGACACGATAAAGAATTGGAAAGACAAGTACTTCCTGATCCGAAGTCGAGGACCATGGGGAATTCCCACTGCTTGGGTAGAGTCGGTCCCGAAGAAGGTCAAGCAGAGCCCAGCCCTCAGCACCGAGGAGGAGGATATGGTTCGGACCTTGCTCGATCGCCCTAAGTTCGATTGGAAGAACTTGACCGAGGAGGCACTCTTCCGCGAGGGGGGGGGGTCTTAGCTCGATAAACCCCAGTACAATATTGTTTTGTTTTGTTGTTTGTTTTTTTTTTTGTTGAGGTCGGCGCTTCGTCTTTCGTGTTGCTAGGAATAGTAGGCCATTTTTTTCTAACTTCCCACCCCCTTCTTTGCAGAATCGATGGACTTCGACGACCTGCTGACGAAGTACGGGATTCTGAACAGCAAGGCCCCGAAGAAGAGGAAGAGGGTCGCCTCGAAGACCGCCTCGGAAGGGGTGCAGGCACACTGTGCTGCCGCGAAGCAGCTGGCAAAGCGACCCCCCTTGGCTCCGAAGCCTCCGACCCCAGTGTTGGCTTCGGCTCCCACGGGCACGGGGGCCTTCCCGCTATCGGCAGCCCTGGGGCTCGAGGCTCCGCCATTAACTGCCAAAGCCGAGGTGTTCCTAACCGAGGAGCACAAGAAGATCTTCGTCCCGGACTGGCAGGTCCGCAAGCTCGACGGGTTCCTAGGCGACTCGTCGGGGTGTATGCAGGCAGTTCGGCACCTTGCCACGCTGAAGGACGAGGCGGCCATGGAAGCGGGTAGCGTGGGGGACGACGCGCTCGAGGTCGCACGCTCGGCAATGTCGGTAAGTTTCGAAGCCTGAGCTCTCTTTTGCCGAGCACTTAAAGATTTTTCTTTTTTCTTTTGAAATAACCTAAGTCTTACTCTTCGCAGATTACTTGCCACTTCGGCCACCTGATGAAGAAGATTGTTTAACAAGAAAAGGAGCTGATGCTCGAGGCGAATAAGGCTCGAAGGGAGAAGGTCTATATCACCAAGGAGCTCAAGAAGGCGAAGGCCGAGGTCGAGTCGAAGAGCTCGAGGTTGGGGCACCTCGAAGCTGTGGTTGCCAAGCTGGAGGCTGACAACGCCCGGCTCCTCCAAGCTGTCGAACTGGCGGCAAAAGAGAAGGAGACGAGGTCGCCGCGACTAGGCTAGAGGCGGCGAAGGAGGCCGAGGAGCAGGCCATGGAGAAGGCGAAGGGGTTCCACATCCTGAACATGGCGAAGGCGTATGCTCGAGCCATAGACGAGGTGAGGGAGAAATTCCCTGAAGTGGATTGCGCAGGGTGGCGCCTCTTTCCGGCCCTGTCCCCGGGTTCGACGACGTCTCCGAAGGTGACGAAGAGGGCGAAGAAGAAGAGGTCGAAGGGGTCGAGGGAGGAGATGTTAAGGCCGAGGGGGATGCTCCGTCGGAGGCTACGCCCCTGGCCATCGTGGTCCCTGAGGAGACGCCTTCAACAGAGGATCGCTCGAAAGAGGTCAACCCCTGATTCGTCTCGTATCTTGCTTCTCTTTTTTTTTTTGCTTTTTGATCATGTAGTGCCGAACTACGGACTGGCCACCGCTTGTAATCTTGAAATTTTAATGAAAATTTTTGAACAAGAGTTGAAACTCAGAATTGAGTAAAAAAAGCCCTTTTTTTGAACAAGTGTTGAAACCCCTTTTTTAACAAGTGTTGAAACACTTTTTTGAACAAGTGTTGGAGTTCGGCATTGCTTTGAAACACGTTCTTGAACAAGTGTTGAAACACTTTTGTGAACAAGTGTTGGAATTCGGCATTGCTTTGAAACACGTTCTTGAACAAGTGTTGAAACACTTTTTTGAAAAAGTGTTGGAGTTCGGCATTGCTTTGAAACACGATCTTGAACAAGTGTTGAAACACTTTTTTGAACAAGTGTTGGAGTTCGGAACTGCTCTGAAACACTTTCTTGAACAAGTATTGAAACACTTTTTTGAACAAGTGTTGGAGTTCGGCATTGCTTGGGTCTGCCCCACTCCTAAGTCGTCTTGTGGTCGACTTGCTTAGTTTTAGCTTTGCCACATAGTGTCCTTAGTTGTGGATAATTTATTTGCTGTTGTGGACCTTTTTCAGATTGTCGAAGCGCTACAACTCATCGATGTGTCTCGGGTGGCCGAAGTGGCACGTCTCAAGGCCAGTCTAGGTGCGACGGATTAGGGCCTCGCGATGAACCAAGAGCAGCTTCGCAAAGTGGAGTGGATCTCCATAAAGCGAAATATGAGCTGAATCACCTGAGGTCAACCCTAGTTCGCCGAGACAGAGAGAGGAGGCGGTTAGAGGAGTGGATTAATGAGACGACCCCTGAAGGCGATGACGTTGGCTCGTCGGCGGCTGCCAACCTCGGCCTGAAGCTTAAGCACCTTCGTCGCTCTCTGTCTAAGGAGTCAGCGGAGAGGGACGAGCTGAAGAAGGTGACCTTCGATAAGAGCATGGAGGCTGCTCACCTTCGGCGGACGATCACCGAAGGCTCTCGAGGGGGAGGCTCAATGCGACTGCCTCGTTTGAAAATAACCGTGAAGGACGACTCACTTAAAGAGCGAATTGTCGAGCTCGAGGCAGAGGTCGCTCGTCTTCGACCACGATCTAAGGGAAGCACCGTCAGGACCACCTCTTGCACTCGGGAGGAGTATAACAGAAGAATATCGTTCTGCGAGCTCGCGCTTCACTCGTCGCCCATGCATCGAGACCCTGAAGATGCACAAAGTGGTGCGGCCACTTCGTCAAGCGGAACATCTGTTGGAGCCACCGTTAGGTCGGGTGCGGACGATGCTTCTCAGCTTGCTAGCCTAGGGACATCCGCCGAGGTAGGGCGTCGGCAGTACAACATTCGTCGCCCCGTGTGTCTCTCAACCGAAGTATCCCCGCCCCTAAGAGGCGCTGAAGTAGCTTTCTGTAGTCTTGTAATTTTGGTTTCACAAATTTTGTATCTCGATGTAAAGTTGAGTCGGTTGTCTGTAATTAGACTTGTCTCTCAAACTTTAATGAAATAATACTCGTTTTGTGAACTTGTGTGCTTTGCTAGCGTTTGCAATTGTCAACAGTTGTAGGAGCAACTCCGAATGGTGGGACGCTTTATACTTACTCGTTTGCGAGTAGCAAAAGTTGCGTCGAACCAAGTGTTGGACTCCGAACTTGTTGTTTAGAGAATACCAACGGCTGTAGGAGCAATTCCGAATGGTGATTCGCTTCGTACTCACTTAGAAGCAAGTAGTTGAAGCAGAGTCGAACCAAGTATTGGACTCCAAGCGCGTCGTTTAGAAGATATCAACAGCTATACGAGCAATTCCGAATGGTGATCCGCTTCATACTCGCTTAGAAGCAAGTAGTTGAAGCAGAGTCGAACCAAGTGTTGGATTCCAAGCGTGTCGTTTTGAACTTATCAACAGCTGTTGGAGCAATTCCAAATAGTGATCCACTTCGTACCCGCTTAGAAGTAAGTAGTTGAAGCAGAGTCGAACCAAGTGTTGAACTTCAAGCGTGTCATTTTAATACGAATTTTTTTGTTGTAAGTAGAGTTAGACTACCCATACATAGAGAACTTGCTAAGTAGAGTTAGACTACTCAAGAATACAAAACTTGTGAGGAAAGATTACTTTTATTGGAAATAATTTGGCGACCGCTTCTAAGTTATGAGCCGCTTTTACACTTTGATAAAAAGAAAATACAAGCAAGGAATTTAGACATGTCTTATGGAGCACTCTTGGGAAAGTTGCTTGGAGCGGTGTTTAGACACCCTCTTGGTACTTCATCAAGTGCTCCGCGTTCCGTATCCTCGATATCCTCTTAGACAACCCACAAATAGAGAACTTGCTAGGTAGAGTTAGACTACTCAAGAATAGAAAACTTCCGGGGAAAGATTTCTTTTATTGGAAATAATTTGGCGGCCGCTTCTAAGTTGCGAGCCGCTTTTACACTTTGATAAAAAGAAAATACAAGGAATTTAGACATGTCTTATGGCTCTTGGGGAAGTTGCTTGGAGCGGTGTTTAGATACCCTCTTAGTACTTCATCAAGTGCTCTGCGTTCCATGTCCTCGGTATCCTCCTGCCCCCCGGGTCTTCGAGTTGATACGCGCCCGGGCGAACGACTCTGGATACCCTATACGGTCCTTCCCAATTGGGTGCCAACTTGCCTCTTTTGCTTGGATCGGAGATCGACAGCTTTCTGAGCACTAGGTCTCCCTCTTTTAGGTTGGCTGGCCGTACCCTCTTGTTGTATGTCTGAGTGATCCTACGGCGGTAGGTCTCTTGCCGAATTGCAGATCTCTCGCGGACCTCGTCTATGAGGTCTAGACAGTTGCGAAGCTGGTTCGCGTTATGTTCTTCATTGTAGGCTATTAGTCGGGGTGAAGGCAGGCCCACCTCTAAGGGGATGAGAGCTTCGGAACCATATGTGAGGTTGAAGGGGGACTTCCCCGTCGGAGTTCTTTTGGTGGTGCGATAGTTCCAGAGCACGTTCGGGAGTTGTTCAACCCACAGCCCCTTAGTGGATCGGTCGAGCCTCTTCTTCAAGCCAGAAAGGATTTGTCGATTTGCATTCTCTGCTTGGCCATTCAACTGAGGGTAAGCTATCGATGAGAACTGCTGTTGAATGCCGAGGTCGGCGCAAAAGTTGCGAAAGGTCGCTCCCGTGAATTGAGTCCCGTTGTCGATCACGAGGACGCGAGGTACCCCGAACCAACAAACGGTGTTCTTCCAAAAGAACTTCTGGACATTGTGCTCGGTGATTGTCAAAAGAGGTTCAACTTCAATCCATTTTGAGAAGTAGTCTATTGCTACTACTAAGAACTTCAACTGGCCCGGCGCTGGGGGGAAAGGTCCGAGCAAATCCATCCCCACATTGTAAAAGGGATTGGGCTTGCCAAGGAGGGAAGTTGCGCTTAGGGCAAGCGACGGATTGAGACGAATTTCTAGCAGGAGTCGCACTAGCGGACGCACTCCTCGGAGTCACTCAGTAGTGTGGGCCAGAAGTAGCCGTAGACCGTAGTTCAAGAGTTTTCTGGCAAGGGATCTCGCTCCCAAGTGCGCGCCACACAGACCATCGTGGGCCTCCTTTAGGGCATAGAGCGCTTCCTTTGGGGAGAGGCACCTCAGAAAGGGTCGACCGTCGATCTGGGTGTAAGAGCGTTTGTACATGACCCCGTCTAGGAGTGTGTACCGCTTGGCTCGTGTCCTGATCCTCCTTGCCTCTTTCGGGTATTCGGGAAGGACTCCGTCTCGGAGGTACTCGAGGAGGGGCTTCATCCAGTTCTCCCCAAGTGGTAAGGGGTAGGCTTCCATCGGCTCCGGGTTATCTTCATCAATACTTGGTCTGAGGAGGACCTCTATCAAGACGGTCCGTTCCAGACCTTGGAGGGACGAGGAGGCGAGCTTAGAAAGAGCATCCAATTGAGTGTTTTCCACTCGAGGAACCCGCTGGAGTTGAACATCTTCGAATAAGGTTAGAAGCTCCCCAACCTTTGCCAAGTACCTGGCCATACGCTCGTCCCTTGCCTCGTATTCCCCCGATACTTGGTTGACGACCAATTGCGAATCACTGAAGACTCTGACCCGCTTGGCCCCGGCTTTGCAAGCCATGCAGAGCCCCGGTATGAGGGCCTCATACTCTGTTTCGTTGTTTGATGCCGGGAAGTTTAAGCAGAGGGAGTATTGGAGGACGAAAGCATCCGGACCGGCCAAAAGGACACCAGCCCCACTTCCGTCGGCGCAAGAAGACCCATCCACATAAACAGTCCAGACAAAGGGGTTGGCAGATGACTCGCAAGGGTCGGGGATGGTGCTCTCCACAATGAATTCGGCCAGAGCTTGGGGCTTGATTACTGTTCTTGGCTAGTAGCTTATGTTATGTTGGCTCAGCTCGATGGACCACTTCATTAGGCGCCCGGAGGTCTCGGGCTTGTGGAGAACCTGCTTGAGGGGCTGGTTGGTAAAGACGACAACCGAATGAGATTGGAAGTAGGGGCGGAGCTTTCGGGCCGCCATGACCAAGGCAAGGGCCATCTTCTCCAGCTTCGGGTAACGGAGTTCAGCATCCCGAAGGACCTTACTCACATAATAGATGGGCCTCTGCGTTCTGTCCTCTTCTCTTACGAGGACCGCGCTGAGGGTTTGCTCCGAAGCTGCGAGATATAAGTAGAGAACCTCTCCAGGCGTTGACTTGCTCAAGGGCGGGGGATTAGCTAAGTATGCCTTGAGCTGATCGAAGGACTTTTGTTGCTATTCCCCCCATTCGAAGCCTTTAGCCCCCCTAAGGGCTTTGAAGAAAGGGAGGCACTTTTTCCCGGACTTGGAGAGGAACCGCCCAATCGGTGTAAGGCGTCCCGTGAGCCTCTGTACCTCTTTGACGTTGGAGGGAGGAGCCATTTTGAGAATGTCCTGGATCTTCTCGGGGTTGGCCTCTATGCCCCTCTGGCTGACCATAAACTCCAAGAACTTGTCGGATGAGACTCCGAACGCACACTTGCTCAGATTCAGCCTCATATTGTGCCTCCTGAGCACCTCGAAGGCTTCTTGAAGGTCGAGGACATGTTCCTGCCCTCGGGTGCTCTTGACCAACATGTCGTCTACGTAGACTTCCATGTTTTGGAGAATCTGGTCTCAGGAGACCTTATTCATGAGGCGCTGATAAGTAGCTCCCGCATTCTTCAAGCCGAACGGCATTACCCTGTAGCAGTACAGACCCTGATCCGTCACAAAGGAGGTCTTCGAGATGTCGGGAGGGAACATCCGAATCTGGTTGTACCCCGAGAAAGCGTCCATGAAACTTAGGAGCTCGTACCCGGAGGTCGCATCGATCAGGGCGTCAATGCTTGGAAGGGGAAAAGGGTCCTTCGGACATGTCTTATTGAGATCGGTGAAGTTGATGCATATCCTCCAACTCCTGTTGGCTTTCTTGACCATCACCATATTGGACAGCCACTCAGGATAATTCACCTCCTGGATGAACCGAACAATGAGGAGCTTTTCGACTTCTTCCTTGATCGCATGTTGACGCTCGAGGGCGAACTTGTGGCGCTTCTGCTGAACGGGCTTCACACCTGGGGCGACGCTGAGGTGGTGCATTAGGAGTTCCTCGGAGATCCCAGGCATGTCGGCCACGGTTCAGGCGAAGAGACCGCGGTTGTCCTTTATGCACTGGGAGATGTCTTCTTTGATGGAGGGGGAGAGTGCCTTGCTGACCCGGAATGTCTTGGTGGCGTCTCCCTCTGAGAATGGCACTTCTTCTAATTCATCCACCGGTTCAGAGATGGTCTGGCTATTCTCCGGTGGGATCTCTAGGACTTCTAGGGAGAGGACTGGGCCTCCCATTGAGGTAGGACATATAGCACTTACGAGCCGCCTCCTGACTCCCTCTTACTTCTCCTACCCCTGCGGGGGTGGGGAACTTCATCTTCATGTGGTAAGCGGAAGGGATGACTTGGAGCGCGGCAAGGCCCGGTCGACCCAGAATCACGTTGTAGGCAGCCTTCACGTCCACCACCATGAAGTCCATTGGCTCCGTGCGAGTGACCGGGGCTTTGCCAGCGGTGACATCGAGAGTTATAACTCCCTCGATCGTTACCGGAACCCCTGTGAACCCATGAAGGGTGTAACCAGCCGGCTTCAGCCGGTCTCTTGATAGCTGGAGGCCTTTGAACGCCTCCAAGAAGAGGATGTTGACTGAACTTCCATTGTCCACCAGCACCCGGCAAAAGTCGAAGTTGGCCATTTTGAGGTTGATGACGAGGACGTCGCAGTAGGGCGTGCGGACGCCTTCCAAGTCCCTATCGGAGAACGTCACAGGGACTCTCAGGCCTTTTGGGAGAGGATGGCTCTACACGGAGTTGACTTCCCTAACGAAGGCTTTTCGGGAGGGGTTAGAATCTCCTCCCATTGGGCCTCCATGTATCAAGTGCAAAATGGCCTCTACTTCGGCCTCCGGAGTCTCCGTGCGCTGCTCTGTTCGTCTGTTAGCCCCCTAGGCGGCGGAGGCGGATCGACTCTGTCCCTCCTCACAAATCGACTGAGCTGCCCCCTCTGGATAAGGGCGTCGATCTCATCCTTCAGGGCCCGACAGTCATTAGTGTCATGCCCGTGATCCCGGTGGAAACGGCACCACTTGTCCCGGTTTCTCTTCTTCCCGGGGGTTTTCATCTTCGGAGGTGGCAACAAGAGACCTTCATTCCCAATCTCCATCATGATGGCGGAGACACTCGCGTTGAGTGGGGTAAACTTCTCGAAGCAGCGCCCCGTTATCTTTTTGGAGCTTCTTAGCTCCTTCCTCTGCAGTTTTCCGTTTGTTCCCGGAAGACGACCTCTCCAGAGTGGGGCGGTTGAGAGCCTCTTCAGCTCGGATGTACTTCTCGCTCTTGATGAGGAGGTCAGAGAAGTCCCGATGAGGCTTCTTGGCCAAGAAAGCCCTGAGGTCGGGGTTGGTGACATTGGATTGGAAGGCAGCCGAAGCTACCGATTGATCCAATAAGGCGATGGACCTGGCCTCGGCAGTAAACCTCTTGACATAATCTCTCAGCCGTTCGCCCTTCTTTTGGCTGAGGAAGAGAGCGAGGTGCTCGTCTTCTCAGAGCGGCGACTGCTCACATAATGCGTGAGGAAGAGGCCTTCGAACTGGTCGAAGGAGAAGATAGATGCCGGTGCCAGACGATAATACCACTCCTGAGCCGGCCCCTTGAGTGTAGCCGGGAAGGTCTTGCGGAGGAGGGCGTCGGATGCATGATGGATCATCATGAGAGTTTTGAAACTCTCGATGTGATCTATGGGGTGACTCCCCGGTGTAAGTCTCGAAGTGTGGAGGCTTGAAGTTGTCTTGGACAGGAGCCTCCATGATGATGCGGGAGAATGGGGGCCTGCTTGGGCGAATGTTTCTCGCCCGTTGCTCCTCGTCCCTATCCAGCTGGCCGAGGCACCTCTCCATCTCGTGGAGATGGCAGTAAACCGAGTCCTCCCTTCGGTCTTGCCTGGCTGAGCTCCGAGACTCGTCCTCATGTCGAGGAGGGCTGGAGCTGCAACGGCGGTGGCTTTGAGTAGGCGGTGGACTGATAGAGCGACAAGGGTGACTCGGGGTAGGACGCGGACTTCAGGAGCGGCGGTGGTGATCGGGAGAAGGGCGGCGATGGCTCGGAGCCGGCATGGGACTTCGGGAGCGGTGATGATGATCGGGAGAAGGACGGCGATGGCTCAGAGCCGGTCTGGGACTTCGAGAGCGGTGATGATGGCGAGGAGCTGGCCGAGGGTTGGGAGCCCGAGGGCCGTTGTTGGGGGCGGCGTTGAGCGCCCGAAGGACTGCCTCCTGGAATTGCTGAAATTCCGTCCTTGTGACGGGGGCCTCCTGCTCGTGATTGACTCGAGCTACGGACGTCCAGACGGGGAGCGGCTTCATCTTGGGCGATGCGGGGGTGACTCTCTCCGCCTCCGGGGAGAGTTGGACCCCCCTGCAACCTGATCGGTGTGGTGACCGATCCCTCGGGTGCTCCCGACGAGGGTCGCCTTGCGGGTCCGCCTTTCGTTTAGATGGGTCCGAAGGTCGGGCCCTGGCTCGGTCTGCCGATTGTTGAGCACGTCCCGCAGATCCTTCGGCGTAGGAGGACTATGAGAGGCCATAAAATCTGTGGAGGCATTATGGATGGACACCCGAACCTGATGTATAGGTTGCTTGTGGCGGCTCCGCTGAGAGGGCTCCCCACGGTTGCCTGGGACCCTATCGGTTGCATAATAGACTGAGGAGCCTGCTGTTCGAGCTGCAGGGCCTGCTGGACGGGTGGAGGAAGATCCTTCGGAGGAGGATGAGAAGAGATTGTTCTTCGGTTGGAGTTTGTGGGCTTATTCTTGGGAGGCATGGCTAGGAGTAGCTTTGGCTGAAGGAGGAAGGTGGGGTTGCTTGTCGAGTAGTTCCCACAGACGGTGCCAATCTGTTGCCGCTGGATCTGGTGTGGAGGCAATAGACAGAATTTGTAGGTTCCTAGGAACTCGAACCGGCTGAATCCTACTTCTTCCTTGTTGACAAGTTGACTCCTTGGTGCTCCCGCGGACCTGCACAAACGTTCGAAACATCGGGATAGATCCCGGCGACGAACCCTCCGATGCTATTGTCAATACCAGAAAAAGTAAAGGGAAAGCTTAAGTGCATAAAGAGTGATCACCTGTGACAGTAGGAGGTAGGGATTTTTATAGTCGCTATGGGGATCTCCTTCAAGATCAGGATGAATCCCTACTCCCCAGTGTGGCTGGATAGGGGTGGTTATAACCACCTCCCCAGGATAAGGACGAGCCCGGATTTCCTCCTATCCTGTTGAACTGGTCCCTAACGGGTTGAGACCCGTTCTCGGCTGAACAGACCCGTTTATGGGTTAGCGGGTCCAAGAGGAAAGACCCGATTTCCAATTCGGATCCGTCTGTAGGTGAAATTACCATCTTGCCCCTATAACTTAAGATTCGTGCCCACTTTGAACGGTTCCAATTTAACCCCATTTTTAGCCATATCAACTATCAAGCCAAACTTCTTTTATATCAACATTTGTGTGGCTCTAAATTAACAAAACAAAAAAATCGCGTAAGCTATGAAGCATGGATACAGGTACAGGGTGCGGGTACGACACGATACAAGCACGCGAATACGTGATTTTACAAAAAAGTAGGATACGGGTGCATTGGTGGGTACGTTAAATATAAAATAATTTACATGTATTTATAGAAATAAAAATATTTTCTTGTTAAAAATGCAAACATTTAAACAATTTCATAGAACTATAATAATACATTATAATTATGAGTATTTAGGAGAAAAGAAAAGATAATCTAACTATCAAATCTTTCTGTAGACTTGTTTTGTGTTTGAGCATAATTGTAAACAACAAACTTTTGAAATTACTCTGGGACCCTATGCATTTATATAAATATAATTGTCTAAAAATTGCAAAAAATGCATTTAAAAAATAGGTGTTCCTTGGGTACGCACCCGGGAGTACCCAAGGATACGCACCCAACACGGGTACGTCGGCCATTTGCAAGTATCCGTACTTCCTAGAACGTAAGTTAGTGATGAACCTAAGAATAACTCTTTCTATTAATTATTAAGTGGGGCTCTCCATTGCACATTAAAGTAGTAACACAAAATGAACCATAGCTATAAGATGAATCTAGAAGAATTAAGTAAATCTCCATGCAATTCCTATTTGATTTGAAGAATAAAGCCCCACATCATGTAATTTGCAACTATTAAAACTTGAGGAATTTTCTGTTTTGTTTTTTGTATTTTCATTTTTTTCTTGTATAATTTTATTCTGTTTTCTGAGTAGAAAGATTGGTAGCAATTGCTGTCAAATTTTTTAATTAAAAGGTTCTTATAGATACTCTTTTATTTGATATTGATACTCTTCTAGCAGTTTGATTTGATAGAAAGAAATTTGTATACGATCCTTTTAGGGCTACTTTTGTACTACTAGACACAAGATGGTGGAGCCTGTATGAACTACTTTTCCAGTAATTGCTAATAAGTTCTACAATATCTCTGAGTAATCTAAAAGCAATACGCCAAGTACAATACAATCAACTCTACTTATGTCTATTTGTTTTATATCTATAGTTATTCCTCAGGACTGTCAGAGAAGATTTCGACAAAATTCTCCACTTTTATCAGGACTGCCAGAAGAGAAGCCACTTTCCAGGTAGTGTCCTTGAGGCATGAATATATATACTCTGAGTGTGCGTGCGCACGCGCAAAAAGACAATTGTTTCAAATAAGAAAATGGTAGTTGTCCTTGAGGCATGAATAGTTAAAAACTGTACTTGAAAAGAAATGGTCCTTACAATAGAAAATAGAAATAAGTTTGCATAGGTACATTAACTTACCAGATCCCCATTGGCGTGCAAATAGGAATTATCAAGATTAGCATCAATATGCAGAACTTCATCATCATCTGATTCCTCCAGGCTCTCAAAGGCACTAACGCTAGCACCAGGAGACTTAGGAGAAGTTGTTCTGATTAGATTTCCTGTTCTTTTGTTTGAATTTGCAGAAAAAGATTGCTTATTGCCTGAATTGCAAGAAAATGGGTCAATGATCGTACTCCTTGTGGCATCAAGGTTGGTTTCGGAGACTTACATATTTTATATAGACAGTCCGAGATAACAAAGATTGAAGGAAAGAAATAAATGAAATTTATTACTTGCATATGCTCACATTTCACATGATCTTATGATGGTGAGAACGTGATCAACATCACTTAACTTATTGAGTAGCTATAAAATGTCACCTCATGTTAGATATTTCCCCAATATAACAAAAAACAAATTTGTTATTTCTTAAACTTTGATAAACTCATATAGTATAGGTTAATGGAAATGCGACTTCAGCTAGTAATACTCCTCAGCAACGAGTAGTGTCCTACCCAACTTCAGCTTTAGTGATCTAGGTCAGCAGTTGCACATGTGATACTCTCGTTCCGGTGCAGTCTCTGATCATTTGATAAGTTTTGAGAGTGTACATGTTTTTTTTAGTCAAGGGCTACACGTTGTAGTTTGGCCTCAAACCAGAGACCTCCATGTACCCATACCTACCCTTTGAGCTACAACTCACTAGCAGTATAAACTAATGTTATTTGAGATTTTGATGATATGTTCTGAGATTAGGATCTGATGTCTTGTATCTATTTCTCTCATCTGCTGTCTCTTTTACCTGGTCAATTGAACTCTTGTATCCAACTTCTACTGTTATTAACATGTTTTGTTTTGTTTGTTGGGGTATATGCATGTTGCCGCTGAAATCGGTGTGGGGGCAAACAGATAGATTTGTGGATTCGAGGGAATGTGAATAGTCAAACCTGAACGACTTCACCGGAGTTTGACCGAGATCCTTTCGCCGTTAACCTGCAAAAAATGCGAGACACCGGGGTTGATTCCGGTGATGCACCCTCCAACGCTCTTGTCAGTAATCTGAATGATTAAGAAAGAACTTTAATTGGCAAAAGATTGATTACCTGGTAACAGTGGGGGAAGAGGGGTATTTATAGCCACCTTAGGAATCAGTTTCAGGATAAGATCAAATCCCTACTTTCCGATGTAAATTGATAGAAGTGGTTTAGACCGTTATTTAAGGATAATCACAAATCTGAATTCTCACTATCCAGTCAGACTGGGTTGCTTACGGATTGGAACCCGTACCCAGTAAGGCATATCCGTTTATGGGTTATTGGGCTTTGAAGAAAGACCCAGTTCCCATTCCGGACCTGTTTATAGGCAAAATTACCATTTTACCCCTGAGCTTTGAGATAAGTGCCCGATTTGAATGGTTCCAATCTAATCCTATTTTTAGCCATATCACGAGCCCCCCACTCCCGAAGACTGAGTTTGATCAGCCTTTGAGGAGTAGTTTTACTAATTTAATGGCTTGCGGGGTTGTATCGGAGTCCAAATGAGGGGTTTCGGATCTTATGCGGGGCATTATGATGTTTTTCTAAGTTGGTAGTGCACTCAAGATTGTTCTTGAGCTCTCCTGAATTTTTGGTGATTTTTTAATTATTTTTCGGATCATTTATGTTGATGGTGCCATTCTTTACTGGTGTCCACAGATGGAAGATGTTGTTCCTCTGAGCATTGTCGTCTTTCTCCTGTGCCTGGAGACGCGAAACGGTGATTTGTTTTTCGAGAGCATTAATTAACTATTCTAAGCAATAATTATTTACCCAGGAGCTCAAAAATATTTCCTCGAATTTATAACTATTTTTTAGAATTTTTAATTAATTTTCCTGAATTTTTAATTATTTTTTCGCAATTTTTAAATAAACAATTCGAATTTAAAAAATAAAAAATAAATTTTTATTTCTATTTATGACGTGACGCGATCTGAGCTCTCCATCAGCCTGGGGCGCGAATTTCGGGGAGATCTAATTGCTGTGGTTGCTTAAAAGCGGATTTTCCCCTTATTCGGGGGCCGGTGGCAAGTACCTTCGGCAATGTTGCCGACCCCCGCCAATCACTTCGAGGGGCTGACGCGTGTCAGGAAGAAGGCCGAAGTCGAGGGAGGTTCGGGGTCGCTTGCCGAGGTCCAGAGGTGCCTCGAGGTGGCGACACGTGTCAAAAGTGGTTCGGCAAGGTTCGCCGAAGTCCAAGTGAGTTTTTTCTCACGTTTGAGCGTCGGTGCCAAGAACGCTTGGCGAAGCGTGCCGAAGTCCAAGTGAGAGTTTTTTCTCTCGTTGGAGCGTCGGTGCCAAGAACGCTCGGCGAAGCGTGCCGAATCCCAAGTGAGAGTTTTTTCTCTCGTTTGAGCGTCGATGCCAAGAACGCTCGGCGAAGCGTGCCGAAATCCAAGTGAGAGTTTTTTCTCACGTTTGAGCATCCGTGCCAAAAATGCTCGGCGAAGCGTGCCGAAGTCCAAGTGAGAATTTTTTCTCACGTTTGAGCGTCGGTGCCAAGAACGCTCGGCGAAGCGTGCCGAAGTCCAAGTGAGAGTTTTTTCTCATGTTTGAGCGTCGGTGCCAAGAACGCTCGGCAAAGTGTGTCGAAATCCAAGACGACCTGTCGACAGCATGGGGATGATAGCTGGCCGTTTGACCGTTGGACTTCTGACTATTTTGACCGTTAGTCATTAATGAGGCGGTACAAATTTTTGTCGTTTTGTGGTAAATGGGCATGGCAGTTGGGTTTTTGGAGCCCACTATTCTCGTTTTGTGTGCCAGCTTCTATAAGACACCACCCCCCTCATTTGTTCACTTCTCACAATTTTTACTCAGGCGGTAATTCTTACTATCGAGAGCTTCCGGCGATCACTGACCGTTTTCCGGTGATCTTTCTGACCGCAACTGTCACTTCAAGGTAAATTAACACTTAGTTTATTTTTTAGTCAAAATGTCTTCCCACTCCCTATGTTCGGAGCCCTCCCCTTCTGCTGGCGACAAGCCATCTCCGAGCCAAGTCCCTCTCGTCGACAGAGGCAAAAGAGCCGAGACTCCTGCTTCGGTGGTAGCGGAGACCATAGTGGAGAATCCGAGAAGGATGGGGGAGTTCGGTAGACTGCCGGGCATTCTGACGGGGCTCCACAGGGTTCGGGAACTTCCGGAGGAGCATGCCGAACAGATCGTATACGGGAGGGAGCGGAGTTTTGAGGAGAATGCTGTGAGGGAGACTTCGAAAGTTGACGACACAATGTCGATCCTCAACGAGGCGGACTTGGTGGCGATCCGGGAATGTTTTCAGATCCCCGAAGAATTCGAACTGATGCTGACAGGTCCCGGGGTAAGGGCCAATTCGCCGATGCCGGTGGACATGTGTTTCTGGCCGGTCGACGCCTTCATCGCCGGAGCACGTCTGCCACTCCACCCCTTTGCCGTCCAAGTCTTGCGGTGGTTCGGGGTCAGCCCCATCCAGCTAATGCCGAACGGGTGGAGGGTCATTAATGGATTCACACTCCATTGCCAGGCGGCCGAGATCGAGCCGGATCTGAGGGTGCTTCGAACGATGTACCGGCTTCATCAGCAGCACAAGTCGGAGTTCAGGTATTATTTGCCTCCGAGGAACGGTGCTCGGCTCGTCAGCTGCCCCGACTCAATAAAGCATTAACGAGACAAATACTTCATAATTCGGGGTCGCGAGCCGTGGTGTATACCCTCGGATTGGGTTGAGGAAGTGACGACGAGGGTGAGGGAGCTTCCGGTGCTCTACCCTAATGAAGAAGAGATGGTTCAGGTTCTCCTCGACCGGCCAAAGTTCGATTGGAGAGACCTGACGGAGGAGGCGCTCTTAAGGGGAGGGCTCAGCCGCATAGACCCTAGTATGCAATTTTCTTTTGTTAGTTTTTCTTTTCTCATTCGATTTTAACTTGCGTTTTACCACACTTTCTTATGTTACAGAAACTATGGATTACGAAGCGGTTTTGGCGCAGAGGGCGGCGCTCGGCAGCAAGGCTCCGCGGAAACGAAAGAGGATTGCCACGAAGGTGACTGCCCCGAAGCCAAAGACAGTCGCCAGCGCTGTCCAAGAGGCATCGGCTTCGGCGACGGTGACCCCGAGGGTGGCAACAGCAGCGACCTCGGCAACGACCGAGGCCAGCGAGTTCCCGATGGCGGCTGCTCTCGGGATGGAGGCGCTCCGTTGACGGCTGAGGCCAAAGTGTTCCTGACTGAGGAACACAAGAAAATTTTCGTTCCGGACTGGCAGGTTCGGAAATTGGACGGTTTCCTCGGCAACTCGGCGTCGAGTATGCAGGCCGTCAAACATTTGGCGACGCCGAAGGACCGTGCCGCCATGGACGCCGACGGCGTGGGAGACGATGCCCTCGGCAGTGTCGGTGAGTATTTTGGTTTCGTGCGTTAGACGAATTACTCATTTATTTTGCTAACTTGTTTAACTTGTCTTCTTGCTGCAGATAACCTGTCACTTCGGTCATCTCATGGAGAAGATCACCGAACTCGAAAAAGACCTGAAAGAGGTCGACAGAGCTCGGGCCGAGAAAGCTCGGATCGCAAACGAGCTCGACAAGCAGAAGGTTGAGGCCGACGCGAAGACTACGAGGTTGGAATACCTCGACGACCTCGTGAAGAAGCTCAAGGACGATCTACTTCGGCAGAAGGAGGCGACAGCAAAGCAGCAGGAAAAAGCTGTCGAAGCTGCTAAGATCGCGGCTGCGAAGGACGCCGAAGCCGCGACCATGGAGAAGGCCCAAGGGTTCCTTGCGGCCAACATGGCCAAGGCCTATGCTCGCGCCATCGAGCAAGTCACCGAGCGCTTCCCCGAGGTCGACTGCTCCGAGTGACGCCTCTTTCCCAACCACGTCGACGGCTTTGATGAAGAGTCAGACGAGGATGAAGCTGGGGACGAGGAGGGGGATGTCGAGGTCGAAGTTATTAGCGAGCGTCAAGGATCCGAGGTGACCCCCCTTGCGATCGTCGCTCCTTCGGAGGAGTCTGACCCCGCCCCTGCGAGACGCCCCGGGAAAAAGGTCGCGCCCTGACTCCAGTCTTTTTCGTTTCTTCTTTTCTTTTTCTTTTTATATTTTAGCGATGTATCGCCTAATTGCGGACTGACCACCGCTCTTTTGAATGAATGAAATCCTTTTTCTTTGAATTTGACTAAGTGTTTGTGTCGCTCTGCCTCGAAGCTTTGGCTGTGTTCACAAAATTTTTGAAATTTTGCTAAGTGTACACGTCGCCTCGTCTAGGAGTTTTGGCTGTGTTAACCAAATTTTAGAAATTTTGCTAAGTGTTCACGTCAACTTACTTTGAAATTTTCAGATCATCGAAGTGACGCAGCTCGTCGAAGTGACGCATGTGACTGAGGCGACTCGTCCCGAGGCTGGCCTTGGGGTGACGAAGTTATGCCTTGCTAGGTGCCAAGAGCGACTTTACGAAGTCGAGTGGGGGCTTCGTAGAGCAGAACGTAAGCGGAATCATCTGCGACTAGTCGTAGGCCGTCGAGATCTCGAGATCAGGAGGTTAGAAGAGAGGCTCAGGAAGATGACCCCCGAAGGTGATGATGATGGTTCGTCGACAGCCGTTAACCTCGGCTTGAGGCTTAGGCGACTCCGCCATTCTTTGACGAAGATGACGGCGGAGAGAGATGAACTGGCAGCTGAGAGGGACGAACTGACGGCAGCAAGGGACGAGCTCTCGGCGGAGAGAGATGAGCTGACAGCAGCGATGGGCAAGCTGACGGCGGAGCGAGATGAGTTGTCAGCAGCTATGAACAAGCTGACGGCAGAGAGAGACAAACTGAAAAAGGTGACTGTCGACAAGAGCATTGAGGTTACTCATCTTCGTCGGATTATCACCGACAGCTCTGGTGGTGCAGGCTCGACGCGGCTGCCTCGCTTAAAGATAGCTGTGAAGGACGACTCGCTGAAGGAACGAATCGTCGAACTTGAGGCAGAGGTCGCTCGTCTTAAGCCCCAACCTGAGCGGGTTAATGTCAGAAGCACCTCGTGCACTCGGGAAGAAAGCGATAAAGGAATTTCTTTCTATGAGCTTGCGACTCGCTCGCCCGTCACCCGCCGGAGCCCTGGTGACGCACAAAGTGGGGTGGCTGCTTCGTCGAGCGGAGCGTCTGTTGGGGCTATCGTCAGAAGCAGTTCCGAAGATGCATCTCAGCTTGCCGGACTAGAGACGAGTACTGAGGTTAGACGTCGGCAGTACAGCGTTCATCGTCCCTGGGTGTCTCTAAATCGAAGTATCCCTGCCCCTAGGAGGCGTTGTAGTTGTCTGTATTCTTGTTCGTTTTGTTCTTCGAGTTTTGTACCTTGTCATAAGGATAAGTGGTTGGTCTTGTAAAGAGATTTGTTCCTCAAGCTTTAATGCAATAATACTTGTTTTTCGTACTTGTGTGTTTTGTTGGCACTTGTAGTTGTTGGCAAGTAGTTGGAACGGAGTCGAACCAAGTGTTGAACTCCGAATTTGTCGTTTTGAGAGTGTCAACGGTTGTGGGAGCAATTCTGAATGACGAATCTCTTCTTACCCGCTTATGAGCGAGTAATTTGAAGCGGAATCGAGCCAAGTGTTGAACTCCGAACTCGTCGTTTAAGAGAGATTCAACGGTTGTGGGAGCATTTCCGAATGGCGAACCACTTCTATCTTGCTTAAGAGCAAGCTATTCGAAGTGGAATCGAGCCAAGTGTTGGACTCCGAACTCGTCGTTTAAGAGAGATTCAACGGTTGTGGGAGCATTTCCGAATGGCGAACCACTTCTATCTGGCTTAAGAGCAAGTTATTCGAAGCAAAATCGAGCCAAGTGTTGGACTCCGAACTCGTCGTTTAAGAGAAATTCAACGATTGTGGGAGCATTACCGAATGGCGAAACACTTCTATCTTGCTTAAGAGCAAGCTATTCGAAGTGGAATCGAGCCAAGTGTTGGACTCCGAACTCGATTGAGATAATAAGGTTGGGAACAGAGATAATACTGAGTGCAAGAGAACTATTATTTAAAAGAAACTCTTTATTAAGTATTGTTAATCGGCTGCTTCTAAATTGCAAGGGCCGTTATTACAAAGGAAGAAGAAAGAAAAGAAACAAATAAAATAGCCTAACAACTGGTGGTGCTTGGAGAGGTATTCAAACACCCTCTTGGTACTTCAGTAAATGATCGACATTCTATGTTCTTGGTATCTTCCTGCCTTTGAGATCTTCAAGATGGTATGCTCCGAGGGGAACTACCCTGGAGACCTTGTATGGTCCTTCCCAATTTGGGGCTAGCTTGCTCCTTTGGCTGGGGAACGCGATGGCTAGCTTCCTGAGGACTAATCCCCCTCCTTAAGATCTGTGGGACGGACCCTTCTGTTGTAGGATTGCTCGATTCTTCTTCGATAATTCTGTTGGCGAACCGAGGCTCTTTCACGGAGTTCATCGATAAGGTCCAGATTGGCTCGGAGCTCCCTGGCGTTCTGCTCTTCATTATATGCAATTAGGCGGGGGATGGCAAACTAACTTCTAAGGGAATTACGGCCTCGAAACCGTAGGTGAGGTTGAAGGGCGACTCTCCTGTAGGGGTTCTCTTTGTAGTGCGGTAGTTCTACAGTACGTTAGGAAGCTGCTCTGCCCACAATCCTTTAGTCGACTTGCTTAGTCTCTTCTTGATGCCCGAGAGGATTTGCCTGTTGGCGTTCTCTACTTGGCCATTGGATTGAGAGTGAGAGACGGAGGAGAACCACTGCTGAATGCCGAGGTCTTCACAAAATGAGCAGAACGTTGCCCCTGCAAATTGTGTTCCGTTATCTGTCACCAAGACTCGAGGTATACCGAACCTGCAGATCACGTTCTTCCAGAAGAACTGTTGCACCCTGTTCTCAGTAATAGTTGCTAGTAGTTCGGCCTCGATTCACTTGGAGAAATAGTCGATCGCCACGACAAGGAACTTGAGCTGGCTTGGAGCTGGTGGGAACAGACCTAGCAGGTCCATTCCCCACATTGCGAAGGGGGTTGGACTTGAGAGGGAAGAGAGTTGAGCCTGCGGTAGGCGGCGGATAGTGGAGAATTGTTGACAGGGGCCACATTGTCGGACATGTTGCTCGGCATCTCGAAGGAGGGTAGGCTAGAAGTACCCATAATTCAAGACTTTTCGGGCGAGGGACCTTGATCCCGAGTGGACTCCGCCTATCCCTTCGTGGAGTTCTTTCAGAGCATACAAGGCTTCTTCTAGAGAAAGACATCTCAAGTACGGTCGGCCATCTACTTGGGTATAGGAGCGTTTGTACAAGACTGCCTCAATGAGGGTGTACCGCTCCGCTCTGGTTCGGATTCGGCGAGCTTCTTTGGGATCTTGAGGAAGGTTCCCGTTTCTGAGGAATTCAACTAGAGGCCTCATCCAGTTATCTTCGAGTTGGACCGATAGCGACTCCATTGAGTCGGGGGCTTCTTCTTCGATGTTGGGCCTTAGTAGAACTTCGATCAAGAGGTCTGTTCGAGGCCTTGAAGGGAGGAGGCGGCTAGTTTCGAGAGAGCATCTACTTGGGCGTTCTCTCGAGGGATCCACTGGAGTTGTGCTTCCTCGAACGAAGCCATGAGACTTTTGACCTTGGCTAGGTACTTGGTCATACGGTCGTCTCGTGCCTCGTATTCTCCCAAGACCTGATTCACCACGAGCTAAGAGTCACTGAACATTCGAACATGCTTCGTCCCTGCCTTGCGAGCCATGCCCAGGCCCGCTATTAGGGCTTCGTACTCGGCTTCGTTGTTGGAAGCCTTGAAATTTATGCAGGAGTATTGGAGGATGAAGTCATCTGGGCCTGCTAGGATAACTCCTGCTCCGCTCCCTTCAGCGCAAGAAGACCCGTCCATATACACCGTCCAGATGGGTGGCCCATTTTCCGCTTGACTGACCTCAGGGATCGTGCTTTCCACTATGAACTCGGCTAGCACTTGGCTTTGATAGCGATCCGAGGTTGATAGGATATGTCGTGTTGACTCAGCTCAATTGACTATTTCATTAGACGTCCGGAGGTCTCGGGCTTATACAGGACCGAATGGGATTAGAAATAGGGACGAAGCTTCCGAGCCGCCATAACCAAGACGTAGGCTATCTTTTTCAACCACGGATAACGGAGCTTGGCATCTCTAAGGACTTTGCTCACGTAGTAGATAGGCTTCTGTGCCTTGTCTTCTTCCCTCACTAGGACAGCGCTGAGAGTCTGTTCGGAGGCGGCGATGTAGACGTAAATGGTTTCCCCGGGTGTTGGCTTGCTGAGGAGTGGGGGATTGACCAAGTAAGCTTTGAGTTGGTCGAACGACTCTTGCTGCTGCTGGCCCCACTCGAGGCCTTTAGCCCCTCTGAGGGCTTTGAAGAAGGGGACACTTTTCCCCGGACTTGGAGAGGAAGCGCCCTATAGCTGCGAGGCACCCAGTGCATTTTTGCACTTCTTTCACATTTGATGGAGGAGCCATATTGAGTATGGCCTTTATCTTCTCAGGGTTGGCTTCAATCCCCCTTTGGCTGACCATTAAGCCTAAGAATTTACCCGATGAGACCCCGAATGCACATTTATTCGGGTTTAGTCTCATGTTATGCCTTCTTAGCACATCAAAGGCCTTTTGGACGTCAGCGACATGGTCAGACCCATTGATGCTTTTTACCAACATATCGTCGACGTAAACCTCCATGTTCCACCCGATCTGATTTTTGAAGACCTTATTAACGAGACGTTGGTAGGTGGCACCAGCATTTTTAAGTCCGAAGGGCATCACTCTATAGCAGTAGAGGCCTTGATCCGTGACGAAGGACGTCTTCGGGATATCTGGAGGGAACATTCGGATTTGGTTGTATCCGGAGAATGCGTCCATGAAGCTTAGCAACTCATGTCCCGAAGTGGCGTCGATCAAGGTGTCAATGCTGGGGAGTGGGAAAGGATCCTTGGGACATGTCTTGTTTAAATCTGTGAAGTCAATACAGATCCTCCAACTTCCATTGGCCTTTTTGACCATCACAACGTTGGAGAGCCATTCTGGATAGTTGACTTCCTGTATGAACCGGACTTTGAGGAGCTTCTCCACCTCCTTTATAGCCTGCTAGCGCTCGGGGGCAAACTTATGCCTCTTCTGCTGGACCGGTCTGGCCCCCGAAGCGACACTTAGATGGTGGACGATGAGCTCTTCAGAAATCCCCGGCATGTCGGCTATTGTCCATGCGAAGAGGTAACGGTTTTTCTTTATGCACTGGGCTATGTCGGAGCAAAGGGCAGAAGGGAGGGTTTTGCTAATTAAGAATTTGCAGGTCGGATCTTCCTCCGAGAAGAGGACTTCCTCGAGCTCGTCTACCGGTTCCGACATAGGCTGGGTGTTCCCTTGGGGAATTTCAAGGGCCTCGAGGGAGAGGACGGGTCCTCCAGTCGGGTCATATAGCATTTACGGGCCGTTTCCTAACTTCCCCTCACTTCTCCCACGCCTGTCTTGGTAGGAAACTTCATCTTTAGATGGTAAGTTGATGGGACGGCTTCTAAAGCAGCTAGGCCCGGTCAACCTAGGATCACATTATAAGCGGCTAGGACGTCAACAACCATGAAGTCCATTGACTCCGTTCGGGTAGTAGGAGCTTTGCCAGCAGTTACGTCGAGGGTTATAACACCTTCGATCGTCACTAACACTCCCGTAAACCCATGAAGAGTGTAACCGGCGGGCTTGAGTCTGTCCCTTAATAATTGGAGCCCTCGAAAGGCCTCTAGAGAGAGGATGTTGACAGAACTGCCATTATCCACTAGAATCCTTTTTACCTTGAAGTTGGCCATGTGGAGGTTGATCACTAGTGCATAACAGTAGGGGGTTCGGACACCCTCTAGATTATCATTTGAGAAAGTAACTGGGACTCCAAGACCTTTGGCAGGGGGGAGACTACGCACCGAATTGACTTCCCTGACAAAGGCCTTTCGGGAAGAGTTAGAGGTTCCGCCCATTGGACCTCTGTGGATGAGGTGCAGGATGCGCTCTTCCTCGAAGTTGGGAGTCTCCTCCGCCTCTCGGGCCGCTTGTTAGCCCCCTTGGGGGGTGGAGGAAGATCGGCTCGGTCTTTCTTTACAAATTTGGCGAGCTGCCCTCTCTGAATGAGGGCTTCAATCTCGTTTTTCAGAGTCTGACAGTCATTGGTGTCGTGGTCGTGGTCTCGATGGTAGCGGCACCACTCCTCCTTATCCCTCTTCTCCCCAAGAGTGTTCATCTTTGGGGGAGGAGGTAGAATTCCTTCTTTCTCAATTTCCATTAGAATGGCCGAGACATTGGCATTAAGAGGGGGTGAATTTTTCAAATCTGGGAGGTGGACGACGTTGACCTCCGTTGTCCTTTTGGAGCGTTTTAGCTCCCTCATCTTCAGCGGCCTTCCTCTTACTTCCAGAAGAGGATCCCTCGAATATGGGGCGGTGCGCAGCTTCCTCTGTCCGGATGCATTTCTCGCTTCTGAGAAGAAGATCGGAGAAATCTCGCGGGAGCTTCTTTGCTAGGGACGACCGGAGATCAGAGTTGAGGACATTGGATTGAAAGGCGGCCGCGGCGACCGACTAATCGAGGGAGGCGATGGACCTGACCTCCGCGGTAAACCGCTTGACATAGTCCCTCAGTTTCTCGCTCTTTTTCTGACTAAGGAAGAGTAGCAAAATACTCGTCTTTTCGGAGCGGCGGCTACTCACGAAATAAGTTATGAAAAGGGTCTCGAACTGGTCGAAAGAGAAGATGAAGGACGGGACGAAGCGGGAGTATCATTCCCGAGCCGGGCCTTTGAGAGTGGCCGGAAAGGTCTTGCATAGGAGGGCATTGAAAGCCTGATGGATCATCATGAAAGTTTTGAAACTCTCGATGTGATCCATAGAGTCTGATTCCCCTGTGTGTGTCTCGAACTGCGGAGGCTTGAAATTTGTCGGAACGGGAGCCTCCATGATAGTACAAGAGAATGAAGGTCTACTTGGACGAAGGGTCCTCCTTCTTAGCTCCTCATCCCTATCAAGTTGACCGAGGCACCTCTCCATCTCGTGGAGACGACGGTAGACAGCATCCTCCCTTCGACGGTATCCTGGTGAGCCTCTGGACTCATCTTCGTATGAAGGGGAACGTGGGCTACGACGACGGTAGCTCGGAGACTGGTGACTGGGGATGCGAGGGCGGTGGCTCGGAGCCTGAGGAGGACTTTGGGATCGATGGCGAGGGCTTCGAACCGGCTCGGGAGTGGGGACTCTCTGAATATTATTGTTGTTATTTGGCGGGGCATTGAGGACCCGCAAGACTGCTGCCTGAAAGTCTTGGAATTCTGCTCTGGTGATGGGTCCGTTCTGGTCCCTTTGGGCCTGCCGACCAATGGGGGAACGGTTTTCCCTTCAACAGTATTCGGGGGACTTCCTCCGCCTCCTAGGAGGAGGGGACCTCCTGAGGTCGTGGCGGCGAGGAGATCGCACATTTGGACGTTCTGAGCGGGAGCCTCCCTCTCGGGCCTGCCTCTCATCCAAATGGCGGTGAAGATCTTCCTCTTTCTGCCGATTGATTATGATGTTACGGAGATCTTCTGAAGGCCAATGATATGGGATGCCATGGTGTCGGTGGAGGGGTTATGTACCGAGATATGCTCGCGGAGAGGTTGTTTCTGAGGATTAGGACGAGAGGTCCCTATACCAGCATTCTAGGGTCCGAATTGAGCCTGCTGGGGTTGAGGATTTTGAAGAGGAGGTTGTCCCTGCTGTAGTGGCGGATCAGGTTGAGGAGGGAGCTGTCCCTGTTGCTGGACGGGTTAGAAGGGAGCCTCCGGTTGCAGTTGGGGAGGAATGGGAGTGGGTCCACAATTGGACCCTCTAGATCTTACTTTCCTTGGTGGCATGGCTGGAGGCGGTCTTGACCGGTGAAAGAGGCTGGACTGCTATTCGAGGTTTCCACAGACGGCGCCAATCTGTTGCCGCTGAAATCGGTGTGGGAGCAAACAGATAGATTTGTGAATTCGTGGGAATGTGAATAGTCATACCTGAACGACTTCACAGGAGTTTGACCGAGATCCTTTTATCGTTAACCTGCAAAAAGTGTGAGACACCAGGGTTGATTCCGGCGACGCACCCTCCGACGCTCTTTTCAGTAATCTGAATGATTAAAAAAGAGCTTTAATTGGCAAAAGATTGATTACCTGGTAACAGTGGGAGGAGAGGGGTATTTATAGCCGCTTTAGGAATCAGTTTCAGGATAAGATCAAATTCCTACTTCCCGATGTAAATGGATAGAAGTGGTTTAAACCGCTATTTAAGGATAATTATAAATCTGAATCCTCTCCTATCCAGTCAGACTGAGTTGCTTACGTGTTGGAACCCGTACCCAGTAAGGCAGATCCGTTTATGGGTTATTGGGCTTTGAAGAAAGACCCAGTTCCCATTCCGGACCTGTTTATAGGTGAAATTACCATTTTACCCCTGAGCTTTGAGATTCGTGCCCGATTTGAACGGTTCCGATCTAACCCTATTTTTAGCCATATCAATGCATATTAACAAAAATAAATAAATAAATAAATCGGATACCCAACTTGCCATTTAAGCTGACAACAAAGATTTAGTATTGGGTATATGCATATTTTTATAACATTGTAAAAATATCTGAGCGATATTGGAAGGTTCATAAATCTGCAATCTTTCGCAAAAAACTATATAAGCATTGAAGATTGACTATGAATTTCTAGCATAATATAGTGGTTAGTTTTCTTTCTATACAGATTGTGTACTCTCTCATCCTAATATGTCACACTTTAGCATCTACCATTTCATTCATCTATTCGACATTTACACTATCAATCATAATTTCGATCAAGTATATACAAAAACCCACTAAAATTATTATTCAACACATACAACCTGATCACTCAATAACTAACTCCGACAAGAACCGATCCAGCAAATAATTCCTATTCCTACTATAATCATTACCTCCCGCCACCGTCTGTAGCCGAGGCAACCCCGGCGGAATCATCCCCAAATCCAGCATCGCCACCCTCTCCTCCACCTCCTCCTCCTCCTCGTCCTCGTCCCTATCCGCTGACGTCACGTCGGGAAGCGACGCCGATCCCCCTCGATAGTACTCCTTCCTGAACTGATTCGCCGCTGCTCTCTTCTTGACTTTGTCGCTGCTTTCCTCGCCGCTGCGCTCGGGCTCGACGGCGCGGGCGAAGTCGAGGAGCTGGTTGAGGGTTTTGCGGTGCATGTAGTAAGCGGAGACGGCGACGAAAGAGGCGCCGACCAGCGCCGCCATGGCCAGGTGGAGAGTGTAAGCGTCCACCATTGGATTTTTGATATCTTGATTTTTTTTGGGGGGGGGGGGGTGGGGGGGGGGGGGGGGGGGGGGAACCCTAGAAATGAGGGATTTGATTGGGACTGGGATTGAGAGCAGAGAGAGCGTGCTCTGTTTTGGAAAAGGAGAGAGGGAGATGGGAGGGATTTTTATAGGAGGAGGAGATTGGCTGATGTTGTTGTACAGGTCTGAAGGGCTATGATTTGACACTGTGTTTGGGATTTAACTACCCTTTTGACACTAAGGGTCTGTTTGGTTCATACACTAAGGTACCGTTCTTTTTTTTCCTCTTATAAGAGGTTACATCTTATAAGAGATTTACAGTAAGAGCCTCTTTTTGAGATGTTTTTTTATATAAAAAAAATCTCTTATGAGAACCTCTTATAAGAGATTTCTGTTCTTTTTTCACCTCTTACAAGAGCCTATATTACCCCAAAGTATAAAAATAGTGAGATGAAGGATAAGAAAAGATAAGTTCAAATTACCTATATATAAACTAGTTTAATGGCAAGTTAAATTCACAGATCAGTGTAAATCATCAATTATAATTCCGGGCTACTATAGACTTTTAAATAGTATAAAAATTAGTATGTATAAATATAAATAATAATAATAATTTGTTTCAAAGAAGTTGGATTAAAAAAATTTAAGGTCAATGGGCTAATATAAATTCTCCCTTAGCTGTAAATAAATAAATAAATAAATAAATTTAAAAATTAAAATTAAAAAAAAAAAAAAAACTTACCTGCTGCGGGATTTGAACATGGTGGCATCATAACAGAACAAATCAACTAGCCACAACTCAAGTAATGTACTTATTGGACGTAAATATATATATATCTTTAAATAAATCAGTGTTTCGATAGCATCCCTAACATAATTGTTCGAAATTGTGAAGAATGAATTCCCACCAGGGCCGGCCCTACCATAGAGGCTGGTAAGGCGGCCGCCTTAGGCTCCCGGAGATTTCGCGATTTTAGGGGGCCCCAAATTTAAACTTCCCTTAAAAATATAAGTACGTATTTTGTACGTAAAAAAAATTATATGTTATTAGGGGGCCCCATGTTGGAAGTTCGCCTAGGGCCCCCGGGAACTCAGGGCCGGCCCTGATTCCCACACTTTTTCTAGGATAGCATATTACAGTCAACTACGTATATGATTACACTTTTTCTAGGATAGCATATTCTGGGCTACTATAGACTAATATATAAACTAGTTTAATTAGTAACAATTATAATATAGACTTTGGGGTAATATAGACTTTTTAAGTGATAGAAGTCTTATAAGAATTTGAAAGAGGCTACTAGAAGTCTTTTAGGCCTATAAGATATTTTGAGAAAAATGTCTTATAAGAGGTAAAAAAAGAACACTAAAAAAACTCTTGTAAGAGGGGGACCACCTCTTACAAGAGGTAAATCTAGAAGAAAAAGAACACTACCTAAGGGTCTGTTTGGTTCATACGAGGGGAGGGGAGGGGAGGGATTTTAATGGAGAGGGGGGAGGGAAGGGGAGGGAAGGAATTTTAATCAAGACTCTGTTTGGTTCAAAGGAGGGAAGGGGAGCGAAAGTAATTATCTTGTTGTTTGGTTCACAAAGGGAGGGAAGGGATTTTATAATAAAATTACTTTTATACCCTTTACATTTTATAACAAAACTCAACGAAAAAAAATATGCAAGTGTCTCTAATATTTGGTTGATGTTCTCTTTCGAATTAGGATGGTAATAATAAAATTTTTGAAACCGAAAACTTGTGATGTTATCTAATAATGTGATTCTAAAGTTTTGAGTTTATGATGCAGAACCATTTTGACCCACAGGAGCAAAGGAGAATCACGAACATAAGCTTTTTTCAGCAGGAGTTAGGTGCAATTCATGCAGGTTATGTATGGTTGATGTTCTCTTTGGTTTAAGATGGTAGAAACTTAACTTATCAAATTGAAGTAATACGTACTTTCATCTACTAGTAGTGATTCTGTTATAATAAAGCAATTCTAAATGTTTAAGTTTATGATGCAGGACCATTTTAACCCGCAGGAGCAATGGAGAACCTGAACGTAGCAAGAATCAGGTACAGTACATTCAAGTTATGTATGGTTGATGTTCTATTTTGATTTAAGATGGTAGAAACTTAGGATTAAGATACATCATTCAGTAACTGTTTGTTATATTACTATAATTAAGTAATAAATGTTTTAGTTTATGATGCAGACATTTTACCAACAGGGACGTGCATACGGACAATTCTCCAAAGGGCTGAGTTTGTGATGCAAGGACATTTAACCCACATGAGTAATGGACATCTTGAGCTTACACATAGTTGTTCTGAGTCTGAGTTAGAGCAATCTAAAACTCGAGTTAGTTTACTGGAAGAAATTGTGAAGAAATTGAAGGATGATATAGTTCATATCAGGAACTCCTCAAAAGCTGGTTCATTGAAATCTGAAGTTGAACAGATGTCTGCATTTGAAGCAACTAGGATCAAGTATGAGGAAGCAGAGCAAGTGAAGGTTGCATGTGGAGAACCTGAGCTTGCTGGATTGATGGAAGTGCTTTAAAAAGGACACCTGGACTTCAGAGCATATTAGACAAGGAAAATGAGCTGCAGAGAATTTGCGAGGAAAATGAGCAGCTGAAAGTTGAATTACTGAAGAGGGAAGTTGAGAACAACAAGATTTTTATTTAGAGATCGCGGGTGGGAGAGAGACAGTTGGTAGAGAAATCTAATTTTTATTTAGAGATCTGTTTTTTTATTAGATATAATAAGGGAAATTTTGTCCGTTCACTTAAAAAAAATTAGGCACTTTCTCTTCCCTCCAAATCCCCCAATATTGGAGGGGAGCCAAAAGTGGCTCAGGAGGGATTCTGCACCCCTCCATTCCCCTCCCCTCCCCTCCTAAAAAACTGAACCAAACAAGAAATATTTAAAAAACCCTCCCCTCCCCTCCCCTCCCCTCCATTTCCCTCCAACCAAACACACCCTAACGAGGAGGGGTTGAAATTGAAATTTTTTGCACCCACTTTTTAAAAATATTGAGAGATTTGCTGCTGATTTTGGTGTAAGAGCAAACAGATAAATTTGTATATTTATATATATCTTAAGCTAATAGGCCTACCTCATCTCTCATTTCTCTATTTTGAAATAGAGAAAGGAGAGCAAAAATAGGAACTAACACGTGCAGCCCACACCAATTACCAAAACAGAATTAATTAAAAAAACACACAAAAAAAAACCTTTTCTTCTTCCACATCTCCCAAAACCCACAAACCCTAACTCCACCTCTGCTCCGCTCGCCGCCTCCACCTCCTGCACTCCTCGCCACCGCCCACAGTCGCTGTCGCCTCCTCCTCCCCATCGTCCGGCCTCTCCGCCGATGCGCCGATCTTTGTGGCATCCACCGATTATTACAATAACATTTATTCGAATAGTGTTAGCAGCGGCATCAATAAGGATTCCGGTAGCTCTGCTCCCCATCGTCCGCCCTCTCCGCCGATGCGCCGATCTTCGTGGCATCCACCGATTATTACGACGGATCGGCGCCGGCGAGGTATCAGCTGAATCTGAGGGTGTGGATCGGTGATTTAGGGTTTTAGGTTCTCAATATCGAGATCTAATTCTTAAATTTGTTGATTTTGTTAAAAATAATAATAAGAATAATTTGTTTAAAATTTGTGGCAGAGGAGGAATGGGTTTGGGAGCCTGGGAGGGAGGAGGAGGAGGATGAATGAGAGGGTGAGGAGAGCGGAGAGGGAGGAGTGCATTCGGAGGACGGTGTATGTTTCAGATATCGATCACCATGTGAGTTTCATTCAATTCAATTCAATTCAATTCAAGTGGCTTTCTTTTGATTTGGTTGATTAATGTTTTTCGATTTGTTTAGTCGTGTTGTTGATAATTTGATTTTGATTTGGTGCATGTGAAGGTGACTGAGGAGCATCTTGCTGATCTGTTTGCATATTGCAGACAGATTTGTTACTTACTTCTTTTTTGCTGCATTTATTTATATATATCTTAAGCTAATAGGCCCTCTCACAAAAATAGCAGCCATCGTCCGCCGTCGACCCTCGGCCCTCGCACAAAAATCATCCACGTCGTTCGCCGTTCGTCAACAAGCCCAAATCCAAACTGAAATTGAAATCGGTATGTATAATAATCTCTTCTCCCATCTTTTTATTCTTTTACTCAATTTAATTTGATTTTTTCAATGTTAAACTCTAAAGTTGTGATATTTAAAGTGTTTTTTCAGTTATTTTAATGGAGGGTTTTGGTTAAATTCAGCTAAACATTATTAACAAGTGATTGAGTTAGAATTGGGAGTTAGAATTGGGGCTCCATAGAGGGGGAAGAGGATGTGTTGAGGAAGAGCTATAGTATGGGAAACCTTGCTTCGTATGCTGCAAATCAGATTGCTTATCATAGCGCCGGTGATCATGAGTACTTACCCGATGGATGTCCAAGTCGAAGGGCCGGCCAAGAGAGAAAAAGAAGTACATCTTTTTTCCCTTTTTTTATTAAAATAAAAATTTGTGTTTCATTAATAAGAGACTAATAAAACTGACAAACTACAATGAAGCAAACCAAGTTGGAATACTAAAGATAGAACAATATAGAATAGCACGACCAGTTTTGGATGTTCCATCGGGGTTGATGTATTTTCCCTGGTTTATCGCTTGAAATTGAAGTCATTCAAGTTCATTGGATTTTATTAGTTAGTTGGTGGAATTATATGATAATTTATACAACTACAAAAAGTAATCTAAAAAAATTCACCCACAGAAAAATTACAAGCTGGGGGAGAACTTGGATGAATATTGTAAAAGGGGGGAAAGAAATTAGTACATTAATAGACCTTGGGCATTTTTTTTTGTTTCTAGATGAACAAGCAATGAGGCTGAACAAAATTCAACTACTTTTAGTCTCTCAAGTTGCTCTTAGTATATAATTTAACTGACAATAGTAAATGTTGGGTTTCTTCATCATCAAAGTGACTGTAGAGTGAATATGATTTGATCTCAAATGGAGTTTTCCTTCTTTTATGAATCAAGAGTACCGTGGATGGAGGAAGAACACCGAACATTTCTAGCAGGACTCAAAGAGCTTGGGTAGGGAGACTTGACAGGAATTTTAATGTAATACCCTGATTTTTCAATTAATGAAAAATTATTTTATTTTGCACGTAGTGTGCACGTGCAATATTTTGGTTGAATTATTTTTATTTAGATGTGTATAAATATTTAAATATGTGTTCTCAAGTTATTTTTATACAAAAGCCTTTTCTTTAATAAATAGAAAGCATTATTTTAATTTAATGAAAAGCCCTTTTTCTTAAAGCCCAAAATGTATTTTATTTTATTTATTTTTAATAACAATTTTGGCCCAAAATAAAGCCCATGGATTAATCTTTTTTTTATTTAAACTTGTCATGTAGAAGAATATTTTAACTATTTTATTTTTATACAAAATTAAATGTACAATTTGGTCCTAGTTGCATGCGCGTGCACTACACGTACACGTGCAATGCACACCTTTCTCTTGGCCGGTTGGCACTCTTTTTGGAGGGAGTTTTGAAATTTAGGCATGGTGATCATGGAGGTGGTTATGTAGTTGTGGGTAGTTTTATAACTCCTACTCTAATCCTAGCCTTCCATCCTACAACCAACCAACTAATCCTAGCCCTTCATTCTACTTGATTTCTAGTATAAATACCCCCTCCCATGGCTATATTCATATGCAATTATACCTTTCTAAAACTATAGTCTAATTTAGTAGTAAGTTGTGAGTTAAAAGATTGAGAGAATTGTGTGGGATTGTATTGCTTTCAACAAGGAGGAGAAGAGGCCGGCCATCACTAGGAGGAGCTCGGGATTGGTGCTTGTGGAGCTTGTGGGCGCATCGTCTAGGAGGAGGTGCATTCATTCGCAAAGGACCTTCATTGCTATTGTGTTGTTTTCTCTCCATACAAGGTGGGTAAAATTTTCCATATTTCTAAAGTAGAAATGCTTGCTAGAATGAATGAATGATAGTGGGTTTGATTTTCCTTATTTCTAATTAGAAATGATGCTAGCATTATATTGAGAAATGATGCATGAAAAATACTAATAAGAGTACACTTCTAATTGGAAAATTGACCTATGAATGGATTGGAATGTGAGTATGAAATTATATGTGATCTGATTAGTAAAAATCTAAGTTGGTATGGATTAATTATAACCATGAATGTGAACTTGGCTAATAAAGAGATTTGTGGCATTAATTGTTGAGAAATGTCGGAAAAGAAACATTCTGATAAGTCGACTTAGGACCTTGTAAGTCGACTTATATGCTCATTTAAGTCGACTGGTGCTGTTATAAGTCAACTATTTACTTAAAATCATGAATGTTCCCCCTTGAACAGTCGACTTACTCTAGTATGAGTCGACTGGTACTGATGCATTTTTATAAACTCGAATGTTCTACTCTTTTGAAAATACATGAGGCTTTATAAAGATAATTTGGGGATTGTTGCATGAAATAAAATGTGATTTGAGAATAAAAGGTGTAATCAGAACTATGATTTTGATAGGTGTATTTTTGGAAAATTATACCTTGCAAAAGAACTAGAAATGAAGAAGATTAGTATAGTAAAGATTGAAGTGACATTATAGATGTATGAAAATATGAATTATGAAATTTCGTTAGTACTTCTCATTTGAGAACACTGTGATAACCATGAAATGTGAATTATTCTTGTTGAAGAGTAGCGTGACAAAATATGATGTGTGATTCCTTAATTTGAGATTTTAACTGCTCATTCGACCGATTGTGTGTAGCAGTCGACTGTATAGAACTTGAGAATCTACATATTGAACTCGGCAGAACAGGCGACTGTGTTGAACGACAGTCGACTGCCCTGTGGGTGATAATTGAATTTGGAAACACTGCGGAACAGCCGACTGCCGTATGCAACAGTCGACTCTCCCGAGTAGTTTTGAATACTTGAATTGACTGAACAAGTCGACTGGAAGAGATCCAAGTCGACTGTCCAGAGTGTTTTGATATGTCAGAGAACATTATTCTATTTATTTTGAAGATTGTGAATCTTATGATTGATGTTGATAAACTCTATTTGTTGCTGCATGAATTTATATGAGATGAATCATAGTTTGAATTGAGAAATTTACATGAGATGAATCATAGTTTGAATTGAGAAATTTACATGAGATGAATCATAGATTTGAATTGAGAATTACATGAATATGAAAGTTAAGATCATGATATGCTGAGGCAATGAAAAAATGAACTCATGAGCTGGGAATGCTCAGATTATGTTAGAATTTGTGAATTGGAATTGAAATGAAAGAGTAGCTAAGTCTCCCCCGGCATTTGGAAAGAAATAAAATGAATATTGAAAAGAAAGACCAAGGTTGGTCATGTTGAAATGAATGAATAAGTCCGGTTTAGTGGAGAGGCTAACTCTAGAGCTTTGATTTTGTTCATGATTCTAATAAAAACTAAGGATTAGTACATAGTGGAGATGTGATGAAAGTAGGAGAAAAACACGAGTGAGAGCCATCGGATTTGCGGCAGAGGGTATTTCACAGGTTCTTCACGATGAGTCGTGACATGACGTGGATACGGCTCCAGGGTACCGTGGCGGCGGAGAGTATTTCACAGGTTCTTCACGATGCGTCGTGACATGACGTGGATACGGCTCCAGGGTACCGTCCCTGTGGTGACACTTGTGGGATGTTTGGTGACTACATGAGGATCGTGTGCCATGAAGGAGGCTGAATTGTCCATAGGTTCTTCACGATGCGTCGTGACATGACGTGGGATTCCCCTCCAGTTTCTGTACACGTGCTTGCACTCATAGATCATCTAAGACACTACCGTAGTTACAGTAGTAGATTAAGTCATAACGAAGGATTGAACCCTACAAAGATGAAGAACGATTAAGAGGCTTGCCCTCGGACCTATGTAGTATGGGATGCATAGACTCCGAACAAGTGTGCATTAGTGTCATGTAACATAAATAATTGCATTAAGGATTAAGTGCACAATCACAACACGACATCAATAGGGTAGTCCCTTTAATTATAATGTGACAAGTTTGTGTTTGCTAAATATGGAAAATTAAGTTATACTGTTTCCGGCATAGAGAGGATGGCCGTGTATAATGATCGTCGGTTGAATAAACTGACGTACCCACAGTCTTATATGCAGGTAAATGGCATGTTAAAGAGGAAAGGATGCTTAAAGATTATATCATGTTGTTGTACATTTATTTAATTGTTGTATTTTACTTCCGATGTGCAAATGAAAAGTGTAATATTGATGTAAACTCTGATGTAAGATAAAAAGTTTAAATTTCCTTGTAAAGTTGTACTGAAGAAAGTGAAAAGATCCTGTAGAACATCTCGAATTCAGTGTTTTGGGATTCGGGGCGTTACATTTAAGAAACTTTGTGACCACAAGAACTTCGACGCAAGCAGCCAGTCATGCTCAAAAGTATTTCCTAAGGGAGAGTAATCCCAAAAAAAAAACGTGGATATTGTTGCATTAAAAAAATAAAGGGCATCTCTAAATTTAGTGACTTAGGGTTTACATTTGTCTTGGTGGTGGAATTGTTGAAAAATTACACATCTAAACTGTTGGGGTTTCCTTTCAATAGAATATAAAATGTAGAATGATGTTGGTTTTAAAATGTGAATTTGTTAATCTGTATATTTGTCATATTTTGATATAACTAAATCAATTATTGTTTCTCCATGTATTTCTAATGTTGATTATGATTGATTTTAGAGAGAATGCTTGATTTAAAAGGTGGTTGATAAGCACGCTGTGGAGAAGGAGATAGCAGAGTACATCAAGGAGTCCAAGAAAAACCCACAACCCAACTTTGGTAATTATTTGACTTTCTCTCTCTCGTTCCTTTCAATTGAATAGAAATATAGAATGATGTTGGTTGGTTTGAAAATTGCTTGGTTTATAAATATAAATGGGTTAATCTATAGAATTTTCATTTTTTGATTATATTGTAATTGAAATAGTTAAAAGACATCTCTAAAATTTTGAATTACATACAATTTGATAAGTCTCTCAAAATTATTTTGGTCTGTGCAATTTGCACAGGGTAAAACTAGTTCTTTTTTGAAACAATAAAGCAAACCTGCTGACTTTCACCGATGTTTGACTGATTTCTTGCCGCTGCCGTTGACCTGTAAAAAAGTTCGATACACCGAGATGGATCCCTCCGACACTCTTTTCAATTATCAGGAAGATTATGAAAGAGCTTTATGTGGAAAAAGATTGATTACCTTGTTATGGTGGGGAAAGAGGGGTATTTATAGTCGCCTTCGGAGACATTTTAGAGATAATCATTTATTCCTGTGTACCGGTGTTTTTAGATAAGATGTAGAGTTTAAATCGTTTCATAGAGATAAACATGAATTTGAATTACTCTTTAAATATCTGAATTAGTTTGTAACGAGTTGCTACCTATACCCAATAGGACAGATCCGTTTTTGGGTTATTGGGACCCGTTTGTAAGTGAAATTACCGTTTTACCCCTGAGAGGTTTAAGGTTCGTGCCCGATTTGAACGGTCCCGATTTGGTTCTATTTTTAGCCATATCATAAGCCTCCTACTTCTAGAGACTGTGTTTTACAGTCTTTGAGGAGTAATTCGCCCGTTTTTAATGGCTTATAGAATTTATCGGAGTTTTCGGGGGAGTTTGGATCTTTCTCGAGGTGTAACGATGTTATTCTGAGTTTGTAAAATGCCCAAAAATATTCTCAGAATTTTCTGGATTTTTAGTGATTTTTCCAGATTTTTCTGATTTTGTTTTCGATTTTTAATCATTTTTAAAAAATTTTATTCAATTTTTGAATTTAAATAATTAATTTTCAAAAATATTAATTAATTATTCTAATTTAATAATTATATTTTCAGAATTTTTTAAAATTATTTTCTGAATTAATAATTATTTTTAGAATTTTTTAATTATTTTTCGATTTTTAATTAATTTTTTCGGATTTTTTAAATAATTAATTCAATTTAATTAGATAAATAAATTAATAAATAAATACATGGTGATGTGGCGCAATCCTGTGCATTGAGCACGATTAAGCAAGTGCGCATCGCGAGAAGGCAGTTTTTCTCTCATTTGGGCGTCGGTACCACGAATGTTCGAAGCCAACCGACCCCATTTTTTAATTACTTTTTTATTTTTTCCGCTCTCTTCCTCTAACTTCCTCTCTCTTCTTCCCACGCTTCTTCTCTCCTTCGTCTTCGACCATTGCCTTCGACCCTGCCTTCTGACAGCCTTCGACTATGCCTTCGACCACGCCTCCGCCTCCGTCTCCATCTCCAAGGGCATCACCGGAGCTCAAGGAGAGGAGCTCGACGAAGGGAGATCGGCGTTGACAGAGCTCGTGAATGAGTTTGAAGGTGAGGTCGGAGTGGGTTTTGCAGACGGTCGTCATGGAGCTCAGTTTCTTAAGCTTGAGGAAGGTGATAGTTGAGCTCGAGCTTGGAGGTCGGCGAGGAGCACGACGTTGGAGGAGCTCGACGAGGAAGCTGGGCTGAGCTCGACGAAGGTGGAGCTCAGAGAAAATGGAGTTCGGAGGTCGATGATGAAGGTGAGCTCGTTGATGAATGAGGTCGCTCGACTCAATGGAGGGGAGCTCGACGGAGCACGGCGACAGTGAAGAGGAGAGGAGCTCGAGCTCAACGTCGGAGCTTGCGATGGGGAGTTCGACAACGGAGTTGTGGAGTTCGGCGAGGAGAGGAGCTCACGAAGTGGAGCGCTTGATGGAGCCATGGGAGAGAAGCTCGAGCTTCGACGAAGCTTGGGGAGTGGAGCTCGGCGCTCCTTCGGGTGAAGGAGGAGCTCGGCAGCGGAGGTGATGGAGGTGTTGGTTTTTCTGGTTTTGGCGACAAATTTCGATGAAGAAGAAGGAGGGTGAGGGTGCAGGTTTGGTTAGCGAGTTTGAGACCCGAACTTGCACCCGTTAAGCCAACTAGCCTCCTTCTGCTTTTGGGTTTTTGGGCCCATAATGGTTCTGAACCCGCAGTTGTTGTTGTAGTTTTCTTTTTGTGCGAATCTGAGCCGTTGATCGTGATCAAGCACAAATTTTTCTCCAGTTTGAGCTCTGGTGACAAGAGTGCTCGGGTCGTGTTTCCGATCTCAGGAGAGGCTTCGGCGGCTTGACACGTGGCAGTCAATGGTTGACCGTTGACTCGGTCAACGTTGACTGTTGACTTTTTGCCAAATTTTTCTCTCATTTCGACGTCGGTGGAAAGAATGCTCGGAGCCACTTGCCGAAGTCGATAGACACTTCGACAGCTTGACACGTGGCGGTCAAACTGTTGACCGTTGACTCAGTCAATGTTGACCGTAGACTTTTTGCCAAATTTTTCTCTCATTCCAACGTCGGTAGCAAGAATGCTCATCACTTGTTGCCGAAGTCCAGAAGGGCAACACGTGGCACGTTGACCGTTGACCAGTCAACACCATTTCTCGCATTTGGACGTCGGTGGCAAGAATGCTCGGCACTTATTGCCGAAGTCCAGGAGGGCGACACGTGTCGCGTTGACCGTTGACCGTTGAACAATCAATGCCATTTCTCGCATTTGGATGTCAGTGGCAAGAGCGCTCGGCGAGAGCTGCCGAGGGCTAGGGAGGCTTCGACGCAGCTATATTGTAACCGACGTTTCCGGTGCTACGGAGGTCGGATTGGGACGTGTGACCCCTCGTTTCGAAGCTGACTCGAAGTTTACGATTTTTCTTTAGAAGTTAGTTGAAGAATCACCCTTCTTCATGATCAAAATAGTCCTGCAATATCTTTTTCTTCATGAAGTTGAGAAGGGCTTTGTATGACTCTAGGGGGATCCGCTCTTGGACGCGAGTTTTAGGGAGCATCTCTAGACGAGTTAGGCTTTGAACTTTCTTGGAAGAAGGCCGCTTAGAAGGCGAGCGGAGCGAAAAGCTTCATCGGGCTTTAGGAGAGAGCCGTTCAGGAGACGAGTTTGAGGAGCAACTCTAGGGGAGAGTTGAGCGCCAAACTCGTTGAGAAGAAGACCGTTCGGGAGGCGAGCGGAGCGAAGAGCTTCACCGGGCTCTAGGAGAGAGCCATTCGGGAGACGAGTTTAAGGAGCAACTCTAGGGGAGAGTTGAGCTCCGAACTCGTTGAGAAGAAGGCCGCTCGGGAGGTGAGTAGAGCGAAGAGCTTCACCAGGCTCTAGGAGGGAGCTGTTTGGGAGACAAGTTTGAGGAGCAACTCTAGGGGAGAGTTGAGCTCCAAACTTGCTTGTTGGAAAATTTAACCAGTAGTGGGTGTACTATGAATGTCCGTTTTGAGCCCCGAAACCGCAAACTTGTAAGTTGTGAGGCAATTTCGAACCAGGATTGTGAACTTTGAACTAGTCATTACAGGGTTATCAACGAGTTGTAGGAGCAATTCTGAATGGTGAGATGCTCCGCACTTGCTTGTTTGCAAGCGGCTAAAGTAGCATCGATCTAAGTGTTGGACTCCGAACTTGTTGTTAAGAGAGTTTCAACAGTTGTGAGAGCAATATCGAATAGTGAGCCACTTTGAACAAGCTTGTTCGCAAGTAGTTAAAGTAGCATCGAACCAAGTGTTGGACTCCGAACTTGTTGTTAAGAGAGTTTCAACAGTTGTGGGAGCAATTTCGAATGATGAGCCATTTTGTACAACCTTGTTCGCAAGTAGCTAAAGTAGCATCGAACCAAGTGTTGGACTCCGAACTTGTTGTTAAAAGAGTTTCAACAGTTGTGGGAGAAATTTCGAATGGTTAAGCACTTTTAATATGCTTGTTTGCAAGTATGTGAAGTAGCATCGAACCAAGTGCTGGACTCCGAACTTGTTGTTTGAGGGGGTTAACGAGTTGTAGGAGCAATTCCGAATGGTGAGCTGCTCCGGACTTATTTGTTTACAAGCGGCTAAAGCAGCGTTGAATCAAGTATTGGACTCCAAACTTGTTGTTTGAGGGGGTTAACGAGTTGTAGGAGCAATTCCGAATGGTGAGCTGCTCCACACTGGTTTGTTTACAAGCGGCTAAAGCGGCGTCGAACCAAGTGTTGGACTCCAAACTTGTTTTTTTAGCTTAGTAAGTTGGGGAAGCAGCCCTGTAGGAAAAGCTGGACTCCGAACTCACCATTTAACGAGTCGTAGACGTGACTCAGAGAGAGAGGAATGAGGCAAATGCAATAATTTTCAATAGAACAAAGCTAAGTTTTATTAAGATAAACTAAGTGGCTGCTTCAATGGGGCGAGCCATTATTACATGATTTTGGCCGTGTTACAGGCATCGGCCTTATTGAAACTGAGAACCTACTTCTACAATAGGGTGAAGACCTCTTGGGAGGAGTTTGGTTCTCCCCCCATTGGACCTCCATGGATAAGGTGGATGATGGCCCCAGGTTCGGAGTCTTGGAACTCGTTGGGCCTTTCGGTTCGATTGTTGGCTCCTCGAGGTGGAGGATCGGCCCCGTCTTTTCATACGAACTTGGCCAAGTGTCCCTGCTGTATGAGTTCTTCGAGCTCCTCTTTGCGAGCCCAACAATCATCTGTGTCGTGGTCGTGGTCCTTATGAAAGTGGCACCACTTATCCCTGTTTCTTTTCTTGCCAGGGGTATTCATTTTAGGAGGCTTCTTGGCAAGTGACGCCTTGAGGTCGGCGTTAGTGATGTTGTGCCTGAATGCTGCAGAGACTACTGATTGGTTAAGGGAAGCAATAGACCGGGCTTCGATAGTAAAGCGCCGGATGTAATCTCTTAGGCGCTCACCCTTTCCTTGGCTAAGTGCTAGCAAAGATGCACTTGTTTTCTCGGCTCTGCGACTGTCCACGAAGTGGGTGATGAAGAACTCCTCAAACTATTCGAATGAGAAGATGGAGGCGGGGGTTAGACGGGAGTACCACTCTCACGTTGGTCCCCTCAAAGTGGCTGGGAAGGCCTTGCAGAGGACCGCATCCGAGGCTTGGTGAACCATCATAAGAGTTTTAAAACTCTCGATATGATCAGCCGGGTCCAACTCCCCATTGTAGGATTCAAAGTGAGGCGGTCTAAAGGCTTCGGGGACCGGAGCTTCCATGATGGCCCTAGAGAAATGGGGTCTGCTTTGCCGGAACTTATTGACTCGTTGCTCTACTTCTCTGTCCAATCTGCCAAAGCACCTCTCCATCTCGTGGAGACGGGGGTAGACTGAGTCTTCCCTTTGGTCATATCTTGCTGATCCCCGAGACTTATCCTCATGCAGAAGGGGACTGGGAGTTCGACGGTGATAACTTGGGGCAGGTTGAGGACTGGGAGCCCGTTGATCGTGGTTAAGAGCAATGTTGAGGGCCCGTAGAACGGCTTCTTGAAAGTCCTGGAGCCGTTGTGATAGGCGCCTCCCGATCTCGGCGGTCCCCTAGGGCGGGCCGACCGGTCGGAGTGCGGCTCCTCCTCTGACGGCGCTCGGGTGACTCCCTCCGTCTTCTGGGAGAGTTCAATCTTCTGCGGTCGAGCCTACGACGGGATCGGGTTCTAGGGGACCGAATCGCAGGGCCCCTTTGGTGTTCACGAAGGGGGATTCCGTCATGGGTCCATCTTTCATCCAAGCGGGTTCGAAGGTCTATCCCATGCTGCCAGTTGATAATAATGTGTCGGAGATCCTTCGACGTTGGAGGATGTGAGAGGCCATAGAGTCGGATGAGGGGTTATGTATCGAGACATGGTCATGATGAGGAGGTTGCCTTTGGTGACTTTGGCGGGAGCGTCCCGCGACAGCCCCTTGAGGCCCTTGAGGAGCCTGCTGGGGCTAAGGTTGCTGAGGAAGGGGCTATCCAGGCTGCGGTTGCTGGACGGGTTGAGGGAGAGGCTGTCCAGGCTGCGGTTGTTGGACTTGTTGGGCGGGTTGAGGGAGGACCTCCTGAAGTGGAGGAGTAAAAAGAGCGGGAGTGGCTCTGCGGTTGGAGACTGTCGGCTTCCCCTTCTTTGGAGGCATAGCTTGAAACTACTTTCGCTGATGAAATAGGGTTGGATTGCTTTTCGTTTCCCACAGACGGTGCCAATCTATTGCTGCTGATTTTGGTGTGGGACCAAACAGATGAATTTGTGGAATCTTTTGGAAACAATAAAGAAAACCTGTTGACTTTCACCGGTGTTAGACTGGTTTCTTGCCGCTGCCGTTGACCTACAAAAAAGTTCGATACACCGGGATGGATCCCGACGATGAACCCTCTGACGCTCTTGTCAGTAATCAGGAAGATTATGAAAGAGCTTTATGTGGAAAAAGATTGATTGCCTTATTATGGTTGGGGGGGAGGGGTATTTATAGTCGTCTTTAGAGACAGTTTAGAGATAATCATTTATCCCTATGTCCCTGTGTTTTTGGATAAGATGTAGAGTTTAAATCATTTTATAGAGATAACCATGAATTTGAATTACTCTTTAAAAATCTAAATTGGTTTGTAACGGGTTGCTACCCATACCCAATAAGACAGATCCATTTTGGGTTATTGGACTTTGAAGAAAGACCCATTTTCCAATTCGGACCCGTTTGTAGGTGAAATTATCGTTTTACCCCTGAGCTTTAAGATTCGTGCCCGAATTGAACGGTCCCAATTTGGTTCTATTTTTAGCCATATCAGGATCTGACCCACTTTCAAAATTATCTAGCACCTGACTCAGTTTTGGATACGTCAGCATAAACTGTTATTGAGAACAACGACATACGTTATTTAGATGTCGTTGTTTCCAATAGCGGCACTTGTTTAAAAATGATTTCTCGTGTCGCTATTTGGAAACACGGCATCAGTTATCTTATTCTCAATCGCTTGCTCTCTGACTTGGAAAAAAAATTTGCAAGTGTGGAAATAACTTATAACAGATGCCGCTATCACCAACAACGACATTCGCATTACAAATGTCATTGTTAGAGATAATGGCATCAGTTATATGATTTTTTGCATATAGATAGTGGTCCCGTCTTCTCCTTCCCATTCACTTTACATCTGCTTCCTCTCTCTCTCACTCCCGAAACCCAAAATCCCACAATTGTTTCCTTTCAAACTTCATATATCCTACCTCCTCACTCTCACTCTCATCTCGTTCTTCATCCACGACGTATTTTCAAGCTATCCAAGATACGGTCTAATTTGAAGGTATTATTATAACCATATGTTTTATATGTACGCATAGGTTATGCTTATGAGTAGTTAATGACTTGAATATGTGTGAATCTTTATATTTAGGTATGGAATATGATATACCTATTTGGTTATATTTTGGGTGTAACACCTCAGAATTTTAAATATTTTTTTTGAGATTAATAAATGAATTAAAGTGATTTTTGGTGATTTAATAAATATTTTTCTGAAATTTATTTTTTTGCACGTGCAAAACACATGCAAATATATTCTTGGGAGACTCGAAGTCAGAGATTATTTTTGGGAAACCTAATATTTATTAGTAGGTATTATTTACGAATTTTCTGGATTTTTTTGATATATATATATCGCATGTTTGCAAATATTACAAAAAGAGGGGCTTTTGTGTAAAACTACCACTTGGAGTAAAAACTCCAGATTTTCGGTTTTCTGGGCTGAGCATGATGGTTAGCCAACTCAGAGGTAAATAATTTAATTTTTTTCTAATAGATTTGGTTTATTTTGCTAATTTATTAAAGAATGATCTTTTTACAAAATTGCCACTTGGAGGCAAAAGTTACAAAATTGATTTTCTAGACTTGATATAGATGCCGGCCAGATCTGGGGAGGTTACTTTTGTTTTAAATCTCAACTAAATTGGTTAATCTAATTACCTAGTATAAATGATCTATATATGTAAAGATATATTCTAAAGGAATATTTTGCAAAATCTTCTCAAAAACCCTAATACTCCAAATTTCGGCCTATATAGGGGCTGCTACAACCGTCCCTTCTCTGCACAACACAAAAAGTATATTTTATTATTGATTTTCGTGGAGTTTCGAAGCGAGGATCTTGGATTTTGCGAAAGGAGGAGTTTTTTCTTATTTTTTATTACTTTCATTGATTCTTCAATAAGGTGAGTGACATATGTTTGATTTCTTGTTGATCTATGCATGTTATATATGATGATTTGTTTAGTAGAATGTATGATAGATGATTGTATGATGATATAATGAACATTTTGATGGATGGATAATTAAAAGTGGAACTTTTATGAATATTATGCAATTGACGAATAAAATCTCTATATAGATGACCTAAGAATGTTAAGAACTTAGTAGGAATCATGTGTATATTGTTTCCTTCATGTTTTTGCTGATTTGCTGATTTATAACGAGTTTGTAAAACTTATAATGCATAAAGTGAATAAAGATGGATTTTCTTACTGTGTATGTACATATATATATTCTATGTTGATGTTTAGATGAAGAAAAATTAGACTAATACATGTTGTAACTGCATATAATCATGGGTAAACTGATGTAACTAGTTGTATGAGTGTTTAACAAAATTGCAAGAGAGATTTTGAGATCAAGAGATCAAGTTTTTGAAGAATTTGAATTGAGTATGGCTGCGAGTCTGATGGTATGCAGGCCGAAGTGAAATTTTTCTGGCTTTTGCGAAGTTTTCGATTGGATCTTGATTCATATTGATACTGAAATTGAATTGAACATTGTACTACTCTTATACCATGATTCTTGTTGATTTTTTCTGATTTACATATACATATATACACATATATTCCTATATTCATAAGTTTCTAATGTTGAAGAGTTTTGATGAAAAATTGCTTTTTTTTGTGTGAATTTGTTGAGAGTTTGATTTGATTTATATACTCCAGTTATATAAACGATTTGGTGACGGGATTAAGAAATTTTATTGTGAGGTTTGTGTTGATATTTCGATTTGTGAGTCTCTAGAGGTTAAATGGGATTCCTGTAAATCAGTAGACGAGATTTTTGTGGATTTGGCCAGTTAGGGCCTTGCAGTTGTTTTGGTGGAATTAAGTCCTCCAAGGTACACCAACTCTAGAGAGGGGAAGTTGTGTTTTAATTAATAATAATCAACCTAAGGACATGCACTAGTAAGGATGTGATAGAACTTGGGAAACGTAAGTATGGGCTATGTTGTTAGTCCAACGGATGTATTCCAGGACTATGTGTTGTTGTGTCCCTAGAGGACAGTTTGTATGTTCGCGTGTCGAGGGCCGGCAGGTCTATTTACGGAACATACGGTGCATTCGCGTGTCGAGGGTCGGCATGCCTATTCACGGGATGTACTGTGTATCTGCACGTCGAAGGTCGGTAGGCCTATTTTTGGGGTACATGACAGGGAGGTGATTCTCTGGAGTTAGAGCTATGCTTACATGATGCTTGAGCGTCGAGGGTTGTTAGGCCTATTCGCGGAGTATTCTAGATCTTATTTCTATCAGCGTAGTAGGATTAGTTGCATAACGAGGAATTTAACCCTATAAAGTGGAGAATGTTAAGGGCTTGCACCGGACCTATGTAGTATGGAATGTATAGAATCTGACAAGTATGCATTATAGAGTCATCATACTGCATTTGTGTTTTCTTAACTTGTATTATGCATGATGTTTTCTGTTTTCCTACACTTGACACTTAGCTTAGCTTCACTTAATGTTTTCATACTTTATTTATCGGTTTTCATTATCCATTTGTTACTATTGTGGGAATGTGTTGGTTACAAATTTATTCTTTATGTTTCATTTAAATTATATTTCTTTTGATGTCACTCACACCATTATGGCTGACCCCGTAGTTTTGGGGGTTAGGGTTATCTCTAGCCTCATGTTTTACAGGTAGGTACCATTAGCATTGGGATTTGGATGCATGTGGTAGAATGATAATATGGCTCATACAAATTGTAAAAGAATGTGTTTAAAAGAAAGAAATTGTAATTCAAGGTGTTTATTTTCCGCTGTGCTATGTAAAGAATTGATGTAATAAAAGTTGAAAATTTTTCTGCGTTTGGCAATGTTTACTATTACATTGAGGTGGATGATGGGAATTGTGCCACGTATTTTCATATTTATTTATTGGAAATTTGGGGTGCTACATTGGGGGTGAAATAATTAGAGATCCGAAGATTGGATATTGTTATAGCGATGTTGAACCGGTCATTATTTGGGCTCCTCGTAACTTTATATACTCAGAATTAGTGGATAAGATATTTGAAGTTACTAATTGGGATAGAAGTGAATTGAGTGACAAAATCAAAAGCCCATTATGCTGCCGATAAAGGGGAAGGGCAATATTTCATGGTGGTTCTCGTAAATAATGATAATTCTTTGAGGTCCATAATTGCTAGGACACTTGATCAAAATTGTAGTTGGACTACATTGGAGTTATATATTGAGCAAATGAAGCTTCCAAACACTAGGCCAATTGTTATTTCAAGTAAAAGTTGAGCTGCGAGTTTGAAACCATCTGCCGAGTCACATGCAAGAATACCAAATACAGAAGAAGACATTAGAACAACTCCAACATAACCTATTACCACAGAATATGAGCCGGTACATCCTTTCACCTCGACACAAAATATTGTCTACACCAACATGGTAATGCAAGACTTTGACAACGCCGTTGTAAATAACGATTTGGTAGATGAGGAAGTAGATAAGGATCACGGTCTTGAAGTTGAGGAGGAGGAGGAGGATGCCGATGAAGGTCCGATTAATGATGTGAACATTCATGTGCCGGTTAACAATGTGGTGTTGCCCAATCAATCCATTAGTGCATATGTACATGAGGTTCAATCAAGTGAATGGATGTCCTGTGGGACCATACACGAACATGCACAGTCTTCCGTCGGCTTGTCGAACACGGATGAACTGTTAATAAGTCAAAGATTTCCAACTAAAGATAGTATACAACATCAAGTGAAGATGTATTCTGTAAAGAACCATCGAGAATTTGTGACAGTGAAATCGACCTCTAGTTTATACTATGTCAAATGTAAATACGCACCGATCAAACATTCAGCCGAGGACATTGCAGGAAAATCAGAACATGTAAATGTAATGGGTTTTCCATGGCGATTGCGTGCAATTGTTCCAAAAGACTGTACTTATTTCGTGGCAAAGAAGATTGAAGGTATGCACACATGTGTGAATCCGACATTGAATCAAGATCATAGGAAAATTGATTCTACGATTGTATCAACAATCATATTGAATGTTGTGAAGGCACAACTAGGAGTAACACCAAGAGCCACAATTGAGATAGTGAAGCTTCTGTTCAATTACACTATTTCATATTGGAAAGCTTGGAAGGCGAAACATAAAGCAATTGAGCGGTTTGTTTGGTTCCTTTGAAAAACCTTATACTAAATTGCCTTATCTTCTCACAACAATTCAAGCCTCAAATCCAGGAACGGCCGTCCATTGGGCCAAGATTGTATCTGGTTCCGCCGAAGAAACATTTAAGGGGGTCTTTTGGGCATTGGGCCCCTTGATCGAGGGGTTTAAGGTGTGCAGACCAGTTATAAGTGTTGACGAAACATATTTGTATGAAAAATACAAATGTTGTTTATTGATAGCTGTTTCACCCGATGCAAATGATAGGTTGTTTCCATTTGCGTTTGCCATAGTTGATGGAGAGAGCATAGAAAGCTGGACATGGTTCATGAGCTGTATTCAGTACTTTGTCACGGGCTGTGCAGGTCTATGTGTCATTTCTGATCATCATGCAGGCATTTTGTAGGCAATGGATAATGAGTTCGGAACATGGAAGGAGCCACTTGCTTATGATCGTTATTGTATGCGTCATTTTGCTAGTAATTTCCATAAAAAATTGGGAACAAGTTTTTGATGAACAAGCACAAGGTGATCGCGTGTCAAAGTCAGTTTAAGAAGTTTGAGGCAAAGATTGCATAGCTTGAAGTCGCTAATGTTGATGGAGCTAATTGGTTGAAGGACAAGCCGATTGAGAAGTAGGCACTTTCCGCCGATGGAGGCCGTCGATATGGTATAATGACTACAAATCTATCGGAAGTGTTTAGTTCGGTTTTAAAAGGTGTTTGTAGCTTTCCCGTCACGACAATTGTGAAAATCATATTCTTACGTCTCAACATGTACTTTACTGACTGCCGTGAAGCGGCACATGCCCTTTTTAGCGAAGGAAAATTATGGGCACCATGTGTTCAAGAAATTATTGATTTACGGCGTGAGAAATCAAATTTGCATGGGGCTATAATGTTTAATAACCGGCCTGGTGTTTTCGGAGTTAAAACTGGCATTAGAATGGATAATGGACATCAAAAGGGTGGACATTGACACACTGTTCACCCTAGGAGCCATATGTGTACTTGTGGAAAATTCTAGCTCTATCACATTCCATGTTCTCATATATTGGTCGCTTGTGTCCCCCGTGTAATTTATTATCAACCTTACATTGATGCATTTTATTCTACAAGTCCATTAGCACTAACATTGGCACAATTTTTTATCTTATCTAAGACGAATCTTATTGGCCAACACCGAGTGGATCGAAACTCATTGCCGATGCGACTCTACGTAGGATGAAAGGTCGCCCTAGGATTACTCGTATTCGCAATGATATGGATGCTCGAGAAGGTGGGAGCATGGGTAAAATTTGTTCTAAATGCGGCTTAAGTGGACACAATAGGCGCAACTATAAGAAGGTACCCAGTGTAGGCACATCTCAAACGACCAATATTTGAAGTTGTATGCCACATTGAAATTTTTACAAATATGTTTATATGGGTGCCTTATATTGTAATATTTTTATATGTTTGTATCCTATCCTAATATGCGTAACTCCCATGGGTTACAAATTTTGTAATATGTATTCGTAACTTATTATGATTTGCTGAAGTTGGATATGATGAATATTTGTTGTAATATATGATAATTTCATGTTGAGTATGAGATATATGATTGTGATACATGAAAATTAGATATGTGCATGTTTGTGCATGTTTTGAAGTAAATTAAAAGTAACAGATGCCATTGTTGGGAATAACAACATCAATTACCTGTAACGTTATTCCCAACAACAGCAATAGTTCAAAATATGCACAATCTACTTTAAATTTTAATCTTACTTGTTGCAACTTTCCAGAACAACGACAATAGTGAAACTGTTGTCGTTGATTAAAACAACGACATCAGTTATCTTTATTTTTTTTGCCAAATTCTCTGCCTCTGCAGACGTTCTTTGCGACAACGACATCATTGCAAACAGTGTCGTTATTCTGAACAACCGCATCAGTTAAATCAAAATTTTCCTACCAAATAGATTCTCTACCAAATTCTCTGCCTCCACAGACGTTACTGTAAATAACAACATCAGTTAATTGATGCCATTATTTGAAACAACGGTAACAGTTCAAATTTATTAGAGAATCTTGGTTAGTTATAAATTTGAACTGTTGCCGTTGTTCCAAACAATGACATCCGTTAACTGATGCCTTTATTTACAGCAACGTCCGTGGAAGCAGAGAATTTGGCAGAGAATCTATTTGGTGGAAAAATATTGATTTAACTGATGCCGTTGTTCAGAATAACGACACTATTTGCAATGATGCCGTTGTCTCAAAGAACGTCTGTGGAGGCAGAGAGTTTGACAGCTAATGTGTCCCACCCAAAAAGATAGAGATAACTGATGCCGTTGTTTTAACTGTTGTCATTGTTCTGGAAAGTGGAAATAAGTAAGATTAAAATTTAAAGTAGATTGTGCATGTTTTGAACTGTTGCCATTATTGGGAATAACGTTACGGGTAACTGATGTCGTTAATCCCAACAACGACATCTGTTACTTTTAATTTGCTTCAAAACATGCATAAACATGCACATATCTAATCGAAGTAGTTGAAGACTTCAATTTGAATATGATCAACAAATGCAATTATGAACACCATAAAATAAACATAATAATTAACACCAACAAACAATTCATTGGAAAATACATAGCATCAAGTTTTCTATTTGCAACACAATATAAAAGGCAAAAGTTGACATTCAACCAAGGTTAACAAATTTACAAAATCTAGTAAAGTTTCACATTTAAAACATATCTCAATAATTGTGCAATTCAAAGGTTACAAAATAACATATTTTCACATTTAACCTAACTAGGCGTATAGTGTTGTGGCTGCCTCCTCTTCCGAGATGGAACTCTCCTCCTACGTTCTACAATATCCTGTGTCCCAGGTACACGGGGGCTCATCTCTTCTTCATGCTCCGCTTCTTCTTCTATAATCTCTTGTGATGCTAATTGTGAAGATGAAGTTTCCGTTTGTCTAGATGGGGGTGGGGGTGATTGACCTTGTCTTGGTGGTGGTGAGGAAGGTTGAAAAGTTTGTTATTGGTGGTGAGGGAGGTTGAGCTCGTCTAGTACTTGGTTGGGTCAGTTGAGTTGTAACTTCGGTTGATCCTAAAAGAGCAGCGAACGCCGGGCCGTCTCCAACCTCTTCAAGTGATAAATGACATGGATGGAGGATTTCTCGGGCTATCTCCTTGTAAGCTTTCAAAGCATTGCTTTTTAACACATGAGCACATTTCCGCACACTATCCCATGTGTTGTCAATCTACAACACCAATAAAATATAATAGAAGAAGTAAACCAAAATTTGTTAAACAAGTTTAACTAAATTGTCTACGAAAATTTTAATTTAATATTTGTTAACAAAAGCATATTTTTACCATGAATCGGTACGAGGAGGCATTCAGTTGATACATAGGTTGCAAAGTGGAATGTGCCGGTTGTGGTTCGACTTGGTGCTTCGGGATCGGTATTTGGATACTCGTGGGGATAGCCGATCGTGGAGCAATAAACAAACATGTAACATGGCGGTATCACGCCATATAAGCTTCTTGCAATGGCCTGTCACGCCATGCTTCCCAAAAAAGGAATACAGAATACGGTACATGACAAAGTCCAGCAAATGGTTTTCACCATAGAGCTGTAAGGGTCTTTTCAACAATACACAGGAATAAACAAGAAATAAGAAGAGAATAATCAACTACGCATGCATGAATAAATTTCTAAATCAACAGAATTTACTTAAAACAAAAATACTTAATCTCAAATAAACCAGATCTGGAAACAACAAGTAATAAGTTTTGAAACAAAAATGCCCAATACAAGATCCAAGTAGCAATAAAAAAATTCATTTAAAACAGGAAATAAACTCAAGCAGGAACTCTAGCCAAGCTTAGAACACTTGGTCACTTATTCCTTCGGGCAGCTGATCACCGAAATCTGCAAATTTGACAATTTGCAGGAAAAGAAAAACATGAAACAATATGCCCGTTAGTGCAAGTTACGGGCCGCATGTAGTGCAGGCAACAAATACGAAAACAAATAAAGAAAATACAGAGTAGCAACAAGAAGCAAGTACTGAAATAAGCATGGAAGGAATGTGACAGTAAAATAGAGTAGCTAACTCTAGAACTAAGGAATAGAATCAAGTGACATGATTAGATACATGGTACAGGTAACATATAACAGGTATCAAGTATCATGCAATCAGGTAAACAAGTAACAGGTGTCAGGCAGTATGTACAGGTAAACATGTAACAGGAATGTGCGAATGATCAGTTATTCTCAAGTCTTATATTTAATCCTAACTAGGTAGCACTTCATGCGTCCCAAATTTTACCACATGGTTGCTACATTCAAACAAGTTGCATTTAGATTTCGTAGTGGATTATATAGGACCGTGTATTCAGGTATCAGGTAACAGGTAAACAGGATCATATAACATGTAATCATATAACCATATAACAAGTAATCAGGTATTAGGTAGGACCTACGGGTTCCCTTCTGAGTACACCTTCCTATAGGGAAGTATGTAGCCAGGTAATCAGGTAAACATGTAATCAGGATCATGTATCATGTAATCATGTAACATGTAACAAGTGGGAAACACGACCCCTTTCCAAGTACACATTTTTATATTTTCCACTACTAGATCTTTCCCTTAACCCCGGTTTGATTATTTGTCATTATTATTAAAGCAGACATATACGTGTACAAACAGGGCAAGAAAATGATGGTAAGAAACAATGAACAAGCTCAAGTTGGATAGAAGACATGAACGGGTGACAAACAACTCATAATTGAATAGGACAACGAGACTTTCAATTCTGGACAGCAAGACATTGCTTCACCAAATCTGAGATTCCCGTTGCCACAGAAATGCAAATCTGGATCCGTCAAAAAAATCTAGGAACTAGACTCTCAGACAAATCTAGCGCATATACACAAGTCATATAACAACTACAGAAACATGGCTTAAAATAGCGTTTTATACAGAATTCATGTTCAGCAAGAAATCACAAAGTTTTATTTATAGGCATGAAAATAGTATAAAAACACATTAATTAATTCTAGAAAAAATATGGAAGGTTCCCTAGTATGTCTAGTATCAGCATATAAAATTTCATAAAATTCCATTACATATAGCATAGTCAACATAATTTGGAAAATAAAATGATACATCAAATTTATGAATCTGAAATTTTAAACACAGCAGAACCAAAACAGCGATAAATCACAAAATACAACACGGAATTCAAATCCGTCAAAAGGGTTTTAAAATTGACATACCAGGCTATATTTCATATTCACAAAGTCGTAGTCAACAGTGACTGGAATCAGGTTGAAAATATAGTTCTTCACTGAACAACAAGTAGTTTGACAATTATATGATTAGTTTCTCAAGCATGATATAAGTTATAAAATCATTAAACAAATCCACAAAAATTAGGGGTTGATCCCAGTCATGTCTAGACATACCCAGAAATATATTAAGTCCAAATTGTACTTTTAACATCGGTTTTAAAATAATAGATCGTGAAACGATCTTATAATTCAGAATCTGGAAATTACAACACAGCTGCAGTACAACAGTGATAACTCACACATCAAAAATCGAAATTGAGATCCGTCGAAAGTTCTGAAAAATAGACATCGCGGCCTACGAATCATATTCACAAAATAATTCATTTTACAGACCTTTACAGGGTTTAACTTGCTGTACTAAATCAGGGCAGCAGCAAAAACAAAATTCTTTCATACATTTAATCAAACAACCCATCTACAAAAGATTCAAATTAGAGCATGATGTATGATGTGAATTATTTGCAAGTGTACAAAATCGCAATAAGTAGTATAGATAAGTAAAAAGAGTGTCAAACCCACAGGGACTAATTATTTTGTCGAGTACCAAAATTACTAGATTAACTACTATTTGGAAGATCGAAAAGATGATAAAAAATAGCAACTAAATTAAATTAATCTAAATGAAAGAAATAAACTAATTAAAAGGTGCGGAATCTGAAATTATGTTGTTTATTAATTGCAAAACTAATTCTTGGGCTTTTGAATTCACCTAATTAATCCCACACAATTTATAATTCCATGTGAATAAAAAGATTATTTTTCCAAGTAGTAGACCAAAATTCCAAAATTATTCAATATTCTCTCTCAAGCAATATAAAAAATATTCTCAATTAATTCATAGTTCATGCACAAATTACTAATTGAAAATTCATTAAGATCAATAGATTTTTTTTAACGGTCACATTAACAGCGGTTCGCTCTTGTAACGGTGATTAATTTTATTAATTCGAAATCACAAATTACCAGTTCGGTCTCTCCATGATTTATTAGATCATACAAAAGTTGGCCAAACAATTGTAAGCATTAATAACAAAAATTAAACACACAACCATGGAAAAATAGAAAAATAATATGAAATTAAAATTGTGTTCTTTAAACTAGGCTACATCAAAGCCCTAGAAAAATAAAATTAGTTCATAATAAAATTGCAACTAACAAATACTGTTTTGGATTGCAAAATAAAATTAAAAAGAAGAAAAGAGAGACAGAAAGAACTCTGTTTTGTAAAAAAGAAATTTCAAGCCGAAGTCTCAATTTTTGTGCCCAATAGTAATCTCTCTCTCCTCCTTCTTTCTTCTATTTCTGTCTCGAGCCGAGTGTCGCCACACAGAGCCTACATCAGCACTGACGTGGCTCCTCTGAATCCGTGATGCCACATCCCCCTGCTGCTTCTGTCTCTTTCTTCCTTGGATTTCGAGCCGCAGTATATAGAGACCCCACACCCAGTTCTCTCTCCACTTTTACTGTCTTCGTTTCTCTGACTTTGCTTCTGCTTTTTTGAAAAAAAATTTAATTGTAAACAGAGGAAGCCGTCGCTTTCCTCTATCTTTTGGCATGTCTCTCTCTCCCTCTTTTGCTGTTGTATTTATAGGAGCAAGAATGTGGGGTATTAGGGTTTATTTTTGCCGAAAATTCCACATCTTCATTTATTTCTTTCCCTATTTTGATTTGCTATTTATTTTTTGCTTCTTTTTCTTCTCTTTTTCTTCTTGAAGCACGTGTTGTAGTCACACAAAATAAAATTAGAATAAAATTAAAATTAATTGGTTTAAATTAATTAAACTAACTAATAATCACAATAGCTGTTTTAAACCCTTTTAAAATTTGTTTATTTCTTTTTCACCCTCTATTGACAATTAAAATTCATATTTTGCTTTTCATATTGCCAAATTGTAAAATTCATGTTTCAACAAATCAATAAAAAATAATAAATCGTTCTTCTTGTTTTGTTTGTTAATTTTTACTTAAAATCTTCACATTTTGCATCAAAAAATCATATTCCTTCAAAAATAATTAATTAACTGAAATATATGGAAATAAGATAAATTATTAACATTATAGATGAATACATGCAATTTTTATGGATAAATGACTACATATATTTATATAAAAATTAGACAAATCAAATACCCCCAAACTTAAGATTTTGCTTGTCCTTGAGCGAAAAATAAAACCATGAATAAAAGAATAATAATCAATAATAAGCTCAGCTCATCACACCAAGAGATCTCATCATGTAAGCATCAAAATTGCAATTAAACATATCAAAATAAAGTAAAACCAAGCATACCCACTTTCTCCAGTGCAATTATTCATTCATAATTTCCAACCTAATCATATTTGTAATGTAATTAATGCAATTATATTTTGTAACAACTCCATCTGTGATTACCCCTTCTCATTACTACAAATCGAGTAGCAAACTAGAGTTTTTTTTTTTGTTATTTTGTTTTTTTTTCCACTCTTCTCTAAGTTGTCAATTGCCTTTTGACGTGAAAGCAAACATTTGTGATGAATTCATCTGGTTACTCAACAAGTCACAAACTTCAAGTGCTTTGCATACTCATATTTCAAGTTGCCGTTTGACGTAAAAGTAAACATTGGTGATAAATACCCCTAGTTACTAAGCAACTCAAAATATTGGAGTAGATAGACTTTATTTATATAAATTATTTGATCATTATCACTCTATTTACTTAAACTCTGTTTAGGACTAGATCAAAAGGGATAATCACAAGAAAAAACATCACAATTTTCTTTTATGTATAATCGCATGACTCACAATTTTGTAAGGAATTTAGATCTTCAATAATCCTAAAGTAAATAAGTATGTTTGATCTTGCTTTATAAGATATTGTCTATCCTAAAAAGGAATTATTTCAATGCTTCAGCATAATAAAGAACTCCAAAGTGTAATGGTAAGCCTAATTGAATTCCCTTTTTGTTTTGTTTGTTTCTTTCACATATATATAAAATAAAAAATAAATTTGTACCTCTTCCCCCAAACTTGAATATTACATTGTCCTCAATGGGAAAGGAAAAGGAAAAACAAAAAAGAATGCAAAAAGTTCAAAATTTCTCCCCTGATTCGTGTTAAAATTCTGCACACACGACGTTCATTGTTTTAGTGATATCTGGAGCTGTAGATGTCCAAATGGCCTTATTCTTTTTGTTCTGGAAAGCTAAGAAAATTTTCTACGATCGCTCTTTGAAACACTTTTCCAGATTCTGACTTTATCCTGCTAAAAAAACAGCCATCAAAGTAGGTGTAGAAAACAACTCCGCTTGGAAACCCCCAAACTTATGCAATCCTATAAAATAAAGTCAAAAATTGAAATTAAAATAAACTAAAAGAAAAGGAAATCTAATGCAGTAAATAAATAACATGGGTTGCCTCCCAAGAAGCACTAAGTTTTAAGTCTTCAGTCAGACTTGATAGCGGAGATGGTTATGTGACGCCAAGATTCAACAACATCATAACATCTTTTCTAATAACTTTCTTCATGTTTGGATTACGTTTTCTTTGAGCATCCCCCAAGATAGATGACAGTGGTTGAAGCTTGAGTTTAAGTCATTTCTTTCTTGACGATGGCGTTCTTGATATCTCCTCCTTGAATGTCAGCTGAGAAGAAAAATTAATAGATGGTGCAACTTGAACGTATTCCAAAATATTTTCTTTCTCAGATTCAAGAGTTGCTGAATTTGTTGGACACACTCTAATTGATAATTTCTCAACTGCCGCTCTATGTGTCTCTCCCACAATTAGATTAGTTTCACAAACTTGAAAACATAAGTGAGCTTCAGCAGCAACCTCCATGGATTTAAAAACATCAAACATTACTTGCTCATCCTCAACCCTTAATATAAGTTTTCCTTGTTGGACATCAATCACAGCTCTCCCCGTAGCTAGAAAAGGTCTCTACAAAATTAACGGAATTTTTTCATCTTCCTCCATGTCAAGCACAATAAAATCAGTGAGAAATATGAACTTGTCTACTTTCACCAAAACATCTTCAATGATCCCTCTTAGGTACTTGATAGATCTGTTCGCCAATTGCAATGAAATTGTGGTAGGTTTTGCTTCTCCAATACCTAATTTCCTGAAAACAGAATACTTGCTCCTAAATCACATAGTGCTTTATCAAAAGAAGAATTTCCAATAGTGCAAGGAATTGTAAAACTTCTTGGATCTTTAAGTTTAGGAAACAGCTTCTTTTATAAAATTGCACTACTCCCTTATGTTAGCTTCACTATTTCATGCTCTTCCAGCTTTTTCTTGTTTGATAAAATATCTTTCAAAAATTTAGTATATTTAGGCATTTGTTCTAAAGCTTCAATAAGAGGAATATTAATATGCAATCGCTTAAAAATATTTAAAAAATTTGAAAACTGATTATCAAGCTTGTTCTTTTTAAGTCTTTGTGGAAAATGAATAGGTGGATCATAAAGTGAATTAGGATAAGTGTCAGAATTAAGCTCACCTAAAATTATTTGGCTTGAAACTTCTTTATCCTTTTTAGAATGGTGATTGGCCACCTCCTGGTGAATGGGTTTTGGCTGCTCAATTGTTGTCCCACTTTTAAGTGTTATTGCTTTGACATGCTCCTTGGGGTTGACCACTGTGTTACTAGGTAATGTTCCTACCGTTATTTCGTTAAGAATATTTGAAATTTGACAAATTTGAACCTCAAGATTGTGAATTGAAGCTGAAGTTGAAGTTGCAACATTTTGGGCTGCTAAATATGTCTTCTGCATGTATTGCTCTGTCTTCTGCATGTGTTGCATGAACACCTTTTCAAGTGTCAGATTCTTTTCTTGTTGTTGAAAATTTTGTTGTGGTCTAGCTCCTCGTTGATTATTGCTCCAAGAAAAAATGGGGTGATTTCTCCATCCTGGATTGTATGTGTTTGCATAAGGGTTGTTTTGCCTTTGAAAGTTTGACACAAAATTTACTTATTCGGCATTTGAATGAGAAAAAGGGTTTCCCACTTGGCAATCTGTACTTGAGTGATTTCCTGCACAATGATCACAAATAATATTAGTTTGAATATAATTAACATTCATATGACCTAATTGTTTAGATAAAGTAGCAATTTGTGTAGTTAAAGTAGTAATAGGATTAAGTTAAAAAACTCCAGCCACTTTTCTTGGCATTGTTCTCTCTGAAGACCACTGGTAATTATTTGATGCCATCTCCTCTAAAAGTTCATAGGCTGCTTCGTGAGTTTTGCTTATTAGTGCACCTCTAGCTGCTGCATCTATCAGAGATCGATTTGTAGCTCCCAAACCGTTATAGAATGTTTGTACTTTTAGCCACTTCGGAAAGTTCATGATGAGGACACTTTCTCAATAGCTCTTTGTACCTCTCCCATGCATCATATAATGACCCGGTCTCGAATTGAGTGAATGTGGTGATGTCATTCCTTTACTTTGCTGTTTTTGCTAGGGGAAAATACTTTGCCATAAATTTTTGTGTATTAAACCCTCTCAAGTTGTGATGACTCCTGGCGATAAAGAATTCAACCAAGCTTTAGCCTTATCTCTGAGTGAAAAAGGAAAGAGTCCCAGTCAGATAGCATCATTGGAAACTCCAATGTGTTTGAAGGTATCACATATTTCAAGAAAGTTTGCAATGTGAACATTGGGATCATCATATGCTAGTCTTCCAAATTAAACTGTCTATTGAATTATCATAATAATTGCTGGTTTAATTTCAAAATTGTTTGCTTCAATTGCAGGCCTTTTGAAGCTTGATATTGCTCCATTAAGTGAGGGCATCACATAGTCTCTCAAAGCCTTGTTCTCATCGTTCGCCATGATAATGTACCTGTTTGTCCTGAAATATAAGTATTAAGAAAAATAGAAAAACTAAAAAATAAAAAATAAATAAAATAAATAAAAATAAAAGTAAGTCAAAAGAAAATAAAGAGGTAAAAGAATTAAAAAAATAAAAAATAAAACTAGTAATAATCTAGCAATTTTCAGTATCAATAAAAGAATAACTAATCCCCGGCAGCGGCGCCAAAAACTTAAGGTGAATTATTTGCAAGTGTACAAAATTGCAACAAGTAGTATAGATAAGTGAAAAGAGTGTCGAACCCAAAATGACTAATTATTTTTATCGAGTACCGAAATCACTTGATTAACTACTATTTGGAAGATCGAAAAGCAACTAAATTAAATTAATCTAAATGAAAGAAATAAACTAATTAAAATGAGCGGAATCTGAAATTATGTTGTTTATTAATTGCAAAACTAATTCTAGGGCTTTTGATTTCACCTAATTAATCCCACACAATTTATAATTCCATGTGAACAAAAAGATTATTTTTCCAATTTGTAAACCAAAATCCCAAAATTATTCAATATTCTATCTCAAGCAATATTAAAAATATTCTCAACAAATTATTTGTCATAGTTCATGCACAAATTATTAATTGAAAATTCATTAAGATCAATAGATCTTTTTAACGATCACATTAACAGTGGTTCGCTCTTTTAACAGTGTTTAGTTTTATTAATTCGAAATCACAAATTACCAGTTCGGTCTCTCCATGATTTAATAGATCATACAAAAGTTGGCCAAACAATTGTAAGCATTAAGAACAAAAATCAAACACACAACCATGAAAAATTAAAAAAATAATATGAAATTAAAATTGTGTTCTTAAAACTATGCTACATCAAAACCCTAGAAAAATAAAATTAGTTCATAATAAAATTGCAACTAACAAATACTATTTTGGATTGCAAAATAAAATTAAAAAGAAGAAAAGAGAGACAAAAAGAACTCTGTTTTGTATAAAAAAATTCAAACCGAAGTCTCAATTTTTGTGCCCAATAGTAATCCCTCTCTCCTCCTTCTTTCTTCTCTTTCTGTCTCGAGCCGAGCGTCGCCACACAGAGCCCACGTCAGTGCTGATGTGGCTCCTCTGAATCCGTGACGCCACAGCCCCCTGCTGCTTCTGTCTCTTTCTTCCTTGGATTTCGAGCCGCAGTACACAGAGACCCCACACCTAGTTCTCTCTCCTACTTTGCTGTCTTCGTTTCTCTGACTTTGCTTTTTCTTTTTTTAAAATGTTTTTTTTAAAATTTTAATTGTAAACGGAGGAAGCCGTCGCTCTCCTCTTTCGTTTGGCGTGTCTCTCTCTCCCTCTTTTGCTATTGTATTTATAGGAGCACGAACGTGGGGTATTAGGGTTTATTTTTGCAAAAAACCCCACATCTTCATTTATTTCTTTCCCTATTTTGATTTGCTCTTTATTTCTTGCTTCTTTTTCTTCTCCATTTCTTCTTGGAGCGCGTGCTGCACACACAAAAAATAAAATCAGAATAAAATTAAAATTAATTGGTTTAAATTAATTAAACTAACTAATAATCACATTGGCTCTTTTAAACCCTTTTGAAAATTGTTTATTTCTTTTTCACCCTCTATTGACAATTAAAATTCCTATTTTGCTTTTCATATTGCCCAATTGTAAAATTCAAGTTTCAACAAATCAATAAAAAATAATAAATTGTTCTGCTTGTTTTGTTTGTTAATTTTTACTGAAAATCTTCACATTTTGCATCAAAAAATCTTATACCTTCAAAAATAATTAATTAACTGAAATCTATGGAAATTAGATAAATTATTAACATGATAGACGAATACAAGCAATTTGTATGGATAAATGAGTACAGATATATATATATATATATATATATATATATATATATATATATATATAAATTAGACACATCAATGTAAAACATGATGTATTAGATATTCAAATCAACATGACATGGGTAATAGCAAGTCTACAACGAGATAACACATCTAGCATATCAATCATGTAAAAAAATCCACAGCATACAATTGATCACGAACAAGGATATATATACATCAAGAAAAACTATCTAGATCTAATTTATTTTCATGCAGTGTGTGTTTGTGTGTGATAACTTCTTGTGATTGATCAAGACTACGAATGGATCAAACGAATGAGATCAAGATTTATCAAGAGATCATCATGAGAGTGAACACAAAGCGAAACCTTGACCATGTAGGGTATTTGAACTTGTATAAAAAGCAAAAACAATATACAAGCTACTTGCCTTGGGTGAAGATGAAGAATCCGACGGGAAAGAATAACGGGAATTGATCCCGGGCGACAAACATGAATTCGATGACGCATGAACAAGCGGGGGCTTGCGGGATGAGAAGTCGATGTCACAATGGATGGTGGGATCGGTGGTGAACGGTGGCCGATGGCGACGATGGCGGAATGAGGGGAAGAGGTTGCGGGTGGTGGAGCACGGCATTGGAGGCTTGCGGGATAGGATGAAGGCCGAGGAGGGGGGTGCTACTGGTGTGGGTGGCACGACAGTCGTGAGGGCATGACGCGGGGAGGTTGCAATGGCGGTTGGCGGCGGCGACGACGTCCGGTCGACGAGCAGTTGGGTTGACGGGATGCACAGGAAGATGGAGGGAGAAGGAGGTGAGTTGGGGAGAGAGAGAGAGAGAGAGAGAGAGAGAGAGAGAGAGAGAGAGAGAGAGAGATGATTAGGGATTGTTTAGGAGAAAATGACTATAGGGAAAAGAGAACAAATTTGGTTGTGATTATAATGAGAATTTGGTAAGTTAGGATTTGAGAAATCAAGGAGGAGATAATAGGGGAGAAAGATCTTCTTGTTAGACAGATATGGAGAACATGAGGGAGAGATTTGAGGGAGACTGGGTAAAAGAGGGTATTGGGTAGCGGGGTTAGGATCCAATAGGGCGGATTAAAGGGTTTTGGGTCGAAATAGGGTAGATTGGGTTAGAATTTGGATTCAACAGGGTAGAAAGTCAATTCATAGACAATTAGGCCATGAAATAAATAAATTTAGAATTAAACAATTCATCTAGAGATTAATAATTTGGTAGAAGAATTTGAATCAAGAAGATTGAAAATCACAGAACTGAATTGACGACAAAATAGATGGATTTTATTTAGAACGAATAAACAATTACACAGTTCAGAACGAACAGAAGAATACAATCAGAATGAATACCCAGAAGAAAATAAATACATACAAAAATACCAGAAAAGAAAATACAGGGGTTACATGGCCCGTCGTATGGTACAATCCCTTCTACCACCAATTCATATTTTCTCTTATTCCATATTGCTACATGAGAGTGGTGATAATCAACCCAATCCATACTCGACAATTGACCTTGACCTGGTAATATTGTGAAGTTGTACATCCTATTCTCCGAGATAAATTGTTGTGCATTGAATTGTAGTCGGAGGACTCGATCGGTATAATAGAACTCCACGACAGAGAAATCGATAAGTGGAGCTCGTGTCAACCAAAGTTGATTGTTTGCCATGCACAATGGGGGTCAGCGTTGTACCCTTTTGGCCGTGTATGGTGTCCAGTTAACGTACTCTTTCCGAAGCTGATCGAGCTCATCCCTATAATATGTCAACACACCACGTGGGTTATCTCTCCACGTGAGTTTACCGGTCCAATACACACCCAAAGGAGCCTTCATCACTAAATTATCCTCAACTACTCTCCAATTGTTTGAAAAAATAGTTACTCGGGGCCGACCGAGGTGTATTTGTTCTCAACACCAAATTTGTAATATCCCCGTCGACCCTAACATTTGGATCGACCCCATTGAACAATTGCACAGAGCACGGTAAAGAGAAGCCAACACCGTACTTCCCTAACTATATCGTCGGCCGGCTCTATGTATGTCGACAATCAAGGGAAGGTACATTAAATGGACTACATCACCGGAAGAATTAGGAAAGAGAATACCTCCAATCATCGACATAAGATATGTCCGCGTGTAACATTGAATTTCAAAGTCCGTCGGTTCCTCTCCCAAACTATTGTGGAACTCTGAAAAGATCCATGAACGTCGGATTGATTCGCCGAAGAATACACCTTTGTCGTTCTCTTCAACCTTACTTCCCAAGATAATCTCTAACCAACATTACTTGATTAAATATGAGGTTCCCGGTCACCGCCACCCCATCGATTGGGAAACCCGATATGATGGCTATATCTTATTGTGTGACCGTTGTCTCACCAACGGATAGATGGAATGTGTGTCTCCGGCCTCCATCGCTTCACAAGAGCGCTAATGAATGGTTGCATTTCACTTTAGCCAACATGGACATTCCATAGAACCCGCAGTTTACCAAATAGTGGTGTATATGAGGGTGCATCGGCAATATGGTGTGCATTCGGAAACTCATATTCTCGGTCTCTCTATTCCACACCATATGAGACCTATGATCTTCTTGCAGATAGAGTACGGTTGGGTCTAATGGACCCGAAATTCCTTGTTGTACATGCGAAGATGATGCACCACAACATGGGAAGAAGATGGTTGGCTAGTATCCATTTATCTGTGAACATAAAAAAAACATGTGTCAACAACAATATTATTAAAAGATGTGTGAAGATAACAAAATTAATAAGCCGTGTTTCATTAAGAAAATTAATAAACGATATGTGAAGATAACAGTAATTTCTCAATACTCGTATCGAACTACTACTCATAACAATCCCTACCACAACATCTCCACACACTATATATTTATCTATATAAACAAATCTCATATGAACATCCATTCATACATACACAACTATGAATATAATGATTAAAAATATAGCAATTCTAATATATGACAAATTTTCCATACTTGTATAATATACAACATTGTCAATTATAGACTACATCAACTACAATAATCCATTCATACTACTACTTAGATGAATCTCATCTATATCTCTTATACTATACTACCAATATAGCTCTTAATCATCAAAATGAACATTTTCAATGAAAATTGGGGTTTTTGAATATATATACCAAAAGTTCGGATTTGAGAAGAGCTGTAGAATAAATGAGCGCCAAATATCAACGCCAACGGAGATAGGAGGGAATCACAATTAGGGTTTATGGATGGGTATTTAATGAATTTGTTTGAAGCACTCCAATAATTAGGATTTTGGATTTTAGTGTTCTAGAGTTTTTGGGTTTCAAGAGTGAGAGAGAGAGAGAGAGAGAGGTCCCAAATCTTTGGGGTAGCTTTTTCTGTAAAGTGAAAGGGGAAGGAGAAGAGAGGTCCGCTATATATATGCAAAAAAATTATAACTAATGTCGTTATCTCTTACAACGTCATTTGTAATGAGAATGCCATTGTTGGTGATAGCAGCATCTGTTATAGGTTTTTTTCACACTTGCAATTTTTTTCCCAAGTCAGAGAGCAAGCGATTGAGAATAAGATAACTGATGCCGTGTTTCCAAATAGCGTCACAAGGAATTATTTTTAAATATGTGCTGCTATTGTAAACAACGACATCTAAATAACCTATGCCGTTGTTCCCTATAACGATTTATGCTAACATGTCCAAAACTGGGTCAGGTTGCTAAATATTTTCGAAAGTGGGTCAGATTCCTCAATATTTTCAAAAAGTGCGTCAGTACGGAAAAAAATTCTTGAAATCGAGGGCTTTTGAGGGAGAGTTGCGGTAGAATCATGCAACGACATCTGTATTGTTTTCTTTCCTAACTTTTCCAATTGGAATTGTTATTGTATTAGAAACTAGGTTTGCTCGTGTGCACGTGTCTATGGCACGTTTTTAGAACGATGCAGCATATGAAAAACCCTGTAGACTATATACCATCTTGTTGAATATTATTTATGTCATGTTATCTGTTATGGTTCTTTCAGATGTACACTATAATAATGTTCATGTATAATACTGGATGCATTTACTTTCTAGTATTTCGAATGCATGAATCTGAAACTTCCCTCATGGAGTTTATGAAGCTCAAGTATGAATAGTAAGACAACAATTAGTTGTAAATAAAGGTCTCTGTTTCCATTCGTATATGTTGAAAAATAATTATAAATGAGGGTGTAAAATACAACTTTTTAAAACTTTGAGGGTGCAAAAATGATGAAATTTAACTTTTTAGGAGATATTTACTACTTTCAATGTAACTTTGGAGGTTGAAATTTACCCAAATAAATATCCATTTAAATCTTTCATTGCATTTGAAATAAATCAGATAACTCAGTGAAATTTTCTACATGAGCAATCAAAAGAGCATTAAAAATCTTTAAAATCCGGAAATTTACAAATTTAAAATATGAAAATCTAAATTTCTGGGTGTAGAGGTAGAGAGAGAGAGAGAGAGAGAGAGAGAGAGAGAGAGAGAGGAGAGATAGTAATAAATTTAGATGATATAGGCGACTACATCTGCTAGTCCGCCCAATCGTATGACCTGTATGAGGATCTTGTATGGAACATTCCAAAGACGTAAAGGTAACGATAAGGCCACTATCACATAGAGCACTAATTGAAATAAGGTTGATCGATAAATAAGGGGGATAAAATACGAAAGGTAATGTGAGAGTGGGAGTGCTAATAGATTCTAACTGTGTAGTGAGGAATAGTGAGTCATCAGCAGTGTATAGTGACGGTGAATGAGAGGTGAGTGCAGTGCTAGTGGTGAGGAATGTATAATTGCTAGTAAGATGATGTGGTGCACCAGAATCTAAATGTCAGGAAGAATTCATACCAGGTGTAATAGAGAAAGCAGGGACAGGGGAGCCAACATTGATGGACCGACCCGAGTTCTGAAGGTCCAGCTATGCGAGACGTCGCTGAGGAATATCATAAGGAGCAAGAGAAGGCATGACTGGAGTAACAATTATTGCATAAGGTGTATGAGACGAAATACTAAGAGGAAGTAAACCATGTTGCTTCCTGCACTGCTGTGCCTGAACCAGAAGATGTGGATGCTGAATATAACACTCACTATCAGTATGACCATTCCACTGACAGTGGGTGCAAAAGCGGAGATGACACATGCGCTCAAAGTGACCAGTCTTCTTGCGAATAGTGCAAAGATGACTTAGACGATTAGGGACACTGTGATGGTCAGAAGGAGTAGGCATGGTGCTGGTGCGAGGTTTGTGGGAGAAGGTGGCATGAGAGGCGAAAACAAGAACACTCTCGTACAGATGTTACACCTATTGTTCCTCCTACAGAGGCGCTTCCCAACCACCTGCATTACCTCAGCATCATGCACCCACACCACCGGCTTCCCCACCGCCATATACACACACCCCTCCGACCTAACCCCCACACCCTGCCAATTCACCACTAGTTAATCAGTCTACACATTCCACTTCAAGCATCCCACTGGCACGTTATACACATGATGGCACTGGTCCTTCTGACCAGTTTGGCTTTGTCACCGTAGCCTCCCACTAACCATAGTTTCATGCATATCTCACTGCTATATACTCCACACATGAGCCCAGAACTTATCAGAAAGCAATTCAATATCTCGAGTGGCTGGAAACTATTGCAGAGGAGTTTAGTGCATTTGATCAGACTGGGACTTAGGATGTTGTTCCACTGCCAGTGGGCATCCAGCCTGTTAGCTACAAGTGGATCTTCTAGGTTAAATATCGACCTAATGGTTCCATTGAGCGGCACAAGATCCGTCTAGTTGCCCGAGTATTTACTTAGGAGCATGTGATTGATTATGATGAGACTTTTGCTCCAGTTGTACAAATGACTACGGTTTGCACTCTTCTTATCGTTGCAGTCATTCGTCAGTTGCCGTTATACCAGATGGATGTGAAGAATGCATTTCTTCATGGTACCCTGTCTGAAGCTATTTACATGCATCCCCCTCCTGGCCTTACTACACATTCTCATTATGTTTATCGTCTCCATCGAGCTATATATGGTCTGAAACAGGCCCCTCAAGCCTGGTTTCAGTGCTTTCACCGTGTCATCACATAGATCTGTTTCAGTCAGAGTTCCTAGGACCACTATATATTATGCTGTCAACACTGCAGGGGAGGGTACTTGTACTATTATATGTTGATGATATGATTATGACTAGGAATGACTTCGCAGGCAGTGCATCCACCCAGAAATACCTTCACCAGTAGTACCATATGAAAGACCATGGCAGACTACGCTACTTTCTGGATCAAGAGATTGCCCATGGATCTCGGGGGATACTCATTACTCAATAGAAATACACATCAGACATCATCTCCGCTGCATGTCTCTCTAACAGTCAATAAGCCGATACTCCCTTAAAGCTTCACGTGAAGCTTCGTCCCACATATGGTGAGCTCCTTCCTGGTCCCACTAGATACAGGTAGATTGATGGACATGTTGTCTACTTATACATGACCAGACATGATATTGCTCATGCAGTCAGTATTGTCAACCAGTTTGTCTCCGCTCCTACATCAGTTCACTACAATACTCATCTTTAGATCCTCAGATATCTTCGGGGCACTATCACTCGGTCATTATTCATGTCTTCTACATCTAAACTAGAGCTTAATGCATATTCTGATTCAGATTGGGTGGTTGATTCTACTACCAGACAGTCTACCACAAGTTTATATTTATTTCTTGGTGATTCGCTGATCTCATGGCGAAACAAGAAACATGCAGTTGTTGCATGTTCTTCCACAAAAGCTGAGTACAGAGCGATGACAGCTACTACTAGAGAGATTGTTCATGTTCGTTCGCTGATATCAGATATGTGTGTCACTTTTACAGGAGCTACTCCTTTTCATTATGATAACCAGAGTGCATTGCACATTGCAAGCAACCCGATCTTTCATGAGTGTACGAAGCACATAGAGATTAATTGCTACTATGTTCGTGAGTATTTTGAAGCAGGGACCATTTCACTTCATTATGTTACCTCTTCACAATAGAGAACAAACTTCTTCACCAAATCCCACACTATTCAGAGATATCAATACTTAGTGGGTAAACTCACACTGTTCGACACATCGTGAGTTTGAGAGGGGGTGTTAGATTTTATATTAGAAATTTAGTCTCATATCGGAATATGTATTAGTTCAGTATTTGCTTCCCTCCTATATATAGGAGATATTGTACTCAATCTCTAATATTATAATGGGAGAAGAGGAGTTGTCATTTGTAAACATATCACCTTGCGTGCATTGCACGTGCAACTCCAACTCTCCCATTATACACTATTAAAAAATTTATATTTATTAACTTGCGCTATATTATATTACTTTAAAAATTATATATTTATTAAAACGTGCATCACACGTGCAACTCCAACTCCGATTATACACATTTTAAAAAATATTTATTTATTAACACGTGCTATATTATATCACTTTAAAAACTATATATTTATTAAAACGTGCATCGCACGTGCTAAATACTAGTTATAATTAATCCAATAACCTTTTCTGAATCTCTCTGTTAACCTTAACGGGAATAATGTAACCCAGAAGCACTTAATTCTCACCCACAACTTCTTTTCTGCATTCTTCCCATGGACACTCTCGAACTTGAGATACAGGGGTGTGGGCCAAAGGAGATGGTCCCCCCCCCCTTCTGAGGTTATAACTCATGCTGACCTACCATCCCTCATAAACTTGCACTACCCCATCAACATAGTCTCCACCCCCTCTCCATTCCTACTGGTGATACTCATCGAAGAAGCCTACAAAGACACCATAGACGATCGTTGTCCCCTAATCGAGGCAAGGAAGAGCTCAGAAGATGTCCCCCGTCTAAGATTAGGCCTCATAAAGATCTTCATCAACGGGCTCATAAGGACTTTCGTCATTGTCATCATCGCTTAACCTCTCCATTTAGATGACCGGCGCTTAGAGGGGGTCCTTTTACAGGCCGGGTTTGGCATAAAAAAACCCCCCTAAGGATCGTCGATGGTCTCCCACCCCACCAATAGTGTTTGGGCGGAGAGATACTTCAGGGGGCTTAACCATCGTAGTAGACAATGGAAGGGTTAAAGAAGAGAAAGCTACTCACCACAAACACACCACCTCACCTCCTTATCCCAAACAACATGTAATGCCCCGAATTCCAAACACAGGCAATTCGTTGCAAATACAAGATCTTTTACTTCAAATTCGTACGAATTTACAAGAAATTTAAAACTTTTCATTTACAACATGTTCTTTTCAACAACACAACGGAATTATATGAATACAATACAATCAACAATAATAAAAATTCTTCAATCTTGTAACAAATCATCATAGTGACTTCAAGCCCCTACCAAGTTCAACCCTGCATTTAGAAAACTGCGGGCACGTTAGTTGCATACAACTGACACAATGGCTATAATACAACGATTCTTCTACTTTAGCAATCACAAACTTGAATGTAAAACAAAGTGTGAAAAGTGACTATCCCAAACATGTCAATGTATGATATGACCTAATGCCTAATGCAGACAAACATATTTCGATGTAACTAATGCACACTTGTTCGGATTCTATGCATCCCATACTACATAGGTCCGAGGGCAAGCCCTTAACGTACCTCACAATATAGGGTTCAATCCCTCATTATGAAATCCTACTATGGTGACAAAATCAAGATTTAGACATTCTACAAGTATTGGTTCCAGTCCCGTAGTACATCTGCCCGACCATACAGAACCCTCATCGTGCAAACATCCCGTAGGTGTCGCTCTAGCTCAGAACAATGGAGACTCGTCTCCCTCCTGCCCGACTATTCATAATCCCGGTGTACATCTGCCTGATTATTCACAGTCCCGAAAGTAATTGAGACTCATCTCGCATATAACTCGCAGTCCCAGAATACATCTGTCAGATTATAAACATAGTCCCAGAATACATCTGCCCGACTATAACCAAAGTCCCGGAATACATCCACCCGACCATGTTGAGTCTAGTCTCGGAATACATCCGCCTGACTATTTAGAGCTGTCCCACTCACGTTTGCTCATGCTTCATCACATCTCATTTTCTTGTGCTTGTCCTTAGGTTAATTATAATTATTAAGACCTAGAGCTAGCTTACCCACTGGACTTAAATCAAAGACTGAGAATGTTAGCCCAAATTGGCTACTTCTCAAAAAGTAACCCACACTGGCTACTTCTCAAATTTCATATATCATAACCTATCGGTATTCTGGGTCTCGCTCAGTCTCTAGAATCCACACATTCCAAAATATTCACAACATTTCCAGGTTATCCATAACCTCTTATAAAAATTTTCATTCATTAAACATCTTTTAACTTCTTTTATTCATTCTCTTTGCTATTATCAATCATGAAGTAACCAACTTCTTATAGCAACATTCAATAACACATGATGAATTAAAACTCTTATAAACACCACATGTTTAATATCCCAAATTCATCCTTTAATTATATCTTAATTCCTCTTAAGGTAAATCTTACTAATATTCCAATTTTAAACCCAATTTTATACGTTGTAAAAGTTTTAGGACAACTAGATAAAAGATATCAACCCAATGGTATTGAAAAAATCTTATAAATTCCAATATTACTCCAAAAATTAGATTTATTAGTTTTATAGGAATAATGAACGATTCTACTACATCTTTGTAGTTAATATCATCTATATTCATCCTCAATTACTTCGTCTAAATTCATTTGCAAAATAGTAGGTTCAAAATCCGAAAGCTGGAGGTCATACTACTCGCAAAAATCATAGAAAATTATATACTTCATGAAACTTTGTGTATTTTAGTTCAAATTAAAGGTATACAAGTCTACTATAACTTTGTAGTTATAAGTGTCTCCAAAATATTGTGTCTATAACCCTGAATTCTTCGAAATCTACAGTAGGATCGAAATGTTATACTGCAGTTAAAATACTGCCACTGTTCAAACTTGTAAAATTCATTATAAATTTAGTTCTCTATGAAAAATTGATTTCTTAGACTTTAAATAAATTCTAATGAGTCTACTTCAAGTTCTTAGTTTTGACTTCGCTCAAAATACTTCGTTTAGAATGTTTAATTGATCAAAAATCTGAAATGTGTATAAATTTCCAGCAACTAGACAACTGCCAAACAGTCATAAGTTTGGATTTTATTAAAATAGTAAACAACATCCAAATATTATGAAATTTTAAGGAGATGTTCTTGACATATACGAGATGATCCTGTAAAAATTTTAGCTCTAGATTCCATCTATTTTAATATTTATGATTTTTTGAAGTGCCATTGGAACTGAAAACAGAACCTTATGAAAATGCCCCCAAATCAACATATCATAATTTCACACATTCAATCATCAAAAAGTAATCTAAACATGAACACTCAATATATATAAGTTATCATGCATCTAACAATTCACACATGTCAAGCATTCTACTAATAAAACTATATTAGAAAGCTGAAGAAACACCCACCTCAAATGTAGAATTCATAGCAAATATGAACTCCTAAAACTTGCTCCAAAGCTCTAAGCTTCCTAAAAAATGGCCGGCCTCTTCCTAGCACAACCCGCAAGCTCTTCTCCCACTTTCTCTCTTTTGTTTTTGTTTTGAGTTTGTGTGTTGTTCATGACAAAGGTAGGGACTATTTATAGGACAGTTGTGTGGTCAAAATTGCTTCCCACTTCCCAAACTAACTCTCAACTTCTCACTAACTCACACCACTCTCCCTCATTCTCAACCATGATGAGAAACACGTACATGTGTAGTCAATGTGTGTGCACAAGGCAAGTGTGTTACACATGGCAAGTGTGTTACACTCTTCATACAGATTATTTTTTATTAAGTTAGATGTGTGTGTTACATATGACAAGTATACCAAACTAACTATATTTTAAATATACACTTTAATGCAGACAAAATCAATAATGAGCTTTAAATTAATTTTAGTGGGCTACAAAATGGATTTCAGCCTAATGGATTTTAATTAAAAATAAATCACACAGTTGTGACTAGAAAAATGAGAAGACAAATATTCTTGACTCAAGAAAAATTTTAGGAACTAAAATGTACACTGCAAACACGTGCGTTGCACGTATCAATACAATTTTTTTTGAGAGAACGAAAAACAATCAAAATATAAAATACATAGATCATGTATATTATTGATGTTACGGATATTTCACGTAACGGTAAAACATACGTAATCGACGCGTGTATTGAAAATACGTGCAATACATGTAAAAACACAAAGATTAAAATTAATATTTGAGTTGGCTCAAAATAGGATAAAAATGAATTTTGAGAAGCGTAAAATGTATAATTAGTCGAAATACAAAATACGTATGATGTTTATATTAAAATACGTTACGAACATTACCCGTAACAGTACAAAATACATGTGCGTAACACCCGTGGGCATAATTTTTATAACTCAATTTTGCGGGGTGTTACAGTCTTCCCCCCTTAGAATAGTTCTGTCCTAAGAACTTACTAGGGTAAAAGTTGTATCTAGTAAACACCAAAGAAAAATCATTATTGTATATAGAATAACTGTCGATACCAAGAAAAGAAATGTAGTATGTAATGTGGAAAATAAAGTAAACTTATATAAGAAAACTATGAGTATCAAAAAAAAAAAAGAACGAAACAAGAAAACTAGAAAAATAGCAGAAAAAGAAACGTGACCATAAAAGATAGTATAGATTGAAAGAATTTTTCATACAGAAAAATATATTTAATAAAGTATTAGATAGTAAAGGAAAATGTAAATTAAGTCATCAATTGTGAAAGAAATGGGGAAACAAAATAATTAGTAAGAAGTAAGGAAATCAAAGAAAAAAATGCTTTACAAACAAGTATAGTAAACAAAAGAAAGTAGTAGGAAGTAGTACGAATGGAGTAAAACAAAAATAGATTACAGAAATAAGTAAGATGGAAGAGAAATGCAAGTGCACATAATAAAAGTGTTGAAATAGTACAGACAAATCATAATGTAGTAGAAAATTTTAAAATAGACTAAGAACATAAATAATCATTAAGTAGCCCAAAACTTTCCTGAGATAAAAAGGATACCTTTTTTTTGATAAAGAAATAAATAGTAAAAACGAAATAAGGAAAAGTATAAAAATACCAAGCAAACCGATAAATAATTGGAAGAGCATAATAATTGGAAAATAGTTATCACTGGCTAATAAATTTTTGAAAATTCTAAGGAAGGAGAAATTAACTAAAAGGAAATGAGAAAAACGAACGATTAAAATCGTAAACTAAGGATAGATAAAAGAAGGTAGCAATTGAAGAGAATACTATTTTCTAAAAAATCTGAAAAATATATGAGTGTTAAATTTTAGCTAAAAGTACAAACAATATAAGATTGATATAATTATGCATATCAAACTAATATTACGACAAAAATAATTCGTAAGGTTAATATAATAACTATATTAATGATTCAAAATTAAATACATAGAATAGTGATTAGTATTTTAAATATCTATAAGTTGTCAAGTATAGCAAGAAAGCTAACATGCAAAATTATACACGTACATAGACGTAAAAATATATGATGAAACAAACAATACTATAATATGAATGTTATAAGCAATTGGAGAAACAAAATAAAATAATAGTAAAAGTAGCAATATATAATTGAAACATAATATTAATTGGGTTAGAAATGAAATGTAGATAGTAAACGAATGTATAAATAATAAAAATCATATTATATGAGTAGCAAACATATCAAAGATAGGTTAGCGATAAAATATAAAAATGAAATTGTATAAAAATACAAAGTAATAAAATAATTAATAGTAACTAGTAATATAGATTGAAAAATAAATAAAATAATAATAACACATATATAGTAGATGTAGAATCAAATATAAATAGTAAGGTAATTAATTAAATGCGTATATAAGTATATCTGTATTATAAATAATAAAGTTGAAGTAGTATAAACTAAGTTGTAAAACATTATAAAATGGTATAAATTAGTACAAAAATGGAATAGCGGTAAGTAAATATATATAGAAATAAAAGTGTGGGGGGGGGGGGGGGGGGTGTTATTAAAGTAGAAAATCTCTTTTGTTGTGGATTCGCCTCGTTGGTTTCCAACTGCAGGCTTGCCTCCTTGATAACAAGTTGTAAATTTGCCTCCACGACATCCGATTGTAGTTTGCCTTCTGAAGATTCGGTTGTAGACTTTTTGTCACGCCCCGCTTCCCAAAAAGGAATACGGAATACAGATACGTAACAAAAGCCCAGCGAATGATCCTTAAGCTGTTTCAGAATCTTTACAACACATCACAAAATTTATTAGAGTCGGAAGCAAAAATGCACAACCATTCACGAATACTTGAAACGAATTACCAACAGAAATTTACTTGAATCCAAATACAATATTCTCAAATAAATCAGAGTCTGGAGAAAACAAATATCCTGGGTCACATCGCCTAAATACAAATAATATCCAAATAAACCAAATACAATTGTTCAATGTTCAAGCAACAACTAAAAATAATAATAAAGCAGAAATATCCAACTTAATACATCCTTTCGCCATTACCATCAAGCAGCTGACCAACCTGTTCTGCAATTCGTAAATTTGCAGGAAAAAGGGAAAAGAAGAAAACAAGTAACCGTCAATTGCAAGTTGCGGGTCACAAATAATGTAGGATACAAGCACATGGGGGAAACTAAACAGATCTAATTATTAGCAAAAACAGACCTAGCATGGTATGGCAAAATTCACTAACATGGTATCCTAGCATATGTCATGTGTTAAGTGTCAAGTGTCAGATATTAGATATGTCAGGTAATCAGGTAACATATTTTAGATAGTCAGGTATTCAGATAACAGATTTCCATATAACAGATTCAGATTCAGAATTTAGAAACAGATTCAGATTCAGATTTCAGATTAATGTAAGTCTTATGTGATTACTATCTTGGTAGCACTTCATGCAGCCCACCTACATGGTTGCTACAACACAACAGTTTCGTTTGTAGATTTTGTAGGGGATCATATAGGGCCGTGTACTCAGGGTTAGACAGATATCAGAACATACAGATAGAACCTAGTTGTTCTCTTCTTCTCTACACATTCCTATAAGAAGTAATGTAGACAGGGTCAGAAACAGACAGATAGAACCTAGTGGTTCTCTTCTACTCTACACCTTCTTACATAAGAAGCAATGTATACAGGGTCAGAAACAGATAATCATATGGAAAACACGGGCCTCCTTCTAAGTACACATTTCTATGCTTTCCCACTACTGGATCTTTCCCTTAAATCCCGGCTTGATTACTTTTATTATGGTTAATAAACAGACATGAATGTGTGCAAAATGATGTCAAACTAACATGATATAATCAGGTTTAGGTTCAGGGAATCACATCAGAAAGTATAGGTAATATAGAGTCACACAAACGAGCAAAATAGTGTATGTTTGTAATCAGGACAACAAGACCAACCAGTACTAAAACAGAGATTCTGAGAGTTACAGACATGCAAATCAAGATCTGTCAATGGATCTGGAAACTATACATCCACACGAATCCAACGAGTATAATAAAGTCACATACTAGTTCACAAAATCTCAACTCAAAACTGATCTGAATACGAAATTTATGTTCAGCCAGAAAACAGGGGAACGACTTCAAAAGCATGAAAATAGCATGAAAATATATCAAATAATTCCACGAAAAATCTAGGGTAATCCCCTATAGATATAGACTCAAAATAATAAGTTTCATAATATTCCAGTAAGTATAGATAATTCATCAAAAATAAGAAGTAACACAGAAACATGGTTTGACGAATCTGAAATTTCTCAACACTGCTGTACGAAAACATGGATATCTCGCAAACAGTAAATCGAAATCCAATTCTGACAAAACGAAGTGAAAATAGACAAAATTTACTAACTTTCATATTTCACAAATAATTTTCATACAGTGTAAGGAATTAGGGTGAAAATAGGGTTCTATACTGAACAACACGCAAATCACAGTATAAGATAAATTTAGAAAAGAATATGAAACATCGCACAAAACTTATATTTAAAATACACCAAAAATCTGGGTAGTCCCTAACATCATAAGGAAACACTGAGCAAAATATTATACCAAGATATTATGTATAGTCTAGTTCTTGAAAATAAATTGTTAACAAAATGTACACAAAACTGAATCTGAAAAACTACCGACACGTCTGTACTAAAACCATCATATCTCAGTCATACGAACTCCAAATGCAGTAAAACCAGTGGGGTTTGAAAATAGACAAAATTATCTACGAGTCACTTTTAATTTTGAAGTTGAGATTCGGATTGTAGCATAGGTGAAAACAGCAAACAACACAGAACAGACTGCACAATACAGATTTCACACCTCTACTTAAAATCAACATAACTTTCATAATATTGAACCAAACTCAACCAAATTTGAAGTACAACCTACCAAACATCTAAATATCATTATTAAGGGTTTCTAACATGTCCACACCTATTATTTTCACATAGGCATACAATCAAACACATATCATGCAACTAATCACATACATGAACAAAAACCAAATTTTGGGCATAACCTACGTTGTTATCCTATCAAACTTAGTGTCATAAGTCATCTATGGCCAATTAACACAATAGAGACAAAACCCATCAATAAAAACACAAATTTTGGTTGTCTCTAGACCCAACTACACTATATATGAACTTTTTGACTTGTATCAACCTAAGAAATTGTAGTACAAGTTACTTGCCTCTTAATGGAGTGAAACACGCCGCAAATAAGCCTAAGTGCAAAACCCACGAACGAAATCCCTTCCAACGTGATTCCAAGCGAACTCACGAACCAAAAACACCTTACGATCAACTCCTTGATGCAACGAACCAATGTGGATGATACCCACTTGAAGAAACACCAAAGGGGAGAGTTTGTGATGCTTTTGGATGGTGGTGGTGCTGTTTGGAGAAATTGGCCACACAAGGAGGGGTGTTAGGGTTTGTAGGGTTGTAGTATGGTGTAGGGTTTGTGATGTGGTGGTCGGAATTGGAGGAGGGGGGCTCGGTTTGGGAGTTGGAAGCACAGGCCGGGAGTAAGAAGATGGGGAGAGGCCGGTTGTATACTTGAGAGAAGGAGGCCGGGATTAGAAGAGAGGAAAAGAGATTAGTGTTAGGGTTTAAGGGGTGTTAGGGGATTTATATGGGGATTAAATGTGGGTTAATGGGTAGTGGGTATGAATATGTAATAATAGGTATACAAATGGGTAACGGGTATTGGGTAGGTTTCAAATGGGGATACAATATATAGTGAATTGTATGGCTCCTAAAAATCTCCTTAAGGGTCAAAAATCACAATTTGGAAAAACCACCACCAAAAATCCATCACATCACTAAAATAAATAATAATAATGAACGAGGCCAAGATAATGAGAAAAAGAACTCAAAATGGCGAAAATGAACCAAAACGACGAAAATCAGCACAAGGAGGTCAAAAATGAAAGAAAAAGAATTATATATTAAAAATAATCCGATATACGGTTCTGAAAAATACAAGAGATATAAAAATACACAAAAATAAAAAATACACTCCAAAATACATAAAATGAAAAACAGGGGTTACACTTTGCCTCTCGACATCCAATTGCAGTTTGCCTCCATTGATGTCTAGTAGCAGATTTGCCCTTTCGACATCAGGTCTCACCAAAACGGTGAATGTGATGATGTAATCTTCCATATGTACTTGGATATTGGATGTTTAATGAAGTATGATGTTAAGTTTTTTGAAATAGATGTAAAAGTTGAAGTAGAAAATTATAACGATGAAATATTAAAATAGAAATATAGATTTTAAATATCGAATATATAAAATTAGTAGTAATAAAAAAGATTTATAACATTACGACAAGAATAGTATAAAGTATATGCATGAGCTGAAGATACAATGAGAACAATAATTATGTAGCGTAGTAAATTAGGATAATAAAAAAAAAAATATAGTAATGTAGTAATTGAATAAGTGTAAAATGGTATGTATAGTAAGTAGGTTGAAATATATGATATATACATGGAAATCAGTGGAAAGTATATGTAATAACCAACAATAAAAATTGAAATAAAGATGAAATATAAATATTGAGTATATGTATTATATTAGAGAAGTGTAAAGCTACAAAATTAATAAGTAACTATTAATAGTGATAAGTAAATATAACAAAAGGTAGAAAATAATAAGTATAACAAAATAGTAATAAAAGGGAATCTTATTATATAAAGGTATATTGCATTTATATAATTAAAAATATTATAATCGTGTTGAAATATACTGAAATAAATAAGACAACATAAAATAATGGGAAAAAAATAGTATCGTGAAAGCAAAGTATTTGTAAAGTGAATGTAAACATACAAAAATCAAAAATCAAAATCTAATAGAAATAATAACAAAGTATAATGATAGACATAATAATAATTTAATAAGTAATAATTCAAAACTTAATAGAATACATAAAAATAATAGCAAAAATAAATAAGTGACGTAAATGCGCATAAAAATAAGGAGGATAAAACATCAAGAAAGAAAACGAGTAAGTCAAACTTAAAAGATTAAGACTAAGGGTTGTAGATGTAATAAATTTCAAAGTGAATTAATAGTATAGGAAAATATTTATTTGATAAATATTAAATGTTAAAGATGAAGTACTATGAGGAAAATACACGAAGAAAATAAAAGAGGAAAGCTTAGTCTACGTATAAGGTATCATGAATGTAGGTTCAAACTAACCATACCAATCGTGATACCGAGGAAAAACATGCTCGCATACAATCACTCATCAATGTATACGAGGAGAGTATCATGAATGCAAGTTCAATAACTATATCATTCATGACTCCAAACTGACACTCACACTTCTAATGTCCACCCTAATTGTGTTTTCCTTATAATTTTGAACTACTTATTGAAGTCGGCTCTTATATTACTTTGTAATGTCCCGAATTCCAAACACAGACAATTCGTAGCAAATACATGATCTTTTACTTCAAATTCGTAAAAAGTTACAAGGAATTTAAAACTTTTCATTTACACATGTTGTTTACAACAACACAACGGAATTAAATGAATACAATACAATCTACAATAATGAAAATTCTTCAGTCTTGTAACAACTCATCATAGTGACTTCAAGCACTTGCCAAGTTCAACCCTGCATCAGGAAAACCGTGGGCACGTCAGTTGCATACAACTGACGTAATACTATAATACAACGATTCTTCTACTTTAGCAATCACAAACTTGAATGCAAAACAAAGTGTGAATAATGACTATCCCAAACATGTGAGTGTATGATATGGCCTAATGCCTAATGCAGACAAACATATTTCGATGCAACTAATGCGCACTTGTTCGGATTTTATGCATTCCAGACTACATAGGTCAGAGGGCAAGCCCTTAACGTACCCCACAATATAAGGTTCAATCCCTCTTTATGAAAGCCTACTACGGTGAAAAAACCAAGATTTAGACATTCCACAAGTATAGGTTCCAGTCCCAGAGTACATCCGCTCGACCATACAGAACCCTCATCGCGCAAACATCCCGTAAGCGCTGCTCTAGCTCAGAACACTGGAGACTCGTCTCCCTCCTGCCCGACTATTAATATTCCCAGAGTACATCCGCACGATTATTCACAGTCCCCAAAGTAATTGAGACTCATCTCGCATAAAACTCGCAGTCCTGGAATACATCCGCCCGACTGTGAACATAGTCCTAGAATACATCCACCCGACCATGTTGAGCCCAGTCCCGGAATACGTCCGCCCGACTATAACCATAGTCTCGGAATACATCCGCCCGACCATGTTGAGCCCAGTCTCGGAATACATCCACCTGACTGTAACTATAGTCCCAGAATACATCCGCCCAACTATATAGAGCCGTCCCACTCACGTTTGCTCAAGCTTCATCACATCTCCTTTTATAGTTCTTGTCCTTAGGTTTAATTATAATTATTAAGACCTAGAGCTAGCTTACCCACCAGACTTAAATCAAACACAGAGAATATTAGCCCACACTAGCTACTTCTCAAAAAGTTAACCCACACTGGCTACTTCTCAAATTTTATATATCATAACCTACCGGTATTCTGGGTCTCGCTCAGTCTCTAGAATCCACACATTCCAAAATATTCACAACATTTCCAGGTTATCCATAACCTCTTATAAAAATTTTCATTCATTAAACATCTTTTAACTTTTTTTATTTATTCTCTTTGCTATTATCAACCATGAAGTAATCAACTTCTTATATCAACATTCAATAACACTTGATGAGTTAAAACCCTTATAAACACCACATGTTTAATATCCCAAATTCATGCTTTAATTACCTCTTAATTCCTCTTAAGTTACATCTTACTAACATTCCAATTTTAAACCCAATTTTATACGTTGTAAAAGTTTTAGGACAACTAGATAAAAGACATCAACCCAATGGTATTAAAAAAATCAAGTAAATTCCAATATTACTCCAAAAATAGATTTATTAGTTTTATAGGAATCATGAATGAGTCTACTATATATTTGTAGTTAAGATCATCTACATTCATCCTCAATTACTTCGTCTAAATTTATTTGCAAAACAGTAGGTTCAAAATTCGAAAACTGCAGCTCATGCTACTCGTAAAAATCATAACAAATTATATACATAATGAAACTTTGTGTTCTTTAGTTCAAATTAAAGGTACACAAGTCTACTATAGTTTTGTAGTTATAAGTTTCTCCAAAATATTGTGTCATAACCCTGAATTCTTTGAAATCTACAGTAGGGTCAAAATATTGTACTGCAGTTAAAATACTACCACTGTTCAAACTTGAAAAATTCATTATAAATTCAATTCTCTATGAAATATTGGTTTCTTAGATTTTACAAAAAGGTTAACGAGTTTACTTCAAGTTCTTAGTTTTGACTACTCTCAAAATACTTCGTCTAGAATGCTGAAATGATCAAAATCCGAAATGTGTACAAATTTTCAGCAACTCGCCAACTTCCAACCAGTTCTAAGTTTGGATTTTATTAAAATAGTAAACAACATCCAAATATTATGAAATTTAAGGAGATGTTCTTGAAATATACAAGTTGCTCCTATAAAAATTTTAGCTCTTGATTCCATTTATTTTAATAGTTACGATTTTTTGAAGTGCTACTAGAACTTAAAACAGAACCTTATGAAAATACCCCCAAAACAACATATCATAATTTCACACATTCAATCAACAAAAAATAATATAAACATGAACACTCAAACTATATAAGTTATCATGCATCTAACAATTCACACATGTCAAGTATTCTACTAATAAAACTATATTAGAAAGCTGAAAAAACACCCACCTCAAATGTAGAATTCCTAACAAATATGAACTCCTAAAACTTGCTCCAAAGCTCCAAGCTCCCTAAAAAATGGTCGGCCTCTTCCTAGCACTACCCACAAGCTTTTCTCCCTCTTTCTCTCTTTTGTTTTTGTTTTGAGTTTGTGTGTTGTTCATGACAAAGGTATGGACTATTTATAGGATAATTGTGTGGTCAAAATAGCTTCCCACTTTCCAAAATAACTCCCCACTTCCCACTAACCCACACCACTCTCCCTCATTCTCAATCATGGTGAGAAACACATGCACGTGTAGTCAATGTGTGTGCACACTTTTCATACAAATTAGTTTTTATTAAATTAGATGTGTATATTACACATGACAAGTGTACCAAACTAACTATATTTTAAATGTACACTTTAGTGCACACAAAATCAATCATGGGCTTTAAATTGATTTTAGTAGGCTACAAAATAGATTTAGGCCTAATGGATTTTAATTAAAATAAATCACACAATTGTGAATAGAAAAATGAGAAGAAAAATATTCATGACTAAAGAAAAATTTTAGGAACCAAAATGTGCACTGCAAACACGTATGTTGCACGTACCAATACAAAATAAATTTTTTTGAATGAAAAACAGTTAAAATATAAAATACGTAGATCATGTATATTAATAATGTTACGAATATTTTACGTAACGGTAAGACATACGTAATCGACACGTGTATCAAAAACACGTGCAATACACGTAAAAACACAAATATTAAAATTAATATTTGAGTTGGCTCAAAATAGGATGAAAATGAATTTTGAGAAGTTGAAAATGTATAAATAGTCAAAATACAAAATACGTATGATGTTTATATTAAAATACGTTACGAACATTATCCATAATAGTACAAAATATATATGCGTAACACCCGTGGGAAAAATTGTCATAACTCAATTTTGCAGGGTGTTACACAACTTATCCCCCACAAACACCATAAAAATATGATGTAGAGCTATACTCATCAAAACAATAATCACAAACCTTCCTAATCCCAGCTTCAATTAATCCCTATATTCCAAACAATCTCCCAAACTTTTATGTCAACAATACTTACTAACAACTATTTCACCATTCTACTATTCCTTCCCATCCTACTACTATCTCCACCATCTCACAACACCTTCGACAACAACCCCTACAGGAACATCAAAACTAACCATAACCTATTATTCTTTTGCAACAAGTTCAACAAATCGAGCTTCCCCCGGCCGCTGCTAGAGCTCTAGAAGGGAGTCCAACCTCGCCAACTGGTTTCACTTTTCAAATGGCGATGTTTCAGGCCGAGTTACATCAAAAGATGAACAGTGGGTGAGAGTGGAGAGCAAAACATCAAGAAGATCAAGTAAGAAGATGAACTCTAGTGAAGTCATGAAGACCTTCCAAAATGGGAAAATGAAACATGTACCATGCTTCAATTGTTGCGAATTAGGCCATATTCGGGCTGATTGAATGAAGGAGGTTTGGTGCTTAAAGTTCTTAAAGGGGGGACACATGTCCTATGTTTGAACTAATGTGTCGTCCAATCCCGACGATGAGAAAAGAGCAGTTTTAATGGGAGGTCACCGGAGAATCCTTCTCATATCAAATTGGTGAGTATTCTTCCCATTGTCAAATAGGAAGAATACTGGCTCCATAAATGGTGCGTGTTTACTAAAATTAAGTTTGGTAGGCCATCGAAAATGACATATTAGATGCTCTTAGTTCTCGGTGGCCAATAGGGGTCACCGAGATTGGGTGGTTAAGAAATTTTGTCACTTACAATTCCTAATCTCTTTCCTCTCGCCGGAGAAGATAGCTGATGTGATTACTATGGATGTGGTGGGTTTTGGTCACTTTATAGCTCAATTTTTGGATTGGACTCCTCATTTTGTTGTCAAACTACCATAGGGGATGCCTATTGGGTATGGATTCACAATGTTCCCCTCCACTGTTGGGGGAAGGAGGCTATTCAATAAATTATTATGGAATTCGGGACAATGGTCAGAATAGATCCCAAAACTGTGAAGCAATCAGATTTAGTATCTACTAGAGTCCTTATAAGAAGCCCTAATATCGATCTTATGCCTAGATTTGCTAAGTTTTACACATATGAAGATGCTTATTTGATTTGGTTTGTCCTAGATATGGCATTACCTATAGAAGAGGTCTAACCGACGGCCAAATCAAAGACTCCTATTCTAAAATCACCTAGAGATAGACACACTTACAAAAAGGTAGCTTCTACAGATATTGAAACAGTGCTCGATGGCTCCCCACAAGTTTGAAAGAGCTCACTGGGAGCTCCTTTGAGTAGCGTTAGGTGAACGAAGGGAGCCAACTCTGCTGGGCACCAACTCCAAAATACTGAAGAACTCAGATCTATCGTTGGATTTTAGCAACGGCCAAGATGACCAGCAAAAATGCAATCAAATGCTGCTCTTGTTGGATTCGAATCAGAGGGGCTCTGACCGAGCACAAGAAGTTAGGGGACAAAAAGATGGGGAGTTGGTATAGAGAAATTGGCAACAAAATAAGGGCAAAGAGAGTTGCCGCTTTAAGCTTTTGAGAGCAGATGATGAGGGCTGTGAGATTTTGGATAGTAGCTCAAAGGAGGAAGATATGGAATTGGGTGTTCTGGAGAAAGAGTTTTCGGTGGTTGGGCTTTCACAAATAGAGAAATGTCAACTTTTGGAGAACATGAACAATAAAAGCAAAAATGGGAATGGAGAAGTATAAAAGGAGGAGCTCATGAATAAAGAGAGGTACGTGAGTCACAAAGGTGGAGAAGGAGAAGTGGATATAGAGCTTTCAGAAATAGAGGAAGATCAATTTTTGGGGGAGAGGAATAGTAAAAAGGAAAATGGTGATGGGGAAGATAAGAGGGAGGAGCTCGAGATTAAAGAGAGGCATGTGACTCCAGGGGTTCTCGAGAAATTGCCTGCCAATGAGGAGGTGCCACGTGGCACGTGGCAGGTGTGCTGATAATGGAGTTGTGAAATCCAGGGAGATTGGGGTTGTTCGGCTTGGGTTGCATCACAGATGGGCCCAAGATAGGGTCTAGCTCAAAATCAAAATTAAATACTAGTGTAATACCTTAAAACCTCATTTTTATAAAAACATTTTTTTTCACGTGTTGTGCAAGTGCGAACTTCATGTGTATATTATTTATTTATTTTATATGAAATCTCATTTTTGTATGAACAATTATTTTCCTTTATTTTTCAAAAAATGCCTATTTTTCAAAAGCCTAAAAACACTAATTAATTGTTTTAGCCCACTTCTATTAATTATTAATTTGTTGTTTTGGCCCACAAGCCTAAGCCCACTATTTATGAAGCCCACTAATTTAATTAATCAATTAAATGGCCACACTTGTCATGTAGAGACAAAATGTGAATATTTTGATTGATTAAAATTGTACAAACTTCTACATAGGGGATTAGGTGGCACGTGCATGCACGTAGTGTGCAATGCACACAAATTTGGGGCCGGTTTGTGCTTGGAGTGAGGGGTGTGTGGGTGAGTGTGCATGGGTGGTTACTTAGTGTGTGGGTAGTTGTTATAACTCCTACTCCTATCCTAGCCATTCATCCTATAACTATCCAATGAATCCTAGCCCTCCAATCTATCCTAGGATTAGTATAAATAATCTATTGAAAGAAGAAAGCATTATATAGGAGATATATATTAGTGTGTGAGTGTGAGTGTATGTGTGTGTGTTCCCCATTGGAGGCCGGCCATCATCACCACTTGGAGCTCTCGGTTTTTGCAAGGGAGCAAGGAGAAGGAGATCGTGCATCGCAATCTAGGAGGAGAAGGCACTCTCTCGCATTCTAGGAGGCTCTAGGAGATTTTCTTATTGATTTTATTCAAAAAGGTGGGTGTTTCTCATGACTTCTAAAGTAGAAATCATGTTAGGAATAAATTGAATTTGTTATTAAAAAGTAATTAGTTGAGATGAAATACATGTTGCCTATTTAGAGTAGAAATTGATAAACTAGTAAATGTGTGTTATTGTGATGGTTAGATTCATTTAATATAAGTGAAAGTATATGTTCTCATTGTTTATAACTTTAGAATGCATGCTAATTATGCTTTAATTGCAATTATGTGAAATTCGCTAGTAAGAAGTTAGAATCATGTTTATTGATTAAAGTGCTAAAGTAGAATGATGTGTTAAAGATGAATCGATAGAATAATTTGCTAAGAAATGCTTGCTAATAGATGTATTGAAATTCCCCAAGGCTATATATACCATGTGAAAATTAGAATAAATGGAAAGAATGTATTTTTGGCAAACAAATAATCGAATGCTTCATGTGTAGACTAATTGATAAAAATAGAGGTTTAATTCACTTATAAAGACTTTTTTTTTTGTGCTCTAAAAATATCATAGTTGTCAAAACATTATAGTAGTGAATTTTGTGTGAGAAATCATCTTTATTTATGAACAAATATGTGTTAGTTTTCAAATGTCGAAATAGTATTATAAAATACAAATTAAGGCTAAATATATGTTTTATAAGAGGGAAAAATACCTTTAAAAATACTGGTTATTGTTGAATTAAATGTATTTTTTTATTCTGGACATTTTTGTTTTCAAAAGAGGAGAAAAGGAGACAAATTCGTTTTTGAGAAATTTTGAAGTATAACTTTGAATAGCGAATGAAGATCAAAATCTATTTTAAATACTTTCTAATCGTTATGTCCACTTAGACCAACTGGTCGGAAGAGACTTGGGTTTGCTACAGTGGTCGGAGGTCTTGAGTTCGATACCCCGAAGCTGTGTTTTATTTTGTCGTTTTTGTTAAAAATCCAAATCACCGAGAACTGAACATATAGGGACTTTAACCCCTAGTTAAATCGATGGGGGGCTTTGGTGCGTTGGTCTGTGCGCTGTCTGTTTCGCCGCTGGTTGTAGGTTCGAATCTCGGTGGGGTTTGAGTTTAGAAAAAAATATTTTTTTTGAGAATTTTGGATTAAATTGAATTTTTAAAATAGAATAAAAATTGGAAAAATATGTTTTAATTACTGGAAAAATTATTAGAACTTATTAGGAAATATTTATACAACTTTTGAAGAAGTGTGAATAAGAAATTGAGGTTTTTGCAAGGAATGACTCATTTTGAAATTAAATTACTCTTTTAAACGAAAGAAAATAAAAAAAATGAAAATTTTGAGTTATAAAAGATGAATTTTTGAAGTTTGTGACTAGTGTGATTAAATGGAATTATAGAAAAATGTGTTGTAGTAAAATTGTGAATTTGTGAATAATAGATTTGTGGAATATATGAAATTGTTGGTGACTATTAAGTGAAATTTATTCTTGCACATGGATTGCACGCGAAATTGAATTATTGATTGTGATGAATTATGAAAGGTATGAATACATGAATACTATGCTATTGAAATATAAATTGCGATTAATCATGAAAAGATCTTATGAGTATGACATTGTAATTATGAGTTGAAATTAAGAATTAAGGTATAGCCAAGCCTTATACCGGCAATGAAAGAAATGAGAAAATGATATTTTAAAATGAGAAGACCAATGTTTGGGTCATGTGAATTAAATGAATAAGACCGGTATAGTGGAAGTGCTACACTCTAAGAGTTGATTTTATTCATGATTCAATTAAACTAAGAATTAGATACATAGTGAAGATGTGATGAAAGTAAGAGAAAAACATTGAGTATGAGGGCCATTGGATTGGCGGCATGAGAGTATTCACAGGATGTCCCATGATGAGTCATGATAGGGCGTGGATACTGTTTCCGGCATAAAGAGGATGACCGTGTATAATATTTCGTCAGTTGAATGAACTGACGCGCCCACAGTTTTATATGCAGGGTAAAGATGCTTGACAATTGAAGCATACATGCTGCGCAGGATTGAGTTAAATATTGTTTCATATAATTTATTGTAATATTGCTTCCGCTGTGATAATGTACAAGTTTAAATGTAACTCTGATGAAAGAAAAGGTTTTATTTCCTTGTAAAATTATACGAAAGAAGTGTAAAGATCCTGTGGAATCTCGAATTCAGTTGTATTTTGGAATTCGGGGTGTTACAGAGTGGTATCAGAGCATGCTTCCAAGTAGTACAAATTTATAAGGAATAACACCCTAGAAGTGGACATTAGAGTGCGTGTTGTGTCTAGAGATTTAAATGTAAGCCACTTACATTTGTGTTACTCTATGACTTATGCTTCTTCCTCCCTTTTTCTAAGATGGCTGATCACTTCGACCCAGCTAGAGATGACAATTGGCATATCATTGAGGAAGATTACTACCCCGGACAAGCTGATTCAGACGAGGAAGATCCCGAAGAGGTGGAAGAGGAATGGCCTGAGTCCCGAGAGATCACTCTACCTCCGGATTCATCTGATGACTCTTCTGACGAAGAAGAAGAACTAGTTCCAAGTAGTCTTGTGATATCTCTTCAGAGGCAGGTAGAAACTCTGCGAGAGAGAGTCGGACTATTGGAGGCTCAGCTGGCAAAGCGCAAGGATGATTTTGCAGTTCTCAGTCATCGTGTATGGGAACTCTAGAAGAGGAAAAACTTGACCGATGTACTGAAGGAGGAAGTGGAGGAACTACGGGGAGAGCTTCGTGAAGCCAAGAGGAACCGTAGGAATTAGACCGTTGTATCATCTACTGCTTTCATTTTGATGTCAGAAATGCTTTAAATTCAAATGTATAAAGTTTGAAATTTAATGAAATGGAAATGTTGACTTAAAAGTTCATGTTTCATACTTCGAATTTAATGGATTTTTTGCATCAGAATATGGAAAGAAAGCTGTTGTTTTGTTCGATACTGCGTCCTCTCACACTTTTGTATCACCTAAATTTGCTAAAGTGTTGGGAGTTGAACAGAAGATTTTTCTAGGCAAGATCTTAGCAGTAGCTACTCCGTCAGGGGAGACTCTAACCACTGATCGGTACTATGCTGACTGCGAGATTGTGATTGGAGATCGAATTTTTGGGATCGATCTGATCGAGCTGAATGTTTTGGGAGTCGATGTTATCATTGGCATTGATTGGATGTCAGTGTACAGTGCGAACATCGAGTGCAAGACCAAGACAGTAACAGTGAAGGCTCCAGGTGGACCTGAAGTCACTTTCCAAGGGAAGAGAAGATGTTCAGATTTGGTTGCTGCTATTAGCCAGAAGAGAGGGATTCCTGCAGAGGTGCAGCAGATTTCCTGTGGTTCGGGATTATCCGATCGTGTTCTTGGAAGATTTGCCTGGGTTACCCTCGCATCGTGATGTGGAGTTCAGCATCACTATTCAGCCAGGGAGTGCACCTATTTCCAAGGCACCGTATAGGATGGCGCCTGTGGAATAGGATGAGGCGAAATGGTAGATTGAGGAACTGTTGGAGAAGGGCTTTATTCAACCTAGTGCGTCAGCTTGGGGAGCACCAGTACTTTTGGTAAAGAAGAAGGATGGTTCGATAAGGATGTGCATCAATTACCGAGAGCTGAATAAGGTCACTGTTCAGAATAAATATTCGATTCCGCGAATTGATGACTTGTTCGATCGTCTACAAGGACCTGTAGTTTTCTCCAAAATAGATCTTCGATCAGGATATCATCAAGTTCGAGTGAAAGCTGAAGATGTGCATAAGACTGCGTTCAGAACTCGACACGGGCATTATGAATTCTTAGTTATGCCGTTCGGAGAGACTAATGTGCCTGCAATCTTCATGGACATGATAAACAGAGTTCTGAGGTCGTTCATTGATTCTTTCGTCGTGGTATTTATCGACGATATTCTCGTGTACTCCAAGTCGGAGGAGGAGCACACGGAGCATTTGGCAGCAGTTTTGAGGAAGCTTCAGGAGCAGGAGTTGTATGCTAAGTTGTCCAAGTGTGATTTCTGGAAACCTGAAGTGGCATTCCTAGGTCACATCCTTTCTAAGGAGGGAGTGGCAACTGATCCTCAGAAGATAGAGGCAGTGAGAGATTGGGCAAGACCTACTACAGTGAAGGAAATCAGGAGTTTCCGTGGGCTAACTGGATATTATAGGAGGTTTATCCAGGGCTACGCTCAGATAGCCGTGCCGCTCACTGGTTTGACCAAGAAGAATGTGAACTTCAAGTGGACTGAGCAGTGCGAAGCAAGCTTTCAGGAGTTGAAAGAGAGGCTGACTACTGCACCCATTTTGGCTTTGCCTAGAGCAGGTGTCGAATATGATGTCTACAACGATGCTTCACATCGTGGGCTTGGTTGTGTCTTAATGCAAGAAGGAAAAGTAATCGCTTATGGGTCTAGGCAACTAAAACCGCATGAGAAGAATTCTTCGACTCATGATCTAGAGCTGGCTGCGATTATCTTCGCCTTAAAGCAATGGAGGCATTATGTGTAACGCCCCGAATCCCAAATACAACTGAATTCGAGAGTTTTACAGGATCTTTCTGATGGAACTGCGATGATTCCCAGGACTACGGATTGGTGTGCGTATCGATCATAAAAGATTACCAGATTAAATACGTGATCTAACCCTTTATAGCGGAATCTAGGGTTCACAAATTATACCTGCGATGAGAAGAAGACAATAGTTTCTAGCAACCTCGAGCTGTCAGCGACCCCAAGATCTTCTGCACGTATTCCTTCCTCGGGTTGGACGTCGTGTGGGCGACGATCTCCCAACCTTTCTTCTCCTTGGCTGATCTCTCTTTCTCTCCTTACGTGAATCACGAATTTAGAGAAAAAATCTTATATCTCAGATCATCAATGACGGCCAGAGAATAGAGGATATATATAAGGCTACGGCAGGGACCATGAGGAGAAATTAGGGTTAGGTCTCCTAACGAATCTGGGTATCCCGTGTTCAGCCCGAACACACAACCCAGGCCCATTAACAATAGCTCGGTCCACTAAAGAGCTATTGTTGCACTACCTTCCTAATCCCAAATTATATTTATGGGCTCCTTTTATTATATGCTCGTTCAGCTCCCCATGTTAAGATATCGAATGTCCGTCGATCAAATTAAGTTATTGACAACTATATTGATCAACATCTTTTATCCTTAAGTAGTACCACTCAACTTTATTTATCATGTCGGATGTAATCCACCTGCAGGGTTTACATGACAAATCCTTATGAGCTCCTTAAGGGGACATCATCAACCCGACGTATCGGGACATGGATTCCTTTTACAATCAACATCCCATCATACATACAATGCTATTACCCAATTCATAGAGGTTATTGATCCATAATGAATCTCACTCTTTTATGAGTCAAAGTAATGCACACTGCATATACATGTCTGTTATTATATCTGGATTAAGAGCATAAGCATCCATAATAACAGAGGTGTTTGTTCTCCTTTGTAGTCAGTACAAAGAGAACAACCTCAAGTCGTCCTGTTCAATACACACAAAGTGTACTAGTGTAAACCTATAGTCAAGATAGACTAATACCAGATTACACTACAACCTTTCCAATGGATTGTCCAAGTCCGTCTAGGTTGTGAACTATTTATATATTCCATATGGAACTGATAATATGATCTTCTGCGTGTCACCTCACACCATATTATCAACCTTATAGAATATCAGACACTTGCATTAATATTATAATAAACACAATATGCAAACATATGCCCATATGATTCTCATTCAAAAAAAAAAGGAAATAAAGTTAATACAAAAGTGATGCTTTCAGTATATAACCCTAACACTTTCCACTTCATTTAGTACAATTTTACAAGGAAAATTTGAACTTCTCACTTTACATCAGAGTTACAAGTAAAACATTACAATTTACACTGCACAGCGGAAGTAAAAATTACAACATTTAAATAAATGTACAACAACATTGAATAATCTTTAAGCATCCGTTCCTCTTTAATCTTTATCATGTCACTTACCTGCATATAAGACTGTGGGTACGTCAGTTTATTCAACCGACGAACATTATACACGGCCATCCTCTCTATGCCGGAAATAGTATAACTTATTTTCCATATTTAACAAACACAAACTTGTCACATATCAAACTAAAGGGACAACCCTATTGATGTCGTGTTGTGATTATGCACTTAGTCCTTAATGCAGTTATTTATATTATATGACACTAATGCGCACTTGTTCGGATTCTATGCATCCCATACTACATAGGTCCGAGGGCAAGCCTCTTAATCGTTCTTCATCTTTGTAGGGTTCAATCCCTCGCCATGACTTAATCTACTACTGTAACTACGGTGAGTATCTTAGATGATCTATGAGTACAAGCACGTGCACCGGACCCTGGAGGGGAATTCCACGCCATGTCTTGACTCATCAAGCATGCATTCTGTGACAATTCAGCCTCCTCACTGAACACGGTCCTCTTGCAATCACCAAACATCCCACAAGCGTTGCTAAAGTCCGATCATTACTGAGTTGTGCCCACGCCATGTCTTGACTCATCAAGTATGCATTCTGTGGCTCACACACCCGCAACGTAAACTCTAACTCTCATACTTGTGTTTTTCTCTCACTTTCATCACGTCTTCACTATGCACTATTCCTTAGTTTATATTAGAATCATGAACAAAATCAAAGCTCTAGAGTTAGCCTCTCCACTAAACCAGACTTATTCATTTATTCAAACATGACCAACCTTGGTCTTTCATTTCAAATTTCATTTTATTTCTTTCCAAATGCCGGGGGAGACTTAGCTACTCTTTTGTTTCAATTCCAATTCACAATTTTCAATTTGAGCATTTCCAACTCATAAATTCATTTTCATAATCATAACAGATTTCTTTTTCAATAGCATGATCTCTAAATTGTTCCACAGTCCATAATCATACATGGAATTTTATACTTCATCAAATATCAATTTCACATTGAAATCACATCACTAAATGAATATTCACATTTCATATTTTTCACCCTATTCTCCAATGAGAATAATTCACATCCATCACACAAAATAATTTCTTTCTTTGCTATATTAATTTTCTAATCCTTCTATTCAAGTTCTTTTTGCAAGATATGATTTTCACCAATATATAGATGTAGAACCATAGTTCTATTTACACATTTATTCTCAAATCATATTTTATTCTATGTAAATAATTCCCAAATTATTTTTCATAAGTCCCATATATTTTTAGAAGAATAATCATATTTTTTCCATAATTTTTCAATCATCCAAACACTCAAAAAAAAAATATTTTTTCAAACTGCCGAAACCAAGATTCGAACCCAGGACCACAGGGAAAACCGCCCAAGGCACAGGCCATTAGGCCGGATGCTACATGCGTTATAAGGAGGGCTGAGAGCGTTATATGCTCTCGGCTGCTGTTTTTACAATTTTTGAAAAAAGAAACAAAAGTATGGTGCCACAGGGATTCGAACCAGCGACTTGGGCTCCGAACACCCACTGTAGCAAACAGAGCCGTCCCAACCACTTGAGCTATGCGCTCGGGTTGTCAATGGTACAACTCTAAGTTTACTTAAATCAATCCTTTCTGTTATCAAAACGTTTCGATGTTCAACTAGTCCTCATTTCATTTTGCCTTTATACAAATTACTGTAAAATTTCAGATTGGTTCTTCCTCACATAATTTACACACCAGTATGTAAAAATATTTTTTTTAACCATAAAAACATATTTTTCATACAATAAAATTCGAATTCTACATTATAACTACCACATTTCTTCTTTTCGACATTTCTTAACAATTAACATCTCAAATCTCTTTACTAGCAATTCTTCATATTAATTTTTGTTTTTAATCGTTTACCAAACATACAAATCTATATTTTAACTCATTTCAATAAAACACAAAGATTCATTTAACACATAAAGTAGCATTGCTAATCTACTAACTTTTGTGTACATAATTTGTGATGTAGATAATGAAACTTTCTTCAATAATTTATGGCTATAATCAATTCACACACAATTTTGCCTTTACTAATAGAACCACATACAATTGCACATCCATATATCAATCAATCAATAAGTCATTTTCCAATTAAATGTGTACTCTTATCAATCTTTTTCATGCTTCATTCATTCAATTTAATCTAGCATGCATTCCTAATTAGAAACATGGAAAATTTACCCACCTTATTGAAGAAAAGTACAATTAGCAACCTCCTAAACGAATGTCCTTGCAACGAGAGCGATTCCCCTCCTCGTCGACGCGCACAAGCCAACTTGAGCACTCCACAAAGCCAAACCGAGAGCACCTTCCCTTGATTGCCGGCCTCTCCCCTTCTTGATGCAAGCAAAAAATCCCACACAATCTCTCAATCTTTTACTCTCTTACTAACTACTAGATACTTGTATTTTAACTATAGGTTTGGAAGAATTAATTTGCACAAGAATACTAGCCAAAGGGGGGGGGGGGGGTATTTATACTAAAAAAATAGAAGAATGGATGGCTGGGATTGAAGTAGGAGTTAGGAACAAATGGTTTAGATTTAAGGAGGAGTTACACTAACTACCCATGATCAAGTAACCATCTCCACCATGATCCCACTCAAATTTTCCCATTCCCTCCAAAAGCCACAACCGGCCATGCTTTGTGTGCACTTGCACGTGTACGTGCAATGCACGTGCATGCAATTGCCTCCAAAAATTTGTACATTAAATTTTGTATAAAAATAATCTTTAAATTGTATTCTACATTACAAGTTGTATTTAAAAATAAATTAACTCATGGGCTTTAGTTTATAGGCCAAAATAATAATTTTAAAATAAAATAAATGAATTAAATTTTGGGCTTTAAGAAAAGGCTTTTTGTTTAATTGAAAGAAGGCTTTTATATAGAAATAATTAAAAGCACATATTTAAATATCTATACTCATCATGATGAAAATAATTACAAGAATTATTGCACGTGCACACTACGTGCAAAATAAATAATTTTTTATTAAATGAAAAATCGGGGCATTACAACACTCCCTCCTTAGAATAGTTCCGTCCCCGGATCTACAGTCAAGAGTGAGAAACAAACACTCACAACAAGCACAAGAAAAATACAAAATACAAATCAAGCAAAAAGCTCAGGATAGTCCTTCAACATCCTCTCCTCAGACTCCCAAGTAGCCTCTTCAACCAAATGGTTTCTCCAGACTACCTTGACCATCGGTATTGTCTTATTCCTCAAGACTTTTTCTCGACGATCAACATTCTCAACAGGAGACTCGATGTAATTCAGATCCAACTGCAAACCTTCCGGCACTTCAGACAAATGATGACTTGGATCTGGAATATACCCTCTCAGCATTGACACATGAAAGACATTGTGCACCTGAATAACTCTTCCGGTAATTCAAGCCGGTAAGCAGTTTTCCCGATCCTTTTCAATATCTTGTACGGGCCTATAAACCTCGGGGCTAACTTCCCGCCTTTGCCAAATCGAACCACACCTTTACTGGGTGATACTTTCAGAAAGACGAAGTCACCAACCTCAAACTCAAGGTCCCTTCTCCGGTTGTCTGCATAGCTTTTCCGCCTGCTCTGAGCTTCTACCAACCTTTTTCTGATCAGAACAATCTTCTCAGAGGTTTGCTGTACAAGCTCAAGACCAAACAACTGACGCTCCCCAACTTCAAACCAACAAACAGGTGTTCTGCACTTCCTGCCATACAGAGCTTCGTACGGCGCCATCCCGATGCTAGCCTGAAAACTGTTGTTGTAGGCAAACTCTACCAAAGATAAATGCCTTTCCCAACTGCCTCCAAAGTCTAGTATACAACACCGAAGCATATCCTCAAGAATACGGTTGACTCTCTCGGTCTACCCATCGGTTTGCGGATGAAAAGTAGTGCTGAAATCCGTCTTGGTACCCAAAGCTGTCTGAAGACTCCTCTAGAAATGAGAAGTAAACGACGCATCTCGATCAGACACGATAGTTGATGGAATACTATGAAGCCTGATGATCTCGCCAACATACAACTCAGCTAACTTGTCCATCGAAGCCGTGAGTTTCATCGCCAGAAAGTGAGCGGACTTGGTTAGTCGATCGACTATAACCCAAAATCACATCATTGCCTTTAGGACTCTTAGGCAATCCCGTAATGAAATCTATACTGATGTTATCCCACTTCCATTCCGGAATAGGTAACGGTTGTAATAGACCTCCGGGTCTCTAATTTTCGGCTTTGACTTGCTGACAAACCTCACACTTCGTCACAAATTCAGCCACATCCCGCTTCAAACCTGACCACCAGAAATGCTGTTTGATGTCTTTGTACATCTTAGTACTTCCAGGATGTACCGACAAAAGAGTAGCATGTGCCTCCTAAAGAATACTCTCTTTTAGGTCCACCTGATTCGGAACACATAGCCTATCTCCAAACCACAGCACTCCATCCCTGATTTGAAATCCGGGCAACCTGCCAGCACCAACCTGTTCCTTCATCTCCAAGATATCAGCATCAACCTCCTGACTTGCAATGATCCTTCCATTCAGTGTAGGCTGAAGCCTCAACTGAGCTAAAGATGCTCCCAATCCTTGCAAGACAACTTCAATACCTGCTCGATCCAATTCCTCAATCAGATGCTTCCGAGTTGTAATCAAACTGGATAAACTGCTCTTGCGACTAAGTGCATCAGCAACAATATTAGCTTTCCCAGGATGATACTTGATCTCAGGCCGCATCTCCTCAAACACTTCCAACCATCTTCGCTGCCTCAAATTCAGATCCTTCTACTGATATATGTACTTCAAACTCTTGGGGTCCGTGTACATGTTCAATTTCTCACCGTACACGTAGTGCCTCCATTGCTTCAGGGCAAAGATAATCGCAGCCAACTCCAGATCATGAGTCGGGTAATTCTTCTCATGCAGTCGTAGTTGCCTAGACTCATAAGCGATTACTCTTCCTTCTTGTATTAAGACACAACCAAGCCCACGATGTGAAGCATCACTGTAAACATCATACTCAACACCTGCTCTAGGCAGAGCCAAAATAGGTGCAGTAGTCAGCTTCTCTTTCAACTCCTGAAAGCTTGCCCTACATTGCTCAGTCCACTTGAAGTTCACATTCTTCATGGTCAGACCAGTCAGCGGCACGGCTATCTGAGCATAACCTTGATTGAATCTCCTATAGTATCCAGTCATTCCAAGAAAACTTCTGACTTCCTTCACTGTAGTAGGCCTAGCCAAATCTCTCACTGCCTCTATCTTCTGAGGGTCAGTTGCCACTCCCTCCTTAGAAAGGATGTGACCTAGGAATGCCGCTTCAGATTTCCAGAAATCACACTTGGATAGCTTGGCATACAACTCCTGCTCTTCCAGCTTCTTCAAAACTGCTGCCAGATGCTCGGTGTGCTCCTCCTCTGACTTGGAGTACACGAGGATATCGTCGATGAACACCATGACGAAAGAATCAATGAACGGCCTCAGAACTCTGTTCATCAAATCCATGAAGATTGCGGGTGCATTCGTCACTCCAAATAGCATAACTAAGAATTCGTAATGCCCATGTCGAGTTCTAAATGCAGTTTTGTGCACATCTTCAGCTTTCACTCGAACTTGGTGATATTCTAATCGAAGATCTATTTTGGAGAAAACAGCTACTCCTTGTAGACGATCGAATAAGTCATCAGTTCGGGGAATATGATACTTATTCTGAACAGTGACCTTATTCAGCTCTCGGTAATCGATACACATTCTCATCGATCCATCCTTCTTCTTTACCAAAAGCACTGGTGCTCCCCAAGGTGACGCACTAGGTTGAATAAAGCCTTTCTCCAACAGTTCCTCAATTTGCCGTTTCATCTCATCCTGTTCCACTGGAGCCATCCTATACGGTGCCTTAGAAATGGGTGCACTTCCTGGTTGAATAGTGATGCTGAACTCTACATCACGATGTGGGCGTAACTCAGGAAAATCACCCAAGAACACAGTCGGATAGTCCCGAACCACAGGAATCCTTTGCACTTCCACAGGAGTCTCTTCCTTGCGGATAGTTGCCACCAGCCTAGAACATTTCCTCTTCCCTTGGAAAGTGACTTCAGGTCCACCTGGAGCCTTCACTGTTACCATCTTGGTCATACACTCGATGCTTGCACTGTACACCGACATCCAATCAATGCCAATGATAACATCGACTCCCAAGATAGTCAGCTCGATCAGATCAAACCCAAAGATTCTATCTCCAATCACAATCTCACAATCAGCATAATACCGATCAGTGGTTAAAGTTTCCCCTGATGGAGTAGCTACTGCTAAGATCTTGCCTGGAAAAATTTCGGTTCAACTCCCAACACTTTAGCAAATTTAGGAGACACAAAAGTATGAGAGGATCCAGTATCAAACAACACAACAGCTTTCATTCCATATTCTGATGTAAAAGGTCCATCAAATTCGAAGTATGAAACATGATCTCTCAAGTCAATATTTCCATTTCATTGAATTCCAAACTTTATACATTCGAATTGAAAAACATTTCTTGAGATCAGAATGGAAATAGTAGAAGCTACAACAGTCTAACTCCTACGGTTCCTCTTCGCTTCTCGAAGTTCTCCCCGTAGTTCATCAACTTCTTCTTTCAGCACATCGGTCAGATTCTTCCTCTTCTCGAGTTCCCATACCCGATGACTGAGAACAGAAAAGTCGTCCTTGCGCTTTGCTAGCTGAGCCTTCAATAATCTGACTCTCTCTCGCAGTGTTTCTACATGCCTCTGAAGAGATATCACAAGACTATTCGGAACTGGTTCTTCTTCTTCGTCAGAAGAGTCATCAGATGAATCCGGAGGTGGGGTGATCTCTCTAGATTCAGGCCATTCTTCTCCGTCAGAATCTTCTTGCCCTCGGTAGTACTCTTCCCCGGAATCTTCTTGTCTAGGATGGTACTCTTACTCGATGATATGCCAGTCGTCAGCTCCAGCAGGGTCGAAGTGATCAGCTATCTTAGAAATAGGGAGGAAGAAGCATAAGTCATAGAGCAACACAAATATAAGTCACTTACATTTAAATCTCTAGACTCAAACACACACTCTAATGTCCACTTCTAGGGTGTCGTTCCTTATAAATTTGTACAAGTGTGAAGCGTGGCTCTGATACCACTCTGTAACGCCCTGAATCCCAAATACAACTGAATTCGAGAGTTCTACAGGATCTTTCCACTTCATTTAGTACAATTTTACAAGGAAATTTGAACTTTTCACTTTACATTAGAGTTACAAGTAAAATATTACAATTTACACTGCACAGCAGAAGTAAAAATTACAACATTTAAATAAATGTACAACAACATTGAATAATCTTTAAGCATCCGTTCCTCTTTAATCTTTATCATGTCACTTACCTGCATATAAGACTGTGGGTACGTCAGTTTATTCAACCGACGAACATTATACACGGCCATCCTCTCTATGCCGGAAATAGTATAACTTATTTTTCATATTTAACAAACACAAACTTGTCACATATCAAACTAAAGGGACTACCCTATTGATGTCGTGTTGTGATTGTGCACTTAGTCCTTAATGCAGTTATTTATATTATATGACACTAATGTGCACTTGTTCGGATTCTATGCATCCCATACTACATAGGTCCGAGGGCAAGCCTCTTAATCGTTCTTCATCTTTGTAGGGTTCAATCCCTCGCCATGACTTAATCTACTACTGTAACTACGGTGAGTATCTTAGATGATCTATGAGTACAAGCACGTGCACCGGATCCTGGAGGGGAATTCCACGCCATGTCTTGACTCATCAAGCATGCATTCTGTGACAATTCAGCCTCCTCCCTGAACACGGTCCTCTTGCAGTCTCCAAACATCCCACAAGCGTTGCTAAAGTCCGATCATTACTGAGTTGTGCCCACGCCATGTCTTGACTCATCAAGCATGCATTCTGTGGCTCACACAGCCGCAACGTAAACTCTAACTCTCATACTTGTGTTTTTCTCTCACTTTCATCACGTCTTCACTATGCACTATTCCTTAGTTTATATTAGAATCATGAACAAAATCAAAGCTCTAGAGTTAGCCTCTCCACTAAACCGGACTTATTCATTTATTCAAACATGACCAACCTTGGTCTTTCATTTCAAATTTCATTTCATTTCTTTCCAAATGCCGGGGGAGACTTAGCTACTCTTTTGTTTCAATTCCAATTCACAATTTCCAATTTGAGCATTTCCAACTCATAAATTTATTTTCATAATCATAACAGATTTCTTTTTCAATAGCATGATCTCTAAATTGTTCCACAGTCCATAATCATACATGGAATTTTATACTTCATCAAATATCAATTTCACATTGAAATCACATCACTAAATGAATATTCACATTTCATATTTTTCACCCTATTGTCCAATGAGAATAATTCACATCCATCACACAATATAATTTCTTTCTTTGCTATATTAATTTTCTAATCCTTCTATTCAAGTTCTTTTTGCAAGATATAATTTTCACCAATATATAGATGTAGAACCATAGTTCTATTTACACATTTATTCTCAAATCATATTTTATTCTATGTAAATAATTCCCAAATTATTTTTCATAAGTCCCATATATTTTTAGAAGAATAATCATATTTTTTCCATAATTTTTCAATCATCCAAACACTCAAAAAAAATATTTTTTCAAACTGCTGAAACCAAGATTCGAACCCAAGACCACAGGGAAAACCGCCCAAGGCACAGGCCACTAGGCCGGATGCTACATGTGTTATAAGGAGGGCTGAGAGCGTTATATGCTCTCGACTGCTGTTTTTACAATTTTTGAAATAAAGAAACAAAAGTATGGTGCCACAGGGATTCGAACCAGCGACTTGGGCTCCGAACACCCACTGTAGCAAACAGAGCCGTCCCAACCACTTGAGCTATGCGCTCGGGTTGTCAATGGTACAACTCTAAGTTTACTTAAATCAATCCTTTCTGTTATCAAAACGTTTCGATGTTCAACTAGTCCTCATTTCATTTTGCCTTTATACAAATTACTGTAAAATTTCAGATTGGTTCTTCCTCACATAATTTACACACCAGTATGTAAAAATATTTTTTTTAACCATAAAAACATATTTTTCATACAATAAAATTCGAATTCTACATTATAACTACCACATTTCTTCTTTTCGACATTTCTTAACAATTAACATCTCAAATCTCTTTACTAGCAATTCTTCATATTAATTTTTGTTTTTAATCGTTTACCAAACATACAAATCTATATTTTAACTCATTTCAATAAAACACAAAGATTCATTTAACACATAAAGTAGCATTGCTAATCTACTAACTTTTGTGTACATAATTTGTGATGTAGATAATGAAACTTTCTTCAATAATTTATGGCTATAATCAATTCACACACAATTTTGCCTTTACTAATAGAACCACATACAATTGCACATCCATATATCAATCAATCAATAAGTCATTTTCCAATTAAATGTGTACTCTTATCAATCTTTTTCATGCTTCATTCATTCAATTTAATCTAGCATGCATTCCTAATTAGAAACATGGAAAATTTACCCACCTTATTGAAGAAAAGTACAATTAGCAACCTCCTAAACGAATGTCCTTGCAACGAGAGCGATTCCCCTCCTCGTCGACGCGCACAAGCCAACTTGAGCACTCCACAAAGCCAAACCGAGAGCACCTTCCCTTGATTGCCGGCCTCTCCCCTTCTTGATGCAAGCAAAAAATCCCACACAATCTCTCAATCTTTTACTCTCTTACTAACTACTAGATACTTGTATTTTAACTATAGGTTTGGAAGAATTAATTTGCACAAGAATACTAGCCAAAGGGGGGGGGGTATTTATACTAAAAAAATAGAAGAATGGATGGCTGGGATTGAAGTAGGAGTTAGGAACAAATGGTTTAGATTTAAGGAGGAGTTACACTAACTACCCATGATCAAGTAACCATCTCCACCATGATCCCACTCAAATTTTCCCATTCCCTCCAAAAGCCACAACCGGCCATGCTTTGTGTGCACTTGCACGTGTACGTGCAATGCACGTGCATGCAATTGCCTCCAAAAATTTGTACATTAAATTTTGTATAAAAATAATCTTTAAATTGTATTCTACATTACAAGTTGTATTTAAAAATAAATTAACTCATGGGCTTTAGTTTATAGGCCAAAATAATAATTTTAAAATAAAATAAATGAATTAAATTTTGGGCTTTAAGAAAAGGCTTTTTGTTTAATTGAAAGAAGGCTTTTATATAGAAATAATTAAAAGCACATATTTAAATATCTATACTCATCATGATGAAAATAATTACAAGAATTATTGCACGTGCACACTACGTGCAAAATAAATAATTTTTTATTAAATGAAAAATCGGGGCATTACAACACTCCCTCCTTAGAATAGTTCCGTCCCCGGATCTACAGTCAAGAGCGAGAAACAAACACTCACAACAAGCACAAGAAAAATACAAAATACAAATCAAGCAAAAAGCTCAGGATAGTCCTTCAACATCCTCTCCTCAGACTCCCAAGTAGCCTCTTCAACCAAATGGTTTCTCCAGACTACCTTGACCATCGGTATTGTCTTATTCCTCAAGACTTTTTCTCGACGATCAACATTCTCAACAGGAGACTCGATGTAATTCAGATCCAACTGCAAACCTTCCGGCACTTCAGACAAATGATGACTTGGATCTGGAATATACCCTCTCAGCATTGACACATGAAAGACATTGTGCACCTGAATAACTCTTCCGGTAATTCAAGCCGGTAAGCAGTTTTCCCGATCCTTTTCAATATCTTGTACGGGCCTATAAACCTCGGGGCTAACTTCCCGCCTTTGCCAAATCGAACCACACCTTTACTGGGTGATACTTTCAGAAAGACGAAGTCACCAACCTCAAACTCAAGGTCCCTTCTCCGGTTGTCTGCATAGCTTTTCCGCCTGCTCTGAGCTTCTACCAACCTTTTTCTGATCAGAACAATCTTCTCAGAGGTTTGCTGTACAAGCTCAAGACCAAACAACTGACGCTCCCCAACTTCAAACCAACAAACAGGTGTTCTGCACTTCCTGCCATACAGAGCTTCGTACGGCGCCATCCCGATGCTAGCCTGAAAACTGTTGTTGTAGGCAAACTCTACCAAAGATAAATGCCTTTCCCAACTGCCTCCAAAGTCTAGTATACAACACCGAAGCATATCCTCAAGAATACGGTTGACTCTCTCGGTCTACCCATCGGTTTGCGGATGAAAAGTAGTGCTGAAATCCGTCTTGGTACCCAAAGCTGTCTGAAGACTCCTCTAGAAATGAGAAGTAAACGACGCATCTCGATCAGACACGATAGTTGATGGAATACTATGAAGCCTGATGATCTCGCCAACATACAACTCAGCTAACTTGTCCATCGAAGCCGTGAGTTTCATCGCCAGAAAGTGAGCGGACTTGGTTAGTCGATCGACTATAACCCAAAATCACATCATTGCCTTTAGGACTCTTAGGCAATCCCGTAATGAAATCCATACTGATGTTATCCCACTTCCATTCCGGAATAGGTAACGGTTGTAATAGACCTCCGGGTCTCTAATTTTCGGCTTTGACTTGCTGACAAACCTCACACTTCGTCACAAATTCAGCCACATCCCGCTTCAAACCTGACCACCAGAAATGCTGTTTGATGTCTTTGTACATCTTAGTACTTCCAGGATGTACCGACAAAAGAGTAGCATGTGCCTCCTAAAGAATACTCTCTTTTAGGTCCACCTGATTCGGAACACATAGCCTATCTCCAAACCACAGCACTCCATCCCTGATTTGAAATCCGGGCAACCTGCCAGCACCAACCTGTTCCTTCATCTCCAAGATATCAGCATCAACCTCCTGACTTGCAATGATCCTTCCATTCAGTGTAGGCTGAAGCCTCAACTGAGCTAAAGATGCTCCCAATCCTTGCAAGACAACTTCAATACCTGCTCGATCCAATTCCTCAATCAGATGCTTCCGAGTTGTAATCAAACTGGATAAACTGCTCTTGCGACTAAGTGCATCAGCAACAATATTAGCTTTCCCAGGATGATACTTGATCTCAGGCCGCATCTCCTCAAACACTTCCAACCATCTTCGCTGCCTCAAATTCAGATCCTTCTACTGATATATGTACTTCAAACTCTTGGGGTCCGTGTACATGTTCAATTTCTCACCGTACACGTAGTGCCTCCATTGCTTCAGGGCAAAGATAATCGCAGCCAACTCCAGATCATGAGTCGGGTAATTCTTCTCATGCAGTCGTAGTTGCCTAGACTCATAAGCGATTACTCTTCCTTCTTGTATTAAGACACAACCAAGCCCACGATGTGAAGCATCACTGTAAACATCATACTCAACACCTGCTCTAGGCAGAGCCAAAATAGGTGCAGTAGTCAGCTTCTCTTTCAACTCCTGAAAGCTTGCCCTACATTGCTCAGTCCACTTGAAGTTCACATTCTTCATGGTCAGACCAGTCAGCGGCACGGCTATCTGAGCATAACCTTGATTGAATCTCCTATAGTATCCAGTCATTCCAAGAAAACTTCTGACTTCCTTCACTGTAGTAGGCCTAGCCAAATCTCTCACTGCCTCTATCTTCTGAGGGTCAGTTGCCACTCCCTCCTTAGAAAGGATGTGACCTAGGAATGCCGCTTCAGATTTCCAGAAATCACACTTGGATAGCTTGGCATACAACTCCTGCTCTTCCAGCTTCTTCAAAACTGCTGCCAGATGCTCGGTGTGCTCCTCCTCTGACTTGGAGTACACGAGGATATCGTCGATGAACACCATGACGAAAGAATCAATGAACGGCCTCAGAACTCTGTTCATCAAATCCATGAAGATTGCGGGTGCATTCGTCACTCCAAATAGCATAACTAAGAATTCGTAATGCCCATGTCGAGTTCTAAATGCAGTTTTGTGCACATCTTCAGCTTTCACTCGAACTTGGTGATATTCTAATCGAAGATCTATTTTGGAGAAAACAGCTACTCCTTGTAGACGATCGAATAAGTCATCAGTTCGGGGAATATGATACTTATTCTGAACAGTGACCTTATTCAGCTCTCGGTAATCGATACACATTCTCATCGATCCATCCTTCTTCTTTACCAAAAGCACTGGTGCTCCCCAAGGTGACGCACTAGGTTGAATAAAGCCTTTCTCCAACAGTTCCTCAATTTGCCGTTTCATCTCATCCTGTTCCACTGGAGCCATCCTATACGGTGCCTTAGAAATGGGTGCACTTCCTGGTTGAATAGTGATGCTGAACTCTACATCACGATGTGGGCGTAACTCAGGAAAATCACCCAAGAACACAGTCGGATAGTCCCGAACCACAGGAATCCTTTGCACTTCCACAGGAGTCTCTTCCTTGCGGATAGTTGCCACCAGCCTAGAACATTTCCTCTTTCCTTGGAAAGTGACTTCAGGTCCACCTGGAGCCTTCACTGTTACCATCTTGGTCATACACTCGATGCTTGCACTGTACACCGACATCCAATCAATGCCAATGATAACATCGACTCCCAAGATAGTCAGCTCGATCAGATCAAACCCAAAGATTCTATCTCCAATCACAATCTCACAATCAGCATAATACCGATCAGTGGTTAAAGTTTCCCCTGATGGAGTAGCTACTGCTAAGATCTTGCCTGGAAAAATTTCGGTTCAACTCCCAACACTTTAGCAAATTTAGGAGACACAAAAGTATGAGAGGATCCAGTATCAAACAACACAACAGTTTTCATTCCATATTCTGATGTAAAAGGTCCATCAAATTCGAAGTATGAAACATGATCTCTCAAGTCAATATTTCCATTTCATTGAATTCCAAACTTTATACATTCGAATTGAAAAACATTTCTTGAGATCAGAATGGAAATAGTAGAAGCTACAACAGTCTAACTCCTACGGTTCCTCTTCGCTTCTCGAAGTTCTCCCCGTAGTTCATCAACTTCTTCTTTCAGCACATCGGTCAGATTCTTCCTCTTCTCGAGTTCCCATACCCGATGACTGAGAACAGAAAAGTCGTCCTTGCGCTTTGCTAGCTGAGCCTTCAATAATCTGACTCTCTCTCGCAGTGTTTCTACATGCCTCTGAAGAGATATCACAAGACTATTCGGAACTGGTTCTTCTTCTTCGTCAGAAGAGTCATCAGATGAATTCGGAGGTGGGGTGATCTCTCTAGATTCAGGCCATTCTTCTCCGTCAGAATCTTCTTGCCCTCGGTAGTACTCTTCCCCGGAATCTTCTTGTCTAGGATGGTACTCTTACTCGATGATATGCCAGTCGTCAGCTCCAGCAGGGTCGAAGTGATCAGCTATCTTAGAAATAGGGAGGAAGAAGCATAAGTCATAGAGCAACACAAATGTAAGTCACTTACATTTAAATCTCTAGACTCAAACACACACTCTAATGTCCACTTCTAGGGTGTCGTTCCTTATAAATTTGTACAAGTGTGAAGCGTGGCTCTGATACCACTCTGTAATGCCCCGAATCCCAAATACAACTGAATTCGAGAGTTCTACAGGATCTTTCCACTTCATTTAGTACAATTTTACAAGGAAATTTGAACTTTTCACTTTACATTAGAGTTACAAGTAAAATATTACAATTTACACTGCACAGCGGAAGTAAAAATTACAACATTTAAATAAATGTACAACAACATTGAATAATCTTTAAGCATCCGTTCCTCTTTAATCTTTATCATGTCACTTACCTGCATATAAGACTGTGGGTACGTCAGTTTATTCAACCGACGAACATTATACACGGCCATCCTCTCTATGCCGGAAATAGTATAACTTATTTTCCATATTTAACAAACACAAACTTGTCACATATCAAACTAAAGGGACTACCCTATTGATGTCGTGTTGTGATTGTGCACTTAGTCCTTAATGCAGTTATTTATATTATATGACACTAATGTGCACTTGTTCGGATTCTATGCATCCCATACTACATAGGTCCGAGGGCAAGCCTCTTAATCGTTCTTCATCTTTGTAGGGTTCAATCCCTCGCCATGACTTAATCTACTACTGTAACTACGGTGAGTATCTTAGATGATCTATGAGTACAAGCACGTGCACCGGATCCTGGAGGGGAATTCCACGCCATGTCTTGACTCATCAAGCATGCATTCTGTGACAATTCAGCCTCCTCCCTGAACACGGTCCTCTTGCAGTCTCCAAACATCCCACAAGCGTTGCTAAAGTCCGATCATTACTGAGTTGTGCCCACGCCATGTCTTGACTCATCAAGCATGCATTCTGTGGCTCACACAGCCGCAACGTAAACTCTAACTCTCATACTTGTGTTTTTCTCTCACTTTCATCACGTCTTCACTATGCACTATTCCTTAGTTTATATTAGAATCATGAACAAAATCAAAGCTCTAGAGTTAGCCTCTCCACTAAACCGGACTTATTCATTTATTCAAACATGACCAACCTTGGTCTTTCATTTCAAATTTCATTTCATTTCTTTCCAAATGCCGGGGGAGACTTAGCTACTCTTTTGTTTCAATTCCAATTCACAATTTCCAACTTGAGCATTTCCAACTCATAAATTTATTTTCATAATCATAACAGATTTCTTTTTCAATAGCATGATCTCTAAATTGTTCCACAGTCCATAATCATACATGGAATTTTATACTTCATCAAATATCAATTTCACATTGAAATCACATCACTAAATGAATATTCACATTTCATATTTTTCACCCTATTCTCCAATGAGAATAATTCACATCCATCACACAATATAATTTCTTTCTTTGCTATATTAATTTTCTAATCCTTCTATTCAAGTTCTTTTTGCAAGATATAATTTTCACCAATATATAGATATAGAACCATAGTTCTATTTACACATTTATTCTCAAATCATATTTTATTCTGTGTAAATAATTCCCAAATTATTTTTCATAAGTCCCATATATTTTTAGAAGAATAATCATATTTTTTCCATAATTTTTCAATCATCCAAACACTCAAAAAAAATATTTTTTCAAACTGCTGAAACCAAGATTCGAACCCAAGACCACAGGGAAAACCGCCCAAGGCACAGGCCACTAGGCCGGATGCTACATGTGTTATAAGGAGGGCTGAGAGCGTTATATGCTCTCGACAGCTGTTTTTACAATTTTTGAAATAAAGAAACAAAAGTATGGTGCCACAGGGATTCGAACCAGCGACCTGGGCTCCGAACACCCACTGTAGCAAACAGAGCCGTCCCAACCACTTGAGCTATGCGCTCGGGTTGTCAATGGTACAACTCTAAGTTTACTTAAATCAATCCTTTTTGTTATCAAAACGTTTCGATGTTCAACTAGTCCTCATTTCATTTTGCCTTTATACAAATTACTGTAAAATTTCAGATTGGTTCTTCCTCACATAATTTACACACCAGTATGCAAAAATATTTTTTTTAACCATAAAAACATATTTTTCATACAATAAAATTCGAATTCTACATTATAACTACCACATTTCTTCTTTTCGACATTTCTTAACAATTAACATCTCAAATCTCTTTACTAGCAATTCTTCATATTAATTTTTGTTTTTAATCGTTTACCAAACATACAAATCTATATTTTAACTCATTTCAATAAAACACAAAGATTCATTTAACACATAAAGTAGCATTGCTAATCTACTAACTTTTGTGTACATAATTTGTGATGTAGATAATGAAACTTTCTTCAATAATTTATGGCTATAATCAATTCACACACAATTTTGCCTTTACTAATAGAACCACATACAATTGCACATCCATATATCAATCAATCAATAAGTCATTTTCCAATTAAATGTGTACTCTTATCAATCTTTTTCATGCTTCATTCATTCAATTTAATCTAGCATGCATTCCTAATTAGAAACATGGAAAATTTACCCACCTTATTGAAGAAAAGTACAATTAGCAACCTCCTAAACGAATGTCCTTGCAACGAGAGCGATTCCCCTCCTCGTCGACGCGCACAAGCCAACTTGAGCACTCCACAAAGCCAAACCGAGAGCACCTTCCCTTGATAGCCGGCCTCTCCCCTTCTTGATGCAAGCAAAAAATCCCACACAATCTCTCAATCTTTTACTCTCTTACTAACTACTAGATACTTGTATTTTAACTATAGGTTTGGAAGAATTAATTTGCACAAGAATACTATCCAAAGGGGGGGGGGGGTATTTATACTAAAAAAATAGAAGAATGGATGGCTGGGATTGAAGTAGGAGTTAGGAACAAATGGTTTAGATTTAAGGAGGAGTTACACTAACTACCCATGATCAAGTAACCATCTCCACCATGATCCCACTTAAATTTTCCCATTCCCTCCAAAAGCCACAACCGGCCATGCTTTGTGTGCACTTGCACGTGTACGTGCAATGCACGTGCATGCAATTGCCTCCAAAAATTTGTACATTAAATTTTGTATAAAAATAATCTTTAAATTGTATTCTACATTACAAGTTGTATTTAAAAATAAATTAACTCATGGGCTTTAGTTTATAGGCCAAAATAATAATTTTAAAATAAAATAAATGAATTAAATTTTGGGCTTTAAGAAAAGGCTTTTTGTTTAATTGAAAGAAGGCTTTTATATAGAAATAATTAAAAGCACATATTTAAATATCTATACTCATCATGATGAAAATAATTACAAGAATTATTGCACGTGCACACTACGTGCAAAATAAATAATTTTTCATTAAATGAAAAATCGGGGCATTACATTATGTGTATGGCGAGAAGCTGAACATGTACACAGACCATAAAAGCTTGAAGTATATCTATCCGCAGAAGGATCTTAACCTGAGGCAAAGGAGATGGCTGGAGGTACTTGAAGACATTCGTCCGGAGATTAAGTATCATCCTGGAAAGGATAATGTTGTTGCTGATGCACTTAGCCGCAAGAGTAGTCTGGTGAGTTTGATTACAACTCAGAGGCAGCTGGCAGAGGAGTTGGATCAGGCTGGAATTGAAGTTGTTCTGCAAGGCTTGGGATCATCTTTAGCTCAGTTGAGGCTTCAACCGACGCTGAATGGAAGGATTATTGCTAGTCAGAAGGAGGATGCAGAGATTCAGAAGATGATGAAGCAGGTTGGTGCTGGGAAGTTACCCGGATTTCAAATCAGGGATGAAGTGCTGTGGTTTGGTGAGAGGCTGTGTGTTCCGGATCAATCGGACTTGAAAGAAAATCTTCTTCAGGAGGCCCATGCTAATCTTTTGTCAGTACATCCTGGAAGTACCAAGATGTATAAGGACATTAAACAGCATTTCTGGTGGTCAGGTTTGAAGCGGGATGTGGCTGAATTTGTGTCGAGGTGTGAGATTTGTCAACAAGTCAAAGCCGAGAATCAGAATCCCGAAGGTCTATTGCAACCGTTACCTATTCCGGAATGGAAGTGGGATGACATCAGTATGGATTTCATCACGGGTTTGCCTAAGAGTCCTAAGGGCAATGATGCGATTTGGGTCATAGTCGATCGACTAACCAAGTCTGCTCACTTCTTCGCGATGAAACTCACTGCTTCGATGGACAAGTTAGCTAAGATGTATGTTGGTGAAATCGTCAGGCTTCATGGCGTTCCGTTGACCATTGTGTCTGATCGAGATGCGCGTTTTACTTCGCATTTCTGGAGGAGTCTTCAGACAGCTTTGGGTACCAAGACAGATTTCAGCACTGCTTTTCACCCCCAGACCGATGGGCAGACCGAGAGTCAACCGTATTCTTGAGGACATGCTTCGGTGTTGTGTACTAGACTTTGGAGGCAGTTGGGAAAGGCATTTACCTTTGGTGAAGTTTTCCTATAACAACAGTTTTTAGACTGGCATTGGGATGGCACCGTACGAAGCTCTGTATGGCAGGAAGTGCAGGACGCCTGTCTATTGGTTCGAAGTTGGGGAGAATCAGATGTTTGGGCCTAAGATTGTGCAGCAGACCTCTGAAAAGATTGATCTGATCAGGAAGAGGTTGGTGGATGCTCAGAGTAGGCAGAAGAGCTATGCAGACAATCGGAGGAGGAACCTTGAGTTTGAGGTTGGTGACTTTGTCATTCTGAAGGTATCGCCCAGCAAAGGCGTGATCCGATTCGGCAAGGGTGGAAAGTTAGCCCCGAGGTTCATAGGCCCGTATAAGATATTGAAAAGGATTGGAAAAACTGCTTACCGGCTTGAGTTACCGGAAGAGTTGTCTCAGGTGCACAATATCTTTCACGTGTCTATGCTGAGAGGTTACATTCCAGATCCTAGTCACCATTTGCCCGAAGTGCCAGAGGGTTTGCAGTTGGATCTGAATTACATTGAGCTTCCAGTTGAGATTGTTGATCGTCAGGAGAAAGTCTTGAGGAATAAGACAATACCGATGGTCAAGGTAGTCTGGAGAAACCAGTTGGTTGAAGAGGCTACTTGGGAATCTGAGGAGGGGATGATGAAGGATCATCCTGAGCTTTTTATTTGATTTTCTTTTTGTGTTTTGTTTTTTCACTCTTTAATTGTAGTTCCGGGGACGGAACTATTCTAAGGAAGGAGTGTTGTAATACCCTAAAACTTCATTTTTATAAAAGCATTTTTTTCACGTGTTGTGCACGTGCGAACTTCATGTGTATATTATTTATTTATTTTATATGAAATCTCATTTTTGTATGAACAATTATTTTCCTTTATTTTTTAAAAAATGTATATTTTCCAAAAGCCTAAAAACACTAATTAATTGTTTTAGCCCGCTTCTATTAATTATTAATTTGTTGTTTTGGCTCACAAGCCTAAGCCCACTATTTATGAAGCCCACTAATTTAATTAATCAATTAAATGGCCACACTTGTCATGTAGAGACAAAATGTGAATAATTGATTGATTAAAATTGTACAAACTTCTACATAGGGGACTAGGAGGCACGTGCATGCACGTAGTGTGCAATGCACACAAATTTGGGGCCGGTTTGTGCTTGGAGTGATGGGTGTGTGGGTGAGTGTGCATGGGTGGTTACTTAGTGTGTGGGTAGTTGCTATAATTCCTACTCCTATCCTAGCCATTCATCCTATAACTATCCAATGAATCCTAGCCCTCCAATCTATCCTAGGATTAGTATAAATAATCTATTGAAAGAAGAAAGCATTATATAGGAGATATATATTAGTGTGTGAGTGTGAGTGTATGTGTGTGTGTTCCCCATTGGAGGCCGGCCATCATCACCACTTGGAGCTCTCGGTTTTTGCAAGGGAGCAAGGAGAAGAAGATCGTGCATCGCAATCTAGGAGGAGAAGGCACTCTCTCGCATTCTAGGAGGCTCTAGGAGATTTTCTTGTTGGTTTTCTTCAAAAAGGTGGGTGTTTCTCATGACTTCTAAAGTAGAAATCATGTTAGGAATAAATTAGTTATTAAAAAATAATTAGTTGAGATGAAATACATGTTGCCTATTTAGAGTAGAAATTGATAAACTAGTAAATGTGTGTTATTGTGATGGTTAGATTCATTTAATATAAGTGAAAGTGTATGTTTTCATTGTTTATAACTTTAGAATGCATGCTAATTATGCTTTAATTGCAATTATGTGAAATTCGCTAGTAAGAAGTTAGAATTATGTTTATTGATTAAAGTGCTAAAGTAGAATGATGTGTTAAAGATGAATCAATAGAATAATTTGCTAAGAAATGCTTGCTAATAGATGTAATGAAATTCCCCATTGCTATATATACCATGTGAAAATTAGAATAAATGGAAAGAATGTATTTTTGGCAAACAAATAATCGAATGCTTCATGTGTAGACTAATTGATAAAAAAAGAGGTTTTATTCACTTATGAAGATTGTTTTTTTTTTGTGCTCTAAAAATATCATAGTTGTCAAAACATTATAGTAGTGAATTTTGTGTGAGAAATCATCTTTATTTATGAACAAATATGTGTTAGTTTTCAAATGTCGAAATAGTATTATAAAATACAAATTAAGGCTAAATATATGTTTTATAAGAGGGAAAAATATCTTTAAAAATACTGGTTATTGTTGAATTAAATGTATTTTTTTATTCTGGACATTTTTGTTTTCAAAAGAGGAGAAAAGGAGACAAATTCATTTTTGAGAAATTTTGAAGTATAACTTTGAACAGCGAATTAAGATCAAAATCTATTTTAAATACCTTCTATTCGTTATGTCCACTTAGACCAACTGGTTGGAAGAGACTTGGGTTCGCTACAGTGGTCGGAGGTCTTGAGTTCGATACCCCGAAGCTGTGTTTTATTTTGTCGTTTTTGTTAAAAATCCAAATCACCGAGAATTGAACATATAGGGACTTTAACCCCTTGTTAAATCGATGGGCGGCTTTGGCGCGTTGGTCTGTGCGCTGTCTGTTTCGCCGCTGGTTGTGGGTTCGAATCTCGGTGGGGTTTGAGTTTAGAAAAAAAATGTTTTTTTTTGAGAATTTTGGATTAAATTGAATATTTAAAATAGAATAAAAATTGGGAAAATATGTTTTAATTACTGGAAAAATTATTAGAACTTATTAGGAAATATTTATACAACTTTTGAAGAAGTGTGAATAAGAAATTGAGGTTTTTGCAAGGAATGACTCATTTTGAAATTAAATTACTCTTTTAAACGAAAGAAAAATAAAAAATGAAAATTTTGAGTTATAAAAGATGAATTTTTGAAGTTTGTGACTAGCGTGATTAAATTGAATTATAGAAAAATGTGTTGTAGTAAAATTGTGAATTTCTGAATAATAGATTTGTGGAATATATGAAATTGTTGGTGACTATTAAGTGAAATTTATTCTTGCACATGGATTGCACGCGAAATTGAATTATTGATTGTGATGAATTATGAAATGTGTGAATACATGAATACTATACTATTGAAATATGAATTGTGATTAATCATGAAAAGATCTTATGAGTATGACATTGTAATTATGAGTTGAAATTGAGAATTAGGGTATAGCCAAGCCTTATACCGGCAATGAAAGAAATGAGAAAATGATATTTTGAAATGAGAAGACCAATGTTTGGGTCATGTGAATTAAATGAATAAGACCGGTATAGTGGAAGTGCTACACTCTAAGAGTTGATTTTATTCATGATTCAATTAAACTAAGGATTAGATACATAGTGAAGATGTGATGAAAGTAAGAGAAAAATATTGAGTATGAGGGTCATTGGATTGGCGGCGTGAGAGTATTCACAGGATGTCCCATGATGAGTCATGATAGGGCGTGGATACTGCTCCAGAGTACCGTCCCGGTGGCGACGCTCGTGGGGTGTTTGACGACTGCGGGTGGTGTCATGTCTATGGTAGGAGCTGAATTACCACAGGATGCCTGCATGATGAGTCATGTGTCAGTGCGTTGGGATTCCCTCCAGGGCGCCTAGACATGAGTTCGTAGGTCAGAAAATATTTAGGATACTTACCGTAGTTACAGTAGTAGATTAAGTCATGGCGAGGGATTGAACCCTACAAGATGAAGAACGGTTAAGGGCTTGCCCTTGAACCTATGTAGTATGGGCTGCATAGACTCTGAACAAGTGCGCATTAGTGTCATATAATATAAATAATTGCATTAAGGACTAAGTGCACATTCACGACATGATATCAATAGGATAGTCCCTTTAGCTTTGTTGTGACAAGTTTGTGTTTGTTAAGAAATGAGAATCGTTATACTATTTCCGGCATAGAGAGGATGGCCGTATATAATATTTTGTCAGTTCAATGAACTGACGCGCCCAGAGTTTTATATGCAGGGTAAAGATGCTTGACAATTGAAGCATACATGCTGCGCAGGATTGAGTTAAATATTGTTTCATGTAATTTATTGTAATATTGCTTCCGTTGTGATAATGTACAAGTGTAAATGTAACTCTGATGAAAGAAAAGTTTTTATTTCCTTGTAAAATTGTACGAAAGAAGTGTAAAGATCTTGTGGAATCTTGAATTCAGTTGTATTTTGGAATTCGGGGTGTTACAGCTAGGCTTTTGAATAATGGGCTGAATTTGTTGTCTCAAGCTCTGTTTGGATCAGATTTAGTTAAAGTTAATGATGAGGGCGAGAAGTTATGCCTTGATTTGGAGGACAATGGCCTCTATGAGAATGAAGTATCTGACTTTGAAGATGAGTTTGTAGCAGATACTCAGTTATGCCCTACTACATAGCCTACCCCAGATTTTGTTCCATCCACATTTTCATCGCTGTTGATTGTTTCACAAGACAACTACGACTACTGGAGAAATTTGTAAGGTTTCAAGATCCACAAAACTGCTAAGCAGGCCCATGTTGAGTCTGTGGGGATTATTTGGAGAGAGCGGCAGCCGCTAAGTAAGCTAAGATTGCCTTTTAGCTCCTATTTTTAATTTCATGTCTGATTCTAAGGTTTTTAATCTTGCCAAAACTTGTGGTCTTGCGGTAGACGATATTGAGCATAACGCTCTCCCCTTAAATAAAATTCAAGGGTGGAAAATTGAGAGACTAAATTTAGCCTCAAATCTTCAACCTGTCCCCCCACATAACTCCTACCTTGACTTTAATGAAGATTCTTCTATGAAATGTTTGGGGTTTGGGGAGGCGGGTAAGAGGGAGATGGCTAGAGATATTATCAACACGTCTAGAACTGAAGTTGTTGTTTTCCAAGAAACCAAACTCTCACATGTGGCTAAACTTAGTAGAGTTGGGGGGAAGATCTCTGAATGGAAGATCTATCCCTCTGCTGGAGCATCGGGTGCCATCGTTATTGGCTTTAACCCTGATATTTTTTCTTGCCTGAATGAATTTCGAGGGGAATTATCATTGTTTGTTCTACTCCAGTGTCGTAACGATAACTGGATGCATGCTATCTCAGTGATCTATGGCCCGAATCATGCATCTTCTAGACCTATGTTCTGGACTGAGCTCCGATCAATCCAAACGCATTGGCATCACCCTTGGCTAGTGGGAGGGTGATTTTAACATCACTAAATTCACATTAAAACATCGGGGCAGAAGGTCTAGCGACACCGAGAGAGAGGAGTTCGACCGAGTTAGTACTTACCTTGAACTGGTTGACATCCCAATTTCAGATAAACTGTTTACATGGTCTAATATGCACGAATCCCCTATTCTGGCTAGGCTAGATAGAGTGCTGGTTTCATTAGATTGGGAGGCCAAATTTCATCTAGTTAGTTAGTGCCAAATCCCTCCCAAGGCACACTTCTGACCATGTTCCCATCTTACTTGACTTTGGAGAGTAGCACGCTAGCAACCCAAAGAAATTCAGGTTCGAGAAAGCATGGATTGAAATTCAGTGTTTCCATCACCTAGTAATGGAAAGTTGGGTGCTCCCTGTCACGCCCCGCTTCCCAAAAGAGAATACGGAATACAGATACGCGACAACAGTCCAGCGAATGATTTTCATCATCCATAAGCTGTTCAAGAATTTTTACAACATTCACAAGAATCATCAGAGTCAGAAGTAAAAGTATCAACCAACATGCACATATGAACCAAAATACCAACAAGAATACTTGAAACCAAATATATAAATCTCAAATAGTCATGATCTGAGTAAGAAAAATATCCTGGGTCACATTGCCTAAATACAAAACTAAATCCAAGTATCAAAATACAATATTGTTCATGCAAGCTACAAGAAATAATAATAATAAAATTCATCACTAGTACTTCATGTCACCAATACTGTCTGGAACATGTTCTCTAAAATCTGTAATTCAACAACTGCAGGGATAGGAAAAGAAATCAAGTACCCATCAATTGCAAGTTATGGGTCGCTTGTAATGCAGGATACAAGTACATGGGGAAAACTAACTAATAGCATGGAATAAGCATGATGTCAAAATAAACAACTAGCATGGTAAGGTGAACAAGTATCATGTAGCATATATCAAGAGTCAAGTAAACAAGTATCATGTAAATATGTGTCAAGGATCAAGCATCAAGTAACCAAGTGTCAAGTATCAAGTCTCATGTATCAAGTTCAAGTATCAAGCAAGTATGTATCATGTTCAAGTATCATGTTCAAGTATCATGTGTCAAGTCTTGTAGTGATTACTATTTAGGTAGCACTTCATGCAGCCCACCTTACATGGTTACTACAACAAATAGTTTCACTTTAGATTTCATAGTGGACCATAGATGGCAGTGTACTCAGGGACAAGTATCAAGTAATCGAGCTTCAAGCTCCAAGTATCATGTATCATGTATTACATATTACGTGTCAAGTTGTGCAAGTGGCAAGTAACGTGTCTTGCATGCAAGTGTCAAGTAATCACGTGTCAAGTATCATATATCAAGTAATCACGTAGGAACAGTGGATCCCCTTTCGAGTACACGTTTGTGAATTAACCACTATTAGATCTTTCCCTTAAACCCCAGCTTGGTTATTTATTATTAATGTCAAACAAGCATGTAGGTGTGCAAAACATATCAAGTATAACATGGCATGATCATATAACAAGTTCAAGTTGCAAGTTAAACATGTACGGGTGCAAGATATCTTATAAAAGAATAAAATAAACAAATGTCAAGTTCAGGACAGCAAGACCATACTGTAGTGAAACAGTAATTCCTAGTGTTACAAACATGCAAATCTGAATCCGTCGAAACGTCTAGAAAATAGATTCCCAGTCGAATCCAGCGAGTATAAATAAGTCATATAGTAATTCACAAAAAAATAACTCAAAACTGATTTGAATCCAGAAAATAGGTTCAGTTAGAAATCAGAAAATCGAATTCAAGAGCAGGAAAACAGCATGAAAACTCTTTAAGTAAATCAACGAAAAATCTTGGGTATTCCCCTATATGTCTAGTATCAGAATATAAAGTTTCATAATTTCCAGTAAGATTAGGTTAGCCAACAAAAATCAGAAAACATCAAGAAACGGTAGTTTGCCAACTCTGGAATTCCCAACACTGCTATACGAAAACAGTAATATCTTGCAAAACGTGAAATGAAATCCAAACTGCCAAAGGGAGAAGAAAATAGACACAATAATCTAACTTTCATATTTCATAATTATTTTTCATACAGGAAAAGTAATTAGGGTGAAAATACGAATCTTTACAGAACAGCGAGCAAAATCCAGCAAGTATAGTCTTTATGAATAAGCATGAAACGGCATATAAAACTCATCAATAAAATCCACCAAAATTCTAGGTAATCCCTAATTAGATATATAAACACTGACCAAAATTTTAGATCAAAATAAAATATTTAGAACTAGTATCAAAATAGTTTAATCATCAAAATCATCAAGAAATGAAATACACATCTGTAGTAAAACATCCATATCTCCCACATACGAAAACGAAATCAATCAAGGTCAGAGGGGTTGGAAAGAAGACGAATTTCTCTACAAACCACGTTTTATACTGAAATTAAGATACTGACCTTAATATGGTCTAACTTACTGATCTAGACAGATCATCGACAAAACACAGAATTTCCTCAAAAACCAAAATCAACATAGATCCAACGAAACTTGATCCAAACACAAACAAATATGAAATCGAGTCTACAAAGTGTCCAAACATCATGAAATAGGTTAATTAACATATCCAAAGCAAGTCTATCACATGGATATCTACAAATACCCAAATTCTCACAAAAATCCCACATACACGATCAAATCAAGAACGGGCAAAACCTAAGTTGTTTCATGTCAATTTTTGTGTCATGAGTCAACTTTGGTCAAATAGCACTATAGAGACAAACTCATCAATCATACATCAGCCACGAGTTGTCTCTAGAACCCAACTACAGTACAAGCGGAATTTATGACTTGTATCATACAAAGGAATTGAATACAAGTTACTTGCCTTAACCGAAGACGAAACGAACACCAAGAATAAAGGGAACGGATTTTCGGCCAACGTACTCCAACAAGCAAACAACGAAACCACGAACAAGATCCATGAACAACGATGAACAAAACCCACGAATCAACGAGCGAGCACGAACCTAAAACACAAAACGAACGCATGCACCACCTCGACGAACACCACGACACACACAAGAGAGAGCACGAGGGGGGGCGACGGCGGTTGGCTGTTGCGATGGCTGGCTACTGTTGCGGCGGCTGGCCGAACAGAGACAGCGAGAGAGACGGGGAGAGGTGGACGAAGATGGGGATATAGCCTGATGGGAGAGAGAGGGAGAGAGCAACGGATGGAGGGGGGGCACAGTGCATGGGTCACGGTTTATAAAGGTGGGGTTTAGGGTTCTGATGGGTAGATGACGGCGGAATAGTGAAGGGGTGCAAAACAGGTTGGGTCTGCATGGGTAACACACAGGGAGGGGCTTAATAAAATGGAGACGAACAAAAGAGACAACAAGATCAAGAATTCAAAATATAAAGATGAAAAAAATAACAAAATGAATTTATTGAAAATAAAACCAATATACGGTCAAAAGAATTACAAGAGGGATACAAAGAGAGAAAATACACTAAAACGAAAAAATACACTCAAAATACACAAAATGAAAAACAGAGGTTACAATCCTACCCACCTAACAAGAAGAATTTAGTCCTCAAAATTCAACAAGAAGATACATAGGGTAACCCCAAAAACAACCAAAAAGAACAAAACAAAAACCACTCTAACAAATAAGGAAACTTCTGCTGAATCTCCTCCTCTAGCTCCCAAGTCGACTCACCAGGCGAGTGAGGATTCCAAGCAACACGAACCAACTTGATGACCATGTTCTTAAGCACTTTCTCCTGCCGATCTACAATAGCAACTGTCGGAATCTCACAAGTCAAATTCGGCCGAACGGTCAACTCAGAATAGTCGATCACGTGTCTTTCATCTTGGACATATCTCCTGAGTTGTGAGACATGGAAAATATCGTGCACTCCGGATAAAGCTGGTGGCAATGCAAGATGATAGGCCACCTTGGCTACTCGCTCCAAAATCTCAAACGGTCCAATAAACCTAGGGCTAAGCTTGCCCCTACCACCGAACCGAATGACACCGAGCCACGGCGATACCTTTAGAAAAACATGGTCACCAACAACAAACTCCAAAGCTCTTCGATGGACATCGGCCCATTGCTTCTGTCGATCCTGAGCAGCCAGCAAATGCTTCCTGATATGAATCACCACATCAACTGTCCTGGTGATCAACTCTGGACCCAACAACTTTCTCTCACCAATGTCATTCCAGCACACTGGTGATCTGCACTTTCGCCCATAGAGTGCCTCGAACGGAGCAGCTTTAATACTGTGTTGCTAGCTGTTATTGTACGAGAACTCTACGAGATATAAATGGTCCTCCCATGATCCACCAAACCGAAGCATACAGGACCTCAACATGTCCTCAAGAATCTGAATGGTCCTCTCTGACTGTCCATCAGTCTGCGAATGAAAAGCTGTACTGTACATTAATTTTGCTCCCCAAACTGTTCTGAAGACTCTCCCAGAACTGAGATCTGAATCCTCTATCCCTGTCGGATACAATACTACTGGAACCCCATGAAGTCTAACAATCTCTTGCATATACCTCTCAGCAAGGCTCTGAGTAGACTGCCTGACACGAAAAGGAATGAAGTGAGCACTTTTCGTCAAATGGTCGAAAATCACCCAAATGGCATTATGACCCTTAGGACTCCTCGGTAAAGCAGTCACAAAATCCATGGTGATATGTTCCCACTTTCACTCTGGAATAGGAAGCGGTTGAAGAAGTCCAGCGGTTCTCTGATGCTTTGCCTTAACCTGCTGGCAGATCAAACACTGAGCAACAAACTGAGCCACAGCCCTTTTCATATATACCCTGCCACTAGAAATAAAGCTTCAAATCCTGATACATCTTAGTACCGCCAGGATGGATAGAATACAAAGACTGATGGACTTCCTCAAGCAACCTCTGAAGAACTTCACCTTCTGGGACACATAATCTGGACCCAAAATGAAGTGATCCATCTGAATGAATAACCATGTCCGTCCTGGACCTAGACTCAACCTCAGTTCGAAATTTCTACAACTGTGCATCACCAGCCTGCGCCTCTTTAATCTGATCAACAAGAGACGACTGCAGCTGAAGCACCAAACAACTCCGATCAGAACTCGACAACAAAACCTCCAACTCCAATCTCCTCACCTGCTCAATCAGATCCCTCTGTTGAGTCAAGAACATAACTGCCGGTCTCCTGCTCAAAGCATCTGGTACCAAGTTTACTTTACCAGGATGGTATTGCAAACTGATGTCATAATCGGCCATAAGCTCCAACCAACGCCTTTGCCTTATGTTTAACTCCTTCTGGGTGAAGACGTACTTGAGAATTTTGTGGTCTGTAAAGATCTCCAATCGGTCCCTAAGTAAATAATGTCTCCATAGCTTCAAAGCATAAATCACTGCCACTAACTCCAAGTCATGAGTCGGATAGTTCTTCTCATGTGGTCTCAACTACCTCGATGCATACACAACGACTCGGCTCTTCTACATCAAAACTGCTCCAAGACCCTTACCAGAAGCATCACAGTGAATTACAAATCTGCCTGAACCATTGGGAATAGTCAACACAGGCACTGAAGTCAATCTGTTCTTCAACTCAAAAAAAGCCACACTGCACTCATCAGACCAACAGAACTTCTAATCCTTCCCAGTCAACTTAGTCAACAGTCCTGCTATCTTCGAAAAATCTTGGACGAATTTTCGATAATAGCCAGCTAAACTAAGAAAACTCCTGACTTCTGAAACTGACTTGGGAACAAGGCCAATCCTTCACAGCCTCAACCTTGGCAGGATCCACAGAAATACCATCGTTGGAGATAATGTGCCCCAAAAATAAGACCCTGTAGAGCCAAAACTCGCACTTGCTGAGTTTTCCATTGAGCTGATTCTCTCTCAAAGTCTACAGAACCACTCTAAGATGCTCAGAATGATCTTCTCAATTTCGAGAATACACCAAAATATCATCAATGAAGACCACCACAAATCTATCCAAGAACTGAGAAAAGAACTGGTTCATAAGACTCATGAATACATCCGGTGCGTTCGTAACTCTGAACGGCATCACAAGATACTCATAGTGGCCATATCTGGTCCTAAAAGCAGTCTTCTGCACATCAGTCGCCTTCACTCTGACTTGATGGTACCCAGAACGAAGATCCAACTTCGAGGCCCCACTCAATTGGTCAAACAAATCATCGATCCTGGGCAACAGATACCGATTCTTCACAGTAACACCGTTCAGTTCCTGATAGTCGACACACAGTCGATGAATACCATCCTCTTGTTGACAAAAAGGACTGGAGCACCCCAAGGCGAAACACTGGATCTGATGAAACCCAAATCGAGCAACTCCTGAATCTCTACCTTATGCTCAGCTAACTCAACCGGTGCCATTCTGTAGGGACTCTTCGATATAGGTACCGTACCCGACTGAACTTCAATACCAAACTCCACATCCCTAATAAGGGGTAAGCCAGGAAACTCATTTGGAAAAATATCCAGGAGATCCCAAACTACTAGAGGTGTAGCCTCACAGCTGAATGTAACTCCATCGCACAAACCTCCTGATCAACTGCAGCTCGGCCAAGGGAAGACTCCCCAGCATGGAACTCAAATTCTGTGCAATCTGGAATTCGGAACACAACTTTCTTGGCACGGCAATCAATAATGGCATGGGTTTTACCCAACCAATCCATTCCTAGAATAACATTGAACTCCGAATTCCTAATTACAATCAGATTGACCTTGAAATCTGCGCTACCAATAATTACGGGACACTGCCTGCACTCATGGGAACAAATGACAACTCCACCACCTATCACAATGTTCCAAGCCTCTGACATGTTGCTGCACTCCAACTGATGGCGAGCGACAAATCGAGAGGAGACAAAAGAATAGGTTGCCCCAGAATAAAAAAGAACATGAGCAGGGAAAGAGCAGACAAGGAAAACACCTAAGACAGAAAGCAAAAGAGGCAAAGAAGAGAATGGTTGAACAGGGGTGAGGAAAAACAAAAATGCAGAAAGAACAACATAAAGAAATAAAGCAAAGGAAATGAAGAAACAAAAGGGAACAACAAAACAACAAAACAGAAGATACCTGCAACCACACCCTCAGCTGACTCAGCATCTGCAGCAGTCAGGTTGAAAGCCTGACCTCTCCTGGGAGCAGCGGTCCTTTGACCGACGATCTGACGCTGTGGGGAAAGTGGCCGTCTAACTGGACCACGAGCTACGACAACTAGCTGAACTGGACCCCTGGCTGGAGGAGCCAACTATGGGAAGTCCCGCACTGAATGGTCAGTAGCACCACATCCAAAACAGCAACGATTAGCACGTCGGCAATCCTTGCGCTCATTCCCTAGAAGACGGTAAAAGTCACAGAAACCAACTCTCGGAGGACCCGCAGAAGAGTAAGGAGCTCCCCTGACCGGAGGATAGGAAAAATTTGCAACCTGGGGAAAACTATTGCAGGGAAAAATCTGCAACCTGGGGAAAAAATCTGCACCAATACTGTTTACAACCTGTTATCCAAAATCTGCAATTCAACAATTGTAGGGATAGGAAAAAGAAAACAAGTACTCGTCAATTGCAAGTTACGGGCCGCTTGTAATGCAGGATACAAGTACATGGGAAAAACTAACTAATAGCATGGAATAAGCATGATCTCAAAATAAACAACTAGCATGGTAAGGTGAATAAGTATCATATAGCATATATCAAGAGTCATGTAAACATGTGTCAAGAAGCAAGCATCAAGTAACTAAGTGTCAAGTATCAAGTCTCATTTATCAAGTTCAAGTATCAAGCAAGTATGTATCATGTTCAAGTATCATGTTCAAGTAGCATGTGTCAAGTCTTGTAGTGATTACTATCTAGGTAGCACTTCATGTAGCCCACCTTACATGGTTGCTACAACAAACAGTTTCGCTTTAGATTTCATAGTGGACCATAGAGGGCAGTGTACTCAAGGACAAGTATCAAGTAATCGAGCTCTAACACCAAGTATCATGTATCATGTATTACATATCACGTGCCAAGTTTTGCAAGTGGCAAGTAACGTGTCTTGCGTGCAAGTGTCAAGTACTCACGTGTCAAGTATCATGTATCAAGTAATCATGTAGGATCAGTGGATTCCCTTCCGAGTACACATTTCTGAATTATCCACTATTATATCTTTCCCTTAAACCCCAACTTGGTTATTTATTATTAATGTCAAACAAGCATGTAGGTGTGCAAAACATATCAAGTATAACATGGCATAATGATGTAACAAGTTCAAGTTGCAAGATAAATATTTACGGATGCAAGATATCTCATAAAAGAATAAAATAAACAAATCTCAAGTTCAGGACAACAAGACCATACTGTAGTAAAACAGTGATTCTCAGTGTTACAAACATGCAAATTTGAATCCTTCAAAACGTATAGAAAATAGACTCCCAACCGAATCTAGCGAGTATAAATAAGTCATATAGTCATTCACAAAAATATAACTCAAAACTGATTTCAATCCAGAAAATAGGTTCAGTCAGAAATCAGAAAATCGAATTCAAGAGTAGGAAAACAGCATGAAAACTCATTAAGTAAATCCACGAAAAATCTAGGGTATTCCCCTATATGTCTAGTATCAGAATATAAAGTTTCATAATTTTCCAGTAAGATTAGTTTAGCCAACAAAAATCAAAAAACATCAAGAAACGATAGTTTGGCAAATCTGGAATTCCCAACACTGCTGTATGAAAACTGTAATATCTCGCAAACCGTGAAACGAAATCCAAATCCACCAAAGGAAAAAGAAAATAGACACAATAATATAACTTTCATATTTCATAATTATTTTTCTTACAGGAAAAGGAATTAGGGTGAAATTACGAATATTTATAGAACAACGAGCAAAATTTAGCAAGTATAGTCTTTATGAACAAGCATGAAACGACATATAAAACTCATCAATAAAGTCCACCAAAATTCTGGGTAATCCCTAATTAGATATATAAACACTGACCAGAATTTTAGATCCAAATAATATATTTAAGACTAGTATCAAAATAGTTTAATTATCAAAATCATCACGAAATCTGGAAATGAAATACACCTCTGTAGTAAAACATCCATATCTTCCACATACAAAAACGAAATCAATCAAGGTCAAAGGGGTTGGAAAGAAGATGACTTTCTCTACAAATCACGTTTTATACTGAAATTAAGATACTGACCTTAATTTGGTTTAACTTATCAAGACAGATCATCGACAAAACACAGAATTTCCTCAAAAACCAAAATCAACATAGATCCAACGAAACTTGATCCAAACACAACCAAACATGAAATCGAGTCTACCAAGTGTCCAAACATCATGAAATTGGGTAATTAACATATCCAAATCAAGTCTATCACATGGATCTCAACAAATACCCAAATTCTCACAAAAATCCCACACACATGATCAAATCAAGAACGGGCAAAACCTAAGTTGTTTCATGTCAATTTTTGTGTCGTGAGCCAACTATGGTCAAATATAACTATAGAGACAAACTATCAATCATACATCACCCACGAGTTGTCTCTAGAACCCAACTACACTACAAGCAGAATTTATGACTTGTATCATACAAAGGAATTGAGTATAAGTTACTTGCCTTAATCGAAGACGAAATGAACACCAAGAATAGCGGAAACGGATTTCCGGCCAACGAACTCCAACAAGCAAACAACGAAACCACGAACAAGATCCACGAACAACGATGAAAAAAATCCACGAATCAACGAGCGAGCACGAACCCAAAACAAAAAGCGAACACACGCACCACCTCGACGAACACCACGGCACATACAAGAGAGAGCACGAGGGGGCCAACAGCGGCTGGCTGCTGCGATGGCTGGCTGCTGTTGCGGCGGCTGGATACTGCGACGGCTGCTACTATTGCGACGGTTGGCCGAACAGAGACAGCGAGAGAGACAGGGATAGGTGGATGGAGACGGGGATATAGCTAGACGGGAGAAAGAGGGAGAGAGCAGCAGATGGAGGGAGGGGGGCACAGTGCATGGGTCATGGTTTATAAAGGTGGGGTTTAGGGTTCTGATGGGTAGATTACGGCGGAATAGTGAAGGGGTGCAAAACGGGTCGGGTCTGCATGGGTAACACACAGGGAGGGGTTTAGCGCATGGGCAATGGGTCGGGTAGGTAATTAGGAGTAGGTTAGTGGTTATGTGTAGAGGTAAAACTGGGTATATGGTTTGATGTTTAGTGAATAGGATAATGTAATGGGTATTGGTATATATAAACAGGGTATTAAGATTAAGTAATTTGGCTATTAGGGATAAAGGGAAAAATGGGTTAAATTTTTTTAAAAAAGAAACTATGGTGATCAAAAATAGATATTAAAAAAAATGAGACGGGCACCAAAATAAAGAAATAAAAATAGGGCACGAATAAATAAAATAAAGAGGATCACAAATAATGGCTTGATCAAATGGAGACGAACAAAAGAGACAACAAGATCAAGAATTCAAAATATAAAGATGACAAAAATAACAAAATGAAATTATTGAAAATAAAACCAATATACGGTCAAAAGAATTACAAGAGGGATACAAAGAGAGAAAATACACCAAAACGAAAAAATACACTCAAAATACACAAAATGAAAAACAGGGGTTACACTCCCTACTAAGGGTAATTAAGCAACTGCAATTTGGTGCGAAAAGATTCGTAGACTTATGGAATTAAACACATTTTGGAGAGCTAAAAAATCCATCCTGGATGACATTGATGGCCTGGAGAGGCTAGAGGAATCTAGAGATCTCACCCAAACAAAACGCAATAGACTATTAACTTTAATGGAGGACATATCATAGCTATACAAATTGGAAGAGATCAAATGGTGACAGAGGTCCAGAATTTCATGGCTCGAAGTGGACGCGAATCCTTCTTTCACCTGGTTGCCAGCGCGCATAAGAGATCAAACATCATCCTCTCTGTCAAAACAAGTCTGGGGTGATTCAAGAAGAAAAGGAATTCGTCTTGCATTCCAAACTCACTTAAAAAATAGGTTTAGTTGTACAACAAATTTTAGGATTCTGCTAAGAGCAGAATTCTGGCAGAACATGTTAGAGGGTTTGGAACAGTCCCTACAACCCCTTGAATCCTCATTCACATGAGGAGGTTAAAGAGGTGGTTCTCTAGATGGGTAATGATAAAGCTCCTGGCCCCGTCGAATTCCCAATGTTATTTTATTAGACGTTCTGGGATAAGATCAAAGATGATCTCATGGCAGTCATCACAGAGTTCTACGACCAAAGACTTAGACTGGGGGGAATTACCTATGTCGAGATTGTCCTGATTCCTAAGAAGGAAGAGTCACATAGAGTTGGTGAATTTCATTCCATCAGTCGCCTCAATTGCTTGATCAAGATAATTACCACGATCCTTGATAATAGATTAAGCAAGTTGATGGACCGATTGATTAGTAACGAGAAAAATGGCTTTATTAAGGCACGTTGTATCCTGGACTGGAAGTAACTGCAGATGAGACTATTCACCAATGCCATATCTCGAACGACAGGAGTTTTTTGTTAAAACTGGACTTTTAGAAAAGTATAGTCTTCTAAAAGCACTTAGAGGCAGGGGATTTGGGGGCATATGGATCTGATGGATTTGGCACTGCCTTTCTACCAGTAGGTCGGCTATACTGGTCAACGAAAAGGCAGGTAGGCCATTCTCTTGTCTTAGAAGTTTGAGACAGGGGGGTCCTCTTTCCCCCTTGATTGTCGAAGATGTACTTAAAGAAATGATGAATAATTGTAGACAAGAAGGTTTGATAACATCCATGGCTAGGGGTAGAAGCCATCCTGGATGCTCGATCCTACAATACGCCGAAGATACTCGTCTATTTGGTAACAGAGATTTTGGGGAGATTATCACCTTCAAGGGAACCATGTGTTGCTTTGAATCTTTGTCGAGACTTAAGGCGAACTTCCATAAGAGCGTCCTAATTGCTATTGCCATGGCAAAGGAAGAAGCAAGAGAACACGCAACCAGTCTGAACTGTAAGCTTGATAATTTTCCTATTAAGTACCTTGGGCTTACCACTTCAGCCAAGCAAACTTATAAAATCAGATTGGATGCCGATTATTGACCGAGTTGAAGCTAGGCTAGCTAGTTGGAAAGGAAAGACCCTTTCGTTAGGGGGAAGAGTGACCTTGATCAACTCGGTATTGTCTAATCTTCCGAAATATTACTTGTCTTTTTTTGAATTTCCGAAATGAGTCATTCAAAGGATCGACCGGGTGCGGAAGAGATTTCTCTAGAAAGGGGCAGATGCAAACAAAGGGGCTACCATCTTATCAAGTGGGAGAAAACATGCATGAGGAAGAGTCATGGTGGGCTTGACATCATTGACCTGAGAGACATGAATCTGGCCATCCTTGACAAACGGTGGTGGAAAGTGTTTCACCAAAATGGTGAAGGTTTACAAGACTATTGATTCTTATCTTCTAGGAAAGGGGATGGAAAGACATGGATTCTGGACGGGACCTAAAGCGTCTTGGTTTTGGAAAGGGGTCTCCAATGTCTATGACCCGTTTCACTACTGTGTCACGTCCTTCATTTGCAATGGCATGATGACCAAGTTTTGGTGGAAAGGCCAAAGTTCCTCTGAAAGTTAGAGTATTTCTATGGTTAGTACTCAACGATGCGATTCTGGTTAGAGAGAACCTGACTAAAAGGCAGCCACACATTGCTACTAACTGCGGCTTTTGCAATGCACACACGGAATCGGAAATTCATCTTTTCTTAGATTGCCCCAGAAGTAAGGTAATTCTGTGTGAGGTCCTGATGACCCTGGGAACATCGGTATACTCTCAGATCTATGAAGATATGTGGATAAGGCTCATTTTTACTAGCGAGAGACATGAGATGAGAGAGTGGTATATTGCAATCGCCGCAACGACTTGGATTTTATGGATTGATGGAAATGACTTTTACTTTCGTGAGATTTGTAATAATATTTATGGTTATCTTACTCATATCATGCATCTTATTTCTTTTTGAGCTACAGGTGCGGCGGCGGGTCCAAGAGAGAGAATCACCAGAGCATTTGAGGTGGAGGCGTACGATGATGAGGAGGTAGTGATTGGTCCTACTCTGGGCTGATACAGCGCTTCATGAATTGGTTGCCCACCATCCACGACGCTGTTGGAGGGACCTCTTTTATCTTTTTGTACTCCTTTTGTTGCTCTTATATATTTAGATTTTTATATATTTGTCTCACCCTCCTATGCACTTTGGAGGTACGATGTTTAATTTCATTCAATGTAGTTTTTTGTAATTGTGTCCAGTACCCTGTGTTGGTTTTATTAACTCCTTATTAATGAAACATGTTGCCTATATTCCAATTTTTCTTAAATAAAAAAAAACTTTACCAATTGGAACTTGCAAAGTTGCTGCAATGGATATAGATAATATTTCATTATTTAGCAAAAAGAAAATAGGAAACATTAAACACTAGTACTTATTATTGTCAGCAAAATTTTAAAGATAGTATTTCTTATTTATTATCTTCAATGTTTATATGTAAAAGTAAATCAGATTTATTGAGCATAGTCGAGGGAATTTAGACAGAGATATATAGCGGCGGGTAAATTAGGTTTATTTATGTGATTAGGGTTGGCAGACGAGCTGGGTGGGCCGGTCCGGGCCCAAACCTGGCGGGTTTGCTCGCTGTGGGGGCAGTCCCGGGCCGGGTTGGGTCTAAACTCGGGCCAGTCCGAGCCGAGTTGTAGTTTCAACAAATCAACGCGAACCAACCAGCGAAGCTACTCAAAAAAAATGAGAATAAATGTACAACAAGTATAAGAGTGAAACAAAATTGTATATATTATTCATTACAACTTGGAATAAGTTTTACAACAATCAAATTACCGAACAAATACATGTAATTAAACTAAAAAAAACATACAAAGTAATATAATTACATGATTACTTAAGGGGTAATTTAGAGTTTAAAACGACCTTGAGTTAGATTGAAGAGAGGGCATTAGACTACTGTTGGGCACCTCAACTTATCTAAATCTAGGATCACATCGCCCTAAATTTCCTACTTAACTTCTACGTGATCGTTAAGAAAGTTGCTTCCACTTGTTAAGATGTCCACTGCTTTTTCTTGAGTAATGTCCTCTGCTTTCATCTATTCTTCAGTGCACACAAGCATATCCAATGATTTTAGTTTCAAGTGATTCATGTAATCAGTTAATACCCTGTCACTTGAAGAAAAAATATTTTCTGATGCAACTGTAGACACAGGAGGGGTTAGTAGATCTCTAGCCGTGTGTGAAAGAATTGAAAATAGAGTTTCATGCTCCTTCCACCATTGTAACACATCAATCATAGCAGTAGAACTCTCACTATCTTGTGAATTATACCAATTTAATTCATTAGGTGTATTAGTCCTAGATTTTTAAAACTAAATACGAGCAAGCTAATTAGAAGTGACATTTTCTAATGTGCTCTTACCCTTACCTCTAGAAGAAGAAGAACAAGTTGATACACTAGTTTTCGTGTGGTACCATCAGATACATAAGTTTTATCATAAAATTATACAAATTATTTAATGTTAACTCAAATCTAGCTAAATAATCATTACATTCACAACTAAGATTCTTCTCCAAGTAAAGCAAAATACATTTCAATTAAACTCTTCGTACTTGGTAACTTTATACGATGATCCATTACAATAGCAATAGAATGCAGCATAGGAGGATGATTAAAATATTTCAAAAAAAATTATCATAAGCGGGAATAACAATATGGCCAATGTAAGGATCAGAAAGAATTTCTTGAAAAGTTTTTATCATACTAATTATTGAAATAAAAATACTACTAGATATGGAATCATCAGATTTTGAAAATTTCACAGTTGCTCTCTTAAAAGGTTCCAAAATTTTTAACAAATTTCGACAAAATATCAACATTTAGGAGTCATCTAAAAGTTTTCCATATTTTTTGCAATGCAAAAATCATTTATAAGCGCTTTGTATTGCGTAACAAGATTCAATAGGTCAAAATTAGAATTCCATCGGTGTTTAAGATCTCTAAATTTTTTTCTAAAATGTATTCCCTTAAAATTACATCATTCCTTGAATTGTTGATGCATAGTAACACTCAAAGTGATAAAATGCACACAATTTCTAATTGCATTCACATATGGATCAACTACTTTCAATGCTTCTTGTACAGATAAGTTAAGAATATGACATGCACATCTAATATGAAAATTTACAAAATATGGAGGAGCTAAATTTTGAACTAATGTGGTAATCGCATTAGTATTGTTGGAGGTATTATCAAAACTAATAGAATTTTTTATATTGCGAATTAGAAATAAATCACATATTTCTAAAATATGTGATGCGATAACCAGAGCACTATGGGGGTATGGAAATGCTGCAAGTGATATAATCCTTTTGTGAATGAGTCATTCACTATCGGTCCAATGACAAGTTATGCCCATCATCGAAATATCGTTACAACATTTCCAACCATCAGCTATTAATGACACTCTACAAGTTAAAGAATACAAAAGAGCAATTAAAGCATCTCTCATTTCAGAGTAGAGTTTAAACCAATTGGCCTTAATGGTGTTTCTAGAAATTCATTTGAAATGGAGATTTTAGGGCATTTTGGTTAAAGACCTCTGGGTTCCCACTCTCTGTATAGGAAATTGGCAACTCATCCTTAATAATTAGTTTAGCCATTTCCCGATGAATGGTTTCTGGATCATAGTTATGGTTATCTACATGCCCGGTCCTAGGGTTGACCTTTTGCTGGGATAGTTGGTCTTCAACTAGTTCGAGGTGTATATTAGTAATGTGTCGACTAATTGTACCCGTCCTCTCACCCTTCTTCCATTTGTAACGTCTATGAAATGTTTTACATTCTTTATATCCCTCTTTCGGATGATCCATGTTTCGGACAAAGTCATAAAATTTGTGGATTTCGAAAGTTTGGCCTCTATGTTTTTTGGAAGAAGTGGGTTGTGCGGCATCGGTGTCTTGTGTTTGTGTGTCTTCGGCTAGGATTTCATCATGTTGTGTGTTGGGAATATACTCGTGAGGAGGAACCCTTTCATAATCTATATTATGATTAGGATTATAATCAGTCTCTATATGTGGGATTAAAGGAGTGCGACGAGATGAACTAGTGGATTCTTGTCTACTTTGGCTACGGCCGCTATTGCGTGATTGTGGCATTATATAAGTAGTGTAGTGTAAGTGGAAAAAAAATCTAAAAAAAATGAAGATTTGAAAGAGTTGAGACAGTTGAGAGAGTAGTAGTGTATGTGAAAAAACTAAAAATAAGTGAACTGTTTGAAAAAGTTAACAATCTACAAATTAACAAATAACAATTAAATTTTTTTGATACCGTATTTCAAGAATCAAGAGTTGACAGAGTTGAGAATAATAAATAGAGTTGAGCAGACTTGAGAATTTGAGATTGAGCTTCTTCACTTAATCAACTTTGTTTTTCCTTCATTAGATTAAGAGTAGTAGAGAGATTTGATAATAGTAGAGAGATTCAGCTTCTTCACTTCTTTGTTATTTCTTCCTTCACTAGATTGAGAGTAGTAGTAGTAGTAGAGAGTTGAGAGAGTTGATAGATAGAGAGTATTGTGAATTAGTTAAGAAGAATGAAAGAAGTAAGTAGGGTTTTATAGAGAAAAATCCCACAAAAAAAAAAAATCGAACAGTTGGCCCGATCGGGTTGCAGGTTAAATGGGCCGTGTAGCGCCCTAAATTCCGAACACATGTAATTCATAGTAAATACATGATTTTTTACTTCAATTCATACAAAAATACGAGGAATTTAAAACCTTTTCATTTACAACATTGTTATTTACAATAACACAGCGGAAATAAATAAGTACAATACAGCATATGACAATAAAAGTTCTTCAATCTTGTGACATTCCTCATAATGACTTCAAGTCCATGTTAAATCCAATCCTGCAACTAAAAAACTGTGGGCACGTCAGTTGCATACAACTGACGCAATGCTATAATACAACAATTTCACCATCTTAACAATCACAAACTTGAATGCAGAAATATAGAAAAGTGACTATCCTAATTATGTCAGTGTATGATATGAACTTAATGCCTAATGTCGACATTTAAACTTATGATGACACTAATGCATACTTGTTCGGGGTTTATGCATCCCATACTACATAGGTCCGAGGGCAAGCCCTTAACGAACTCCACAATATAGGGTTCAATCCATCGTTATGCAAAAACCTAAACACAATGAATATACTCCAATGCGTAATCACACGTGAGTCGCACCCCTAGGATATTGGACATTTCCGGCCTACCCCTGGCCCGCATTAGTGGATTTACCGGGCGTATCCTCAGTCACGAACCCTAGCAAGTCAATCTCCCGTAATTACGACCCTTACCGGTATACCCCTAGCTCATATACATGGATTTACTGGGCGTATCCTCAGTCCTGACCATTCCTAGAAACTGCAAACTCTTTACCGGTCTTTTCGTAGATAGACAGCCATACCCCCAGCCCGTATACATGGATTTATCCGGTGTATTCCTCGATCACGAACCCCCAGGAGTTGCAAATTCTTTATCCTACATACCCTTAGCGTTACTCCGACGAGGATACCTTGCCAAATTTGCACAAGTAAATGACACTGAACCTCCACTTATGAGGGGAGCCAACAAGCGAGTAGAGAGGCCAACTGAGTCCCAGGGATCGGGACAGATGGAGATATTTCATGCTATTCATGGAGGACCTACGTGGGGAGCCTCTAGCTCCTCAAGGAAAACATTCGTTCGAGAGGTAAATTCAGTGCACAACATCCCGCCTTCAAGAAGCACAGTAGCTAGCATCACATTATCAGATCGAGACTTGGAAGGTGTCCAAACACCTCACTGCGACACACTCGTAATCAGCATGCGTATGACAAACCATGAAGTGCATCGAGTTCAAGTCGATAACAACAGCTCAATTTACATTCTCTTCCTGAATGTGTTCGAAGGCCTCAAGCTCAAATGGGATCGCCTCAAGCCTGCCGGGTACACCGTCTATGGATTCTCTGGAGCCCATGTGATGATCGAAGGAATTGTTACCTTTGACGTAACCTTAGAGAAGGCTCCAACTACTCCCATAGAAGCGCAAGACTTTATGGTGGTCGATATGAAGTCCGCCTACAATGCCATATTCGGTCACTCGGGGTTTATTGCCCTCCAAGTCGTCGCCTCAGCATACCACATGAAGATGAAGTTCCCCATGGCTGCAGGAGTAGAGGAAGCCAAGGGAATTCATGAAGTTTCTCGGGTGTGCGACACCGCTTCAATGGGGGGCTCAGTCCTTCCCATCGATGCTCTAGAACTCTCCCTCGATATGGGACAAGGGACAAGCCAACTCCAAACCCATAGATGAACTAGCAGAATTACCTTTCTCCGAAGAGGATAAAGCTAAGTGTTTTAGGGTTAGAAGGGTACTTCCCCACCAAGTCAAAGAGCAAATCATCACCTGCATTAGGGAAAATTAAGACCTTTTTGCTTGGACAGCCAAAGATATGCCCGACATTTCCGAAGAACTAATTATGCCCTGCTTAAGTGTGAACCTGGAAACCAAGCTTGTCCAGTAGAGGTGCCACAAATTCGCACCCAAAAGACAACAAGCCATCAAGGAAGAGGTTGAGAAGCTCTTAGCATCCCGATTCATCTAGGAAGTTAGTTATCCCGAGTGGCTAGCAAACATTGTAATGGTCAAGAAGGCCAATGGCAAGTGGAGAATCTACATAAACTTCACCGACCTCGACAAAGCATGTCTGAAGGATCCTTTCCCCCTGCCGAGCATAAACGCCTAGATAGATGCCACCTCAGGCCATGAGTTATTGAGCTTTATGGACACTTTTTTGGGATACAATCAAATCCAAATGAACCTGCCAGACATCCCGAAGACATCATTCATCACCAATCAGCGGCTCTATTGCTACCGAGTTATGTCAGTCGAACTAAAGAATGTCAGAGCTACATATCAACGCTTGGTGAACAAAGTCTTTAAAGAACAAATCAGCCGAGACATGGAAGTGTAAGTGGATGATATGCTAGTAAAGAGCCTCATAAAAGAAGACCATGTAGCCGACCTCCAAGAAGCATTCAATGTACTTCGGATCAACGCATGAGGCTGAACCCTTCGAAGTGTGCCTTTGGGGTCTCCTCAGGGAAGTTCTTGGGGTTTATGGTGAGTCAGAGGGAAATTGAAGCCAACCGTGAGAATATAAAAGCCATCATCGACATGTCTCCCCTAGCTACAATCAAAGAAGTTTAGAAGCTTACAGGCCACATTGCTGCCATCAGGCGTTTTCTCTCTAAGAAAGGGGAGAAGTGCTTCCCTTTATTTAAAATTATGCAGGGAGCAACGAATTTCGAGTGGGGGAAAGAGCAGCAAGTAGCTTTTGAAAGCCTTAAAGAACACTTCATCAATCCCCCCCCTAAGCAAGCTCACACAAGGAGAAATTCTCTACCTCTACTTAGCCACTTCGGAGCAAACCCTGAGTGCTATGTTGGTCAGAGAAGAAGATCAGGCGCCGAAGCCAATCTACTACGTAAGCAAGGTGCTTCATGATGCCGAGCTTCGGTACTCGAAGATGGAGAAGATGGCCTATGCTCTAGTGACAGCCGCTCGGAAGCTAGGATCCTACTTTCAAGCACACTCCATATGGGTCCTCACCGATTAACCACTCAAGCAAGTCGTCTACAAGCCTGAAAACTCTTGAAGACTCATGAAGTGGTCTATTGAGTTAAGCCAGCATGATATCACCTATCACCCTAGAACTGCGATTAAGGCCCAAGCTTTGGCCGAATTCATCGTCGAGAGCACAATCCTTGATCCACCCGAGGAAGGAGAAAAACTCCCACTTTGGAATGTCTACGTGGATGGGTCCTCTTGCCTCGAAGGGAGCGGAGCCAGGGTTATCTTGATCAGTCCTGATGAGTTCAACCTCCAATATTCGCTATGCCTCAGTTTTCAGCTTCTAACAATGAGGCCGACTGAAGCCCTGATTGTCGGCCTCCTTCTAGCAAAGAAGGCAGGGGCACAAAGAGTCGGAGTATTTAGTGACTCCCAATTAGTGGTGAACCAGATCCGAGGAGAATACGAAGCAAGGGATGACCGTATGGTTCAAGTACTTGGTGTATATAAAGAAGATTATGTCTACCTTCAAAGAAGCCGAAGTCACTCTCATTCCATGAGAAGAAAACAGGCAAGCAAATGCCCTATTCAAGCTCGCCTCCTCATCATTTTATGGGCTCGATCACACTGTGCTGATTGACGTCCTACTCAAACTGAGTATTGAAGTAGAGACATTGGAACACATGCCTATAGTCCCTCACGCCCCGAAGATTGTTGGATTAAACCCTCATCGATTTCATCGACAAAGCGATCCTCCATACGAATACCAAAGCATCGAGAAAGATTCGAGTAAGGGCTGAAAGGTATGTACTTGTGGAAGGGGTCCTCTATAAGTGCTTCTACACTTAGGTCAATGGTCGACCATACCTTCGGTGCCTTTCTCCCGACGAAGCCAACTATGCCTTGGAGGAAGTTCATGAAGGAATAGGCGGAAGCCATCTTGGCACAAGATCCTTTGCACGGAAAGTACTCAATCATGGTTACTACTGGCCTACTCTCCTAGTAAAGAGAGCGCTTAACGCCCTCGCTTAGTAGTTAACATCAAACATGTAATAAAGGCCGATGATTATAACGGTCACATCATGTAATAATGGCTTGCATTGAAGCAACGGCTTAAGCTTGAATTTTTAAATAATATCAGTCTTTTCTTTTGCAAAATTCCTTGTACAATTCAACAATTCTATAAATAGTTCAACCTAAGAAAGCAATAAGTTAGACACATGGTACGCCCCCCCCTAGCAAACTCCATTAATTCGCCAAGCACTCCAATTGACAATTTCGGGAACCATTAAGGATTCATAGTCGCACGTGCACGCGTGCTCCGAGCAAGTGTATGGGGGTATATCTCACCGTACGAGTGCCCAACCTTGAAAAAGTGAAGAGTCCATTCATGATTCATAGAACCGCTCTAGCCACATGCTCCAAAGCAAGTGTGTGGGGTTTGGTTCGCCATTCGAGTGCTCCCAAAACTCATAATCACTATTGTTCGGAGTCCACTCCCAGTTCATAGAGCCGCTTCACCCACTTGCTCCTGAGCAAGTGTACAGAGTTTGACTCGTCGTTCGAGTTCTCCTGAAACAACCCCGAATAAGTGAGGAGTCCAGTCATGGTTCATTGAACCACTCTAGCCACATGCTCTTCAGCAAGTGTGTGGGGTTCGGTTGCCATTCGAGTGCTCCCAAAACTCATCATCACTATTGTTCGGTGTCGCCTCACGGTTAATAGAGCTCCTTCACCCACTTGCTCCCGAGCAAGTGTACGGAGTTTGGCTCACCGTTCGAGTGCTTCTGAAATGACCTCGGATAAGTGCGGAGTCCATTGGGCCACTCTAGTTACATGCTCTCGAGTAAGTGCGCGGGGTTCGGCTCGCCATTCGAGTGCTCCCAAAACTCATCGTCACAACTGTTTAGAGTCCACTCATAGTTCATAGAGCTGCTTTAGACACTTGCCACAGAGCAAGTATGGGAAGTTTGGTTCACCGTTCGAGTGCTCCTGAAACAACCACAAGTTCAAAAAGATACAATTTATAAAGACATTGCTCAAACACTTAGGGGAATCTTATTTCACAAGATAAATCTAATTACAAGTTTTATAGAGAAACAAGTCTCTATAAGATTACAATATCTCTTTTAGTGCCATCTTTACTCTTTCTTGGTAAATGCTTCTCCTGAGGGACACACGCGGTCTACGGCTTCCAATAGACACCTGAGCACCATTTCGATCCCTTGAACCATCTGAGGGGATGTCCAAAATCGTAGATCGAGTCACTCCCTTTGGGCTTACTGCTCGTGCAACCCCTCCGATGGAAGCCCTGCTAGACGAACCGGCCACCCTGCTTTGAGCATCACCTGGGTTACGTGGAACCCCAGGCAAACGTAAAGCCAGTTCATGAAATGATCTCCCTTGGGCACGCTCTTCACGAGGGCAAGAAGTGCTCCTAACATTGCCTTCCTCAAGAAGTTTCTTCAACAGATGGATCTCCACCTCTTGTTCAATGAGCCTCTCTTTCAAAGAGTCTTCCTTAAATTTAAATTTCAAACTAGGCACACCTGCATACGCCGAACGACTCGGTCGAGTCCCTTCTGAAAACTCAAGAATAGTTCTTCTCAGATGTGCCGCTTCTAACCTTCTCTCAAGCACCGCATTCTTCAACTCATCTCTTTCATTGGTGGTCACAAGTAAAGAGTGACGAAGGAATTTGAGCCTCGAAGATTTTTCAGTAGTCGCTTCTCCCAAAGAGTGATCTTCCACACCAACTTAAGGTACTTATCGCAGGATCTTATCGTTACATCTTGCTTCTGTATCTCTTCGGGAAAACACTCTTCTCAAGTGGCCAAGTTCTGCCTCCACTTAGAAAGCCTTTCCCGTGAACAAGCAGGTCCCAACTCTGTCACCTGAAGCTTGGTACGGAGACAATCTCGCGGTCGCGAGAGTCATGTGCATCATATACAACAACCTGCTAATAAGAAAGAACGATGGATCACTCTAACGGAGGTAACGAAGTTCACAGAACACACAAAAACTCAAAAGCCCACATCCAACACAAGATGCGAAAGTATAAAAAAGATTTCATTGCAATTAAAAGATACATCAAGCAGTGGACAGTCTGCTATTAGGCATCCATATAAGGACAAAACAAAAAAAAACAAAGTAAAACCAACTAGCTAAGAGAGAACTCAGGATCCACCTCGGTCGACTGATCCACAAGAGGAGTAGACTCACGACTAGTTCCCTCAACCGCTCCCGGGGTCACCACCATCGCGCTCAAGGGATCCGCTACGACATCCTGATCCTCCTCCTCCTTTTCCTCCTCATTGTTGGGAATGACATCGTACAAGGAGTACTCTGAACGGTTGAAGCCAAGGACTCGTGCTCTAACATGCAAAGAGCCCTGACATACGCCTTCTCCATATTCAAGGCCAGGTACCCCTCCACTTCGGCCTTCGCCCCTTCACCGCGTTCTCTCTCTCCTTTACAGCCATCTTCCTCTCCCTCTCTCGGGTTGCCTGCTCCCTCTCTCAAGCCACTTGCTCCTTCTCGTTTGCCAAAGCAGACTCTAGCAACTCAATTTGCATCGTCTGAGTCTCCGCTAAATGCTTTGCCTCCTCCAACTCCTTGGTAGTCTTCGCCCGCTCTACTCTGTCCTTGTCACTCGCCACCTTCAGATCCTTCTCCTGCTCTGCCACTTGTTTCAACAAGTGGCTGAAGTAGCAAGTGATCTACAAGAAGAAAAAGATTTGAAGTTACAAAGGGAAAATGTCACGCCTCGCTTCCCAAAAAAAATACGGAATACAGATACGCGACAAAAGCCCAGCGAATGATTTTTGTCATCCATAAGCTGTTCAAGAATCTTTACAACATTTCACGAAATAATCAGAGTTGGAAGCAAAAGTATCAACCAATCATGCATATATGAACCAAAATACCAACAATAATACTTGAAACCAAAATAAATTAATCTCAAATAATCATGATCTGAATAAGTCAAAATTCTGGGTCACATTGCTCAAATACAAGATAAATATAAGTATCAAAATACAATTGTTCAAGCAAGCTACAAGAAATAATAATGAAATCCGCCACTAATACTTCATGTCACCCATACCATCTGGAACTTGTTCTTCAAAATCTACAATTTAACAATTGCACGGATAGGAAAAAAAACAAGTACTCGTCAATTGTAAGTTATGGGCCGCTTGTAATGCAGGATACAAGTACATGGGGAAAAACTAGCTAATAATATGGAATATGCATGATACAAAATAGAATACTAGCATGGCAAGATGAATAAGTGCAAGTGACATGTATCAAGTGTCAAGTGAACAAGTATCATGTAAATAAGTATCGAGTGTCAAGTATCATGTATCAAGTATCAAGTATCAAGTATCAAGTATCAAGTATCAAGTATCAAGTATCAAGCATCAAGTATCAAGTGAACAAGTATCGGGTATCATGTATCAGGTAGCATGTACAGGTAATCATATAACAGGTATTATGACATGTCAAGTCTTGTATTTATTACTATCTAAGTAGCAGTTCATGCATCCATACTTTTACTACATGGTTGCTACAGTCAAACAGTTTCGTTTAGATTTCGTAGTGGAGTCCATAGGACAGTGTACTCAGGGATCAGAAAAACAAGAACAGGAAACAGGTTCATGAATCAAATAGGTAGACGAATCATCCAATTCATACATCAACAGGTTCATGAATCAACAGGTACATGACCAATAGGTCCGTGCATCAACAAGTAACAGGTACATGAACCAACAGGTGCATGCATCAACAAGTAACAAGTACATGAACCAACAGGTCCATGCATCAACAAGTAACAGGTACATGAACCAATAGTTCCATGCATCAACAGGTTCATGTATTAACATGAATCAAAATGGGAAACACGGGACCCCTTCCAAGTACACATTTCTATATTTTCCACTACTAGATCTTTCCCTTAAATCCCGGCTTGGATATTTATTATTAATGTCAAACAAGCATGTAGGTGTGAAAAATATATCAAGAATAATATGGCATGATCATGTGACAAGTTCAAGTTGTAAGATAAACATGTACGGTTGCAAGATAACACATGAAAGAATAAAAGAAACACATCTCTAGTTCAGGACAGTAAGATCATATTGTAGTAAAATAGTGATTCCCGTTGTTACAAACATGAAAATATGAATCCGTCGAAACTTCTAGAAAATAGACTCCCAACCGAATCCAGCGGACATATATAAGTCACATAGTGTTTCACAAAAATATAACTCAAAACTGATTTGAATTCAGAAATTAGGTTCAGCTAGAAATCAGTAAATCAAATTCTCAGTCAGGAAAACTGCATCAAAACTCAATAAATAAATCCACGAAAAATCTGGGGATATTCCCCTATCTGTCTAGTATCAAAATATAAAGTTTCATAATTTTCTAGTAAGATGAGTTTAGCCATCAAAAATCAGAAAACATCAAGAAACGATAGTTTGGCAAATCTGGAGTTCCCAACACTGCTGTACGAAAACTGCAATATCTCGCAAACCGCGAAACGAAATCCAAATCCGACGAAGGGAGATTAAAATAGACAAAATAAGATGACTTTCATATTTCACAAATATTTTTCATACATGAAAAGAAATTAGGGTGAAAATACAAATCTTTACAGAACAACGAGCAAAATACAGTAAGTACAGTCTTTATAAACAAGCATGAAAAGGCATATAAAACTCATCAATAAAATCCACCAAAATTCTGAGTAATCCCTAGATAGATATAGAAATACTGTCCAAAGTTTTAGATCAAAATAATATGTATAGCACAAGTATCAAAATATTTTAGTCATCAAAATTATCGAGAAACGAAATATGAAAATGATCTACACCTCTGCAGTAAAACAGTCATATCTCACACATACAAAAACGAAATCGATAAAGGTCAGAGGGGTTGGAAAGAAGACAAATTTATCTACAATTCATGTACAATACAAAATTCATAATTTCTGACCTTAATGTGGTCTAAAATACAAATCAAAACTGAACATCGACAAAATATAGATTTTCCTCAAAACCAAAATCAACATAGATCCAACGAAACTTAATCCAACCACAACCAAACATGAAATCGAGTCTACCAAGTGTCCAAATATCATAAAATAGGGTAATTAACATATCTAAATTAAGTCTATCACATGGTGCTCTACAAATACCCAAATTCTCACAAAATCTTGCATACATGATCAAATCAAAAATGGGCAAAACCTAAGTTGTTTCATGTCAAGTTTGTGTCGTGAGTCAACTACGATCAAATAGCACTATAGAGACAAAACTCATCAAGAATAACACACACACGAGTTGTTTCTAGAATCCAACTACACTACAAGCGGAATTTATGACTTGTATCATACAAAGGAATTGAGTACAAGTTACTTACCTGAGAGACGACGATGGGAATGAAGCAAGAACAAGAATAACGGGAACGGATTTCCGGACACAAACTCAACGAACTCAAAGAACGAACTCCGAACTCCGAACAGAATACGAACGAGAATACGGCGAAAGCCGAACACGAAAATATCCTACGAACACCACAACGAGCGAGTCCACGCCAAAACTATCACACAGACTTAACCAACACCATACTCGCACCAAGAGAGGGCGAGAGAGAGGGTTGGGACCACACGAAGAGGAGCTCGGACCGCGGGGATGGCGATAACAGCAAGACGCAGTGCCGCAGACGACGAGGCAACATAGGCCGGAGTTGAGATGCAGCAGTCGCGGAAGAACAGCACACCTGCTGTTCGGTCTGCTGCAGCCGGATGAGAGCAAGGCTGAGAGCAGGGGAAACATAGCGGAGCTGAAAGGAGGAGCTAGGGGAAGGTCGGGAGGTGCTGCAGGTGGAGGGAAAGTGGAAGAAGATGACGGGGCTGTTGTCGCCTGGGAGGAGCACAGGCGCTTCGCTGGCCTACTGTGGCGCATCGACGAGAGAGGAAGAACAGGGAGGAGGGGGCGGTGTGGCAGACGGGTTGCACAGCGGAGGGGAGAGGGTGCCCAGGGGAGAGCTCAGGATGGTGAGGAGCGGGAGAGAAGGTGCAGGGGGAATAAGAGCGGGAGGAAGGTGAGAAGTCAGGGGCGGCTAGGGGAGATGAATCGGCAAGTAATAGGGTGGGGGTGTATATATAGGATGGGTAAATATTAGGGTTAGGTTAGGGTGCATGGGTTTCAGGTTGGGGTTAGTGGCTAGCGTGTTGGGTTTGAAAACAGGGTAGGATAGAAGATCGAGATAGGTTTATTATAAATGGGTATGGGTTTATACAGGGTATGGGTAGTTAGGTGGGTTTGGGTATTGGTAATGGGTTTAATGGGTTCTAGGGTTAAAAATCCATTAGTAAAAATAGGGTTTAATAAAAGAGTATAGAGTTTATATAAAAGATCCAATAAGAAATCAAATGGGTTATAGGTTTTTTTTTTAAAATTCAATAAGAAAATAAAATAACAAATAAAAAGATTGTTTATAATAAAAATGTAATTTGCAATGCAAAAATAGAATTTATTTAAAACACTACAATACAGTTAGTAGATAAAAATGGGTTTTTAATAACCACTCAAAAATATCAATAATAACAATAATACCAATAACAATAATAAGAAAGTGATAAGAATAATAATGGTAAGAATAATAACAGAAATAATAATATTAAGAGTAATAATAATAAAAAATAAGAATTGTATTTCAATTTAAAATCATAGAAAATAGTTACAAATAAAATTATTGATCGAAAATAGATTTTAATAGAAGATCCAATAGTACAATCTGACAAAAAAACCGGGAAAAATAATTTGCAAAAATTTTTAAATACAGAAAATAGACAAAAAAATATTTTTGGGAAAACAGGGATTACTGGAAAATAACTTTATTGCTTCATAAAAAGTCAAGCGCAAAAAGAATATCATAAAAACATACCGCCATGTTAGCCCTGGCAATCTCCAAGGCGAAGTCACCCACTGACCCCACAGCCATTGCCGCTTTGTCATTCGCGGTCGCAAGGTGATGGACTATTTGCATACAAGTCGCTGAGTCCCCTAGGAACCCACTGTGCTTCATATCTTGCCAGTCCGGGATGAAGAGCTTCTTATGCTCCTCCGTAAGAATCGCCTCAGCCCCTGCATTGAGATGATGAGCCTTGAGTGCAAGAGCAACACCCGAAGAAACCCCCTCGACAGAGGGGGCAGACGAAGCATCAGGTGGAGACTCTAAAATCACCACTGGGGAGGTGCTTACAGGGCCCCTCGCAAATTTCGCCACTATAGTTTTGGGGGCCGTCCTCTTCCTCATCTTATCTTCGGGGGCCTTGCCACTCAACCATGCACGTTTCGAGATAATTGTTTCGAAGTTCATGCCAACAGCTCCTGCCAAACAAGACACAAGGTGATTAGAAGATAAAAGAAAAGAAAAAATAACTGCAAAAACGACAGTAAAGTACAAAGGAAAATCAAAGATGTGTACTAAGATTGATTAGACTGGCCCCCCCCTACCCCACCCCACATGAGAAACTCCTTTCTCACTTCTCTCCAACTTAGAGCAGGCCGATTTAAAAGTATTCTAATAATTTCATCCTCCTCTGGACAGAAGATGAGGTCGACCTTCGCTCTCTTCGGCACCTCCTCTCTCCACCTTGTAGGAATCGCCCATAGCTCACGACTCCAAACAAGAAAGTATTTGTCCCTCCAATACTTGATTGAGTCGGGGTTTTCAATCAACTTCACCCCCCGACGAGGAGTAAGATAGTATCTAAACTCCGAATTGTTCTTTTGATGGATCTTGCAGAGCATCATTAAAATGCTCAGTCACGGCTCAATCCCCGTCGCCTGGCAATGCAGCACAAAGCCATTTACATGTCTTCATATGTTCGGCATATACTAGATAGGACTCAAAAAATACCATCGTAGAACTTCATTGCAAACGGGGGTAGGGGAAGACAGAGGCCCGTAAGAAAAACATCGAACGAGAATAAGCAAGTATCGGGGAAAGTCGGCGAACACGCTCTAACACAGGGACCCAGTAACAAAGAGATCGAACTCCCTCGGGATCATGAAACACTCCCGAATGCTGCCCAAATCATCATTCTCCGTAAGCATCGAAGATATATCATCCACATCCGAGTGCTCATGGGGCCCGTTCTCCTCAAACAACGGTGTCATCCCGTGCTCAACTCTCGACAATAGGTTGGCAGAGTAATCTCTAATACCACCGAGGTGCAATAAGGGGCTAGGAAGCCTACCCAACTCCCCTACTTCTCTTGATCTCTCTACTATCATCTCGGCTACAACTAACTTCGCCACTCTCTTCCCCATATCTGCTATAGGGGGTGGAGTAAGTGGTATATCTCCACTGTGGCTAGAGGGGGAGGTCTCGTCTCCCGAAGACATCCTAGACATCTTTGATATATATATATATATATATATATATATATATATATATATATAACACCATATAGGCCCAACTATTTATTATTCTATATATATATATAGAATAATAAATAGTTGGTCATATATGGTGTGCCTATGGGGCATGACCTATAGGATATCGGCCATATAAAAAAAGCAAAGGAATAAATTGGTTGGCTGTGCTTGTCGTGGGGAAGGTGGGGCCTGGTTGTGTGGCTTTGGCTGCTCTGAAGCTAGCATGAGGAGCACGTGAGTTAGCTCACATGTGGGGTAGGGTGTGTAAAAAATGCATAGTCCCACATCGGAGGTGTTAAAGAATTGTGCGATTATATATTAGTTTGCCCATGATCACTAGGTACCTAAAAGATATAGCACCTTTTGTGAGGTAAACCTATGGTGGACTGTTGTTAGGATCTATTTTTCGCATGTACGCGCAAGTGTAGTCGCGTGCACAGCTGAGCCGTTCTGAGGATGAGAAATGAAAGAATGAGGGAAGAGAGGAGGAGGGTGAGGGTTTTATAGGAAAGTGAGAGGCAACGTTTGGGCTCCCGGTGCTCATGGGCCCCCAACCCATGGGAAAGCCCAAGAGCTAGAGATGTCCAACGGTCAAGAAGCCAAAACGACAAGGGAGTCTAACGGCCAGGAAGGTCAAACGATGCACCCCGTTGAATGGTCAATGGTCAAAGAGATACGTGTCGCGCGGCCAAACCTCTTTCAGCGTTTTGTGGCTTACGCAGAAAAAACGTGTCCTCGATCTAAAAATCAAGGAAAATAGTTGAAGGGTCAATGGTCAACGACACATGTGTTGTGCAGCCGAACCTCCATCAGCATTCGGTGGCTTGCACCGAACAAACGTGTCCCTGATCTAAAAATGAAAAACCGTTGACTGGTCAACGGTCAACGGGATACGTGTTGCGCAGCCGAACCTCCTTCAGTGTTAGGTGGCTTGTGCCGAACAAACATGTCTCCGATCTAAAAATCAAGGAAAACTGTTGGCTAGTCAATGGTCAATGAGACACGTGTCGCACAACCGAACCTCCTTCAGCGCCCGGTGGCTTGGACCGAACAAAAGTGTCCCCGATCTAAAAATCAAGAAAAATCGTTGTAATGACGCCAATTTTTTTTATAAAAACTATTACTTACTAGAATAATCTTAATAGATTTCAATTGAAGTTTGGGCAGAGTCTCCCCTGAAATATTAGTCATTTTTCAGAAATTCCTTACGAAATTCTGCAAACAATAAAAAAGTACCACATCACAAGCAATTAATGTATATCCTCCCCAGGCCGAAACAAGAAACATCACACAGACATCATATATATAGGGCTCTGGGGGTAAATATCATCATATAACACAAGATATACAAAAAAATTAAATTTTTTCTTGAAAACGTAATAGATTTGTAGAAAACCTTTAGAAAACCACACACAGAGCCCAATACTCCGCAACGAGGTGGGTACATGCTTTCATATCCTTCATCTCATCACTAATTATCATCATCACAGACTGATACAAACAAAATCTTCCAAAATACAAAATATCACACTAATTCTATTCTCTACCCCCAATTATACATAACTTTAACTATTACAAATTAAACAATATCTACATAAACAATCTTTCTAATTTCCTGTAAAGATAAAACTACAAAGAAAAAAAACTAAGGAATCCAATGTCTCACCTCGCTGCTACTCGATTCCTGCAGAAAAGGGAAGTCTTCGGACGTCCACCCTTATGGAGGGACTCCTCTAACCCCCCCAAAGCAACAGGGATCAGCCAATACTGGTGTGAGTATAATTTACTAGGTTAGTAATAAAATAAAATCATATAAAAGAAATTTAAACAACTTACTAACATGGTTATAAATGAATATATCTTGAAATTAAGCATGAAAACGTGATAAAAGGAAACTTGATAATACACATGATGTAATTACCAGTTTGTAACCAATCTACCATATCAACACCATACCCGATCTACCGTGGAGTCGTGCCTAGGCAGGTAGTTTCCATTATTTCTATAGAAATAGTGGGCGGAAGTTCTTTGACACGATACCAAGGTAAAGACATGAATATTTGTAACCAAATTGGAACACAAAAGCATCTACACAAAGTTATATAATAATTATACTAATGATGTACAATCTACATTCTAGAAAGCTTCTACATTCATCATACCAATTGAATTAGCAACTACTCATGTAAAAATATTAAACATGCATAAATTCTACTAAATTAGAAGGCAACAAGAACACCCACCTCTTTCTTGATGCAAATGTAAGAAAACTCCTAGAAAAAATGCTCCAAGCTCCAACAAAAAAATTGCCTTCTCCTCCTTTAAGCAAAAACCGAAGCATCCCTCCTTTGAAAAATCCAAAACTCCTCTTTTACTTCTCTTTTAATATTGATTTGATCTTTGTGTTGTTCATGCTAAAGAAGGGGGGAATTTACAGGGTTATTGTGTGGTTGAGATGACTCCCACTACTCAAATAACTCCCCACTTTCTCATACACTCCTCACTCTCCCCTCTCTTTCTTATTGGCCGGCCAACCTCTTGTGCACAAGGCATGTGCACCTGCACCCAATGTGTACACACTTCTCCTATTCTTTTATTAATTGTTATTAAATTAAATGTAGGTGTATGTTACATGACAAGTATACTAGATTTTTAAATGCACATTTAATTGTAGAATTAGTCATGGGCTTAATTTATAATTAATTTTGAGTGGGCTTAAAATTGGATTTTAGGCCTATTGGGTTTAATTAAAATAAATAACACAAATGTGACAGATAAAATGAGAAGAAAACTTTGCATGACTCTTAGAAAATTTTAGGGACTAAAATGCATAAAATTTTACGTGCATTGCACGTGCAAAATATTAAAATTTAATTTTTTGGAATGTTACAGCACTCCCTCCTTAGAATAATTCCGTCCTCGGAACTATGCCTAAAGAGTGAGAAAAGAAAAAGAAATAAAAATACAAGGTTTAGTCAAAAAGCTCGGGATGGCCCCTCAACATCCTCTCCTCTAATTCCTAGGTAGATTCCTCAACCAGTTGATTTATCCACACAACCTTGACCATAGGTATAGTTTTATTTCTCAAAACTTCCTCCCGTCGATCCACAATCTCTATAAGACGCTCCTTGTAGCTCAGATTTATCTACAGACCCTCTGGCACTTCTGGTAAATGATGACTCGGATCAGGAATGTAGCCTCACAGTATAGACACGTGAAAGATATTGTGCACTTGGGCGAGCTTTTTCGGTAATTCCAACCAATAAGTTGTCTTCCCAATCTTTTTCAATATCTTGTATGGTCCGATGTACCTTGCGGCTAGATTTCCTCCTTTCCTAAACCGAATCACACCTTTAGTTGGAGATACTTTAAGGAAAACGTAGTCACCCTCGTCGAACTCCAGATTCCTTCTCCGATTGTCACCATAACTCTTCTGTCTGCTCCGTGCATCCACCAGCCTCTTCCTGATCAACTCAATCTTCTCCAAGGTTAGCTTCACTATCTCCAGTCCGTACATCTGCATCTCTCCCACTTCATACCAGCACACAGGCATTCTACACTTCCTCCCATACAATGCTTCATATGGTGCCATACCGATGCTAGTCTGGAAGCTGTTGTTGTAGGAAAATTCCACAAGAGCTAAGTGCCTCTCCCATCTACCACCGGAATCCATCACACAACACCTCAACATCCAGCACGCAAATGACTCTCTCAGTCTGCCCATCAGTTTGAGCATGAAAGGCAGTACTGAAGTCAATCCTGGTTCCTAAAGCGACCTGAAGACTTCTCCAAAAGTGAGACATGAACCGAACATCTTGATCTGACACAATCGATACGAGAATTTCATGTAGTCTTACAATCTTCCCGATGTACAGTTCCGCCAACTTCTCCATTGACCAAGTGATTTTCATTGCCAAAAAGTGAGCAGAATTGGTTAGTCGATCCACTATCACCTAAATCGCATCATTCCCCTTGGGACTTCTAGGTAATCCCGTGATGAAATCCATGCTGATGTTCTCCTATTTCCACTCCGGAATGGGTAATGGATGCAACAATCATCCGGGTCTTTGATTTTCGGCCTTGATTTGTTGACAAGTTGCACACCTTGCAACAAAGTCTACTACATCCTTCTTCATTCCTGACCACCAGAATTGCTGCTTAATATCTTTGTACATCTTTGTACTCCCTGGATGCACTGATAAAAGAGTGGTGTGTGCCTCCAGTAGAATGCTCTCTTTTAGTTCTGCTTGATCCGGTACACACAACCTTTCTCCAAACCACAACACTTCGTCCTTCACTTGAAATTCTGCCAATTTGCATGTGCCAACTTGTTCTTTCATATTTTGAACTTCTGGATCAGACTTCTGACCATCGACAATCTTCTCTCTCAGCGTGGGCTGAAGTCTCAACTGTGCTAAAGACGCTCTCAGTCCTTGCAACATATCTTCGATTCTAGCTCGATCAAGCTCCTCTGCTAGTTTCTCCTAAGTTGTGATTAAACAGGACAGGATGCTTTTCCGACTGAGCGCATCTGCCACCACATTTGCTTTGCCCGGATGATACTTTATTTCAGGACGGATATCTTCTAGTACTTCCAACCACCTCTTTCGCCTCAAGTTCAGATCTCATTGCTGATAGATGTATTTTAGGCTCTTGTGATCCGTGGGCATATTAACCTTCTCTCTGTACACATAATGCCGACATTGGTTCAAAGCAAATATAATTGCTTCCAACTCCAAATCATGGGTTAGGTAATTTTTCTCATGTGGTCTCAATTTTCTAGACCTATAAGCTATTACCTTTCTCTCTTGCATCAATACGCAGCCTAGCCCTCGATGTGAAGCATCACTGTAGACATCATAATCAATCCCTGCTCTCAGCAAAGCCAGTATTAGAGCGGTAGTCAACATCTCCTTCAACTCTTGGAAACTTACTTCGCACTGCTCCGTCCACTTGAAACTACATTCTTCCTTGTCAATCCCGTGAGTGGCATGGCTATCTGAGCATAGCCCTAAATAAACCTCTGGTAATAACCAATCAAGCCTAAGAAACTTTTGATCTCCTTCAATGTTGTGGGTATTGGCCAATCTTTCACTGCCTCAGTATTTTGCGGATCGGTGACCACTCCCTCCTTAGAAAGGATATGACCCAGGAACGCAACTTCGGACTTCCAGAAGTCACACTTGGATAATTTGGTATACAGCTTCTGTTCCTGCAGCTTCTTCAATACCTTTGCCAAGTGCCAAGCATGCTCTTCTTCTGACTTGGAGTAGGCCAGAATATCATCGATAAACACCATGCCGAAAGAGTCGATGAACGGTCGCATGACCCTGTTCATCATGTCCATGAACATAGCTGGTGCATTCGTCACTCCGAATGGCATAACCAAGAACTCGTAATGCCCATGTCGAGTTCGGAATGAAGTCTTATGCACATCCTCCTCAACACGAAATTGGTGATAACCCAACTGAAGATCTATCTTGGAGAAAACTGCTGCTCCCTGAAGTCAGTCAAGCAAATCATTGATTTGCGGAATAAGATGCTTATTCTAGACGGTGACCTTGTTCAGTTCCCTGTAATCGATGCACATCCTCATCGATCCATCCTTTTTCTTCACTAATAAATCTGGCGCTCCCGAAGGCGACACACTCGGTATGATAAAACCCTTGTGCAAAAGCTATTCAATCTGCTTCTTTACCTCATCCTATTCCACTGGCGCCATTCTGTAAGGTGCCTTGGATATCGGTGCACTTTCTGATTGAATGGAAATGTTGAATTCCACATTCCGATGAGGTGGTAGTCTAGGTAGATCCTCCAAGAATACTGTCGGAAAGTTCCGGACTACAGAATCTTCTTGACTTCCTCAGGAATTTCTTCTTGGTCAAAATTGCCATCAACTTTTTACACTTTCTCTTCTCCTGAAATGTTATTGCTGGTCCTCCTGGAGCCTTCACCAATACTTGCTTGCTCTTGCATTCGATACTAGCATTATAGATCGACATCTAGTCTATGCCAATGATTATATCAACTCCCAAGACTGACAACTCTATGAGATCGATTCCAAAAAATCTTCCTCCGATCTCGAGGTCATAACCAGCATAATACTGATCGGTAGTCAATGTTTCTCCAGAAGGAGTAGCTACTGCTAGAACCATGTCAGGAAAAATTCTCAGCTTAACTCCTAATCGTTTAGCAAATGTAGGTGACACAAAAGTGTCGGACGATCCAGTATCAAACAAAACAGTTGATTTTATTCCATTTATTAGAAGTTCTCCTATTGCATAATGAATACTCTTAGTACATAACATTCCTCTAATACAACTTGAAATAACAACAGGAACTCTTATTCAGATGCTCCCATACTGGTGATGACATTGTTGGCATCCTCAGTGCCTGCTTCTGTCAGAGCGAATACTCGCCTCTGCCAGTATGATTTCTTCCCTGGGTCGGCCTGCTTCTGACTCTGTCCCCCCTGCTTGAGTTGTGGGCAATGCGGCCTAGCATGGCTTTCCTTCCCACAGTGGAAAAAAGTTAAGGGATTCCTTGACTTGGCACACTCGGACTTGTAATGACACACCTCTCCACAAGTGTAACTGGTCACGCCTGGGGGTCTTGTCCCTTTGTTGCTCGGCTTCCCAGTCACCGCAATGGCATTCTCCCAGTCGGCCTGAACCTCTATGCTGGGGGCTATCCCTAGAAGTTATGGGATGTTGCGAGCCTCTTGCCAGCACTCCAGTTGTTCTTCCTATTCTGTGCCACCTGGTACCGTTCCATATATGCTTCTGTGGCTGCAGCTCTCCGTACCAGTTTGTTTAACCTCCTGATACCGAGCGGTATCATTCGAGACCTCAGAACTGGCCTTAGCCCCTGTTCAAACTTCCTCGCCTTCTTGGCCTCGTCGGCCACTAACTCAGGCGCATACCTTGAGAGCTGAGTGAACTTGGTCTCATAATCCCTAACTGACAAGATTCTTTGTTGCAAACTCAGGAACTCCATAGCCTTTTTGTCCTGCACATCCATCGGGAAATAGTGGCTGCGGCGCTCCTCCAAAAAATCCTCCCAAGTAATTGGTTCTTTTCCGAGGGTTTGCTTCATGGACTGCCACCAGACCCCGACATCCTTCTCTAGCTGAATAGTGGTCAGCTTCACATTGCTAGCTTCAGGAGTCTCCAAGACTTCGAACACTGTTTCAATCTGCCGAATCCAGTCGTCGGCTGCATCAGGGTTTGCCTTGCCCTTGAAAATTGGTGGTTTCATCATTTTGAATGATTCCACCAATCTAATAGCCTCTGAGACTTGCACTGCCTGCCCAGACCTTGGGTTCATGTTCACACTTGCTGCTACGAATGTGTTGAGTGTTTGGTACACACGGGCTAGTTCTGTCTCCAGGTCAAGGCAGGTTCCCCTCACCACTGGATCTTTCACCATTTCGAGTTCTTCGTTCGGCCATTTTTGGGTCATAAATTTTTATTAATCACCAAAAATAGCAACAACATGTACTCTTCTTCCAACACAATTTATTCATTTCTAAAGATAAACTTTATTCATTTAGAAATAAAACTTGTCCATACCTCCATACATAAAACACCAGAAATTTCAAAATAAAAAGCAGTCTAAATTCTACAGTTCCTCTTAGCTTCTCTGAGCTCTCCCCATAGTTCGTCTATTTTCTTCTGCATCTCCTTGCATCTTTGACAGCATTCTTGTTTTCCCCAACGAGTTTTGTTGTCTAGCTGGGTGAAATGCCGAGCATTCCTGTGTCGAATCTTTCCAGTTCCCACACTTGCTGACTTAGAGCTACGATGTTCTACTTGTCCTCTGCATGATGAGCTTCCAAGTGGTTTAATCTCCACTTATGGATGATCAATTAATTCCAGAGAGAAGCGATGATGTGGTCATTTTTTTCTCGAACCGGTTCTTCGTCCGAGGATTCATCTAGGGAATTAGGTGGAGGTGAAGTGATCTGCCGAGATTCGGGCAGTTCTCCTTCTTCTTCTTCTTCGGGTTCTTCTTCTTCTTCGGGTTCTTCCTCTTCTTTGAGGACTTCAAAGAACCATTCTACTTCATCCACTGGGTCTAGGTTATCATCCATCTTATAGGGAAAGGGAAGAAAAGACATCAGTGTATAGAGCAACACAAATGTAAATCAAATTATATTTAAATCTTTATAAACTGAACTCACACTTCTAATGTCCAACCTAATGTGTTGTCCTTGTAATTTTTTTCTACTTTTTAAAGTTTGCTCTGATACCAATCTATAATTCCCCGAATTCCATTTACATGTAATTCATAGCACAACAGGATCTTTTACTTCAAATTCTCATAATTTTACAAGGAATTTAAAACTTTTTATTTACAACTTGTTCTTTACATCAACACAGCAGAAATTCAAATGAATACAATATGATATACAATAATGAAAGTTCTTCAATCTTGTAATAGCTCCTCATAGTGACTTTAAGTTCATGCCAAGTCCAGTCCTGCAACCAGAAATTGTGGGCACGTCAGTTGCATACAACTGACGTAATGCTATAATACAACGATTTCATTATCTTAACAAACACAAACTTAAATGCATAAAGAGAAAAAGTGACTATCCAAAATATGTCAGTGTATGTTATGACTTAATGCCTAATGCAAATGTTTACCCTACGATGACACTAATGCATACTTGTTATGGATTCTATGCATCCCATTTTACATAGGTCCGAGGGCAAGCAGCAACGTACTTCACATTATAGGGTTAAATCCCTTGCCATCCATCTTACTACAATGACTACTACAAGATTTAGACACTCTGCAAGTATTGTTTCTCGCCCCAGAATACTGGAGATCAATCCCTCTCCGTGGATCATTTTGTGGCCTATTTCATCCATCGTCCGGAATACTGGGGATTGTCTCTCTCCGCGAGTCATTCTGGAACCCTCATCGCACAAATGCCCCATGAGTGTCGCTCTCGTCCCAGAATATTGAAGATCATTCCCGCTTCATGGATCATTATGCGGTATATTTCATCCATCATCCCGGAATACTGGGTACTGTCTCTCTCCAAGGATCATTCTGGAGTCCATAACTCACGTTTGCTCTTGTTTCATCATGTCACCAACTAGTGCCTATCCTTAAGTTTAAGTTATAGTTATTAAGACCTAGAGTTTAGCCTACCCACCGGGCTTAAACAAAATGCCGAGAATGTTAGCCCACACTGGATACTTCTCAATAGAAAGTCAATCGACAATGGTTACTTCTCAAATTCCATATATCACAACTGCCGGTAATCTGGGTCTCGCTCACTCTAGAACAAACAACCGTCTCAACAGAGACCACATAGGTTACATCTCACCTCCTCATGGATGACTCATTCATTGTTCATAAATTCTTAATATTCATTTCCTTAGGTTCATCAACCACGAAGTAACCAATTCCAACATTCAAATGATGATTAAATCAATTAGAATCCTTGTACACAATTTTCCGGTTAACGAACCAACTATTCACTTTAATAATTTTTCATGCTCTTTTCGTTAACTAATACCATTTCATTTCCTTTCTATACTTCAAATATATTTTTTATAATACCAAATTTTTATAGGTTAACTTGACTAGAAAAATCCATATTTCAAGCCTTTATTTTATTATAACAACAACTCAACTATTTACTTGATACAATAGATCAATTTCCATGTGATTCTACATAATGAGTTCTAAATCGTATCTCTACTCCCAACTCTTAAATCCTTTATTTCGTGTACATTTCTTTTTGATTTTGAATTCAAAATCAAAGAGAATCCATTATTCAACGTGAATAACACCTCTAATTCTCAAAATATATCTTAAAAATAATGTGGAATTATTTCTAAAGCCTTAATAATATTTAAAAATATTATTATAATTTCCCCCAAATTTTATAAAATGAAAAACCCATTAAAAAGTAATTAAAACGCAAAAATGTGTATGGTCGGGATCGAACCCGAGACCAGTCGACCAACCCACAAGCCAAACCAACAGGCCAACTCACTTTTGGGAAGGAAAAGTGTTTTGGTTTCTTATATTCTAGTTTACTGTTTCTTCATAAAAATCAACATTTAAAAAAAAATAGAGCCTCCCACGACTCGAATCCACGACCCGAGGCTACTATTCACAGCGCTCAAAAGCCACGCCAAGAGATGTATGCCCAAGGTCGATCTCTGGACATATATGGGTTAAAAATCCTTTTATTGTACTACTCTGTTTCAAACTTCTTTTAACAACATTTTGTTTTCTAATTGGCTAAGCATTAATAATTCTAATTACTTCCATATTACACTTTTCTCATTATTCTGTGTATTAGCACGAGATTAAAACTTATAAAAAATTTATTTTGACAATATAATGAAACTTCTCTCCAAACTTGTATTAATTTACTAATACTTCTATAATTTGAATTGTACAAACTATTGTTCACATCCAATTATATTTTGGGAAAATCTACACTAACATAATGCATATAATGTAAATTAATACCAATGTGTTTCTTTCCATAAAATTTTAATCATTAAGATTCATTCACAAACAATACTGTAATTTGATCCGTACATGATTAATCTCGCCTGTTCCAATGAGAATTTAGAAATTTCTATTCTTACATCCCACTAGTTACTTGTAACCCCTATTTTCCATTTTATGTATTTTGAATGTATTTTCTTTTCTCATGTATTTGATTCTTATTGTATCTATTTTGGACCGTATATTGGATTTTTTCTTCAATATATTCATTTTATTGTTCAGTCGTCTTTTATTTGATCTTCTGGATCCCATTGTCCCATTTTGAGTCACCTCTGTTTGATCGAGTTTTTATTTTGAGCCCAATTTTATTGTTCTTGACCTATTTCTTTTACTATTCGTTTTGATACTATCTTGTTTATGGGATCCTTTTCTAAAACTTTTTGAACCCATTATTTTGTTTTGTTGGATATTAAACCCCCCAAAACCATCAGCTATACCCTACTTAACCACTACCCTATAAGCCCATTTAATAACCCTATAAACCATAAAACCCACATCCATTTTAAACCCTACCCGACCCGTTAGCACCCTGTACCCGTCAGCCGCCTCCTATTTTCTAAACCCTACTCCTTCCACCCTATATATTTGAACCCATGCATCGTCGTGTGCACCCCCAAGCTTCAGCCGCTACTCCCGATCCCGGTGCTCTCTCTCCCTCTCTCCCCTTGCGCTGCTGAACCCCACAGCTAGACCTCTTCCCGAGGTCTCCTCTCCATCCCTCTCCTTCCCCTGCGGTGTCAATAGCCCTCGGCACTCCCCCCCCTCGGCCTCCTGTTGTGCAGCCAGTGCACCGACAACCAGGGCATCGCTATCCCACTTCTGCTTTGTCGATGCACAGTAGCGACAGCTGCTCCCTGCTGTCCGTCGTCCCCCCGCTGCTCTCTCTTGGTGTGCGTGTTGGGTTTCTTCGTTGTTCGTATGTTTGAAGTTTTGTTCGTGGGTTGTTCGTTGGTTGAGTTCGTTGCCGGGGAATCTGTTCGCGTTATTCTTGCTTTTTGCTTCGTCCCGCCATCGTCTCTTAGACAAGTAACTTGTATTTTTTTTTATGTAATACAAGTACTAAATACCACATGTAGTGTAGTTGGGTTCTAGAGACAATTCGTGTGTGAATCCCCTGTTATACATTGTTTCTATTGTGTTGATTCGACCATAGTTGCCTCACGACATATATGACATGAAACAACTAGGAATGACCACTTTTGGATGTATATATGCATGCTATTTTATGATATCGTGTGCTTGATATGTTATTCGTGCTATAACTTGTCGTGGACTTGCAAAATACCCTATACCATGTTGTTTGGACATCTAGTACACTATATTTCATGTTTGGTTACATTTTGGATGAGTTTCGTACGAACTAGTTGATTTTGTGCATGAAGGATATTTTCTGTTTTGCCAGTTTTCCATTTTTGATCAGTATTTTAGACCATATTAAGTTCAGTATATGAATTTTATTTGTGAACATGAACTGTAAAGAATTCTGTCTATTTTCCAACTCTTCTAACAGATTTCAATTTCGTATTACGAGTTGTGAGTTATGTCTATATTACTACAGAGGTGTAGAGAGATTCCAGATTTTGTTTTCTATGAATTCTGAAGAGTAATCTATTTATATCATAATGTTAAAAGTATTATTTTGATCCAATATTTTGTACAATACAACTAGACTTGATTGGGATTAATCCTGAATTTCTGTGGATTTATTTGATGAGTTTTACAAACCGTTCTATGTTTCCAAACAATTACTATACATGCAAAATTTTCATACTGATCAGTAAAAAACCTGATTTTTGACTAATTATACTTACTGTTTGTAAAATATTTGTGAATATGAAAGTTATCCTACCGTGTCTATTTTATCACTCTTTTGGCAGATTTGGATTTGGATTTATGGTTTGTGAGATATTGATATTTTCGTACTGCAGTATTTATAATTCCAGATTTACAAAACTACTGCATCTTGATATTTTCTGATTTATGTTGAATAAACTATTTATATTGAAAAATTATGAAACTTTATATTATGATGCTGCACATATAAGGGAATATCTCTGATTTTTCGTGGATTTAATTAACGAGTTTTCATGCTATTTTCCTGACTTTGAATACAATCTTCCGATTTCTAGCTGAACGTGTTTTCTGGATTGAAATCTGTTTTGAGTTGCGTTTTTGTGAAATACCGTATGACTTATATATACTTTCTAGATTCGACCAAGAGTCTATTTTCCAGATTCTTTGACAGATGCAGATTTGCACTTTTGTAGCAACAGAAATTCCATATTTAGTGCAGTATTGTCTTGCTGTCCTGAACTAGAATTTTCGTTGTTCTATTCTTTTATGAGTTATCTTCACCTATACATGTTTATTCTTCATCCTGTACTTGTTACTTGTTCATGCCATGTTATTCTTACCCTGTTTGAGACACATACATTCTTGTTTGATAATAATAATAAACAATCAAGCCGGGGTTAAAGGGAAAGATCTAATAATGGAAAATACAGAAACGTGTACTCTGAAGGGGATCCACAAATCCTATGTGATGACTTGATACATGATACTTGACACGTGATTACTTGCCACTTGCACGCTTGACACGTGATTACTTTCAACTTGCACAACTTGACACGCGATACATGATACATGATACTTGGTGCTTGGAGCTCGATTACTTGATACTTGTCCCTTAGTACACTACCCTCTATGATCCACTATGAAATCTAAAATGAAATTTTTTGAATGTAGCAACCATGTGATAAAATTTTGGGACGCATGTAGTGCTACCTAGATATTAATAATACAAGACTTGAACATGACAACTTGACACTTGCTACTTGATACTCGTTACTTGTTTACATGATACTTGTTCACTTGACACTTATTACATGCCACTCGCACTTGTTTATCTTGCCATGCTAGTTGTTTTCTTTTGTTAGCATGCTTATTCCATGCTATGTTGTTTACTCCTTTTCTTGTACTTGTGCCTGCACTACAAGCGGCCCGTAACTTGTATTGACAGGAGTTTGTTTTCTTTTTCCTCTTCCTGCAATTGATTAAATTGTAGATTTTGGAGATCAGGTGCCAGATGGTGTAGGTGATATGAGATTCTAGTTGATGGAGATTTTGCTATATCTATTTTTTTGTTGTTGCTTATTTGAACAATTGTACTTGATTACTTGGACAATGTGACCCAGGATTATTGACTTGTTTAAATCTGGTTTATTTGAGATTAATATATTTTGTTTCAAGTAATCCTGTTGGTATTTTGATTCATATATGCATGTGTGGTTGACTTTTCTTACTTCTGACTCTGACTATTCTTGTTAAATGTTGTAAACATCCTGACAACTTATGGATGATGAAAATCATTCGCTGGACTTAGTCACGTATCCGTATTCTGTATTATTCTTTTGGGAAGCGGGGCATGACTGGTTTTTATAGTGGTATCAGATCCCGGTTTGGTTAATGTATTAGTTTAACTTATACATTAGACAAGATTGGCTCGATCTGGGATCGGCTCAACATTACACCGACCATGCATACATAAGTGAATTATAATCAACTTTGATCTAGATGCTAAATGTTTTTGATTTTATACAGACTATGGCTTGTAGAGGTTCTACTTCTTGTCTTCAGGATGATCATCCCGAATTTGAGGCTGTCACCAATGTGTTGGAACGACTGATCAATATGCAGCAGAACTACAGTGACATGGTGATGGCTGCTTCGGAAGCTGCTCGGGTTTTGCCACCTGCTTTGCCGATGCAAGCAACTCTTCCTTCCCGTCCGGGTATAGTCACAGACTGTATGAGGCTGCATCCTGACAGGTTTTTGGGTACTAAGACGCCTTTGGAGGTAGAACAGTGGTTGATCCGGACTGAGCAGTTGCTTTTGGTGGCAAGAGTTGCGGATGCTGACAGAGCGGATGTGGTAGCCATCCAGCTAGTGGATCTGGCTCATATTTGGTGGAGGTCCAAGTCCGAAAGGCTCGGATGACCAATTATTTGGACCACTTTCACTAGGAGCTTCTTGGAGAAGTTCTTCCATAGAAGCACAAGAGTTGTGATGGAGCAACAGTTCTTGTACCTGAAACAGGTTGGTCGTTATTTCTAGTATTGGAATTTTGTTACATTTTGTCCATGCGATGTTGTAACAATAGACTTTCTTGAAACAGGGCTCCAGGTCTGTGGATGAGTATGCAGCTGAATTTACAAGACTTGGCCACTTCGCAGCCGTTCTCATGGCGAATGAAGAGGACAGAGCTCGTTGATTCATATTGGGACTTGAGCGAGACATTAAGGTGCAGCTTGTCTCCCTTCGCTTGCGTACTTATGCTGAGGCTCTCGAGGCAGCTCGAGCTCAGAGCAGGCTCGTGGTGGAATGGTTCCTTCCTAGCAGAATGTTACGCACTCGGTTGTTGCTAGGCCTTCTGGTGGGCCTATTCGGAGGCCTGTCCCAGGGCAGCCCCTTACTCTTCTGCGGTTCCTCAGAGGGTTCGTTTTTGCGACTTTTGCCGACTTCTTGGGCATGAGCGCAAGGACTGCAGGCATCCCAATCGTCGCTATTTTGGATGTGGTGCTGCTAACCATTCAGTGCGGGATTGCCCGTAGTTGGCTCTTCCAGCCAGGGGTCCAGTTCAGCAGGTTGCCCCAGCCTGTGGTTCAGTCAGGCCACCGCTTCCTCGATAGTGCCAGATTGTCGGTCAGAGGACCGCTGCCCCCAGGAGAGGTCAGACTTTCAACCTGACTGCTGTTGATGCTGAGTCAACAGAGGGTGTTGTTACAGGTATATTTTTCTTTTATTATTTTGTTGTTTTGTTGTTTCTCTTTTTCTTCTTTTCTTCTCTCTTTCATTTATTCTTTTATATTTTCTTTCTGCATTGTGTTTTCCTCACCCCTGTTCATCCATTCTTTTTCCCTGTCTCTTTTGATTCTATCTTAGGTGTTGTCCTTGTTTTCTTTTTCTCTGCTCATGTTCTTTTTGATTCCGGAGCAACCCATTCCTTCGTCTCTTCTCGGTTCGTGGCTCGCCATCAGTTGGAGTGCAACTTCATGTCTGAGGCTTGGAACATTGTGACAGGTGGTGGTATTGTCATTTGTTCTAGGGAGTGCAGGCAGTGTCCCGTGGTTATTGGGAATGCAAATTTCAAGGCCAATCTGATTGTAATTGGGAATTCAGGATTCGACGTCATTCTCGGTACGGATTGGTTGGGTGAAACCCACGCCATTATTGATTTTCGTGCCAAGAAAGATGTGTTCCGGATTCCAAATCGCATAGAGTTTAAGTTCCATGCCGGGGAGATGTCCCTTGGCCAAGCTGAGACTGCAGTTGATCAAGAGGTTTGTGCGATGGAATTGCATTCAGACTGTGAGGTTGTGCCTCTAGTAGTGCAGGATTTCCTGGATGTCTTTCCAGAGAAGTTTCCTGGCTTACCCCGTGATAGGGATGTAGAGTTCGGTATTGAAGTTCAGCCTGGTACGACACCGATATCGAAGAGTCCTTACAGGATGGCACCGATTGAGTTAGCAGATCTTAAGGTGCAGATTCAGGAGTTGTTGGATTTGGGGTTCATCAGACCCAGTGTTTCGCCTTGGGGTGCTCCGGTCCTTTTCGTCAACAAAAAGGATGGTAGTTGTCGACTATGCATGGATTATCGGGAACTGAACAATGTTACTGTGAAGAATCGGTATCCATTGCCAAGGATCGATGATTTGTTTGATCAGTTGAGTGGGACTGCTATTTTCTCAAAGTTGGATGTTCATTCTGGGTATCATCAGGTGAAAGTGAATGCGACTGATGTACAGAAGACTGCATTCAGGACCAGATATGGGCACTATGAGTATCTTGTGATACCATTCGGGGTTACGAACGTGCTTGCTGTATTCATGAGTCTTATGAATCAGGTCTTTTCCTAGTTCTTGGATAGGTTTTTCGTGGTCTTCATTGATGACATTCTGGTGTACTCTCGGAATCGGAAAGATCATGCTGAGCATCTTAGGTTGGTTCTGCAGATTGAGAGAGAATCAGCTCTATGGGAAACTCAGCAAGTGTGAGTTTTGGCTCGACAGGGTCACTTTCTTGGGGCACATTATCTCGGGCAATGGTATTTCTGTGGATCCAGCCATGGTTGAGGCTATGAAGGATTGGCCAGTTCCCAAGTCACTTTCAGAGATGCAGAGTTTTCATGGTCTAGCTGGCTATTATCGAAAATTGGTCCAAGATTTTTCGAAGATAGCAGGACCATTGACTAAGCTGACAGGGAAGGATCAGAAGTTTTGTTGGTCTGAGGCTTGTAGTGAGGCTTTCGCTGAGTTGAAGACCAGGTTGACGTCAGCATCAGTGTTGACTATTCCAGATGGTTCAGGCAGATTTGTAGTTCACTGTGATGCTTCTGGTAAGGGTCTTGGAGCAGTTTTGATGCAGAAGGGCAGAGTCATTGCTTATGCATTGAGGCAGTTGAGGGCGCATGAGAAGAACTATCCAACTCATGACTTGGAGTTAGCGGCAGTAATCTTTGCTTTGAAGCTGTGGAGACATTATTTACTTAGGGACCGAGTGGAGATCTTTACAGACCACAAAATTCTCAAGTACGTCTTCACCCAGAAGGAGATAAACATGAGGCAAAGACGTTGGTTGGAACTTATGGCTAATTATGACATCAGTTTGCAATACCATCCTGGTAGAGTGAACTTGGTGCTAGATGATTTGAGCAGGAGACCGACAGTTATGTTCCTAACTCAGCAGAGGGATTTGATTGAACAGATGCAGAGGTTGGAGTTGGATGTGTTGTTGCCGAGTTCTGATCGGAGTTGTTTGGTGCTCTAGCTTCATTCGTCTCTTATTGAACAGATCAAAGAGGCTCAGGCTGGTGATGCGCAGTTGCAAGGTTTTCGAGCTGAGGTTGAGTCTGGTTCTAGAACAGACATGGTTATTCATACTGATGGATCGCTTCGTTTTGGGTCCAGGTTGTGTGTTCCGAAGGGTGAAGTTCGTCAGAGGTTGCTTGAGGAAGCCCACCAGTCGTCGTGTTTTATCCATCCTGGCGGTACTAAGATGTACCAGGATTTGAAGCTTCATTTCTGGTGGCATGGTATGAAGAGGGCTGTGGCTCGGTTTGTTTCTCAGTGTTTGATCTGCCAGCAGGTTAAGGCAGAGCTTCAGAGGACCGCCGGACTTCTTCATCCACTTCCCATTCCGGAGTGCAAGTGGGAGCATATCACTATGGATTTTGTGACCGCTTTGCCGAGGAGTCCTAAGGGTCATAATGCCATTTGGGTGATTGTCAACCGATTGACGAAGAATGCTCACTGCATTCCCTTCCGTGTCTGACAATCTACTGAGAGCCTAGCTGAGAAGTACATGCAAGAAATAATCAGACTTCATGGGGTTCCAGTTAGTATTGTATCCAACAGGGATACGAGATTCAGATCTCAGTTTTGGGAGAGTTTTTAGAGCAGTTTGGGGAGTAAATTAAAGTACAGTACAACTTTTCATCCTCAGACCGATGGACAGTCAGAAGGACCATCCAGATTCTTGAGGACATGTTGCGGTCTTGTATGCTGCAGTTCAGTGGATCATGGGAGGACCATTTGCATCTCGTAGAGTTCTCGTACAATAACAGCTTTCAGGCCAGTCTTAAAGCTGCACCGTTCGAGACACTTTATGGGTGGAAGTGCAGATCACTAGTGTCCTGGGATGATATTGGTGAGAGGAAGTTGTTGGTTCCAGAGTTGATCACCAGGACAGTTGATGTGGTGGTTCAGATCAGGATGCACTTGCAGGCAGCTCAGGATAGGCAGAGGTGATAGGCTGATGTCCATCGGAGAGATTTAGAGTTTGAGGTTGGTGACTGTGTTTTCCTAACGGTATCGCCTTGGCGAGGTGTCATTCGGTTTGGTGGTGGGGGCAAGCTCAGCCCTAGGTTTATTGGACCGTTTGATATTGTGGAGCGAGTAGGCAAGGTGGCCTATCATCTTGCATTGCCGCCAGCTTTATCAGGAGTGCACGATGTTTTCCATGTCTCACAACTCAGGAGATATATTCGAGATGAGAGCCACGTGATCGACTATTCTGAGTTGACCATTCTGCCGGATTTGACTTATGAGATTCCGCCAGTTGCTATTGTGGATCGGCGGGATAAAGTGCTTAAGAACAAGGTCATCAAGCTGGTTCGTGTTTCTTGGAATCCTCACTCACTCGGTGAGTCGACTTGGGAGCTGGAGGAGATTCAGCAGAAGTTTCCTCATCTCTTTTTGTAGCTTTTTGTTTTGTTCTTTCTTTTCTTTTGGGGTTACCCTATGTACCTCTTGTTTGAATTTCGAGGACGAAATGCTTCTTGTTAAGTGGGTAGGTTTTGTAATCCCTGTTTTCAATTTTATGTATTTTGAGTGTATTTTCTTTTCTCGTGTATTTGATTCTTATTGTATCTCTTTTGGACCGTATATTGGATTTTTTTTCTTTAATATATTCATTTTATTGTTTAGTCGTATTTTATTTGATCTTCTTGATCCCATTGTCTCTTTTTGAGTCGCCTCTGTTTGATCGAGCTTTTATTTTGATCCCAATTTTATTGTTCTTGACCTATTTCTTTTACTATTCGTTTTGATACTATATTGTTTATGGGATCCTTTTCTTAGACTTTTTGAACCCCCCCTTTTTTTTGTTGTTGGATATTAAACCCCCAAAAATCATCAGCTATACCCTATTTAACCACTACCCTATAATCCCATTAATAACCCTATAAACCATAAAACCCACATCCATTTTAAACCCTACCCGACCTGTTAGCACCCTGTACCCGTCAGCCGCCTCCTATCTTCTAAAACCTACTCCTTCCCCCCTATACATTTGAACCCATGCATCGTCGTGTGCACCCCCAAGCTTCAGCTGCTACTCCCGATCCCGGTGCTCTCTCTCCCTCTCTCCCCTTGCGCTACCGAACCCCACAGCCAGACCCCTTCCCGAGGTCTCCTCTCCATCCCTCTCCTTCCCCTGCGGTGCCAGCAGCCCCCAGCACTCCCCTCCTCGGCCTCCTGTCGTGCAGCCAGTGCACAGACAGCCAGGGCATCGTTGTCCCTCCTCCGCTTCGCCGACACACAGCAGCGACAGCTGCTCCCCGCTGCCCGTCGTCCCCCAGCCACTCTCTCTTGGTGTGTGTGTTGGGTTTTGTCGTCGTTCGTGTTTTCGAAGTTGTGTTCGTGGGTTGTTCGTTCGTTGAGTTTGTTGCCCGGAAATTCGTTTCCGTTATTCTTGCTCTTTGCTTTGTGCCGTCGTCGTCTCTCAGGAAAGTAACTTGTATTCTTTTCTTTGTGTGATACAAGTAATAAATACCGCCTGTAGTGTAGTTGGGTTCTAGAGACAATTCGTGTGTGAATCTTCTGTTATACATTGTCTCTATTGTGTTGATTCGACCAAATTTGCCTCATGACATACGTGACATGAAACATCTAGGAATGACCACTTTTGGATGTATATATGCATGCTATTTTGTGATATCTTGTGCTTGATATGTAATTCGTGCTATAACTTGTCGTTGACTTGGAAAATACCCTATACCATGTTGTTTGGACATCTAGTACACTATATTGTATGTTTGGTTACGTTTTGGATGAGTTTCGAATGAACTAGTTGATTTTGTGCATGAAGGATATTTTCTATTTTGCCTATTTTCCATTTTTGATCAGTATTTTAGACCCTATTAAGGTCAGTATATAAATTTTATTTGTGAACATGAACTGTAGATAATTCTGTCTATTTTCTAACCCTTCTGACAGATCTCAGTTTCGTTTTACGAGTTGTGAGTTATGCCTATTTTACTACAGAGGTGTATAGAGATTCCAGATTTTGTTTTCTATGAATTCTGAAGAGTAATCTATTTTTATCATAATTTTAAAAGTATTATTTTGATCCAATATTTTGCACAATACAACTATACTTGATTGGGATTAACCCTGAATTTCTGTGGATTTATTTGATGAGTTTGACATGTTTCACCTATACATGTTTATTCCTCATCCTGTACTTGTTACTTGTTCATGCCATGTTATTCTTGTCCTGTTTGAGACATATACATGCTTGTTTGATAATAATAATAAATAATCAAGCCGGGGTTAAAGGGAAAGATCTAATAGTGGAAAATACAGAAACGTGTACTCGGAAGGGGATCCACAGATCCTACGTGATGACTTAATACATGATACTTGACACGTGATTACTCGCCACTTGCACGCTTGACACGTGATTACTTGCCACTTGCACAACTTGACACGTGATACATGATACATGATACTTGGAGCTTGGAGCACGATTACTTGATACTTTTCCCTAAGTACACTGCCCTCTATGATCCACTATGAAATCTAAAACAAAATTGTTTGAATGGAGCAACCATGTGGTAAAATTTTGGGACGCATGAAGTGCTACTAGATAGTAATAATACAAGACTTGAACATGATCACTTGACACTTGCTACTTGATACTCGTTACTTGTTTACATGATACTTGTTCACTTGACACTTGTTACATGCCACTTGCACTTGTTTATCTTGCCATGCTAGTTGTTTTCTTTTGTTATCATGCCTATTCCATGCTATGTTGTTTACCCCTTTTCCTGTACTTGTGCCTGCATTACAAGCGGCCCGTAACTTGCATTGACGGGAGTTTGTTTTCTTTTTCCTCTTCCTGCAATTTATTAAATTGTAGATTTTGGAGATCAGGTGCCAGATGGTGTAGGTGATATGAGATTCTAGTTGCTGGAGATTTTGCTATATCTATTTTTTTCTTGTTGCTTATTTGAACAATTGTACTTGATTACTTGGATTATTATGTATTTAGGCAATGTGACCCAGGATTATTGACTTGTTCAGATCTGGTTTATTTGAGATTAATATATTTTGTTTCAAGTAATCCTGTTGGTATTTTGATTCATATATGCATGTGTGGTTGACTTTTCTTGCTTCCGAATCTTATTATTCTTGTGAAATGTTATAAAGATCCTGAGAGCTTATGGATGATGAAAATTATTCGCTAGGCTTAGTCACGTATCCATATTCTATATTCTCTGGTTCGGAAGCGGGGCGTGACATTACTACTTCCACATTCCTTCTAATTAACATAAATATTTGTAATCAAATTGGAACATAAAAGCATCTACACAAAGTCATACAATAATTATACTAATGATGTGCAATCTACATTCTAGAAAGCTTCTACCTTCATCATACCAATTGAATTAGCAGCTACTCATGTAAAAATATTAAGCATGCATAAATTCTACTAAATTAGAAGTAAACAAGAACGAACACCTCTTTCTTGATGCAAATGTTAGAAAACTCATAGAAAAAATGCTCCAAGCTCCAACACAGAAATTGCCTTTTCCTCTTTTAAGCAAAAACCGAAGCCTCCCTCCTTTGAAAAATCCGAAACTCCTCCTTGTCTTCTCTTTTAATTTTGATTTGATCTATTGAGTGTTGTTCATGTTTAAGGAGGGGGTATTTATAGGGTTATTGTGTGATTGAGATGACTCCCACTACTCAAATAACTCCCCACTTTCTCACACACACTCCCCACTCTCCCCTCTTTCTCTTATTGGCCGGCCAACCTCTTGTGCATAAAGCACGTGCACGTGCACCCAATGTGCACACACTTCTCATATTCTTTTATTAATTGTTATTAAATTAAATGTAGGTGTATGTTACATGACAAGCGTACTAGATTTTTAAATACATATTTAAATGTAGAATTAATCATGGGCCCTAATTTATAATTAATTTTTGAGTGGGCTTAAAAATAGATTTTAGTCCTATTGGGTTTAATTAAAATAAATAACACAAATGTGACAAATAAAATGAGAAGAAAAATGTGCATGACTCTTAGAAAATTTTAGTGAGTAAAATGCATAAAATTTTACGTGCAATGCACGTGCAAAAATATTAAAATTTAATTTTCTGTAATGTTACATTCAATCTCCATTTCCTACCATGATATTTCTACTGCTACGCTTCGGGTGGGTGGGTGTGTGTGTGTGGGGGGGGGGGGGGGGGGGGGGGTTGCTTCAGGTACATCTCGATCCCAACATAAACCACCTAATTTGGTCTGGATCAATCCAGCTATCGCCTCCCAGGCCTCCCTGAAACATCCTTCTCTGCCCGCCTCTTTAGTGGCAACTGCCCCTACTGTTTCATCCTCCCAACCGCTCGTTAATGCATTTGCTACAGTATTTGTAACACCCCAAATTCCAAATAAGACTGAATTTGAAGTTCCACAGGATCTTTACACTTCACTTCGTACAATTTTACAAGGAATTAAATTTTTTTTATACAACAATGTTTACATTAACGCAGCAGAATTATAAATTACAACATAATACATGAATTAAATAACAACTTGAACATTTCTTTAAGCAGCATTCATTCGTAGTCATGTCAATCACTTTATCCTGCGTAGAAACTGTGGGCACGTCAGTTGCATACAACTGATGCTAGGATATAATACATCAATTTCTCTTACTTAGAAAACACACACCTGTCACAAAAAAGCTAAGGGGGGACTATCTTATTGATGTCGTGTGTGAATATGCACTTAGTCCTTAATGCAGTTATTTATATTTAATGACACTAATGCGCACTTGTTCGGGTTCTATACATCCCATACTACATAGATCCGAGGGCAAGCCATTAATCGTTCTTCATCTTGTAGGGTTGATTCCCTCGTCAGGAGTTAAACTACTACTGTAACTACGGTAAGTATCCTAGTTGTTCTATGAGTTACGAGCCCATATCCATACATCCTAGAGAGAATCCCATGTCATGACATGATGCATCATGCAGCCATCCTATGGACAATTCGCCTCCGCCATGGATCGATGGCACTACGTAGTCACCAAACACCCCACAAGCGTCGCCACGGTCCCGATATTCTGGAGAAGTATCCACTCCTTGACATGACACATCATGTGGACATCCTGTGAATACTTGCACACTGTAGATCCGAGGCCCTCATACTTGCGTTTTTCTCTTACTTTCATCACATCTTCACTATGTGTCTAATCCTTAGATACTTGAAGCAAGAGAAAAATTTACACTCTAGAATTAGCGTTACCTCTACATCGGTCTTAAACATTAACCATGATCCAATCTTGGTCTTTTATCATCACATTTTTCTTTCAAAATTTCATTCATGTCGATGTAAGGACTTAACTAAAACTCTAGTCTCAATTCTCTTTTCATGTTCATTAAGTGAGTGTATTCATATTCACAAATTCCATATTTCATCATGTTTCTTTTACTTCATTTTCCATACATATTTGCATAGATTTTAAACAACAATCTCATATTTAATCATACTCAATTTTTCCATATCGAAAATCCCATTTTAATCTCTACACAAAATTTCTCTATATTCAAAAAATGTTTGTTGTCTTCAATTACAAAAAAATCATATTAGAAGAAACTTTATTAATTCTTTCTTCTAAAAAATTTCTTCTAATTCTCATTATAATAGGTCAAATATTGTAGAAATAATTTTCATGAAGTCTAGATATTTTTAGAAGAATTCTAATAATTTTTCTCAATTTTTTTAAACACTTAAGAATATTCAAAAATGAAATAAGTTAAAAAAAATTCAAAACCCACAATAAAAGGTCAAAGGCCGGATTTGAACCAAGGTCAAACCCTCCCACCAATGAACAGTAACCGACCAAAAATCGCACCGGAGAACCAGTAAGTCCAAGAGTGAATAACTGTTATAATGGGAACCTAAATTATATTTAAGACCTGACTTTCGGATTTGAATTAAAATCGAATTTTAGAAAAACAGAGTCTCTTGGGAGACTCGAACCAAAGACCAAATGCTCCGCTCAGCTACAGTAATGCACCCAAAGCACACCCGAAGACCAATAGGTCTGAGTGACTAATCGGTATAAGAATCGATTAAAAAGTTTTTGTATAAACTTCACTGAATCTAGTTCTTCTTTCAGCAAACTCGATTTTGCTCAATTTACTTGTACTGATAAAAATCTAGATCTTTTCCAGAATATTATTTCTTTGAAAAACAGTAACTTATATTTTCTTAGATTGTCAAAAAAACTCATTTTTACACATAGTAGACTATTTCTCTTTTGTTCTTTTAAAAAATGGATCATGGATACATTTTCAACATAGAAAAATTTCTTTTTAGATGAATTTCTTATCAACATATTCCCCTTTCATTCACAATGTGTTCATACAATTTTTTTCTCATTCTTTAACAAAATCAAACTCTTAAATTAGTCTTATTTTTTACAAAACTAATCTTTTTCTTATGTTTCAGGGAGACAACATAGATGATAATATAGTGAATATAATGTTATTCATAAAATGCAATTAAAACACACTTATTTCAACTAATCTATTTATCTCACAATCCATAGACAATATTTTGCATTCTACAATTCATTCATAAGTGCAATTTTCACATATTGTATTCTACAACTCATTCATAAGCACAATTTTCATATAATCATGTTTCATCAATTCAAATGTATTCTAGCATGAAAACATATTAACAAAACATCATAACAATTCTTATTTAACACATTTCAATTCATTTTACTAGCTTTTTCATGTAGATGAACTAGAGTTTCTTTTGTTACTAGTCTCTTCAAACAAGCATAATGCAACTTTTCCTACTTGTTTCTAACATATTCACAATTTCAAATCCTAGCATGACATCTATGTTAGAAGTTTGTGAAATCACCCACCTTTTGATGAAATAAATGGAAAAACTCCTAAAGAACTCTTTGAATGCACAATTAGCTCCCTTCTCCTCCTTGCTAGTGTGAACTCGAGCCTCCTCCTAGAAGTGCCACTGAGCTCCTTCCTCCTCTTGATGTTTGGCCGGTCACCCAAGTACAAGAGCACACAAATACATAACTCTCAATCTTTTTCTCACACAATTCTTTCTTTTCCTCACACTTGTTTCTTTTCTTCTCTCTTGAAAATATTTCTAATGCAAGTCATGAAGAAGATAAGGGAGGGGTATTTATACATAACGCAAGCTCAAATGGAGGGGTGAGATGAGTTTAGATGAAAGGCTAGGATGCATTTGGGAGTTAGAAGAACTACCCACCATCACATAACCACCTCACCACTCTCTCCATCTCTCCCACTCCAAGACCAAATCCGACCACCCCTTCTTATGCATTTCCACGTGCTTGGGCAAAGCACGTGTCACACTAAGCATACTACAAATTACTTTGTACATTAAATTGTTAATTTATTTATTACTTGATCAAGTCCACACTACAAGTTGTATTAATTATTATTAAAATTAACTAGTGGGCCAATTAGGTGGGCTAGAATTCATGGCCTCTCTAGTTAAATTAATTAATTTATCTAAGTGGGCTAGAATTAGACTATTAGGCCTAGAGATTAAAATAGGCTTTAATTTATAAGAGAAGAAAGGTTTATTCATGAAATATGAATACTTTTTAAAGCTAAAAATTCACATATTAAAAAGCACGTGCAAGACACGTGAAACTAAAAGAAAACTTCATATTGATTATTGAAAAATTTAGGATGTTACAGTATTTGCTACTCCGTCTAAGCAATTGCATATATCCTCTCTAACGGCCCCTCCTATCCTTGTTCCTCATCGGTTAATAATTCCTAACTTGCTTGGAGCATTAAACCCCACTATTCTTCGGACTGGGATAAATACATTTATTATGTTCAAGCTTCTTCGGCTTGAAGCCAGCTACTGTCATCTCCAATCCCAAATGGTCTGAAAATTATGATAAACTTGCGACTGCCTCTTGGATTGAGTTTGACAATCTGTTGTTGGAGGAGGAAAAAGAGCTCTCTAACCCGTCTTCAAGGTGCAAGGTACTTTTTTTTCCCCTCCCGATTCTTATTCATTTTATTTTTTGTACCTAGATGATGTGGTTTTTTCTTATGCTTTCTGGGGTTACCCCAATTTTATGTTACAACATATTAGTTCACATTATTTTCATGTGCACTTGGTTAATTCTCCCACATCCTCTCGTATTCTCATCCATTCTTCCTTAGGACACTTCTTCTCTTGTCCTATGGATATTCCATCTACTCGAATAGATTCTCCACTTCCCATTCATAGTTCTCCATTAATCAATGAGGCTGACCCCGATCAATGATGTTACTTCCAGAAATGGGGATGACCCCGATCTATGTCCTAGTAACTCTTTTATACCTCAATCAGTCTCTAAACGTAGATACTCCAAGAAGCAATATCATTCTCCCCTAATAAGAGCTAGTGCTCAAATTAGAGCTAAAAAAGATGGGAACTTATTCTCCTCCTCCTCCAAGGCTTCGTTAGCCGCACAAATTAGGAATCTCGAGATTCCACTGATCCCTTCACTTCACAATACCAATGAACCTCTTGGTTCCATCTATCAAGTCCACTTTGATTCTCTTTCCAACCAGGACATGTTGGAGATAGCCTCTCGTATGGGTTTTATTTTTGAACCTTCATGTCCTAATTCTATCGACTCTATTCGGGCTTCTAAACTTGCTAGACTTGGTGCTAAATCTAATCATTATGATTAATGTGTCTTGGAATATTCGTGGTTTAGGTAGCTATCACAAACAAGAAGCTATCTCTTAGTTGATCTCATGGATTCGTTGTGATATTATTTCCATCCAAGAATCTAAAATCGACTCTATTTTCCCATCTTTAACTCATGCCCTTGGTGGAAGGTTAATCTCCCAGTGGATTAGCCTTGATGCTATCCAGTCTTGGGGGGGGGATCCTTCAGGGTTTTAATGCAGTTTCTTTCAAGTTAGTCTCAGTTGATCACTTTAAATTCTTTCTAATTACTTCCTTTGACTGGTTTGAATTTAATTGTGCTCTTACCATAGTGTCAGTTTATGGTCCTTCGACATCTGACGACCGTTGTGAATTCTGGAATGAATTCAATTCATTTGCTAGCTCTATCAATGGATTCTAGATTTTTTTTGGTGACTTTAATCTTACGAGATTTTGTCATGAAAGACTCGACAATTATTCCAGCCGTAGAGATTCTCAAGCCTTCAATGCCTGCATTCAGAATCTTGATGTGGTTGACTTACTGATTAATGGTAGATCATTTACTTGGTCCAACATGCACCTTCTTCTATTTATGGCTAAATTAGACCAGTTCTTGGTTTCACAAGACTGGTTCTCCTTCTTCCCTAATTCTTTTGTCCAAAATATCCGAATCCTCGTTCTGATCATGTGCCTATCATTCTTCACTCCAATTTTAACTTCTCCAGACCTTAGAAATTTCGATTTGAGAAATTCTGGTTGGAAGATCAGATCTTTGTTAATCTCATTATTCACTGTCTTTCGTCAGTGGTTGGGTCACATAGCCTTGGCCGCATTCTTCTTAAACTGTATGATGATAAACATGGGTGTAAAATTTGGTGTAAAGATATATTTGGTAATTCTACAACGCTCAAGGAATTCTTCCTTGCTTGGTCCCGAATATGATTGGGGCTAATAAGGTCTCTTTTTTTAGACCAATTACCCCTCTTAATGCCCTCTTCAAAATCATTATGAAGGTTCTATCTAACCATCTTAACTCGGTTATCTCCCCTTTGATTGACCCTGCCCAATCAGGTTTCAGTAAAGACCATTCATTTTAGATAGTGTGGCTTGTACCCAAGAAGTTATCTCAGGTTGCCACCAATCGAATACTGAAGGTATCCTCTTGAAGTTAGATTTCGAGAAAGCCGATGACAAAGTTGATTGAGATTTCCTTTTATACATTCTTTTACATCGTAGTTTTGGGCTTAGATGCATTTCTTGGATCAAAGCCACTCTCTTCTCTGGAACTTCATCGGTTATCGTTAATGGTATTGAAGGTCACAATTTAAATGTAAAAGAGGCCTTTGCCATGGAGATCCTATCTCGCATCTTCTTTTCTCTCTGGTCGCTGATGTTTTCAGCAAGATTCTTCTCAAAGCTCCGGGAGCTAATATCATCGAAGGGCTGGGGGACTTTCGTGGTTTTAGAGGGGTTCTTAACCTCCAATATGCTGACGATACTATTATCTTTGCAAAATCCGATAGTCCCTTTCTTTGAAACTTGAAATTCCTTCTGTGTATCTTCAAACATGCTTCGAGATTATCCATTAAAATTTCATAAGACTTCGGTCTTATGGCTGGGTAGGATAGATGACTGCCAAACTGAGATTGCAATTTTTTTAAATTGCTCTACCGGTTCCTTCCCTATCTCATTTCTTTGTATTCCCTTATGTTGGGGTAAGCTTCATAAACAAGACTGGTTTCCAATGATTGATAAGGTGGAATCGATTCTTAATGCCGGGTCAGGTCGTCAGATGTCTAGAGGTCATTGTTTGATTCTTATAAATTATGTCCTTTCATCTATCCCTCTTTATAAGATGTCCTTCATTTATGTTCCATCATGGGTTATCAAGCGGATTTGTCGGATTAGGCAGATTTTTTTTCTGGTTGGGTTCTTCTGTTTTACAGATTGGTAAACACCTTTGTAAGTAGAACCTTTTATGCAAATCCAAGCATGAAGGCGGTATTGGTATCCTTAACCTCAGACATCAGAACCTTGCCTTCCTCGGGAAGTGGCTATGGAAAGCTCTTAAGCAAAATGAGTTGGCATGGTCCCACCTCGTGATCCACAAGTACCACATACATCACAGTCTTTGGGGGTTTCACCTTTCTTTATCAACTCTTGCCTCCTCATTTTGCAAAGTTGTGGAAGGTGGTCGCCCTTTTCAAATGCGGGATTTCTAGAACTTGTGGTGATGGTACCACAGTTAGATTCTGGTCTGATTTATGGATTGACAATCTTTCGGTCACCTCAAATGTTCCTGCCCTTTTTCATATTGCTTCCAACCCTCTTGCATTAGTGGAGAATTATTTTATTTGCCATGACAATGTTAGAGATTGACACATCACATTCCAGAGAACTTTACCGATTGCTCTTTACCCCAATTAATTCAATTTACTCCTTTTATTAATATCCCATCAGTGGCATCTAAAAGATGATTTTTTATATCGTTGGACTAGCTCAGGTTCCTATTCGGTTAAATCTTGTTGTAACTTTCTCAATTATGAGAGGTGTTATTGCACATTTTTATCACTATACCTCAAAGTGTACTAACCCGCTTAAAGCCCGTATCCTCACTTGGCTTACTATCCATAATAAACTGCTCACAATGTATAATCTTAAAAAAATGAGTTTAGCTATGGGTCAAAATGTGTTTTTTGTCTGACTAGCCATGAGGATACTTGCAATTTATTTATTAATTGCTCTTACATTCATCTGTTATGGACCATTTGTAAGAGATGTTGGCATGTTCATGGAATGCCAGGTTTCGTGTCGTCTTGGTGGAATACATGGAGAATTCAGCAGATCATGAATCCTTTTGATTTTCATGGGATTTAACCATGATGGTGCTTATTTGGACCATCTGAAATGAAAAAAATAATAGAATATTCAACGGTTCGACATGATCCATTAATTGTTTGATTGATGATCTCCTATATTTCACCAACTTCTGGGCTCAGACTCTTCCTCCTATCAAATTGGCTAAGTTACACTTAGCCAATCTGATCTTCGCAGCCAACAATTTCTTGCACTCGCATTAATATTTCTTCATATTTTTTTGCTTATCTGGTTGCAATATTTATCTTATTATCTCTGATGATATTTTATTATGCCTTGCATTGCTAGGCTGATGCTATTTTGGAAGTTATCGTCATATTTTAGCTTCCAACTTTTCTCTCTTTTGAGTGCAGGTTATCTGTAACGCCCCGAATTCCAAAATACGCTGAATTCGAGATTCCACGGGATCTTTACACTTCATTTAGTACAATTTTACAAGAAAATTAAAACCTTTTGCTTTACATCAGAGTTCATGAAAACTTTACACTTTACATTTTACAGCGGAAGCAAATTTACAACATTTAAATAAATATACATCAACATTTGAATAATCAACATTTGAATAATCTCTAAGCATCTGTGCTTCTTTAATCTTTACCATGTCATTTACCCTGCATACAAAACTGTGGGTACGTCAGTTTATTCGTATAACTCAGCCATCCTCTCTATGCCAGAAATAGTATAACTCATTTTCCATATTTAACAAACACAAACTTGTCACATATCAAACTAAAGGGAATACCCTAATGATGTCGTGTTGTGATTGTGCACTTAGTCCTTAATGCAGTTATTTATATTATATGACACTAATGCACACTTGTTCGGATTCTATGTATCCCATACTACATAGGTCCGAGGGCAAGCCTCTTAATAGTTCTTCATCTTTGTAGGGTTCAATCCCTCGTCATGTCTTAATCTACTACTGTAACTACGGTGAGTATCCTAGATGATCTATGAGTACAAGCTCGTGTACAGAAAACCTGGAGGGGAATCCCACGCCATGTCTTGACTCATCAAGCATGCATTCTGTGGCAATTCAGCCTCCTTCATGGCACACGATCCTCTTGCAGTCACCAAACATCCCGTAAGTGTTGCTAAAGTCCGATCATTACTGAGTAGTGCCCACGCCATGTCTTGACTCATCAAGCATGCATTCTGTGGCTCACACCCGCACCGTAAACCCTAGCTCTCATATTTGTGTTTTTCTCTCACTTTCATCACATCTCCACTATGTACTAATCCTTAGTTTTTATTAGAATCATGAACAAAATCAAAGCTCTAGAGTTAGTCTCTCCACTAAACCGAACTTATTCATTCATTCAAACATGACCAACCTTGGTCTTTCATTTCAAATTTCATTTCATTTCTTTCCAATTGCCGGGGGAGACTTAGCTACTCTTTTGTTTCAATTCCAATTCACAATTTCCAAAATTGAGCGTTTCCAGCTCATAAGCTCATCTTCATAATCATAACAGATTTTCTTTTTCAATAGCATGATTTCTAATTTATTCATGAGTCCATAGCCATACATGGAATTCAATTATTCCTTATATATTTCATCAAATATCAATTCCACATTAAAATCACATCACGAAATGAATATTCACATTTCATAATTTTCATACTATTCTCCAATGAGAATAATTCACGTCACATCACTACATATAATTTCTTTCTTATTCATATTTCTTTTCTAACACTTTACTTCAAATTCTTTTGCGAATTATAACCTCCACAAAATATAATTGTAGAACCATAGTTCTAATTATACATTTATTCTCAAAACATACTCCATTTCATGTAAATAATTCCCAAATTATTTTTCATAAATCCCACATATTTTTAGGATAATAATCATATTTTTTTCATAATTTTTCAATCATCAAAACACCCAAAAAAATATTTTTCCCACAACATAAACACAGACCGAAGCCAAGGATCGAACCCACAACCACAGGGAAACCAACCGAAGGCACAGACCACTAGGCCGAACGTGCTAGGCATTATAAAGAATGGCTGAGAGCATTAAATGCTCTCGATTGCAGTTACTTTATTTTTCAAAAATACAAAACAAAATTATGGTGCTAAGGGGATTCGAACCAGCAACCCATGAGACACCGAACCCACTGTAGCAATTTAAGAGCATTCCAACCACTTGAGCTATGCGCTCAGGTTGTCATAGTTCAACCCGTAATATAATTAAATCGATTCTCTCTGTTAAGTAAAACATTTCGATGTTCTACAAGCTCTCATTTCATTTTACTCTTACTAAACTTGCTGTAAAAATTCCAGATTAATTATTCCCATCATAAATTATACTCCAGTATATTAAAATAATTTTTTTCAATAATTAAACACACATTTTCCATATAATTTGGTTAAATCATAGGCTACCATTAACACATTTCTTCTTTCGACATTTCTTATCAAATTTTTAACATCACAATCTCTTTCTTAACGATCTTTATATCAACTCTCTGTTTTTAATTATTTCACAAACCCCCAAATTATATTTGTAAGTCATTCATACAACATTATCAAAATAGTCCATTTAAGCACATAAAGCGACATTGTCAATCTACTAATTCTTGCATATACTTTTAATGTTAATAATGAAGTTTTCTTCATACAATCCATGGCTATAATCAATTCACACACAACTTAAATTTAATGATAGAACCACATACAATTTGCATATCAACATTTCAATCAATCAATAGGTTATTTTTCCAATTAAAATGTACTCTTATTAATCTTTTTCATGCATCATTCTTTAAATTCAAATCTAGCATGCTTCCTAATTAGAAATACGGAAAATTACCTACCTTGATTGGAGAGAAGTACAATTAGCAACACCTCCTAAACAAATGTCCTTGCCAAGAGAGCGGTCCTCCTCCTCGTCGACGCGCACACAAGCTCCAAGATGTCAAACCCGAGCACCTCTTGATTGCCGGCCTCTCCTCTTCTTGATGCAAGCACAAATTTCCCACACAACTCTCAATCTTTTAACTCACTTACAAACTACTAGTAATGTATTTTAAACTATAGGTTTGGAGGAATAATTAGTACAACAATAACTAAGCTAGGGGGGGGGGGGGGTATTTATACTAAAAATTTAGGAAAATGGAAGGCTAGGATTGAAGTAGGAGTTAGGATTAAAAGGCTAGGATTCAAGGAGGAGTTACAATAACCAACCATGATCAAGTAACCATCACCCATGACTCCACTCAAAAATTTCTATTTCCCTCCAAAAGATCAAAACCGGCCATGCCTATGCATGTGGATTGTACGTGCAATGCACGTGCATGCAACTTGTCACCATTTAAAAATTGTACATTATATTTTACATAAAAATAATCTTTAAAATGTGTTCTACATTACAAGTTGTATTAAAAATAAAAATAGTTCATGGGCTTTAGTTTATGGGCCAAAATAACAATTATAAAAAGATAACAAATAAATTAGATTTGGGCTTTTAAAAAGAAAGGCTTTTGTCTATTTGAAAAAGGGCCTTTATATAAAAATAATTAAAGGGCACACATTTATATACATATACTCATCATGAAGAAAATAATCATAAGATTTAATTCTACCAAAAAAAATATTGCACGTGCACACTACGTGCAAAATAAATAAATAATTTTCATAAATGAAAATCGGGGCATTACATTATCTTTCTTGGCCTTCTACTTATATTTTGTAGGTGGACTTTCTCCCTCTCTTTTGCTAGGCTACTGTAGCTTGGACTTGGGAGATTTTGTCACTCGGTCCCTGTTTGTGTTTCTTCCCCTTATCTATCTATGTTTCATCTTTGTCGTATGTGTTTAGAGTTTCCTACTTTATATGTATTTCTCCTCTGTGCTATGTCACGGTTCTTGCTCTGCTTATGTGCTACTCTTACTAATTTAGTTGTGTTTTATTGCCCATCCTGTTCATTTTGAGCTAGTCTGTGTGTAATGCCCCAGAATTTAAATATTTTATTTTAAATTAATAAATAATTTTAAATCAATTTATTTAATTATTTTGAATTTTTGTAAAATTAATGTTTTTCAAACGTGCAAAACACGTGCAATAATTTGAGGTGCAAATTTCCACTTTTCAATTGCTGAATAAATTTCCTATTTATAATTGAGTATATTCTAAATTTTGAGATTTTTTTGAATAAAGAAACTATTTTTGTAAATACTTTGAAAGAAAATGGTTTTTGCGAAAAATGTTGTTTGGAGGTAAATTCGAATTCAAATTTTGGTTGGGCTATTTTGGTAGGCCAGTTTTGATAGGAGAGAGATTGGGGGGAGATATTTTATCCCTCTATTTTGATTTGATTTGATTGTATTGAGTATATATATATATATATATATACGCAATTTTGAGATTGTTGGGGACATTATTGAAATTGTTCTTCCTGAAAAATAAGAAGTCAGAAAATTTATTTGGAAAATCTAATCTTTATTAGTAGATAATAATTCTAAATTTTCTGGATTTTTCTAAACAAAGGAAATTATTTTTGTAAATTTCGAAAGAAAAGTGGTTTTTTGTAAAAAGTTGTTGGAGGTGAAATTTGATTTTTTTTTTTTGATAGAATACATTTAGGGCCGACTAATCATTAGAATGCTCTAATAAATTAGATCTTATCCATATTTAGTAGATTTTAATTGATTTAATTAAATAAATATGTATTTATGCAATTTTGGGATTGTTGGGGGACTAAATTGCAAAACTGAGATAAAACCCTAGATGTGCAGCTGGCTTATAATAGAGAGCAACCATCTATCTATTTTGGAACACAAAAAATAATAATAAATAAATATATCATCCACTTTTAATTTTTTTACCCCTATTTTTTTTTGGAGTTCGAGACTTGGATTCTTGGATTTTCGAAAGGAGGATGTGGGTTTTTCTTCTTATTAATATTGTTCTTCATTGATCTTCGTTGAGGTGGGTGGTACTTCTCATCTCTTGATTTGTTATATAATTGTAGAATATGATGATGATTGATCAAGTATGGTATATATTAAGAGCTTGAATGATTACAAAATTTGATGCAGATCTATAAATCTCAATGAATAAGTAGTCAAATAACTTCTTCATGAATAAGAACCCAAATTGAGATGTGGTTATCATTTATAAATGTTTATTGATATTAGAGATTGGTGATGCATAAAAGAACTTGTTTTGATCCACACAAAAAATGCTTGTATGATCATGGAGTTTATAATAGTTGATGGGTATTTGTTATGAAAATTTATAGACCATTGAATACACAGAAATTCATTGCTTGATTGATTAAAATGTTACAATTTTTATAAGAGAATTCGCTGTTTTGATTATAATTAATTTTATGTTCTAGATTCTAGATTTTTGATGGTTGTATGATGATGGAATGTGTATTAAATATTGGGTTTTAATATTATGACTTAGAGATTTTCGTGAACATACAAATACAAATTTTTAATTGACAATGGTCCAATTTGGGGTCTATAAAATTGATTAATGATCATGGATTTAACTTGTAAATGATGGGGATTTGAGGAAATAATTAGAATTTATTGTATGCTATTAAATTCATGATTGATTAAACTTAAAGTTGAGATTTTCCATGTTTATTCTTTTTTTTTTAATTTTTGAATTTTTTTTCAAGTTTAACATTAGGGTTTGAATAATTGTTGTATGGTTGAATTTGAGTATGTGGATTTCGGGCTCACTGTTTATGAGGTGAATAGTAATCCAAGTTATTGTATTAGGGTTTGGAGTTATAGGGTTTCGGGTTTGTATAGGACCAAGGGTCTGTACTGTACTTGGAGTTATATGATGAATCCAATACTATTCACATTTAGGAGCAATAATCTTACTGCAATTGGACATTTAAATGCTCTGTATGTGATATTTTACTCTTAATTTCTCTTTTCCGTAGGAAACAGCCTAAAGCAGCAAAACGAAGCAGATTCAGGATTTTGAGGATGGTACACCGAAAGTGCAGGGTATAAGTCGACTGGTGTTTCCAACAGGCGACTGGACAGAGAGGGTGACGACGCTCGGCACAGTCGACTTACTCCAGAGACAGTCGGCTTGACTGGTGATCATGAATCTACAGAAGTTTCGGCACAGTCGACTTACTCCCAAACCAGTCGACTGGTATTCAGCCAAGTTAGAAGATAAGAACATATGAAGATGCATCCTCATCCAAATCCGAAGCAAGATTAAATTATCCAAACCCAGGTGTAAAAAGATAGGATTGCAATCTGCAGACGTGGGCAAAAGAAGTATAAGAAGGCTGGGAATAAGAAGTTGAAAAGAGGAGGGGAATCTCTGAATCATCAATCATCAACCACAAGCATTGTTCTCTCAGAAATCAAAGAAAGAAGGAGATCAAGTACACTAAAGGGACGAGCCAGTCGACTGAGTGACAGACAGTCGACTTATCTGGCCGAACATCATCAGTTTATTTCTTCTCTTCCTAGTTTTTTTTATTTTAATCATGTATTCGAAACTGTTAGTCAATAAAAGTCTTATTATGTGGAACTAATTTCATAGTTGGGTAGATTGAAATCGTAGTCATGTAATGCTAAATTCTTCTGAATGCTTCTCTAGTACTTATTGATTGAACCTGATTGAATTGGTATAGATTTATAATAATCAAACTTATTCAGAAGTTCTAAGAGCAGTCGACTGAGAGTGACAGCAAGTCGACTGCCATACAGAACCTGAGATTATCAAGTTTGCATATTATAAAACTGAATCTGTTATATGAGTATAGAGACGATCCGTATCTCGTGCTCATAACTTGTAACACAGGAATCTTTAGGGGTTCTTGGTTTAATCAACTTGAAGGATCTAGATCTGATACCAATTTCTAGAACTTCGAGTGTTTGTTCGTTTCCATTGTTCCTATGTTTTCCTTAAGTGCAACTTAGTAGATACCATGCTAAATACTTAAGGAAAGAAACGAATTAGAGTAGATACCATGCCTAATTCTTGGCTTAGGGAAACAATAACTTTAAGGAGTAGATACCATGCCCTTAAAGGAACGAACATGAGTAATTAGAGTAGTATAGAAGGTGACTTAGCATTATTGACTATAGGTGGAGATCAAAGCCTAACTACTTAATAGACATTTGTGATTCAGAACTACTTGATCTAGTCATTCCTTTTAGAACAACACTTTAACATTCTTATTTTTGGTTTTATTGGTTAGTAAGTTAATTTCTACAATCTCTGTGGGATCGACCCTTGCTTGTCACTACGCTTCTAATAACGATTCGTACACTTGCGAGGTTTTTAATTTGTGTCTAGTTGATCTATATATTTAGATCATCTAGATTGCACAACAAGTTTTTGGCGCCGTTGCCGGGGATTGTTTAGTATTTTAACTTACAAATCAGTAAAATAGTTTTCAATGTTCTTTTCTTTTATTAATAAATATTTTTCTTTTAGGTTACAGGATTCTGGTGAATGCACGGGAGACGATCACTTCGTCCAGAGCTACTACCCATTGACGCAGAAACAGAACGCACATTGCATAGACTAGGTCGGCTGTATGCAACAAAGCAGTCGACTGGTGCACGGAACAAGTCGACTGCACAGAGACCCAATTCACAAGCAACAATGGCTGAGGAAGTACCAAATCGAGTACCAATGCTGGATAAATTCACGCCTAAGAATTTTGAGCAACCTTCCTGCATTGCTTATCAACCTAATGTCACAGGGAATATGCATCTATCTCCCCAATTACTTAGCATGGTTCCCCACTTTAGTGGCAAACTAGACGAGGAGCCTCACCTCCATCTGCAAGACTTCTTTGATCTTTGCAGAACACAAAGCGTCCAAGGGCTTACCCCTGAACAAATCAGGTTAATCTTGTTTCCATTCTCTTTAAAACTTAATGCTAAATTATGGTATAATTCTTTGGAACCAGGATCAATTAATTCATGGGAGCAATTAGTAACAAAATTCTTGAAAGACTTCTTTCCAGCCCAGAAAACCAAACAACTGAAAAGGGAGATTCAACTCTTCCAACAAAAAGATGGAGATTTATTCTTCGAAACATGGAAGGACTTCAAGAACAAGCTTCTCAAGTGTCCTACGCACAACATGCCTAAAGATGATCAGGTACAAGCATTTTATGAGGGTTTAAATGATACTAACAAGGCAATTGTGGATTCAGCTTGCAACGGGATCTTGATGAGGAAAAGTGGTGAGGAGGCCATCGAACTATTTGAAGAACTCAGTGATAACTCACAGCAATTCTCAACAAGAGGAAGAGGCATTTCTAAAAAACAGGGAGTTTACGAAATTTCTGGTAGTAATTGCATACAATTAGAAATGGTAAACATGAACAAAAAAATTGATATGCTTGTTAATACAATGACGACAATGGGCGGTGTAAAAAATCAAACAAAAGAAATTTGTGCAATTTGTTCTCATTTTGATCATACAACTGACACATGTCCCATGTCTTCTTTCACAAATCAGGAGCATGCAAACTATGTGGGACAAGGAGTGTTTCCACCAAAGAACAACCCCTTCTCGAACACATACAACCCAGGGTGGAGGAACCATCCAAATTTCTTATGGAGCAACAATCAAGGCACTTAATCTTCGCAAGGACAAGCACGGAACTTCCAGATGGGAAGTAGGGTATGATCGGCCAAGTCAAGAACAGAAGAAGTTGGATTTTGAATCCACTGTTCTTCAATTGCTCCAACAACAACATCAAACAAGCAACCAACAAAGGCAGGCAATTCAGAAATTGGAAACCCAAATCGGTCAAATCGCAAAGGAGTTGAGTGAAAGAAAGGCAGGAGAACTCACATCACAAACTATACCAAACCCTAGAGGCCAAGAACAACTCAAATCAGTAACAACCCTAAGAAATGGTAAGATAATTGACAGCAAGGTTGGAACACACGCCGACGAATCAGATACACAACCATCAAAAGCTTTGGGATCTAACAAGGTAAGTGAAAAAGAAAGGACAGTTTTGCCACCATTCCCTTAAAGGTTAGTCAAGCAAAAGAAAGAACAACATTTATTTGATATCTTTGAAACTCTCAGAAAGGTAGAAATTAATATCCCCCTACTTGATGCTATTAAACAAATTCCTTCTTATGCTAAATTTTTGAAAGAATGTTGTACTCACAAAAGAACATTTCAGGTTAGGGAGGACGTGGCTTTGACAGAGGAAGTGAGCGCCGTTTTGTTAAGGAAATTACCTCCTAAACTGAAGGACCCAGGTAGTTTTACCATTCCTTGCAGAGTTGGTGAGCACTTCTTTGAAAAGGCACTGCTAGACTTGGGGGCAAGCATCAATCTTCTTCCTTACTCTGTGTACGAAAAGCTAGGATTGGGGGAACTCAAACCAACATCCATCACATTGCAGTTGGCTGATCGCAGCATCAGAAGACCTAGAGGTATTTTGGAAGATGTCCTAGTTCAGGTAATTGATTTCATTTTGCCTGCAGATTTTGTTGTGTTGGATGTGGAGGACTCTTCAATGCCATCTTCTTTACCGATCATTTTAGGTAGGCCCTTTATGAGTACAGCCGATATAAAAATTTGTGTTAAAAAGGGCACTATAAGTATGAAAATAAATGGAGAAAAGGTTGAATTTAAAATGTTTGATGCACTGAAATTACCACATGATGATCATGAATGTTATAATATTGATGTGGTACAGGAGATTGTTGATCAAACATTTCAGGTACATAGCATTGAACCACTACAAGCCGCAATTACACAATCTCTAACATTGTCTCATGTTGAATAGGAATACGATGACTGGAGGATTGCAGAGACCGTACATTATCTTGAAACTCCAAAATCATATTCAGGTAAGCTTGCACCTGCATTTGAAAATCTTGTGTCTGATAACACTTCTGTTTCCTCCATGCCAGTCGACTGGTCTTGTGACCAGTCGACTGTTACCAGGACACCCGACGTGGAGCTTAAGCCGTTGCCTAAACATTTGAAGCACGCATATTTGGGTGAGAACCAGACGCTACCTGTGATAGTTGCTACAAACTTGAGTGCGCAAGAAGAAGATAAGCTGCTGAGGGTACTGCGAGAACACAAGGGTGCAATAGGATGGACCATTGCAGACATCAAGGGAATAAGTCCATCCAAATGCATGCACAAAATACTTCTTGAAGACAATGCAAAACCTAGCAGGGAAGCACAGAGAAGGCTTAATCCACACATGAAGGAAGTGGTAAGAACAGAGGTCTTGAAGCTACTAGATGTTGGCATCATTTACCCTATCTCAGACAGCAAATGGGTGAGCCCTATACATGTAGTGCCTAAGAAAAGTGGAGTCACAGTGGTGAAGAATGAAGAGAATGAGCTTACCCCTACGAGAGTGACCACAGGATGGAGGGTATGCACTGACTACAGGAAGCTGAATAACGAAACCAGGAAAGATCACTTTCCTCTTCCTTTTATTGATCAAATGTTAGAAAGATTAGCAGGATATAGTCATTATTGTTTTTTAGATGGTTATAGTGGCTATAATCAAATTGCTATTGCTCCAGAAGATCAAGAAAAGACCACTTTTACATGCCCTTTTGGTACTTTTGCATACAGGAGGATGCCCTTTGGACTGTGCAACGCACCAGCTACATTTCAGAGATGCATGATGAGTATATTTTCAGACATGGTGGAAAGGTTCATCGAGGTATTTATGGATGATTTCAGTATTTTTGGATCTTGTTTTGATGAATGCCTTCACCATTTGCAGCTTGTACTTAAGAGATCTGAAGAATGCAATTTAGTGCTGAATTGGGAAAAGTGCCATTTTATGGTACAACAAGGTATTGTCTTGGGACATGAGGTGTCAAAAAGGGGCATAGAGGTGGACAAGGCAAAAATTGACATCATATCAAAGCTACCCCCTCCTACTACAGTTAAGGGTGTTAGGAGTTTTCTTGGACATGCAGGGTTCTATAGAAGATTTATAATAGATTTCTCCAAAATCTCCAGACCCCTTTGTGAATTGTTGGCTAAGGATGTTGAGTTTTCATGGACAGAAGAGTGCACAAATGCTTTCATTACATTGAAAAATCTTCTTATTTCTGCACCTATTATCATGGCACCAGATTGGAACCATCCTTTCGAGCTTATGTGTGATGCAAATGATTATGCTTTGGGAGCTGTTTTAGGTCAGAGAATCAATAAGGTACCCCATGCTATTTACTATACTTCTCGAACTTTAAATGATGCACAGCTTAATTATTCCACTACTGAAAAAGAAATGTTAGCTGTCATTTTTGCTGTAGAGAAGTTTAGATCATATTTGATTGGTTCTAAAGTCATTGTTTTCACTGACCATGCTGCTTTGAGATATTTGTTTGCTAAAAAGGATGCTAAGCCTAGGTTGATCAGATGGGTGCTGTTGCTCCAAGAATTCGACCTTGAGATTAGAGACAAAAAAGGAAGTGACAATGTTGTGGCGGATCACTTGTCCAGATTACTACATGATGAAGAAAGAATTGTGCCCCCACTGAATGAGAATTTCCCAGATAAAAATTTATTTGAAATAAATATACAACTTCCATGGTTTGCAGATATTGTAAATTATCTCACTGCTCATGTTTTCCCTCCAGGTATGACAAGTCAAGAAAGAAAGAGATTGGTGGCCATGTGCAAGCACTATTATTGGGACGATCCTTATTTGTTCAAATTCAGCCCTGATCAAATTATAAGAAGATGTGTGGCAGAAGAAGAGCAAATGAGTATTCTACAACATTGCCACCAATATGCATGTGGAGGGCATTTTGGACCAAAAAGAACATCACTTAAGGTATTACAATCTGGTTTTTATTGGCCTAATGTATTCAAAGATGCTTTTTCTTTTTGCAGGACTTGTGACAAATGCCAAAGGATAGGCAACATCTCTTCTAGAAATCAAATGCCACTGCAAAACATCCAAGTAATCGAGCTTTTTGATGTTTGGGGAATCGACTTCATGGGTCCCTTTCCTAACTCATTTGGTTATTTATATATTCTTGTGGGTGTGAATTATGTGTCTAAATGGGTCGAGGCTATCCCCTCAAAAACTAATGATCATAAAGTTGTTGTCAAGTTTTTGCAGGAAAACATCTTCACCAGGTTTGGTTCACCACGAGCAATAATTAGTGATGGAGGAAGCCACTTCAATAATTTTCCATTTGCCTCATTGATGAAGAAATATGGGATTACACATAGAGTGGGTACTCCATATCATCCTCAAACCAGTGGGCAGGTGGAGATTAGCAACAGAGAGATCAAGAGCATTTTGGAAAAGACAGTAAATACAAGGAGAAAGGATTGGTCGCTACACTTGAATGATGCATTATGGGCCTACCGAACGGCATACAAGACACTCATCGGCATGTCACCATACCGTTTGGTTTTTGGAAAAGCCTGTCATCTGCCAGTGGAGTTGGAACACAAAGCCTATTGGGCCATTAAAAGGTTCAATTTTGATATGAAACAAGCAGGTGACAAAAGAAGATTGCAACTAAACGAGCTTGAAGAATTGAGGCACGACGCATATGAAAATGCAAAACTGTACAAAGAAAGGATCAAGATGTACCATGATAAACAGCTAGCAAAGAAGGAGTTTTATGAAGGACAGAAGGTATTGATATACAACTCGAGATTAAGACTCTCTCCAGGCAAGCTTATGTCACGATGGTATGGCCCATACATTGTTACAAAAGTCTTTCCACATGGAGCGTTGGAGGTTCATAGCAAAGAGAAAAATCAAAAATTCAAGGTGAACGGGCATAGGGCAAAGCCGTATATTGAGATGAGTCTTGAACCGCAAGAGGAAGATGTGAATTTTTCAAACCATTCAATACATTTCATGAACTCATCAAGTCTAGCTGAAGATAGGAAACACAGCGCTTATTGGGAGGCAACCCAATTTTCAGGGGAGTATTTACACTTTCTCTTTATTTCTTTTTATTTCGTTATTCATCTTTTATTTTCAGTTTCTTTCCTTCAACTTAGATGGTAACATATGCATATTTTAAATTTTTATTTCAAACATTGAGGACAATGTTCCATCTAAGTTTGGGGGTAGTTAGTCACATTTGGAGTCTCTTGATATTGAGTCTTTTCTAACCACAATGATGAGAAATGAGCTCACTTACTATAGGTAGAGAGTGGAGAACTAGTATTAAGTGTGGTCTTTATCTTTAAAAATGTTAATAACTTATCATATGGATCATACTTGAAACTTTTATTCATATGGTCATGTCAATTCGACGAATCTTGAAAGAGAATAGCAAGTTCAACTGTGAGTAAACTTAAATACACAAATTGTGAGTTTTGAGCCTTATTTATTTCTTTTGAGAGAGCCACACACTTGAGGATCTCAGTTGACCGCATTCTTGAGATGATCTAGAACTTGTTTTTGCTACTTTTCGAAACTTACTTGGTTTTGCATAAAAACTTGGAAATGATTAAGGCACCTAAATTTCTATCACCAAAGACAAATAGCCTACCCAACATTAATTATCCACTAGTTACCCCTTTGAAGCCTATAAAAGCTTTCTTTTTGTAAGACACATCATCCTTAACCAAAGACTAGATGAATAGGTCACCTTACCTATATCTATTGAGTTAGTAGAGCAAGAATTGTAAAAGAGATGTGGTATGTCAAGACGAAGGGGATGAAAATATAAAGAAGAGTTGGAGGATTTGTCATAAGAAAAAAAATGAAAAGTTGTAAATTGCTGAGTTATGGATGGGGGAAAGGTGTTGGTAGAAATAAAGTATAGGCCTGTTATATATGGCCTAAGCTTAAAAAAAAAAAAAAAAAAAAAAAAAAAAAAAAAAAAAAATCTCTTAGAATAACACAAGTTGCTCTACTAATTCTTTAGAATTTTGTATTCCTTTTCCCGTCAATTGTTTAAACCCTCACCCATGGCCCCATTACAACCTATAAAAGACCTTTTGATCCAAGTAACATGCAAATCAATGGTGTGAAGATGTAGTAGCAAGATCAAGCATATGGTTTCATCCAAGTAATGAAAGTTATCACGAGATCTAATTTGAATGTCCCATGTCAATGAGAGCTATATTTCTTTGTGAGTGTATGCCATGATGAGAATTTGGAGTTGAAATATAGTTGAGCTTGCTAACCTTAATCATGATTATGTTGCAGAGACATTGGCCATACTATTATTTGATATTCAAGTTAAGTATTCGTGTGAATAAGTGATTAACATTTGAATCCAAACTTGTTTAGACCTATCTTAATGCTTATTCTAACCTTAACACTTAATGTAGCAAGTTCTCTGAGGAATATGTTGGAAGGGTCAAGATGTTCAAGAGATGCTTGTAGTTTAATTTTGCTTGAGGACAAGCAAAAGCTAAGTTTGGGGGTATTTGATGAATCCAATACTATTCACATTTAGGAGCAATAATCTTACTGAAATTGGACATTTAAATGCTCTATATGTGATATTTTACTCTTAATTTCTCTTTTCCGTAGGAAACAGCCTAAAACAGCAAAACGAAGCAGATTCAGGATTTTGAGGATGGTACACCGAAACTACAGGGTATAAGTCGACTGGTGTTTCCAACAGGCGACTGGACAGAGAGGGTGACGACGCTCGGCACAGTCGACTTACTCCAGAGACAGTCGGCTTGACTGGTGATCATGAATCTACAGAAGTTTCGGCACAGTCGACTTACTCCCAAACCAGTCGACTGGTATTCAGCCAAGTCAGAAGATAAGAACATATGAAGATGCATCCTCATCCAAATCCGAAGCAAGATTAAATTATCCAAACCCAGGTGTAAAAAGATAGGATTGCAATCTGCAGACGTGGGCAAAAGAAGTACAAGAAGGCTGGGAATAAGAAGTTGAAAAGAGGAGGGGAATCTCTGAATCATCAATCATCAACCACGGGCATTGTTCTCTCAGAAATCGAAGAAAGAAGGAGATCAAGTACACTAAAGGGACGAGCCAGTCGACTGAGTGACAGACAGTCGACTTATCTGGCGGAACATCATCAGTTTATTTCTTCTCTTTCTAGTTTTTTTTATTTTAATCATGTATTCGAAAATGTTAGTCAATAAAAGTCTTATTATGTGGAACTAATTTCATAGTTGGGTAGATTGAAACCGTAGTCATGTAATGCTAAATTCTTCTGAATGCTTCTCTAGTACTTATTGATTGAACCTGATTGAATTGGTACAGATTTATAATAATCAAACTTGTTCAGAAGTTCTAAGAGCAGTCGACTGAGAGTGACAGCAAGTCGACTGCCATGCAGAACCTGAGATTATCAAGTTTTCGTATTATAAAACTGAATCTGTTATATGAGTATAGAGACGATCCGTATCTCGTGCTCATAACTTGTAACATAGGAATCTTTAGGGGTTCTTGGTTTAATCAACTTGAAGGATCTAGATCTGATACCAATTTCTAGAACTTCGAGTGTTTGTTCGTTTCCATTGTTCCTATGTTTTTCTTAAGTGCAACTTAGTAGATACCATGCTAAATACTTAAGGAAAGAAACGAATTAGAGTAGATACCATGCCTAATTCTTGGCTTAGGGAAATAATAACTTTAAGGAGTAGATACCATGCCCTTAAAGGAACGAACATGAGTAATTAGAGTAGTATAGAAGGTGACTTAGCATTATTGACTATAGGTGGAGATCAAAGCCCAACTACTTAATAGACATTTGTGATTCAGAACTACTTGATCTAGTCATTCCTTTTAGAACAACACTTTAACATTCTTATTTTTGGTTTTATTGGTTAGTAAGTTAATTTCTACAATCTCTGTGGGATCGACCCTTGCTTGTCACTACGCTTCTAATAACGATTCGTACACTTGCGAGGTTTTTAATTTGTGTCTAGTTGATCTATATATTTCGATCATCTAGATTGCACAACATTATATATAATTTAACGCCAGTTAATACATAAGTGGCATTGAGGTTGTAATATCTCGTTCGGATATTATATTGAATAAATTATTATTTTTTTAAATTAAAATATTTTTATGAAAATTACTTGGTTTTTCTAATAAAAAGTTATATGGATATACATACTAGTAAATATATATATGTATTGTATTAGTTTTGTGCACTTGTACAAAATCTTGAAAAATGCATTTTTGAGAAAATGTCTGGAATATCCTGGGCAGATATAAAAATTATTATTTTATTTTTATTTTCAGAATTGAAATATTTTTGGTGGATATCGCTCGGTTTTGTTAATAAACATTATCTATACGTATATACTAGTCTGTATATATCTGTTTTGTATCAAATTGTGTTGGAATCTTCTGAGCCGATAATAAAATTATTTTATTTTTATTTCACGGAATTAAATTATTTTTATACAGATTGATTCGTTTTAACTAATAAAAATTATCTGCATATACAGATATATGTACGTATATAAACTGTATCAATTTCGTACGTTCGTACGAAATCATGTAGTATGTGGTTCTCAACTCTTGAGTTTGTTTGTTTTGTTTAGTTATTTGTCATTTTATGTTGTTATAACTTGAACTAAATTATGTGCTTATGGATTTTTAAGGACTAGAACAAAATTCATATGAAGATGGAAGTGGTAGAACTCAAATAGAGCACTAAAGAATCGATTTTAACTAGTATATAGTTAGAATTAATTACTTATGCTAAAGGTGAAATTTTGACCCCAAATTAATTTTAGTGGTTCTTATATGTGTTATTAGCATGCTCTAATTTTTATAGTTTTTTTTGAGTTATTTTGATGGGTGAAACGAACCGTTTCCCCATAACAGCAAGAGTTTCGCAAAAATAACAAATCTCATTTTTTGGGGTTAACATCGACATATGTTCAAGGCGGCTGTATCTTGATGTTCCTTGCGGAATTTCGAAAGGTGATTAACAAGAGAGTTATTGTAGAGTCTTTCACCTTTCCAAAAATTTCCTATTTGGTTAGATTCTGATAAGTGGTGCAAAAGTTATGACCATTCTAAAACACAGCAACCAACTTTTGGCTGAATGCTTGTTGTTTGGATTGCTTGATGTTTTTGTACCTCTTATTGATTGAATCTGATAAAGTGTTCAACTATAGAGTTGTAGTAGAGTCTCTCAACTTTCCAAAATGTCCTGTTTGGTTAGGTTCCGATAAGATTTCCAAAAGTTATGACCGTTCCAAAACACAGAAGCCAGGTTTTGGCTGAATGTTTGCAGTTTGGATTGCTTGATGTTTTTGTACCTCTTATTGATTGAATCTGATAAAGTGTTCAACTAGAGAGTTGTAGTAGAGTCTCTCACCTTTCCAAAATGCCCTATTTGGTTAGATTCCGATGAGTGGTGCAAAAGTTATGACTGTTCCAAAACACAGCATCCAGCTTTTGGCTGAATGCTTGCTGTTTGGATTGCTTGATATTTTTGTCCCTCTTATGGATTGAATCTGATGAAGTGTTCAACTAGAGATTTGTAGTAGAGTCTCCCACCTTTCCAAAATTCCCTATTTGGTTAGATTCCGATAATTGGTGCAAAAGTTATGACCGTTCCAAAACACATCAGCCAGCTTTTGGCTGAATGCTTGCTGTTAGGATTGTTTGATATTTTTGTCCCTCTTATTGATTGAATCTGATAAAGTGTTCAAAAAGAGAGTTATAGTAGAGTCTCTCACCTTTCCAAAATGCCCTATTTGGTTAGATTTCGAGAAGTGGTGCAAAAGTTATGACCGTTCCAAAACACAGCAGCCAGCTTTTGGCTGAATGCTTGCTGTGTGGATTGGTTGAGGTTTTTGTACATCTTATTGATTGGATCTGATAAATTGTTCAACTAGAGAGTTGTAGTAGAGTCTCAAATTTTCAAAATGTCCTATTTGGTTGGATTCCGAGAAGTGGTGCAAAATTTATGACCGTTCCAAAAACAGCAGCCAGCTTTTGGCTTAATGCTTGCTGTTTGGATTGCTTGATATTTTTGTACCTCTTATTGATTGAATCTGATAAAGTGTTCAACTAGAGAGTTGTAGTAGATTCTCTCAAATTTCCAAAATGTCCTATTTGGTTAGATTCTGATAAGTGGTGGAAAAGTTATGACCGTTCCAAATACAGCAGTTAACTCTTGGCTGAATGCTTGCTGTTTTGAATGCTTGATGTTTTTTTTACCTCTTATTGATTGAATCTGATAAAGTGTTCAACTAGAGAGTTGCAGTAGATGTTCCCACCTTTCCAAAATATTCTATTTGGTTAGATTCCGACAAGCGAAGTAGGAGTTATGGCTTTTACAAACAACAGAAGTCAGCCTTTGGACTGAGAACTCGCTGTTTTGATTGCTTGATGTTTTGTACCCTCTTACTTACTAAATTTGAGAAAGTGTTCAACTAGGAAGTTGTAGTAGACGTTTCCACCTTTTCAAATTGTCTAGTTTCAATAAATTTCGACAAGTAGAGCAAAAGTTACAAGCTATAGAAGTTTCAGCTTTATGTTGAAATTCTGCAGATTGGTTAACTGTTTGCGTGTGTTTAACGGACCGGATTTTGATTTCCTTACGGAATCTGAAAAAGTTTTCAACTAGAGAGTTGTAGGAGATGTTCTAACCTTTCTAAAAAGTCTAATTTTGTCGAATTCCGATGAGCGTAGCACTGTTTGCTTCTAGGGTGTTACAAGGCTTTTTATGTCGCTTTCGGGTTTTCATTGGTAGTATGTTTATATTAGACTGTTGCTTCTAATTATAAAAGATCAAGTTTTTCTAGTAAGCACGTTTGGTTGCTTCTAGGTTGTTAGTATACCTGTATGGTTGTTTCTATATGTTGTTTTATGCATACGCGCTCGCCGGGCCCATATGTAGTTGTTGGTTTCATACGTAGCTTATTTGGCTCGTATGTATATTGTCGTCTCATACGCAGCTCGCCTAACTCGTATGTAGTTGTTGGTTTCATACGTATCTTGTTTAGCTCGTATGTGTTTTGTTTACTCGTATGTAGCTTATAAGCTAGTACGCAATTTGTTGTGCTCGTCTAGGGTGATATCATTGCCCTAGGGGCCATCGACCATCAAGACGTGTGTTTTCCTTACTTCTAAGGGATTGTGCGTGAGTCACTTCTCGTGTACTGTCAGATCTTAACCGATGTAGGTTGATCGTGGACTGGAGCGTAGACGGAATCCAAGTTTAGGGCAGTAGCATGCGAATACGTTCGTATTGCCGGGGTCTTAGATCGATAGGCTATTGTAACACCCCAAAAGTTTTTTTTTTCTCCAAATTCAATTCTTTCAATTTCTATATCACTTTAAACATAAACTAAGAAAGTTATAATTCAAGGAAAATTTTGGCAGAGTTTCCCCTGTAAATTTTGCCCCGAAACACAAATAGCTTACGAAATTATGCTCAAAATTCCTTAGCTCACAATACATGCAATAATTTTACGGGCTCCCCAGACCAAAATGAGCAGAAACACACAGGCAATATAATATAATGCTCTGGGGGCCAAACTCATAACGGATTATCAAATATTCAATAAAAACCATAAATTCCTTTGAAAACATAAAGGATTTTTGTAAATATTTAGAAAAACCTTTTTAAAAACCAACCACAGAACCCAATACTCCACAACGAGGTGGGTACGGGCTTTCTCACCTCATCACTGCACTATATACATATGCCTTTACCATAATACAAAATAATACATCAACTATTCACTCTTCTACTTATACTAAATACATAAATAATCTAACATCTCGATAAAATAAAATTCCTAACTCTATCACTACCTCGCCATGCTGCTACCAACCTGCAAGAGAGTTAAGGTTGTCCACTCTCAGGGAGGGACCCCCCTAACCCCCAGAAAACACCAGGGGTTAGCTATTTCTGGTGTGAGTATAATTTAAAAAAATCTAACAAATGAATTAAATTGTATAAAGAAAATAATTTAAACTTACAAACATCAAGTAAGAAGATACACCTTGAACCTCTGAACTTAAAAACATCATCAATACGATTTATATCAAAATACTCTACAAATTAGCATCGAATTATAAAATTACCCATAATTTACACATTCTACTCTACTTCACATCACCCTCATATTTGTTCGTATTATATATTCGCACAAGACGAATTTCCATACAATCCATTCCTTTTCAATTTAAATTCCCTAACCCGAATATTCATTCCTTTTCAATTATCATCATATTAGCATTTCACTATTTATATAAATATCACTTACATGATGCTATTACATCTTTCTTTAATAACCATTTATATGAATACAAACTCATAACACAACATACTTTCTGCATTAACCATTTTCGTAACCATTCTCCAAATACGGGTATTTATTTTATGGTAATACAACAAGTACCACTTCTTACATATATGCTTCTATTCTCACAATGCCACATTCATTCAAGTCTTATGACGCAATTATAACATCTTATTGCTTATTGCAATGCTCTCACATTTCATCACATCATTAACACATCACTAGTAGAATGCTTATACTCATTACATCGAAAACATGTTTTATAGCTCATTCCCATCTCATTATACCACCTTAGTAATTCTCATTCTTATAGTAATATATCTTATTATTATCATTTTCACTTAATCCCCAAACACAATTTGGGGCCACAACATGTCACACCCCTTAGCCGATAGCTTGGGTAATAATCACTGCACCTCAAACACACAGTTTGGGTAATATCACATCACATCTCAAGCCGATAGCTTGGTTATTAATTCACTTCAATCACTTACCATCTTTACTTTATTTAATTCTTCATTTCCATTAATCATTACCACTTTCATACCAACCCACCCTGTGAATTATGCCAAGGCAGGTAGTTCCCACAATTTCCACAGAAATAGCGGGCAGGTAGTTCCTTGACACAATTCCAAGGTGTAAAAACTTATATCACACTGTATTTTACTTTAATGATCACATACATAATAAAATTTCTTCGTACTATTCATAATAACACATGTCTCTTTTATTATTCTCATTTTAAATTAACCACGTACTGCATTTATCACTTCTTTTCATACACTAACTCATAACTCGTTTTCCTTCACATTTACTTCATTCACAACTACTTTCTTTCTCATCCACAATTCACAATTCACTTTCTGTACTTTCACATTTTTATTAACACTTAGTTATTTTATTAGTTTGTCGACCAGTGAGCCACAGTATCCTAACATACTGAAAGCCGACAGCCCAGTAAACTTGTAACGCCCCGAATCCCAAATACACTGAATTCGAGATGTTCTGCAGGATCTTTTCACTTTCTTTAGTACAATTTTACAGGGAAATTAAAACTTTTCATCATACATCAGAGATTACATCAAAATTACACTTTTCTTTTGCACAGCGGAAGTAAAATTTACAACAATTGAATAAAAGTACAACAGCATGATATAATCTTTAAGCATCCATTCTTCTTTAATCTTTAACATGACATTTACCTGCATATAAGACTGTGGGTACGTCAGTTTATTCAACCGACGAACATTATACACGGCCATCCTCTCTATTTCGGAAATAGTATAACTTAACTTTCCATATTTAACAAACACAAACTTGTCACAATTCAAACTAAAGGGACTACCCTATTGATGTCGTGTTGTGATTGTGCACTTAATCCTTAATGCATTTATTAATGTTACATGACACTAATGTGCACTTGTTCGGATTCTATGCATCCCATACTACAGAGGTCAGAGGGCAAGCCCTTATTCGTTCTTCATCTTGATAGGGTTCAATCCATCGTTATGATTTAATCTACTACTGTAATTACGGTAAGTATCCTAGATGTTATCTGACCTACGAACTCATGTCTAGGCACTCTGGAGTAGTATCCTCACCCAGACTCATCATGGAAATTCCTGGGATACGCTCTCACCATAAACATGACACCACCCGTAGTCTTCAAACATCCCACGAGCGTCGCCACTGGAACGGTACTCTAGAGCAGTATCCTCACCCAGACTCGTCATGGGAATTCCTGGGATACGCTCTCGCCGCTACCCAGGGCCCTCATACTCAATGTTTTTCTCTTACTTTCATCACATCTTCATTATGCACTAGTCCTTAGTTTTATTAAAAATCATGAACAAAATTAATCTCTAGAGTTAGCCTCTCCATCAACCGGACTTATTCATTCATTTCATCATGACCAACCTTGGTCTAATTTCCTTTCAACTCAATTCTTAATGCCGGGGAGACTTAGCTACTCTATTTCAAATTTCATTTCACAATCTTCAACTTATACAATTTCCATGTTGAGTTCTCATACTCACATGTACATTCTCTTTTCAATTCATGATTCCAATTTGTTCACAAGTCCATAATGAATACTTATAACTCATAAAATTCATATTCATAGCCAACAAATTTCTTTTTCATTAACATGATTTCTAATTCCTTCATTAATCCACATCATACATGAACTCATGCACTTCATAATTTCATACTTGAAAATCACATCACTAAAGAACATTCATACTTCATATTTTGCACAATATTCTCAAGTGAGAATAAATAGTATCATGTCACACAACAAAGTTCTTTTTGCCAATTACTTTATAATAGTCCATTTCAATTTATCTTTATAAACTATAATTTTTCACAAGTGTATATTTTAGAACCATAGTTCTAATTGTGCCTTTTGTTCACAAACCATATTGTATTTCATTCAAATAATACCCAAACCACTCTTATAAAATTCCTTATATTTTTATGAAAATAACCATATTTTTTTCATAATTTTTAGACATCAAAAACTCCCAAAAAAAATATTTTTTTATAAATGCCGAGGGGGAGAATCGAACCCAGGCACAACGGAACCAAAGCCAAGAGCACCCGCCAACCGGCCGAACTGTGCTAGCGACATAAGAGGGGTCGAAATGGTACATATTGCGTTCAGGCCGAGAGTTATAAACTCTCAAAATTTTGTAGAAAAAATGTTGTAGACACTGGGGTTCGAACCGCTCGACCCAGAGAAGCCAACCGCACAACGTGACCGCCTGAGCTACTAGCTCAGGTTGTCTCAGTGCTAGTTTAAAGCCTATATAAGTTATTTTGGTACTGTGGTTAAAAACAACTCGATGTTCAAATAAACTTAGTTTCATATTGCTATTGTGGAAGTTACTGAAAAATTGCAGATTAGCTTTTCCTTACATGATCTTCATGTCAGTAAGATTAAAATAATTTTTTGCACTAATAAAATATATTTTTGCACACAAATCCATGAATTGTTCATCAAAACCATTATATTCTTTATTTTCGACATTGGTTACACTTAGTCTTCAAATCTCTTCTACCCAAAATTCTTATACAAATTTTGCTGATATTAATCTTTCATCTAACACACAAATCTACTTCTTTTTAATTTGTCCATCCCCACAATAATTAAGGAGGTCTCTTCACAAATTAGCACTAACAAGGTATAGATTTTCTTTTTCATGTAATTAGTGATGGCAAAATGTGTTTTCTTTGAATCAACATATACTTCTAGTTCATCATGTGCATCACAAAAATATATAGTCATTTATCAATTATTAGGTTCACACATCAAGCATACAAGAAAGTTGCTCCTTTAAAAAGCGTGCTCTTTCTTAATCAATTTGCATACTTCAAATTTTTCAATTAAACTAACATCCTCATTAGTATTCTCAAGCATCAATACTAACATCATCCATTTATTCTAATGAGCATGGAAAATTTTATCTACAACTTAATTAACAATAATAATCACATGCAAATTGTTCATTATCATGCTAATCAATTTGTAAACTAATCTTTCCATTAAAATGTAATCCACTAACATTCTCCATGAATTATTTCTAATTAGAAACAAAGATAATCAACTCACTTTGTAATCACATTCTTATGGCATACAATCACATATAATTCACATGTCAATAATTCAATCAACTGGAGATTATTTATTCAATTAAAGGCGCATTCTTATTAATCATTTTTCATGCAATTTACTAATGAGATCTAGCATACACTCCTACATTAGAAATATGAATTGTTTACCCACCTTGTATGGAGAGAACTAAACAAATTTAGCAACACAAGCCTTGCAACAAGATGCACCTCCTCCTAGCCAAAAGCGCGCACAAGCTCCAAGCCACCAAGCAAAACCGAATGCTTCTTCTCCTTCAATGGCCGGCCTCTCCAAGCAAAAATGCACACAACTCTCACTCTTTTATAACTCACACTAATATTAAAATAAGACTATAGTTTGGAAATATGAAATTGCATATGAAAATAGCCATGAGAGGGGGGGTATTTATACTAGAAAATGAGTGAAATGGAGGGCCAAGATTGATTAGGTGGTTGTAGAATGAAGGGCCAAGATTAGAGTAGGAGTTATAAAAACTACCCACATCCACAAAACCACCTCCATGAACACCATGATCAATTTCAAAACTCCCTCCAAAAGAGTGCATGCCGGCCATGAAAAAAAGGTGTGCAATGCACGTGTACGTGTAGTGCACGTGCATGCAACTAGGCCAAATTTGTACATTTTAATTTTGTACAAAAATAAAATAATGATAAATTAGTCTTCTACATGACAAGTTTAATTAAAAAAATAGATTAATTCATGGGCTTTATTTTTGGGCCAAAATAGTTTATTAAAATAAATAAAATAAAATACATTTGGGCTTTTAAGAAAAAGGGCTTTTAATTAAATTAAAATAAGGCTTTTTATTTATTTAAAGAAAGGCTTTTTGTACAAAAATAATTTGAGAACACATATTTAAATATTTATACACATCATAATAAAATAATCCAAACAAAATATTGCACGTGCACACTACGTGCAAAATAAAAAAAAATAATTTTTCATTAATTGAAAAAATCAGGGTATTACAAAACTCGCGGTCCGATGCTCTCCCAGAGTCTTCTCGTCCGAGGCTACGTCTTCCTCCTAGCCGAATTAGCGAGGGAACCACTAACCCCTAGTTCCACTAGGGTACTTCCTCCCAGCCGAAGCCAGCGAGGCAAACACTCACCACTAGTCCCACTAGGGTGCTTCCTCGTGACAGCTGTCATCGAGAGAAAAACCACTAACCCCTAGTCCTACTAGGGTACTTCCTCCCAGCCGAAGCCAGCGAGGCAAACACTCACCACTAGTCCCACTAGGATGCTTCCTCGCGACAGCTGTCATCGAGGGAAAACCGGGCCTCAAGCCGATAGCTTGGGCGATAAAATCCACTTACCCCAAACATAGTTTGGGTCCACTATTCCCAAGCCGGTCCTTGGGCGTTAGGAGGTCTGGCCCAAACTCCCAGGATTGCTGTAGGTACTGGTCAACAAAACCATCTGTTATTAGCATTAATCATTTCATCTTTTCAACTTATTAAATCAACATAAAGCATCACAGCTTTTAATTAAACAATTGTCACATCCTTGACTTTAATCATGTGAATAATAACAAATTTTATTAACACTTACCATCTTATCTTTTATCTTACCATTTGATGCATATCCGGCGTCCACGATATTAATTATCATCCCATTGTATCACATATATACATACACCATGTCATTTAACATTAAAACCATCATGTCACAGTATTACACATCATAAATGCACCATATTATTTAATTTTCCATAACGTCACCCATTATGAATACTATGATATTTACTACTTCATTAAATTATCTATAAACATACACCAAGTTATATCGTAAATAAAAGAATTATAAGATGTTAGTCTGTATCGTAAGCGTATCAAAATATAGAAATCATCACAGAATAATATCATATTATTGCCCATTATTTCACTTCGAACATAATTAAAATGTAAACATGTACCCAATTATTAATTTCATCAACTATTGCATCACACGTCATAATCATATATATATATATATCACAAATATACACCACACATGCGGGTTTCCCAGAAAAAGGGGCCAAAATCACTTATTTCCTCTAATTAAATCTTATCATATCTAGTTATAGCATACTAGCTCATACACCATGCTCCATATAATGATAATTACCTATAAGGGCCTATATGCCCCAAAACATGCACAAAACACGCACTGGATAAAAATATGCATAAACAATTTAATACATTTAGTTTTTATACTTCAACACATCACAATAACCCATACTATAGATTTTATATACTTAAAATAGTCACTTTCACCACATATCTCAAAAACCCATTTTGGATCCTTAAAAATCCGTATTTTCAATAAAAATCCACTTTTGGCATAACTCCCATAAAACATATCAAAAGGTCACAAAATTCGGCCACAATATAAAATATTTATAAATACAACATACTCACCTGACGGATCGAGCAAACGATGTCCAACGTCCGCCCTGTAGCAGTCGAAGTTCGACTTTTTCCACCTAAATAGGAAATTATAGGATCGATTAGCATGAAACTCAAAACTCGACCTACGGATCTCCAAATTCAAATCCGTCTTCACCCACATGTCACAAATAACATACGTAGGCGAGCTACATCGACGGATTTCAAATTCGAACCCCAATACAAGAACTTACCAATTGATCGGAGGCTTTCTAATAGGAAAATTTCCTATTTCCTAATTTCTTCAATCCCTTTGTCCTAATATCTCAAATTAGGGTTAACAACAATAATGAGACTCATCTACACCTTCGATTTCATCAAATTCTCATCTCTATATCGCCGGGCATTTCACCGAACACCCGGCGCGCACTTTTCCCTATAGTCTATTTTACTCAATTTAATTGAGCTTAAGCCTATAAAAATCATCCTAAATTTATATTAATCCTTGCATAATACTCTACACCCTCATATGCATTTTCTACAATTATTTGGATCGAGTTTTCTACCCGATTTCATAAACCCTATAGTTCGAGTTTATGCCAAAATCACTACTCCCCATTTTATTCTAATGGCTCACTACAATTTTTACCACCATACAAGAGATAATTCTTATATATATATATATATCTCTATTTTACAAACCCAAAACCCTAATTTACTAACAACTTGTAATTTCTCTAGCAATCCACTTATTCCTCAAATCTTCCACTTTCAACATCTCTAAATCTCTCTACCATAATAATCATACTCAATAAAACTAACCACACTTAATTTTATACGAATAAATAAAATAGGGCACACCTTTTCGAAATCCTTTCGAAAATCTGACACTTCCACGATGTAGAGAACCCTTCAATTAGCCTGCCCCTTAAATTAATTTGGATTTGACGGAGAATCCAAGTGGATTTGAGCGGGGATAAGTGAAGGCCGAAAGTTTGGGTTTCGGTGCTTTATTCCGATCGGGAATGGAAAAGAAAAAAAAGAAGGGAGAAGGAAGGAGGAAGGGGGGGGGTTATAAAAATATTAATAATATTAATAATTAAATAAAGGCTATTTCGCAAATAAAACCCCAATACCCTAAAATATTTCAAATAAATACCAACTTTATACTTTAATAATACTAATAATACAAAATACCTTAAATCATCTCATAACAATCCTCCAAAATTATAAAATAAAGTAAATAATATTTCTTCACATAAAATCTCAACTCATGGCTTCAATATATCATCTACACCAATCCAATTAAAATATTCATACCAGTATCAATAAGATATCACTTAAAATAATTCTCACCCCTACAAAATATAAAAATGAATATTTTCGGTATTTTAAAATCCAAGGTGTTACATTCTACACACCTCAAAAGAAGCTCGTCCTCGAGCTATGGGGTTTAAGAAAACTCCTTGAACAAAGTCAAGATACTTACTCCTCACCATTTCCTAAGGTTCCAAGGACATTATCTACATCAGAACTTCATTGTCCCTTTAACAACTGAACAACTTGTCGTCTGGTCGATTGCACTATCGATTTATAATAACCACTGGCCTCATAGGATCTGTCACATCCCATGCCACATCCAGCTGGACTTCAATCTACAACGGCTCCACACTTGAGATAGATCTCTCAAGCTTTTCTCGACATAAAAACAAGAAATACATCAAGAATACCCGATATCTCCAAGATAAGCTTCAAACAATATACCACAGTTCCAATTCTTTCTATAACTCAGAAGGGCCATCATATTTCGGGTCTAACTTTTCCCCAGTTCCTATAACGGCGTACTCCCTGGATAAGGGATACCTTTAAGAATACCCAATCTCCAATTTCTAACTTCAAGAGGCTTTCGTCGCTAATCTGCAGAATCATTTTCTTTTGTCAGCCAGACACCTCAAAAGAGGCTTATCCATGCTCACTTGATAATTAATATTTTTCCTCGTTTCGGTCCATTAAAATATTCTCCTAGAATCTTGATACATCTTCGTGCCACCGGGATAGACAATATACTGAATATAAGGAGCATCCTCCATCACCCGCTACCACAAACCATCTTAATCAGGAACACCAAATCTACGATAATAACAAGGATTTTCCCTACTACCTACTGACCAATCTGCATTGCATTCATTAATCCCATCCAGAATTCGACCATGCATCCTCTGTCGCAAGCAGAAATTTTGAATTCATGTTTGACTGATCAGCTGGAGGATAGACAACTGTATTGATAAACTACCGATATATAAGGTCGGACCAACCTCTACTACGGAAATAAAATCAAATGGATCTAATGAATTTAACACCGTCCACTCCTGGGACGTCATTAGGACCAAAACCTTCTTTCCATTTATAGCATTCATCACCTTATCTCTTTCCCGGGTGGTATTTTATTTCCATACCAAGCTACCAAAATACTCAAGTCACGTTTATTGCCTCCTACTAAAATCATTGCAAGAACAAGTGTGTTAAACTCTTATGATCTGCAAAAAGTTAAAACTATCCCTCCAATGAATAATGTCTCCATATCTTCAATTGCATACAACACTGCTGCCAATTTCAAATCTGCCTAAAATCACACTCTCCATGAGACCTCGACGACCCAAATATATATAAGGCAGTAACCTGCCCTCATACACCAACTACACCTACCAGTACCACCAGCATCAATATATATATAGAGGCACTCCCTTCTCGGGGTATTCAAAACAACATCTGTGATTAATTCTTCCTTCAACTCTTGAAATGTCTTTTCACCCTGCACCAGTCATACGAACGGCACATTCCTCCAGGGAAACTGATTCATCGGTGCAGCAATAACAGAAAATCGAAAAACGAATCGCCCATGATAGACAGCCAAAACTAAGAAACTCGAAATTTCTGACACATTCGTGGGTTATCTCCCGTCTTTTCACCTCTTCAAATGTTTTCAGATCCACCGATACGCCTTCAGCAGACACAATGTGCCCTCAAAAATCACACTTCTCACTCCCAAAAATGAAAATTTACAGACCTTTCATACCGCTTCTAGTCCCAACGAGTCTACAACTCAGCTCTGAGGTGCCATCTATGCCCCTCCATACTGCGAAAATACACCAAATATCATATACAAATACAATCATACTCTGTTAATATAAGGGTGAAAGGTCCAATTCTTCTAATTCATGAAAACTGCAAGGACGTTCGCCAGCCTAGAAGACATTACAGAAAACTTATACAATTCAGACCGAGTACGAAAAATAATCCCTGGGATACTTCCCTCTCTAAGGATTATCTGATAGTACTCGGTGTGCAACTCTAGCCGGGAGATTAGTGGCACTCCCCGCAACTAATTCAACAAATTATCTATTCTCAACAACGAATACTTAATAGTCACCTTACTTAGTACACCTTCTCGGTGAACTACCTTCTTTGTTACAACACTGCAGAAGCGCCCTACAACGTATCACTTGAACCGATAATCCCTTCCAAAAGCATCACCTCAAATTCTTTTTCATCTCTCCTTATTCCTAAAGTGCTAGAGCACAAGCTGATTTAGAAATAGGAGTCATACCAAATATCAAATCAACCTTGAACTCCAGAGTTCACCAAGGTGGGGGACCAAAAACCTCTTCAAATGTATCAAAAACTTTGTAAACCCCATCAACAATCTCAATCTTCGCCTTAGATATTTCTACTGAACCCGAACGAGCATAATTTTCATCGTCTAAGGCATTACATACAATCAAACACTGGGTTTCATCAGGTTGTCTCACCCGAATCCTCCCTGCACCATACCCCAACTACGTAGATAACCTACATAACCTTCTACAACCAATCAATCTCCCTAAATATGGGATAAAACCATAACCACACATCACTCCTTGATCTATAAAATATACACCTATAGATCATACGTCCATAGGACCTACACAAGATCTCCTGAGAATAGCCCCTTACGGCACACAACAATCAATATAATAGAATACTCCAATAGTGCACAAATTCACACCGGGATTTCTACAGAAGTCAACCTATATGTAGGGTCATGAAAGGTAATGCTGGCTCAAAGTCAGACCAAGGTCTAATGAGGATCGCACCATTCCACGATATAATTTATTCTTCAACAAACACCGGCAAAAATACACTCTCTATCTCCAACTAAGCAATAATGAACCCATACTCACATGGCAAGATCACTAGGATTAACAAATTCCTAGTTAACCTAGGCTCTGATACCAACTGTAACACCAGAGCCAACTTTCGACATCGAATGTAGGACTTGTATATAGGAGGTGCATGATATGTGTATAAGGTGCGTAAGATCCTGTGTGGGCAGCGATATGTGTATGAGATGCGTAAGACCCTGTGTGGGCAGCGATTAGGAGACAAGTCTACATTCGACTAGAAAGAAGATCCTGTACTAGATTGCACGTACCGTATTCAGCGAGGACGCTAAATTCTTAAGAGGGGGTCAATGTAAAGACCCCGTATTTCTAGAGAGTATATATATATACTAGTATATGGATAGTATATATATAGTATACAGTATAAGAAAGAAAGAATAGAATGGATGGATAGATGGTGACGTGGAAGAAGTAAATGGAAGGAAAAGTGGAAAGGTATTAAATGTGTGGACTATAGAAGATCCTATGGGATGTGATGACATGATGGGCCTAGGTGATTTCCTATGGGCTTATAGAAAAGGATTAAATGAATGAGTGAATGAGATGGAATGTGTGTATGTGTGCTGGTGTGTTGACCGGATTTGACTTGGGGATTGAATCCCATATCGGCCATAAGAAGGGAAGAGAAGAGAGATATATTAGGAAGCCAATGATGAAGGTGTACCCAACATCCTGACACCCTTTTGAGGCAGCCTGTAGTGGGCGTGGCTAGAATTTAGTTAATTGTGTGCGTACGAGCTGAGTGCGAGGCGTTACAGCTATGAACAGGATCCTTAGGGATTCTGGTAAGTCTAGGTTGAGCACCTAGTGGAGTTATCTTGCGAAGTCTAACTTAAGACCTAGCATGTTGTGATAAGTATTGTTTTCATCCCTCGGGTTGTTTAGGGTTAGTGACATCGTTAGGATAGTAACTTACGGCTATTACTACTTAAGCTTTATTTATTATCATTTTCTCGCCGAAGGGAAAGAGTTGGTATTAAGGGTGATACCTTATGATCCGACCTATTCTATAGACCAACACTAAGTGGTGTTATTGGGTTGTACCCTTCTTGTCAAAGGGATAAGGTCTGTGCCTTCTCATGAGTTAGGAGCACGAGATCGGTATTTCGTCTGTTAATTTCTGAAGTTTCATGATAAGGGCGGAAGCGATTCCTGTCGGAGCTAGGGGAAAGACCCCGGGAACTCTGTCATGTTCCATATCTAAGGGCGAACAGCCATAGACTATGGTCTATCTGCTAGGGGGCACATGGGATGCTTCGAGCTAATCTGTGTTGTAGTTAACTCTAAGGGTTCGTCAAAATTTTGAGTGTGGTCCGGTACGTGGGGCAATAATGGCAAAAGGGACACCACTATATGACTGCAAATGGTGGGATTAGACCGTTTCAGAGCAACCTCATCAGTCACACTGTATCTTCAGAAACAGGTTGAGTACAAGAGTAGAATTCATGGCGCGGGTTCAAATCCCTATATATGAAGAAACGGCTTGAGATGGAGCGTATGTAGTATGGGATGCATACTGTTCCGGAGACTTGATTGCATTAAAATAAGAGCATCCTTGCATTTGTTAATTTCGCATTAGAGTCTAAGTCATAGTATACACTGACACATCAATTATATATACACGTTCTTCTTTTCATCAATCTGTTTGTTTAATGTTGAGAATCGCTGCTAGTCATCAGCCTTAAAGCGTCAGTATATGTACTAAAGTCCCCATTTCAATAGGTACCGGATTGCAGAACTACGGGTACAGGATTCAGGAGGTCAAGGCAAGAGAAGCAATGTGGATTTTGTTACTGTTGTAATATATGTTGGTTACAATTGTTTCATTTATAACATCTGTTGTAATTTATTTACTATTGAGAAGTATCCAAGTGAAAGTACCAAGTGTTGTAAATTATTCATTGTACTCTGATGTAATTTTTATTGGAAGGTTGTAACACTTGGGCTTGTATGACATTATTGTAACACTGATGTAATGTATTGTAGTTTTATTACATTCGGACTTGTAATACATTTGTATTGAATAAAAAGTTTTAAATTTTCCTATTTTTTCTGTGTATTGTGGCTAATTGAAGGAAAAGATTATGGCTTATGTCACGGTTTCCTAGTGTATGGAAATCGGGGCGTTACAGAGTGGTATCAGAGCCGACTTCAATTTACAGCCCAACACAGTAGGAAAATTAAACTTGGATGCCTTTTAGGAGTCGGGTTTTAGCTAGTTGTAGACAGTTATAATTCATATTGTTGTTTCTTTAAACTAATGTTTTTCAATTTTTATATATCTGAACTAATTCTAGTATATATGTATTTTACGGATGGTATTCGAGGATATCCTAACCGAGGATGTGTTGATGGAAGAGAGTTAGCCGATTTCGATGGATGATTCGATGATCTCGAGCAAGGAGCCGAAGAAGATTTCACAACAAGCTAACCTCAAGACGGACTCACCTTCACCACCGCAATGGCTAAGTATGGATCAACGCATAGCAATAGCGACTAGCATTCATCTGGGAATAAGGAAACTGAGGAAGTACAGAACCAGAAAAGGTTGTTGAGCTAAGAAACTGGGCGATGCTTGTAGAGCTATATTAGCAGGCCTAGCAAAGGAGCAGGAACACTTTGTATCTAGATTGGCACGACTGCAGCATGAATGGGACCAAGTCTAGGGGACCACCGAGGTTGTAGTATGCTATTTCTGTAGGGAGGTTAGACACATGAAATTAGTCTGTCCACAACTACAAAGGAAAAGATTTGCACCAGCATCAGGGTTCAAGAACCAAAGTCAGAACAAGAAGATTCAAAAATCAGATGGCAAGCTTGGAAGTGCCAAGCCAGGAAGTTGTTTCCTATATGGTGAGCAAGGTCATTTCATGAGCTAGTGCCCGAGGAAGGACCCTCAGATAGACACCCGTGTCTGTTACAAATGTGAGAAGATTGGTCATATCTGACCAGATTGTCCCCAGTTTCAGAAGGGTAGCAGCAGATTAGCACCGAAGATGAACAACAAAGGATCACCAAGAGTAAGAGTTCGCACTTACTAAAGGCAAGCTAAAGAAGGCAAGATATCCATTACCAGTATGTGCTTATGGAGTTGCAACTATGTTTAAAAGTTGTATGTTGAAGTTTTATTTAGACTGAAAAAGTAATATATGATGTAACACTTTTGTAACCGAATGAATTTATATATATATGAAATCCAGTCAACCGTTTTGTTCAAATTTTGGTTCATCATATTCTTTGTCTAAATTATTTTTCAAGAAGTTGAGATGTGTGTGGGAGGCAACTCTAGATTGGGTTTTGTTGATTACACCATCTGGAGCAATCTTCATTGTAGATTTATGCTATAAGGGCTGCAAACTCCAAATCGGAGGAAAGACCCTAAGTATAGATTTGTTAGTGTTGGACCTAGCAGGAGCGGAAGAAGGGCATGCTGAGCATTTGACTGTAGTTCAGAGCAGCTACAGGAGCATCAACTTTGTGCAAATTGTCAAAGTGAATGCTGGAAGTCTGAAGTGGCGTTCGTAGGCCATGTCCTATTCTAAGGAGGGAGTTGCTACCGAACCACAAAAGACCGAGGTAGTGAAATATTATCCTTAGCCAAAGACCATGAAGGAGGTAAGAAGCCAAATAATGAGATCAGGCAAGTCAGTATTGAAGTGATTACTCAAGATTGGAGCTCAGTTTTGGCCTGATTGAAGTTGCAACCGAGTCGAAGAAAGCAAGTTAGAAGGCTTAGGCAGGAGATGCAGGGATTGAAGCACTGAAGCGGCAAGTTGATGAAAGGAAATCTTAGAATATCAGTACGGACTTCATGACAGGATTACCCAGAAGTTCAAAAATGTATAACTCAATTTGGGTTATTTGGGACCCGGTTGGCAAAGTCTGCACTTTTTTCCGATGAAGATGACTTATTCGCAAGAGAAATTAGCAGAAGTCCATATCAAAGGCGTAAGGAAGTAACATGGAGTGCCAGCGTCAGTAGTTCTGACCAAGATTCGAAAGTTACATCTCGATTTTGGTAGAATTTGCAGGCAGCTTTAGGATCAAGCTCGGGTTCTTTGGAGAACCAGTTCATGGAGGAGTCACTTGGGGGCCGGAAAGCCATATAAGCTTTCTTTCCCCGAGTTATTTAGAGTAAGGATGTTTTTCTGTTTTCCTGACTTAACGTAGTTCTGAGGACAGAACTATTGTATGGAGGGGGTATTGTAAGGTTGGATATTATATTGTGTAAATTATTATTTTTTTTAAATTAAAATATTTTATGAAAATTACTTGGTTTTTCTAATAAAAAGTTATCTGGATATACATACTAGTAAGTATATATATGTATTGTATCAGTTTGGTGCACTTGTACAAAATCTTGAAAAATGCATTTTTGAGAAAATGTCTGGAAAATGCAGGGCAGATATTAAAAATTATTATTTTATTATTATTTTATTTTTATTTTCAGAATTGAAATATTTTTGGTGGATATCTCCCAGTTTTGTTAATAAACATTATCTATACGTCTAACTAGTCTGTATATATCTGTTTTGTATCAAATTGATTCTGGAATCTTCCGAGCCAATAATAAAATTATTTTATTTTTATTTCTCGGAATTAATTTATTTTTGTAGAGATTGATTCGTTTTAACTAATAAAATTTATCTTTATATACAGATATATGTACGTATATAAACTGTATCGATTTCGTACATTCGTACAAAATCATGTAGTATGTGATTTGGGGAAATCATCTTTCATTCTTGATCAATCATGATGAAATGAAGTGTTAGAATTGGATTAGGGTTTGATTACAATATTTATTTACAAATAGATCACAAATTTGATGAGCCATAAATGAGAATGACGTGGCTTCTTCTCACCCACATACCCCTTCACCCTTCTCCTATAAAAACACCCTAAACCCGCCTTGGCCGGCCACATGAAGAAAGGGAAAGAAAACCCTTTCATTTTCCTCCATCTCCTTCTCATTCTCTCTTTCTTACTTGTTTTTTATTTTGCGAAAAAAATTGAGAAGAAAAGAAAAGAAAAGAGAGATCAAATCAAAGGAGGGGTTAGGGTTTCATGGGTTCATTTCATTTGAGGTGTTCTTGAAGAGGAGCAAAAACAAAGAGCAAGGAGGAGAGAGCAAGTCCTTCCTACACTTTTGGGTGAGGGTTTTCAACTCTTGAGTTTGTTTGTTTTGTTTTATTTGTCGTTTTATGTTGTTATAACTTGAAGAAAATCATGTGCTAATGGATTTTTATGGACTAGAGTAAAAGTCATATGAACATTGAAGTGGTAGAACTCAAATAGAGCACTAAAGAATCGATTTTAACTAGTATATAGATATAATTAATTACCTATGCTGAAGGTGAAATTTTGACCCCAGATTAATTTCAGTGGTTCTTATATGTGTTATTAGTATGCTCTCATTTTTATAGATTTTTTTGAGTAATTTTGATGGGTGAAACGAACCGTTTCCCCCAAACAGCGAGAGTTTCGCAAAAACAGCAACCCTACTGTTTTGGGGTTAACATCGACATACGTTCAAGGGGCTGTTTCTTGATGTTCCTTATGGAATTTGGAAAAGTGATTAACTAAAGAGTTGTATTAGAGTCTCTCACCTTTTCAAAATGCCCTATTTGGTGAGATTCCGATTAGTGTTGCAAAAGTTATGACCGTTCCAAAACACAGCAGCCAGCTTTTGGCTGAATGCTTGCTGTTTGAATTGCTTGATGTTTTTATACCTCTTATTGATTGAATCTAATAAAGTGTTCATCTAGAGAGTTGTAGTAGAGTCTCTCAACTTTCCAAAATTTCCTATTTGGTTAGATTCTGATAAGTGGTGCAAAAGTTATGACTGATCCAAAACACAACAGCTAATTTTTGGCTAAATGCTTGTTGTTTGGATTGCTTGATGTTTTTTTGTACCTCTTATTGATTAATTCTGATAAAGTTTTAACCTAGAGAATTTTAGTAGATTCTCTCACCTTTCCAAAATGCCCTATTTGGTTAGATTCGGATAAGTGGTGCAAAAGTTATGACCGTTCCAAAACATAGCAGCCAGCTTTTGGCTGAATGCTTGCTGTTTGGATTGATTGATCTTTTTGTAGCTCTTATTGATTGAATCTTATAAAGTGTTCAAATAGAGAGTTGTAGTAGAGTCTCTCACCTTCCCAAAATGCCCTATTTGGTTAGATTCCGATAAGTGGTGCAAAAGTTATGACTGTTCCAAAACACAACAGCCAGCTTTTGGCTGAATGCTTCCTGTTCGGATTGCTTGATGTTTTTGTACCTATTATTGATTGAATCTGATAAAGTATTCGACTATAGAGTTTTAGTACAATCTCTCACCTTTCCAAAATGCCCTATTTGGTTAGATTCCAATAAGTGGTGCAAAAGTTATGACCGTTCCAAAACACAGCAGCCAGCTTTTGGCTGAATTCTTGCTGTTTGGATTGGTTGATATTTTTGTACCTCTCATTGATTTAATCGGATATAGTGTTCAACTAGAGATTTGTAGTAGAGTTTCTCACCTTTCTAAAATGCTCTATTTGGTTAGTTTTCGATAAGTGGTGCAAAAGTTATGACCGTTTCAAAACACACTAGCCAGCTCTTGGCTGAATGCTTGCTGCTTGGATTGCTTGATGATTTTGTACCTCTTATTGATTGAATCAGAAAAAGTGTTCAACTAGAGAGTTGTAGTAGATTCTCTCACCTTTCGAAAATGCCCTATTTGGTTAGATTCTGATAAGTGGTGCAGAAGTTATGACCGTTACAAAAACACAGCTGCCAGCTTCTGGGCTGAGTACTCGTTGTTTTAATTGCTTGATATTTTTGTACATCTTATTGATTGAATCTAATAAAGTGTTCAATTAGAGAGTTGTAGTAGATATTCCCACCTTTCCAAAATTTCCTAATTGGTTAGATTCCGACAAGCAGAGTAGGAGTTATGGTTTTTACAAACAACAACAGTCAGCCTTTGGATTGAGAACTCACTGTTTTGATTGCTTGATGTTTTGTACCCTCTTACTTACTGAATTTGGAAAAGTGTTAACTAGAGAGTTGTAGTAGATGTTCCCACCTTTCCAAAATGTACTCTTTTGTTAAATTCTGACAAGTATAGCAAAAGTTATGACCTTTAGAAGTTTTAGCTTGCTGTTAACTTTTACTGTGCTGTTTTGTTGTTTGGAGTTGTGTTTAACGGACCGGATTGGGAATTCCTTACGGAATCTGAGAGTTTTTAACTAGGAAGTTATAGTAGACGTTCCCACATTTTCAAATTGTCTAGTTTCGTTAAATTCCGACAAGTAGAGCAAAAGATACAAGCTATAGAAGATTCAGCTTTATGTTGAAATTCTGCAGATTGGTTAACTGTTTGCGTGTGTTTAATAGACCGGATTTTGAATTTCTTACGGAATCTAAAAAGTGTTCAACTAGAGAGTTGTAGGAGATTTTCTCACCTTTCTAAAAAGTCTAATTTTGTCGTCCGATGAGCGTAGCACTGTTTGCTTCTAGGGTGTTAGAAGGTTTTTTATATCGCTTTCGGGTTTTCATTAGTAGTATGTTCATATTAGACTATTGCTTCTAATTATAAAAGATCATGTTTTGCTAGTAAGCACGTTTAGTTGATTCTAGGTTGTTAGAATACTTGTATGGTTGTTTCTATATGTTTTTTGCTCATACGCGCTCGCCTGACCCGTATGTAGTTGTTGGTCTCATACGTAGCTTATTTGGCTCGTATGTATGTTGTCGCCCCATACGCAACTCGCCTGGCTCGTATGTAGTTGTTGGTTTCATACGTAACTTGTTTAGCTTGTATGTGTTTTGTTTACTCGTATGTAGCTTATTAGCTAGTACACAGTTTGTTGTGCTCGTCTAGGTTGATATCATTGCCATAGGGGACATCGACCATCAAGACGTGTATTTTCCTTATTCCTAAGGAACTGTGGACGAGTCACTCCTCGTGTACCGTCAGATCTTAACTGATGTAGGTTGATCGCGGACTGGAGCATAGACGGAATCCAATTTTAGGGTAGTAGCATGCGAATACGTTCGTATTGCCGGGGTCTTGGATCGATACGCTATGAACAGGATCCTTAGGAATTCTGGTAAGTCTAGGTTGAGCACCTAGTAGAGTTATCTTGCAAAGTCTAACTTAAGACCTAGCATGTTGTGATAAGTACTATTGTCATCCCTCGGGTTGTTTAGGGTTAGTGACATCGTTAGGGTAGTAACTTATGGCTATTACTACTTAACCTTTATTTATTATCATTTTCTCGCCAAAGGGAAAGAGTTGGTATTAAAGGTGATACCTTATGATCCGACCTATTCTATAGACCAACACTAGGTGGTGTTATTGGGTTGTACCCTTCTTGTCAAAGGGATACGGTCTGTGCCTTCTCACGAGTTGGGAGCACGGGATTCGTATCTCGTCTGTTAATTTATGAAGTGCCATGATAAGAGTGGGAGCGATTCCCGTCAGAGTTAGGGGATGGACCCCCGAAACTCCATCATGTTCTATATCTAAGGACGAACAGCCATAGACTACGGTCTATCTGCTAGGGGCCATAGGGAATGCTTCGAGCTAATCTGTGTTGTAGTTAACTCCAAGGGTTCGTCAGATTTTTGAGTGAGGTCCGGTACGTCAGGCAATAGTGGCAACCGGGGCACCACTATATGACTGCGAATGACGGGATTAGACCGTTTCAGAGCAACCTCATCAGTCACACTGTATCTTCAGAAATAGGTTGAGTACAAGAGTAGAATTCATGGCGTGGGTTCAAACCCCTATATATGAAGAAACAGCTTGAAATAGGGCGTATGTAGTATGGGATGCATACTGTTCCGGAGACTTGCTTGCATTAAAATAAGAGCGTTCTTGCATTAGTTAATCTCGCATTAGAGTCAAATCATAGCATACACTGACACATCAATTATATATACACGTTTCTCTTTTCATCAAACTATTTGTTTAATGTTGAGAAATGCTGCTAGTCATCAGCCTTAAAGCGTCAGTATATGTACTGACGTCCCCATTTCAATAGGTACTGGATTGCAGAACTATAGGTACAGGATTCAGGTGGACTCAAGGCAAGAGAAGCAAAGTGGATTTTATTACAGTTGTAATATATGTTGGTTACCATTGTTTCATTTGTAACATCTGTTGTAATTTATTTACTGTTGAGAAGCATCCAAGTGAAAGTACCATGTGTTGTAAATTATTCATTGTACTTTGATGTAATTTTTATTGAAAGTTTGTAACACTTGGGCTTGTATGGCATTATTGTAACACTGATGTAATGTATTGCAGTTTTATAACATTCAGACTTGTAATACATTTGTGTTGAATAAAAGTTCTAAATTTTCCTATTTTTTCTGTGTATTGTGGCTAATTGAAGAAAAAGATTCTGGCTTATGTCACAGTTTCCTAGTGTATGGTAATCGGGGCATTGCAGGGGTAGTTGGCTAGCCCAAGCGGATTTGGGCTTTGGGGCCTCTTGCTTGGTTGCACGGGTTTGAATCTGGAAAGGGCAATTTCATTTTTTTTTTGGAGTTTGTCAGTTCAAAGCTCTTGTTCGTTTTTTTCATTCTCTGTTGATTTTTTTAAAGGCTTTTGTTTTATCTTTTTTTTGGACTTTTTTTTTAGTTTTAAACTTTTAAAATAAAAAGAAAAAAGGGATATTGAGGGAAAAGTTAATTTAATAAATTTTTATGCTATATATTATTCATTCCAAAACTTAAATTTTTTGAGAATTTAATTTCAGATTTTTAGGCAAAGAATTTCCAGATTTTTGGGACGAGATCCCCACGTCTATGAAGCTTGCTTTGTTTGAATTGATGGAATTTCTAGTAAAATTAATTGAACTATATGGGTGGATGGAAAGTAATATTTAAGAATTGAAGAATTTTTGTAAGTTGGTTATGTTTCCATAGATGAAAGAGTTTTATGACAGTATCGATTGATTTAAAGGAATGAGATTAATAGAGAGTATTTTGTATAATTTAAACCAAGTTGGGTTTTGATTTGAGGCTCGTTATGTGGACCCTAGAAAGATTGTTAATATTTTGAGTTATGAGACTCTAGAGGTTGAGTGGGATCCTGACATGCCGGCAAATGATATTTTATGGAATTTGGTCAGTGGGATTTTGTTTTGATTTAGTAAAGTTAAGTTCGTTAGGGTACACCAACTCTAGGGAGACTATGATTCTAATTGAACCTAATAAACATAAGGATATGCACTAATTTGAGTTGTGATGAAATGGGAGCAAACGTGAGTATGAGGGCCTCAGGATGATTTGCGGTGTGAGATAGTCCTCAGAGTTATCGAGGTGTGAGCGAAATTGTCTCCGGAATTACCTGCAGTGTGGGACTAATCTTTGGCATTATCGGGATCGAGACGACGCTTATGGGACATCTGTGCGTGGTGAGGCGCCATAGCTCGCGGTGTGGGGTATTCTTGAAATTCTCAGGTGTAAGTGAAATAGTCTCCGAAATTATCTGTAGATAGAGATTGACCTCCGAAATTATCGGGGCATGGGCTAGGTACGCTCAGAATGTCTGAATCTCGTAGTAGTCACCGTAGCAGGTTAGTTGCATAACGAGGGAGTGAACCCTATAAAGTGGAGAATGATAAGGGCTTGCACAGGACCTATGTAGTATGAGATGCATAGAATTCGACAAGTATGCATTAGAAATCATCATATGCATTTTTGTTTTCTTGACTTGTTTTATGTATGCTTGCTTTCTGTTTTCATCTCATACACTTGACACTTAGCCCAGTTTCACCTATTGTTTTATGTCTCTTTCACTTGTTGTTCTATGTTTTATTTATTATTGGTTATGCATCATTTATTAATGTTTTAGTAATATTCATCAAGTTTGTGATTGTGAGATATAGAAGTATCACTATTACTATAGTTGACGTCAGTTGCGTTCAGCTGACGTGCCCACTCTTCAGTTTATTTCGTAAGATTTGAAAGTGAGTTGCCCAAGTAAAGTGGAAGCTTGAATTTAAGATGATTAAAGTTTATGTCACGCACCGCTTGACAAAAAGAGATAAGAAATACGGATAGGTGACTAAGTCCAGCGAATGATTTTCATCATCCATAAGCTGTCAGGATCTTTACAACATTTCACTAGAATAATCAGAGTCGGAAGCAAGAAAAGTCAATCACGCATGCATAACTGAATCGATATACCAACAGGAATTTACTTGAAACAAAATTTAATAAATTTCAAATAAACCAGATCTGAACAAGTCAATAATCCTAGGTCACATTGCCCAATACAAAATTCAAGTAACAGATACATTATTTAAATAAGCAATAGGAAATAAAAATAATAGTAGTAAGAACTCCAGCATCTAATACCTCAGATCACCTACTCCATCGGGCAGCTGGTCACCAAAGTCTGCAATTTAACAAATTGCAGGAAGAGGGAAAAGAAAACAAAACTCTCACCAATGCAAGTTACGGACCGCTTGTAGTGCAGGCACAACTACATGGGAAAGATAAACAAATAGCATGGAATAGATATGATAACAAAACAGGATAACTAACATGAATCAGGAAATGAAATCAAGTAACATGATATACTAACAGGTTTAGGTAACATGTATCAGGTGTCAAGTATCATGCAAGTAGGTAAACAGGTAACATATGAACATGTGAAGAGGTAATCAGGTAGCCTATACATGTATCATGTAACAGGTAAGCATGTTATGTCAAGTCTTGTATTTATTACTATCTAGATAGCACTTCATGCGTCCCATCCATTTACCACATGGTTGCTACATTAAAACAAATTACATTTTAGATTTCGTAGGGGATTCTATAGGTCATGTACTCGAGTATTCACAGGATCACAAAACTTGGTCGGTAAACTTGACCGGTAACATGTAACAACTTGGTTGGTAAACTTGATCGGTAACCTTGATCAGTAACTTGGTCGGTAAACTTGATCGGTAATAGGAAATTAACTTGGTCAGTAAACTTGGTCGGTAAACTTGAACGGTAAACTTGATCGGTAACTTGGTCGGTAAATTTGATCGGTAACATGTAATTAACTTTATTGGTATACATGTCACACGGGAAACACGAGTCCCCTTCCGAGTATAGGCTTGTCCACTACTAGATCTTTCCCTTAACCCTGGCTTGGTTATTTTGTTATTATTATCAAACAGGCATGTATGTGTCACAAACAAGGCAAGAATAACATGGCATGAACAAGTAACAGGTTTAGGTCGGAAGTTAAACATGCACAGGTGAAAGACAACTCATAAAAGATTAGGACAACGAAAATTCTAGTTCAGGAGAGCATGACAATACTGCACTAAATCTGGGATTCCCATTGCGACAAACATGTAAATCTGGATCCGTCAGAGAATATGGAAAATAGACTCCCAGCAGAATCCAACAAATATCTATAAGTCATATGGTATTTCACAAAAACAAGTCTCAAAACAGGTTTGAATCCAAAAAATGTGTTCAGCCAGAAATCAGAAGTTTGTATTCATAACCAGGAAAACAGCATGAAAACTCACAAATTAAATCCACGAAAAATCTGGGATATTCCCTAGTATGTCTAGTAACAGAAAATAAAGTTTCATAATTTTTCAATATAGATAGAATACTCAACTGAAATCAGAAAACAGCAACTTACGGCAGTTTTATAAATCTGGAATCATAAACACAGCAGTACTAAAACAAAAATATCTCACAAAATATAAACTGAAATCCAGATCCGTCAAAAGGGTGATAAAATAGATACAGTAGGCTACAATTTATATTCACAAAGTTTTTATAGAAAGCAAGTATAATTAGGTTTAAATTATGTATCTTTACTGAACAGTATGAAAATTCTGCAAGTATAGCAATTGTTCACAAGCACAGAATGATTTATAAAAGTTATCAATTAAATCCATAAAAATTCCGCAAGTATAGCAATTGTTCACAAGCAATAGTTTTAACCAGCAAAATATTTGATCAAAATAATACCTTTAACATCAGTAGAAAAATAATTTACCATACAGAATTCATATAAAACTGGATCTGGAATTTTAAACACATCTGTAGTAAAATATTCATAACTCGCAAGTCATAAATCAAAACTGAGATCTGTCAGAAAATCTGGAAGGTAGACAAAATTCTCAATAATTCATATTCACAAATAATTTTCATATACTGACCTTAATAGGGTCTAAAATACTGATAAAAAACGGAAAATCGACAAAATAGAAAATATACTTCATGCACAAAATCAACTAGTTCATATGAAACTCATCCAAAACATAACTAAACGTGAAATATGATGTACTAGATGTCCAAGCAACATGGTATAGAGTATTTAGCAAGTCTACAACAAGTTATACTACTATCAACACATCAAGCATATGAGATCATACAACAAGTTATGAACAACATGCATGTATACAACAAGAAGTGGTCATCCCTCAGTTATTTCAAGTCACGTGTGTAATGAGGCAACTACGGGCTGGTCAACACAATAGAGACAAGATATAACAAGGGTTACAAGAATTGTCTCTAGAACACAACTACACTATTGGTGGTATTTAGTACTTGTATTACACAAAGAAAAGAATACAAGTTACTTGCCGGAGAGACGACAAAAACGAAGCAAAGAGAGAGAATAACGGGAACAGATTCTCGAGCACGAACACAACGAACAACTCACGAACGAGATGATCATAAACAAGATGAACAACCGATCGTGAACAAGATAAAGACAATCGAGATCACGAACACAATCGAACGGTTGAGATCGAAGATCAAGATCAAGATGATGAAGATCAAGAGATCCAACGTCTAGATCCAAGAGATTAAGATCAAGATGATCGGATCAGATCGGACAGCTAGATCAAGACTGATGGAGATCATGATGATCAAGAGGAGATTGATGGCTCACATTCAATCAAGCAAGATGAATGATCAAACAACACCCATCAATGGTGCACCGGCACTGGCTTGGCTCCGACGGCGGGTGGTGGCACTCAGGGCGAGGCTGACGGTGGTCGGCTAAGGGGACAGCCGATGGGGACAGTGGTGAACCGGTGGTGCAGCGAGGAGCACCGGGGTCGCGGTGAGAGGCGAAAGCATCCTGAGGGAGCGACGGCGAGGGGCTGTGCTGTGGTCGATGCGGGGAGGTAGGGAGGTGCACAGGGAAGGTCATCGGGGCTGGCACTATTGTGGCATCGTCGAGAGGAGCACACAGGGGGACGTCAACCAAGGGGTGGTCGCGAGCAGGAAGGAAGCACTGGCAGAGGGGGTCTGGCAGCGTCGTCGAGGTGGTGCCGCAGATGGGGATGTATGGAGGGAGATGAGCGGGAGGAGAAGGAAAGAGGAGGGCGTCTGCAGGCGAGGGCTTCGGGACCGAGGAGAAGGCGGAGGAGCACCGGGAACAGGGGATTTGGAAAGAGGACGGGAGAGGGTTTGGAAATCGGGGCAGATGGGTTTTGGAAGATGAAGAGGTAGGGGGCGGCTGTAGGTAAACAGGATTAGGGTTTGGTTTAGAAGGGGGGTTAACGGGGTAGGACTTATGTAGGGTTGGTATTAGGGCTTGGGTGCTAACGGGTTAGGGTTTTATTGGGTTAGGATAAAAGAGAAAATAGGGTTTAAAAATGCAATCAAATAATGGGTTTGGGTTTTTGGGTTAAAAATCCATTAGGAAAATGAAAATAACCAATAAAAGTATAATTAAACTTAGATAAATTTTGGGGGCATTAAAAAGCAAAATTTAGTAACAATAATAATAATAGTAACATTAACAATAATAATAATCGAAATCAAAGTAATAATAACAATAATAAGATTTGTATAAAAATAATAGGAAATAGTTACAAATAAAATTATTGATAAAAAAATAGGCTTTAATGGAAGATTCAAAAATGCATTTTAACAAAAAGAATTTGAAAGCAAAAAACCAATTTACAAAAAATTAAATACAGAAAATACGTATTTGTGAAAACAGGGGTTACAGTTTAAGTGTTGGGTTATGTTGTAATAAATGTTTTAAAATTTTCTGCTATGTAAATGTAAGAAAGAACAGTTGTAATAAAAAAATTTATTTTTTCCTATATTTGATACTGTGTTTATGATTACATTGAAGTTAATTCTAGAAATTGTGCCACTTATTTCTAATTTTATTTATTGGAAATTCGAGGCGCTACAGAGTTGGTATCAGAGCAAACTTCAATTAGTAATACTGAACATGGTATAGGAAACAAAATTAGGGTAGACATTAGAAGTGTGAGTACCTAGGTTGGACATTAGAAGTGTGGGTACCTAGGTGGACATTAGATATGTTAGTTTGTTGTTTTGATCATGAATGCTTGTAATGAAATTTGTATTATTTGTATGTCTAGATTCGACTAAAAATTTCTTTATCGTAAGTGGGTTGATTGTTTCCGCGTAAATAGAAGACGAATGATTTGTTTTCTCCTACTGTTATAATTACATATTAATTATCATTATTATTATTATTGGCGTTAAATTGGGATAATTTCATTAGTTATTGGCTTATCTATTTTAGTTGTTTAATTTTAAAGTATGTTTTGCTAGTTCTAGTCTATTTGTTCTATAAGTTTTGTGTTTAATAAAAACAAGTCTTGTTATTGAAGTTTGGATTGTGACGGATACTACAATAATAACATTATAATTAACAAATTTTACTTAAATTTTATTTTCGTCGATTATTGCTTTGAATATATTAAGTTTTTTGTACGTAGACAATCTTTTCCCCTCTCTTTTATCTTTTTCTTTCTTAAAATTATGTCTTTCATATTATTATGAACTTTTATGTTCACTCATTTATTTTGCTATTATTGTTGCACATTATCTTAGATTCAATTACTACTTATTAAATTATCACTATGACTATTAATTTCTTTCATTATTATTTCTATTATGCTCTAAATCTTTGATTTACATTCATTTTATATATACTTTGATTTTACGATGTTGTTATTATGTATATATATAAACATTTATTTTTTCATTTCTTTATATTGTCTTATTAATTCCGAAAGGTTTTAACATGTTTTGAATATTTTTACTTATATAAATATAATATACTTCCACACACTATATTTTTTTTAATTTTTTTTTCTTCTCCTATCTCGTTTTTACGACTTATACTCAACGCAATTGTTATTACATACTAATTACTACTTTTGTTATACTCGCTCTTCACTACTAATAGCTACTTATTAATTGTATTACTTTATATTATTATTTTTATACCTTTACTGCTATAATATACTATAGTTGCTTGTTACCTTAATATTATGAATTTTAACCCTCCTTGTTATTTTCTTACTACATATACTTTTTACTATTTACTGTATATTTTATGACATAGATTTTTTATGCTAACTTACTACACTACATTGTTATTTCTCATTTGCAATTGCATTTAAGCTTATGCATTTACTTCATTTTATTTTCTTCTCCTTACTTTTTGTATTATTTTCATTACTACTAATTTCTATTATTTATATTCAAGATTTATGACCTGTACCTTTTCATTCTATCATTGTAATTTTCTACCTTATTTCCTACTTTTTCTATCCCACGCTTTTACTTCTATTTTTATATCTCCAATTTCAAAACTTAACATCATACTTAATTCAGCAATCAATATCCAAGTACGTATGGATGATTACATCATTCCACACACATTTTTGTTGCAACCGGATGTCGAGAAGGCAAATATGCAACTAAACGTCAATGGAGGAAAACTTGCAACTTGATGTTGGGGAGGCAAAAACTGCAACCGAATATTCAGACGACAACTTACAACCTGATGTCGGGAGGAAAACTTGCAACTTGATGTCAAGGAGGCAAGCTTGCAGCTAGACATCAATGAGGCGAACCCACAACAAAAGAGATTTTGTTTTTTTTACTTTAATGACCCCCCACTTTTAGTTTTATATATTTTACTCACCACTATTCCATTCTTTTTTACTAGTTTATACTATTTTATAATGTTTTAAAACTTAGCCTATACTACTTCAACTTTATTATTTATAATATGACTAGGTATGCCTGTGGGACGTGCCTACGGCACGTATTCGAGACTGCATGTAAATTTAGTTAGATTTATTTGATTGGGTGAACTGCATATAAATTTCAAAAAAAATTAAAACATTTTAACGAATATGTGGGTGTAAACAAAACAGGTTAGTGTAAACAAATACACCCACCTTTCTAATACAATCAACTACTCTATACAGGCCTCCTCTGAAATTATATTGCCTCGTCTTTAAAATGTTTCGTACGGCACGTTATCGCGACGTCTTAACTTTCTTTAAAATGTTTAGTAAATATTTCGACAGTATTATTTAAAATTTTACAGGCAGGATTGTAGTAAAAATTTCGATAGAATCTCTCATGAAATATTATTCCTTTGAGAGCAATTCCTTAACATCATAAACAGTAAAATTGAATCCTCCGTAGCCCAATCCAAGCCACATTACACAGACATAATATATATTAGGCTCTGGGAAAAAAAGAACTTCATATGACTAAAGATATAGTTTGGAATCATAATAGATTTTAGGAAATTTTCTGAAAATTTTGACAGAACCTCCCTTAAAATATTAGCCATTTTACAGCAAATCCTTACGAAATTCTGCTCACAATTAAAAATTTATCATCACAGTCAAGAAATATAAATCCTCTCCAGGCCAATCTAAGCAACATCACATAGACATTATATATATAGGGCTCTGAGAAGAAAAAATCTTCATATGACTAAGATACAAAATAAAAACCAAGATATCGTTTGAAAACATAATAGATTTTAGAAAATTCAGTAAAACTTTTGACAGAACCTCCCCTAAAATATTAGCCCTTTTATAGAAATTCCTTACGGAATTCTGCTAACAATTAAATATATGACATCACAGACAATAAATATCAATCCTCCCCAGGCTCAACCGAGCAACATCACACAGGCATCATATATATAAGGCTCTGGGGGAAAAAATCAGAATATATATAATGCAAGATACAAAATAAAAACCAAAAAGTCGTTTGAAAATGTAATAATTTTTTTGAAAAACCTTCGAAAAACCTTTAAAATACCAAACACAGAATCCAATACTCCACAAAATTGCGGGTACGGGTATTAACATAACTATATTATATCATCATTATATACAGTTACTTACATCATCTCCAAAAATGCTAAATATTACAATTATTACAACTATTACATCCTCCACCAAACTAAACACCAACCAACTGAATGAAAAAAAAAATTACATGGTTGTAGGAGAACACAATGGTTGAAGTGTTCAAAAATAGGACCAAACAGTGAGCCTAAAAAAACAGTTAGAGTTTTGAATCAAATAGTAAGAGTTTACAATAAACAATTAAAACAATAGTAATAGTTTTGAAACCATTACCTTTCAAACAGAACAATGGCTTCAACCAAACATGTTCCTCATCACCCTAAACTGTCAATATGTACATGACGGTTTTGAGTGTGGACGACAATCTGGGGGAAAAAAAAGAAGCATTAAATTAGCAGCAATTAACGGTTAACATAGGGTGTAGTTGTAGTAAATATAAATTTACCTTATTGCAACCCCATTTCATCAATGTAGTTGCATTTATAAATTTGAGGTCCATGTCAGCTGCTTCCCAGTTCTATTAAAGTTCAAAAGTAAAACAACAATGAAAATAAGTTTTAGTAAGGTAAATCTATCATATATAAATGGATTTTTTTATTTTGTCGTCTTGTTTCATTAAAGAAAAAATAATAAGTTAATAGACGACCCTCTTTCTAATTTTTTCTTCTTATATATGGTGTCAATATTTCATTACTGATAAGTTAATTGATTTGAAGAGTTTGCTGGCTCATTATTAGCATTGGTACTAAAACCCGAAACCCGGACCCGACCTGGACCCGGCGTTGGACCGGAACCGACCCAATCTAATTTGGGTAGAGTATGGGTCCTAAATAACTACCCGTTGAAATTTCGGGTCGGGTCTGGGTCCCCTAAAAATGGAACCGACCCGGACCCGGACCCGCAATAGAGAGTTAATCAATAAACGAAGCGGACCCGACCCGGACCCGACCCGTTACCCGTTACCAGTGTCACTCAGAATATCAAAGGTAGATTGCCAATCACTGACTCATAAATTAGTCAGTATATCAAAAGTATAGATCCAACCCAATATAGATCCAACTCATAAATTAGTCAGTATACTATGGCATAAATTACATGAAATACTTCGTTAATTGAGAGTTTGTGCTTAGCATCAAAGACGGAGAAAGCATTTGAATTGTATGCAGAGATGATAAGAGAAGGACATGTTCCAGATATCTACATCCTTTTTTACCTTATTAAGGGCCTTATCAGGATGAACAGGTGGGGCGAAGCACTTCAAATCGCTTACAGCATACACCATATGGTCAGTTTTTCTCTCTTAACTCTCCTTTATTTCTCCTTGCGGTATGTTAATTCTATTTCTACATGGTACTTAGCAAGTGATTCGGTCGCCATCTCAATAAAAGATCATTAAAAAAGTTGCAGGTGGAAACACTCTTTTAAATCATAATTTTGGTGTATTGATGCTCACAATTTTTCAGTTTTTGGCTGTCTGTAATTTAGGAGCTTCACTTACAACCTTGAATTTAAAAAAAAAAACTATTTTGCACAGTATGCTTCTAAATTGAAACTGTCGCAGTGGTGGATTTCATGTTAGTTCTGATGGGTATGACTTAGAGTTGCCAGAAGTCCCAGGTCCTATGTGATGTCGTCCTAAAATTATCCTTGAATAAAAATTCAGAAGGAAGTAATGATAACATAATTATCATTATTATCGGTTCCCTCTATAGTGAACTGCAATGACTAATGAACATGTATATAGAATTATAGATCACTATAGTGGCAGGAGAACTGAAAAAGCCCTGTTTACACCGATGAATGTTCTGCTTGTAAGTGTTCAAAGTTTCAGATAACTATTTTGTATTCCCCTGTGTGATCCTTTCTCGTCTTCCACTTCTTCTTTTACAGTTTTCACTCACTGATTGTTGCTTCTGCAAAATTATTCAAAGCACTGATAGGAATAGGTTCTCATTAGGGATGGTTCTTCTTGTACAGTTTGCCATATATTTGTTCGGTATACTGATTGTTAGTTTATACAAAGTACAAATTTATAGGTTCTCAATTGGGATGGTTTGTTATTCTCTGCGAATGAAAAAGTAAGACTTGACCAAAATATTCAGTGCAACTTATGGATGAAATTCTGGGGTGCTCTGACTCTTAGTTCTTCTTTGCCATTGTGAAGGCTCAATTGACCAGTTTTCACTTTTCACTGTGTTATGCTTTAAAGACCCGGAACCGAACCAGACCCGTGATTAGAAATAGGACCTGGACCCAGACCCGGACTCGAAAGCGAACGGGTAACATTTCTTGAGGGGAACCGGAACCGGACCCAGGACCCGGACCCGGACCCGGACCCGAATTTCATGGGTCTGAGTCCGGGTCCAGTATTTGGACCCGTCAATGACCGGGTCCGGGTATTGAGCTACCCGACCCGACCTGAACCGTTACCAGTGCTACTCATTATTGATTTAATATTTGCCATCAAATAATAGAAAGAGTGATACTTGTTTTTGCTAAAATAATTGTTTGTTATTGGAACTCCAATTACTATATAGTTGAAAATTTAGCATCGTCTTGTAGAAAAATAAAGAGAGATTCAATATATATATGTTTGTGTTTAAGATAACCATAGTTATATTTAATATCCATCTTAATGAAATAAGTAAAGAATTGAAAAACTGTGAAGTGTAACTGTGAAGTGTAACTGTGAAGTGTGAATTGTGAATTGTGTAACTGTGAAGTGTGAATTGAAAAAAAGATTATCACACTAAAGGCTTGATAGTGTAACTGTGAAGTGTGACTTGAAAAAAAGATGATCACACTAAAGGCTTGATTGTGTTTTGATTAATAGGTAGAGTTTTGAATTAAACTACTTTTACTTTTAGTTATCTTTTTATACTCATTCTTGGAAGCTTGAACTAACCAAGTGTAGCCAGCAATTAGAAATGGAGAATTTTTATGTGTATCAAAAAAAGTGATGAAGTTCTTGCTTCACCTTTTATCTGTATGTTGTCATATTTATGTTTTTCAATTAATGTGCTTCATATTATTTCTTTATGATGGTTACCTATTAGGTAGGTGTGATTGGTAATTTGGTCCATTCTTCCCCAAACATAAAAAAGCAAGTTCTTGCCGCTGGGGCCTTGCAGCCTGTTTTTTGGTACTGTCATCAATCATTAATTTTGTTCATTGCATTTTACATGAAATTATTTTGCAAACATTTTCCTGGTGAGATGTAAGTCTCTAATTATAGGGAATGTCAATTCTTGGAACATGTGGAGTTTTACGATCTGACTGGCATTTGATACTTGAGATAATTCACGTCGTCAGTAACATTAGTTGTCTGATTTTTATACCAATTAACTACTTTTTTAGTGTGTGATGACTTATGATGCCAACATAAGTGTGCTTTTGCTATTATGTTTACCTTTTGGACTATGAGTATTGGAATGATTGTAGTATTATTTTAAATGTGTAATATTCAGTAGTAGCATATTACACTGCTTACTTTTGTGTACCAGACAATGAATTCAGCAAGTTAGCAGACATTCATTTTAACAGCATATATTGGTCTACCCCATAGCATATGAAGAAATTATTGTTACTATGCTAACAGCTTCATTATAATCTTCTTGTGCTTGCTATATCATCTACAATGTAATTTAGACACTGTATACTTGAGAGGATGTGCTGAGAGTATGGTAGTGGTAGCTCATGCACAGTTTGGTAGATGCATTTTTTAATTCTATTTAGAGAAAATTTAATAGTTTGTGGATCATCCATAATACTATTTAATAGTTATAAAAAAATTTATTCAGGTAAGGTTCATTAGTTAAGAGTATGAAAATTATTTATTGAAAGATAATCAAAGACATAAAGTACCTGTATTTTCTGTTGAGAGTATTGTAGTGGTACCTCTATAAAAGAACTTCAGGATAAACAATGTTTGTTGTTGAGCTCAAACAATCTTCTGGTAGAAGTAGAAAAATACGATCAAAACTTGTACACCTAGAGAGTTCAACATAGAGTTGTCCGTGACTGAAAACTGGTGAGCGTAAATCTATCCCCACAATATCAACAGATTGGCCTTGTGCTTTATTTTTTGTTACAGCATACGCTAATCGAACTGGAAATTGTCGTCTTGTCATTGCAAAAGGTAGATCGAAGACGAAGGTTTAGGGGTTAGAGGTATTCTTGGAATGAAGACCAAATTTCCTACTTTATCGCCAGTTAAAATCATAGCCTCAATTACACACGTCGACTGAGCACACCGAACTACAATTAACCGAGTGCCATTACACATACCATCCTTTGGTGCAACATTCCTCAACAATAAGATTGGGCACCCCACTTTCAGCTCCAGTTTAAATGGTGGTAGCCCGGGAGGATCTAAAGAGTTCAAAAACTCGTTAGGGTATCGATTGGTGATCTTTCGATCAACTCCATCCTCCTCAGACATTTTATGGGCAGCAAGAAATGTAAATTTTGGCCCCGGATGAAGATTTAATGCAGCAGCATTAATGAAATTGACATCATCATTTCTCGCTGATAGAATTGTCCGCTCTGTAAGATATTTGGGAGTGATAGTGCCGATAACGTTTAGTTACGGGTAAACGGTAGATAAAAGTTCATCCAATGTGTGACACCTCCAAATTGTTGAAGGAAGTTGTACGGTCTCATCGGGTTTGGAGCCAATCTATATAATAAAGAAGACTTATTTGTCAGTAAGAGTCAAAAGGAGAGATTTGCTTAGTTATTACAAAAAACATGTCAGAAGATGACCTCGTTTAGAAAATTGGCAAATGAAACATTTCTGATATCGGATGAATCTAGACGCATGTTCACGTTCAAAGTTAATACTTGTACGACATTCCAAAGTAAAGATTTTCTTAGCGATGCACCAACAATTTGTTCTCGAACCCCCTTCGGTACTACTGGTAGGATTTGTCGAAAATCCCCACCGAGCACCACAGTGATACCACCAAATGGATTTTTATTATCACGTATATCTTGAAGTGTACGGTCAACAGCTTCTACACAAAACCTATGCTGCATAGGGACCTCATCCCAAATGATTAGCTTTGCTTCTCTGAAAAAATCTGCCTGAGGTGATTGCTTAGTGAACCCACAAAAGGAATTATCCAACACATCAAGTGGGATGGAAAATGTTGAGTGTGCAGTTCTACCTCCTACCAGTAACAATGATGCAATGCCAGAAGAAGCAACAGTTACAACAATGAAACCATCTCGACGGCATTTCGTTGCTAGTGTATTGTATAAAAAAGTTTTTCCAGTACCGGCCCCTCCGTTCAAGAAGAATGTAGTTCCCTTGCCGCCCATAACTGATGTAATTATTACAGTATATGCAGATAACTGTGCATCATTAAGTGAATTTATACTTGCTTGTATATTAGCTTGTAGGGCTTCAACTTGCAGTACTCTATGTTCCCAAATAAACTTGTTGCCAACAACCGTACTCTAATTTTGCATAGGATGGGGCATGGGTCGGAAGTTATCTAAGCTCTTGCCTGATTCTTGAAGCATTTGGTTTAAAAGATATAGACCATAATCTAGGACTTGGGCTTGGGTAGGATTGGGAATGAAAAATAATGTACGCAGTTTGTGTTCAAGATCATCACATATATGCACTGAGAATTGGTTCCATAAGGTAAGTGGTTCCAACGGAGAGCATTTCGTAAGAATGACACTAAATAACCTTCTAAGTTGGTAGCCGGTGCTCATAATTGCAGCTTCTTGGAGACAATGTACCCACTCGCCATCATCTTCCAACAGTCCTCTGGCAACACATACTAATTTGAAAGTAGCATACTCAACTTTGTCGACTGTACGTAAGCACTGAAATGATCGTGGTCCCTTCACAACTGTTCATAGCAAACGCAAATAAAAGCGCTCACCCAAATTTGGAGTTGCAAAGTACATTCTGCCGATTGCGTACCCCTTCTTTCTCGGCGTCCACATTTTCGAAGACTTATTCCAAACAAAATGTTGCGGGAACTGTTGGTAGGTGAATGCGCGTGCAGCTAAATTTGATGAGCAACATGCAAAAAAACTGGTAAGAGTTGTCATTTCTAGTTCGGCTCTAGATACGACGTCGTCAATCCTATCAGCCGAATTATAAACAACACGATGCCTTCCAGGCAAATGCAGTGCCAAGCGTACAACCGCTGGCACCTCTTCATGTAAAGAGTGTCCAAAAATTTGCCATGCAGCTTCTGGATGGCCAATATACCGTGCGTCGAGATATTGCTTGATCTCATCTACTCCTCCCAACATAATTGTTGCGCGGTCGTTTCCTTTGAAAATATATTTGTGGATATATTTAACACATCTCACCCCAGCACAAACTTCAACATTAATATGACAATTAAACATTTTAGAAAGGTAAGCATTATGGGGTACAACATCTCTATTATCAACTTGCTGCCCCCTCACAGTATAAAAATATTTACTATCACGACGACGATAGATTGGATAGCCATCTTGATCTATAGTTGTTGCTTCAGAGAACTCTCTAGGATACCTCTTTTGACATTTTCCATTTTCCATGCACGATGCTTGAGGATTTCGTCCACCACATGGGCCATGCACCATACAATTTTTGACAGTTTCAAAGAGTAGGGGATCCGCTATCGGATCTGGAAATTCAGCAGAAACTACTTCATCTACTTGTTGGCATGTACGAATTTTGTCTGGATTTGCAAGAAAGAAAAGAGCGTGCATATGAGGTAGCCCGCGTTTCTGAAACTCAATGGTAAAGACATGCGCAACTTTCTGACCAAATAATTTTGCTTTTTCTATTCCCTTCATCAAAGCATTTTTCTTCAACTCAAAAATGCGAGAAACTAAATCAGGGCGATCAGTGGCTTTTTGATGTGGCAATAGAGCTGCAGTTATTTCTGGCCATTTGGGATTTGCAGTCATGGTAAGGAAAATATCTGGGTGTTGGTAGTAGCGCGTAATAGCCATTGAATCTTGAAAGATTTCAAACATATGTCTTGGACTACCAATGAATGAAGATGGCAAAATGATTCGTTGTCCGACCTGATCAAGTCCTAACCCATCTGCAGCGATGTCGGTAAGACCTTGGTAAAGTTCAGCTCGAAGTTTTCCCTGATTAAGCTTATGATATGTCAGTCGATTCTGCTCAGTGGCTGCCCAAGCATCTACAATAAATTCTTGCAAAAGTTTTCCTGCTCTCAGAATAGTTGAATACTTTGTATTGCGTCGAAATAAACGATAACTATAGAATTTTATTTGAGTTAGTCTAGCAGTCAAAGGTCTTCCATGATGACATCCCACTGTTTCAAATCTGGTTCCCATCCCAACTCACCATAAGGGAATAGCAAGACATAATGCAAGGGCAAATATGCTGGATGGCACTCGTTAATTTGCATTAACTCGTTGTTTCCCCTCAAATGCAGTATGATATCTCTCATACCACTAATTTCAGTTCCATCACCAGGTATAATCACTGCAATCTCATCAGTAGTTGGAAGATTATACCTACGCCGGTCAGTTGCTGAATTATAGTGTAAAACCGCAGGTAAGCTGTGATCCGAAGAACTTGTCTGGTTTAAAATTGTATAAGCTTGACGGAACTTATCTACAAATTCATTGAACTCCAAACAATCCTGAATAATATTGAGAACATCAGCTCTCCAATGAGGATTTCGCGATGTACGAAAACCTAAAGCAGAAACTGGATCGTAAATGTAGAGTTGTGCATAAACAGCAGCTTGACCTGGTTGTGGTATTAATGACCCCGTTCGGTGGCGCAGCTCTCCATGTATGGTGAATGAGGTAGGCCCCCGACCATGGTGACCCTTTCATCCATTCTGACACCCAAACTCGTAAAAGCATTTGCTGCATTGTATTCTCGAGTATAAGTCCGAAATGAAGTCAATTGTACACTATCACCATCATATAAATCTTGAAGTGGTGGGAGTGGAGTAATGAGCAAAGGTAGTTTCACTTTTCCTTGTGAACAACATTTTCCGAAATAATTATTTCTGGCAGATGAGACCGATAATTTTTCATCATTCGAATGCAATGCTGAACAATAAGAACATGTTACATTCATCATGCCGAGAAAGTGTCGTTCGGAATTGAACCTATTAGTTACGATGGCCATGTAAGTTAACAGTTGTATATATTTGAACCTATGGATAATATACACGGGTTAAAGGTAAAATAAAATTAACCTATTTGATTTGGACGTAGCAGTTCGATATTGTCTTTCACGTTGGGCCAATTGACGCGTGATGCACTCGCTACTTGTGAATCAATCATATGGCTGAACATGGAGAACAACTAACTAAAGACATTCTGAAAAAGTTAAGATTAAAAAAGCAAACATTATTTACCTAACAGCGTCAGAAGTTTGAGAGTTTCTTTGCAGGCCAATATTTGGCAGTACTGAAGTAGTTTGTCCATCATACATATGTTTATGTGGTACATTAGAAGGAATAGTTCTTCGAGGTAAACATTCGTCAGTTGCGTCTAATACTCGTATAGAGCACATTTCAAGTTTCTCTCGTTCTCGTCGTCTACGTTGGGCCAACGTAGCTTTCGATATAACATGAACATTATGAGCCTAAATTTGTGAAAATGAATCGTTATAAATTACTGTTTAAGAGGAGAACCACTTACTTATTTAAAAATGTATTAATTTTCACAGTGTGAGGATAAATAAAAGAAGCAGTGTGAGGAAACATAAAGAAAAAGCATTGTAGATAAAGCAAGATAAAGAAGCAAGATAAGCATATACCGCACTGGACATTTCATTTTCTTTTCCCTTTCCCTTGCCAGAATAACTTGTTTCCTTTCTCTACATTGGGTGGTTAAAACGTAGGAATTAATAAAAAAATCAATAATGAGCAAAAGACCAACCAAGTAATAAGGGGTGAAGCTTACCTTGCGAAGAGATATTAGATTAAGCTCGCGTTCATCTTGAATGGTAACCTCGACATTTTTTGTCGAAGGAATTGCACCTGCAATAGAAAAATATCAATTTTGAATGTAAGTGGACAATTAATTAATGTGCTAAGAACACAATGACAAGCTTAACTTACTGTTTTTTCCAAGTCAACATCAACCTGTAAGGTATTAAAGTTAACATTAAAATGAGAGGAACTTATTGTTATATGAAGAGTTGTAGATTTTTTTTTAAAAAAAAGAAGATACTTACATGGCCATATATAGTGATGTCATCCATTGCTGTTCTTTAATTGGAGCAATTGACCTGTATATAAAGGAGGGGAAATATATTAACTAACCAATTGACGTTCTTTAATTGGAGCAATTGACGTTCTAATTATTTTAACAAACACTACAAAAGAAACTCGCTTTCCTGGCGTTTTTTTACGTCTTTACCGGCGTTTTTTTACGCTGGTGAAACTTTCCCCGGCGTTTATAATAGCGCTGGTCCAAATGCCGCCGAAACGAGCGTCGCGGAAAGGAAGGGATCTACACCGGCGGTTTTACTGGGCGCCGGTAAATGTGATACCTACACCGGCGGCCTAAAAACGCCGGTGTATGGGGTCCTCTGAGTGCCGTCTTTTACCCCCCAATATACATTCACCGACGGCTATAAACCGCCGGTGTTCATCAATTTACCGGCGTTTATAGCAACGCCGGTGTAGAATGAACGTACACCGGCGGTCTATGACCGCCGGTGTATGTGCGTTTATGACTGCCCGCTTTTCCCTACTCACAAGCACCGGCGTGATCAAAAACGCCGGTAAACCCAACTACACCGGCGTTTTATCAAATGCCGGTGTTCCTTTTTGCCGTTACATCTGACGGTATTCACCGGCGTCTAGCGGCATACACCGGCGTTTGTGTGACCGCCGGTCTATCGCACACTGCAACTAATTCAATAGATAGACCGGCGTTTTATAATAATCCGGTCTAGCTATGCCCGTTTGTATTCCTTTCTCCGTTTTCCGTTCGATTTCAATTGACAGTTTCTTTTACAAAACCTGTAAACTAATTCATAACTGATTCAACCAATTTCATTTCATATTAATGCGCAAATGACAACCAAACACAAGAATAATAAAGTTTAACACGTGTCATATCCCAAATATCTCAACAAACTAATTAACAGTGTCATAATCACAACCAAATTCACCGCAAAATTAACAGTCATAATCACAACCAAATTAATAGACCGACGAACATCCCAAATATCTCAACATCCTAAATATCTCAAGTCTGACAAATATCCCAACTAAACCGTCTGACATAACTCTCATCCAAAAAAAACAGTCTGACATAACAGCAAGGAGGACATAAGAACAATCATACAGCAAGGACACAAGATCAGCAAGGAGGACCACGGATTCATACCCTCGAGGAGCTTCAGTTCCGATCATCAGAATTTTCTTCATCTGGGCGACCGCTCTGTGAACAAAAAAAAACAATAGTTTAGTTCAACAGTATACCACAATACAGAATATACATATTTTTTGAACTTGCAAAAAAATCTAACTGTATCTTAAATTATAAGATCAAAGTGCCAATTGCAAATAGAATTGTTGATGATATATAGAGAGGTAAAATAATTACATTGCAATGCTAAAAATCCGGTACTTAATTTTGTTTTTTAAATATATCTAAAATAACAAAACAAATGAAAATTCAGTATCTAACTTGAAAACTGTATATTCTCTCCCTTGATTGGGAATATCCACTACCTAAAACAGTAAAACAAATAAAAATTCAGTATCTAAGCATCTCTTTCATGGATTGTTCAGACAATCCATGAAACTGTCATCGTGGACGGAAACCAAATATAAGAAAAATAAGAAAAATAAGATAGGGCTCATATCAAGTGTATTTTTAGGGAACTGTCATCGTGGAAGGAAACCAAATATAGAAGCCAGAAATGAAAACAGAAAGAAGAATGGTAGAGACTTTGGATACACCAGGCTAACATAGCGGCATTTTCCTCATCTCTCTCATCCCTTCTTTCCCTTCAACACACGAACACAAAGAGACATCAGCAACAACAACAAGAGCGACAAGAACAACAATAATAATAAATCATTATGAAGAAGATGTCTCTATATGGGTTTCCAGATCTCCACTCGAGCCCTCTCGTTCTAATCACAGTCCAACTAAGAACATAGACAACAGCCACTGAACAATCCAATCACAGCCCAATCAAAATTTGCCATCCTGGATCTTAATGAAATAAGCTTCAGTAGTAGTAAAAGAAGATGGGGATGCTAGCAGCAAACTCAGTTTGGAAGTGAACCCTTTTTTGGTTAAAAAATCATGCCAAAGATGGCAAACAGGTTACCTTAACAGTATCTTGAAATGAAAATTTCCAAAGATGCCTCAGTTCACACTAAACCCATTTATTATCAAAAAAACATGCCAAGAAGACAAGCAGATGCATGAAATGAGCTTCATTAACAGTGAAAGAGGATGGGGATGCTAGCAGCATACTCAGTTTGGTGGTGAACCCATGATTTGATCAAAAAATCATGCAAAAGAGGGCAATCTGCAGGATACCTTAACAGTACCTTAAAATGAAAATTTCCATTAACTGAGCTTAATTATATGTTGCTCCACTAATTGTTGTGCCCAACTAAATCTAAAACCAACTTGTTGTCCAAATCACAGACCATTTTGGCGTACGTAGGTATAGCATCCTCAGTTCACACTAAACCCATTTAGTATCAAGAAAACATGCCAAGAAGACAAGCAGGTGCATGAAATGAGCTTCATTAACAGTGAAAGAGGATGGGGATGCTAGCAGCATACTCAGTTTGGTGGTGAACCCATTATTTGATCAAAAAATCATGCAAAATAGGGCAATCTGCAGGATACCTTAACAGTACCTTAAAATGAAAATTTCCATTAACTGAGCTTAATTATATGTTGCTCTACTAATTGTTGTGTCCAACTAAATCTAAAACCAACTTGTTGTGCAAATCACAGACCATTTTGGCGTACGTAGGGATAGCATCCTCAGTTCACACTAAACCCATTTAGTATCAAGAAAACATGCCAAGAAGACAAGCAGATGCATGAAATGAGCTTCATTAACAGTGAAAGAGGATGGGGATGCTAGCAGCATACTCAGTTTGGTGGTGAACCCATTATTTGATCAAAAAATCATGCAAAATAGGGCAATCTGCAGGATACCTTAACAGTACCTTAAAATGAAAATTTCCATTAACTGAGCTTAATTATATGTTGCTCCACTAATTGTTGTGCCCAACTAAATATAAAACCAACTTGTTGTGCAAATCACAGACCATTCTGGCGTACGTAGGTATAGCATCCTCAGTTCACACTAAACCCATTTGGTATCAAGAAAACATGCCAAGAAGACAAGCAGATGCATGAAATGAGCTTCATTAACAGTGAAAGAGGATGGGGATGCTAGCAACATACTCAGTTTGGTGGTGAACCCATTATTTGATCAAAAAATCATGCAAAATAGGGCAATCTGCAGGATACCTTAACAGTACCTTAAAATGAAAATTTCCTTTAACTGAGCTTAATTATATGTTGCTCCACTAATTGTTGTGTCCAACTAAATCTAAAACCAACTTGTTGTGCAAATCACAGACCATTTTGGTGTACGTAGGTATAGCATTCTCAGTTCACACTAAACCCATTTATTATCAAAAAAACATGCCAAGAAGACAAGCAGATGCATGAAATGAGCTTCATTAACAGTGAAAGAGGATGGGGATGCTAGCAGCATACTCAGTTTGGTGGTGAACCCATTATTTGATCAAAAAATCATGCAAAAGAGGGCAATCTGCAGGATACCTTAACAGTACCTTAAAATGAAAATTTCCATTAACTGAGCTTAATTATATGTTGCTCCACTAATTGTTGTGCCCAACTAAATCTAAAACCAACTTGTTGTCCAAATCACAGACCATTTTGGCGTACGTAGGTATAGCATCCTCAGTTCACACTAAACCCATTTAGTATCAAGAAAACATGCCAAGAAGACAAGCAGATGCATGAAATGAGCTTCATTAACAGTGAAAGAGGATGGGGATGCTAGCAGCATACTCAGTTTGGTGGTGAACCCATTATTTGATCAAAAAATCATGCAAAATAGGGCAATCTGCAGGATACCTTAACAGTACCTTAAAATGAAAATTTCCATTAACTGAGCTTAATTATATGTTGCTCCACTAATTGTTGTGTCCAACTAAATCTAAAACCAACTTGTTGTGCAAATCACAGACCATTTTGACGTACGTAGGTATAGCATCCTCAGTTCACACTAAACCCATTTATTATCAAAAAAACATGCCAAGAAGACAAGCAGATGCATGAAATGAGCTTCATTAACAGTGAAAGAGGATGGGGATGCTAGCAGCATACTCAGTTTGGTGGTGAACACATTATTTGATCAAAAAATCATGGAAAATAGGGCAATCTGCAGGATACCTTAACAGTACCTTAAAATGAAAATTTCCATTAACTGAGCTTAATTATATGTTGCTCCACTAATTGTTATGCCCAACTAAATCTAAAACCAACTTGTTGTGCAAATCACAGACCATTTTGGCGTACGTAGGTATAGCATCCTCAGTTCACACTAAACCCATTTAGTATCAAGAAAACATGCCAAGAAGACAAGCAGATGCATGAAATGAGCTTCATTAACAGTGAAAGAGGATGGGGATGCTAGCAGCATACTCAGTTTGGTGGTGAACCCATTATTTGATCAAAAAATCATGCAAAATAGGGCAATCTGCAGGATACCTTAACAGTACCTTAAAATGAAAATTTCCATTAACTGAGCTTAATTATATGTTGCTCCACTAATTGTTGTGTCCAACTAAATCTAAAACCAACTTGTTGTGCAAATCACTGACCATTTTGGTGTACGTAGGTATAGCATCCTCAGTTCACACTAAACCCATTTATTATCAAAAAAACATGCCAAGAAGACAAGCAGATGCATGAAATGAGCTTCATTAACAGTGAAAGAGGATGGGGATGCTAGCAGCATACTCAGTTTGGTGGTGAACCCATTATTTGATCAAAAAATCATGCAAAATAGGGCAATCTGCAGGATACCTTAACAGTACCTTAAAATGAAAATTTCCATTAACTGAGCTTAATTATATGTTGCTCCACTAATTGTTGTGTCCAACTAAATCTAAAACCAACTTGTTGTGCAAATCACAGACCATTTTGGCGTACGTAGGTATAGCATCCTCAGTTCACACTAAACCCATTTAGTATCAAGAAAACATGCCAAGAAGACAAGCAGATGCATGAAATGAGCTTCATTAACAGTGAAAGAGGATGGGGATGCTAGCAGCATACTCAGTTTGGTGGTGAACCCATTATTTGATCAAAAAATCATGGAAAATAGGGCAATCTGCAGGATACCTTAACAGTACCTTAAAATGAAAATTTCCATTAACTGAGCTTAATTATATGTTGCTCCACTAATTGTTGTGCCCAACTAAATCTAAAACCAACTTGTTGTGCAAATCACAGACCATTTTGGCGTACGTAGGTATAGCATCCTCAGTTCACACTAAACCCATTTAGTATCAAGAAAACATGCCAAGAAGACAAGCAGATGCATGAAATGAGCTTCATTAACAGTGAAAGAGGATGGGGATGCTAGCAGCATACTCAGTTTGGTGGTGAACCCATTATTTGATCAAAAAATCATGCAAAATAGGGCAATCTGCAGGATATCTTAACAGTACCTTAAAATGAAAATTTCCATTAACTGAGCTTAATTATATGTTGCTCCACTAATTGTTGTGTCCAACTAAATCTAAAACCAACTTGTTGTGCAAATCACAGACCATTTTGGCGTACGTAGGTATAGCATCCTCAGTTCACACTAAACCCATTTATTATCAAAAAAACATGCCAAGACGACAAGCAGATGCATGAAATGAGCTTCATTAACAGTGAAAGAGGATGGGGATGCTAGCAGCATACTCAGTTTGGTGGTGAACCCATTATTTGATCAAAAAATCATGCAAAAGAGGGCAATCTGCAGGATACCTTAACAGTACCTTAAAATGAAAATTTCCATTAACTGAGCTTAATTATATGTTGCTCCACTAATTGTTGTGCCCAACTAAATCTAAAACCAACTTGTTGTGCAAATCACAGACAATTTTGGCGTACGTAGGTATAGCATCCTCAGTTCACACTAAACCCATTTAGTATCAAGAAAACATGCCAAGAAGACAAGCAGATGCATGAAATGAGCTTCATTAACAGTGAAAGAGGATGGGGATGCTAACAGCATACTCAGTTTGGTGGTGAACCCATTATTTGATCAAAAAATCATGCAAAATAGGGCAATCTGTAGGATACCTTAACAGTACCTTAAAATGAAAATTTCCATTAACTGAGCTTAATTATATGTTGCTCCACTAATTGTTGTGCCCAACTAAATATAAAACCAACTTGTTGTGCAAATCACAGACCATTTTGGCGTACGTAGGTATAGCATCCTCAATTCACACTAAACCCATTTATTATCAAAAAAACATGCCAAGAAGACAAGCAGATGCATGAAATGAGCTTCATTAACAGTGAAAGAGGATGGGGATGCTAGCAGCATACTCAGTTTGGTGGTGAACCCATTATTTGATCAAAAAATCATGCAAAAGAGGGCAATCTGCAGGATACCTTAACAGTACCTTAAAATGAAAATTTCCATTAACTGAGCTTAATTATATGTTGCTCCACTAATTGTTGTGCCCAACTAAATCTAAAACCAACTTGTTGTGCAAATCACAGACCATTTTGGCGTACGTAGGTATAGCATCCTCAGTTCACACTAAACCCATTTAGTATCAAGAAAACATGCCAAGAAGACAAGCAGATGCATGAAATGAGCTTCATTAACAGTGAAAGAGGATGGGGATGCTAGCAGCATACTCAGTTTGGTGGTGAACCCATTATTTGATCAAAAAATCATGCAAAATAGGGCAATCTGTAGGATACCTTAACAGTACCTTAAAATGAAAATTTCCATTAACTGAGCTTAATTATATGTTGCTCCACTAATTGTTGTGCCCAACTAAATATAAAACCAACTTGTTGTGCAAATCACAGACCATTTTGGCGTACGTAGGTATAGCATCCTCAGTTCACACTAAACCCATTTATTATCAAAAAAACATGCCAAGAAGACAAGCAGATGCATGAAATGAGCTTCATTAACAGTGAAAGAGGATGGGGATGCTAGCAGCATACTCAGTTTGGTGGTGAACCCATTATTTGATCAAAAAATCATGCAAAAGAGGGCAATCTGCAGGATACCTTAACAGTACCTTAAAATGAAAATTTCCATTAACTGAGCTTAATTATATGTTGCTCCACTAATTGTTGTGCCCAACTAAATCTAAAACCAACTTGTTGTCCAAATCACAGACCATTTTGGCGTACGTAGGTATAGCATCCTCAGTTCACACTAAACCCATTTATTGTCAAAAAAACATGCCAAGAAGACAAGCAGATGCATGAAATGAGCTTCATTAACAGTGAAAGAGGATGGGGATGCTAGCAGCATACTCAGTTTGGTGGTGAACCCATTATTTGATCAAAAAATCCTGCAAAAGAGGGCAATCTGCAGGATACCTTAACAGTACCTTAAAATGAAAATTTCCATTAACTGAGCTTAATTATATGTTGCTCCACTAATTGTTGTGCCTAACTAAATCTAAAACCAACTTGTTGTCCAAATCACAGACCATTTTGGCGTACGTAGGTATAGCATCCTCAGTTCACACTAAACCCATTTAGTATCAAAAAATCATGCCAAGAAGACAATCAGATGCATGAAATGAGCTTCATTAACAGTAAAAGACCATGAAAATTTCCAGTATCTAAGCATTTATTTTTCTATTAATTCTTCATCCCAACTAAACCATTCAAGTTAAGGAAATCAAGATGCATCTATCTGAAAAATATGCTAAGTTTGGAAAATAAGGGAAATCAAGAAATGATACCGAAGAGAGCAAGAGAGAGAGCGGAGGAGGGAAATCGAAAATGACGAATAGGGCTCATATCAAGTGTAGTTTTATGGAATTGTCATCGTGGAAAGAAACCAAATATAGAAGCCAGAAAGGGGAATGGTAGAGAATGAGGATACACCAGGCTAACATAGCGGCATTTTCCTCATCTCTCTCTCATCCCTTCTTTCCCTTCAACACACGGACACATAGAGACATCAGCAACAACAGCAAGATCGACAAGAACAACAATAATAATAAATTATTATGAACGAGATGTCTCTATATGGGTTTCCATATCTCCACTCCAACTCGTCTCTTTCTAATCACAGCCCAATTAAGAACAATTGGTCACAGTCACTTTTAAAGAAACATATATGCTCAGATAATGGAAATTTTCATTTTAAGATACTTTTAAAGTAACCTGATTGCCATCTTTGGCATGATTGCCATCCTCATCTTCTTTTACTGTTAATGAAGCTTATCTCATGCATCTGATTGTCATCTTGGCATGTTTTTTTTAACAAAATGGGTTCACTGTGAACTGAGGATGCTATAGGTACGTATGCCAAAATCCTCCGGATATGCACAACAATTGGGTATTAGATTTAGTGCAGCGATGAACAGGGCTCATATCAAGTATAGTATTACGGACTGTCATCGTGGAAGGAAACCCATTTAATATATAAGCCATATATGGAGCCAAAAAGAGGGATGGTAGAGAATGAGGATACACCAGGCTAACATAGCGGCATTTTCCTCATCTCTCTCTCATCCCTTCTTTCCCTTCAACACACGGACACATAGAGACATCAGCAACAACAACAAGAGGGGATTGGTCCAACAAAAAGTATAGATTATAATAAACGAGATGTCTCTATTTGGGTTTCCAGATCTCCACTCCAGCCCTTTCTTTCTAATCACAGCCCACTTAAGAAAATTAGATTTAGTTGGGCTCAAGAATTAGTAGAGCAACATATAAGCTCAGGTACTGTTAAAGTAACCTGCAGATTGCCATCTTTGGCATGATTTTGTAACAAAAAATGGGTTCACTGTGAAACTAAGTATGCTGCTAGCATACCAAAATCCTCCAAATCAGTACAACAACGCGGCTGAATAAACCTTATCAGCAGGTCATACAATGTCATCTAAGCATGTTATGTGCCAAAGTGGGATTGGTAATACAATGCATGAACGACACGTATTAGTTGTTTGTGAGTATGCAATAGGGTGCAACTATGAACAGGGCTCATATCAAGTGTAGTATTACGGACTGTCATCGTGGAAGGAAACCCATTTAATATATAAGCCATATACGGAGCCAAAAAGAGGGATGGTAGAGAATGAGGATACACCATACTAACATAGCGGCATTTTCCTCATCTCTCCCCTCATCCCTTCTTTCCCTTCAACACACGGACACATAGAGACATCAGCAACAACAACAAGAGAGGATTGGTCCAACAAAAAGTATAGATTATAATAAACGAGATGTCTCTATTTGGGTTTCTAGATCTCCACTCCAGCCCTTTCTTTCTAATCACAGCCCACTTAAGAAACATAGACGAAATACTTATAGACGACAGCCATAATGCACACTCACAAACACTAGTACGTGTCTTTCATGCATTCAAGACCATAATCTCTTTAAAAAAACCAATTTAAATACTTACCCTGGGTGGGACTTGGGACTGCTGCCCTATTAAATTGGCCATTTGTTCTTGGAGGAGTGCAACTTGTGCCTTTAAGGCAGTCATCTCCTCATCCCGATTGCCACTTGAACTAGATTCACTCCGTCCAAATAGCCGCGAGGGGGTTGGTCCTAGGCCCATACCACGGACACGTCCATGCCTCTCCTTTCCCCTAACATCGGTCAAGGCAACTCTCTGCCGGGTACGCCAATCTGGGCGTGCCACCGTAGGGTCAGAATCTGAAGCAGAGGAGATTTCATCATACTTTTTCCGAGCGTTAGTCTGTAAAAGGACATAACAATCAGAGTTAAAAGCAGATGAGATTTCGACTACTCATTAGATATTAGTTCACAAATTACCAGAATCCGTGCTGCCTCAGGGCTCGCATACGTCCCATCCTTTGATTTGTGGGTGGCATCAAAAAAGTCAATGTCCCCAAACTCCGTAGGCCCCCCCAAATCTTCTGCCTATATATTAGTAAGATGAAATGGTTATAAACAAATAAATGTAAGTAAAAAATGTTCAATACTATTGCGCCTACCAGTTCTTCCCGAACCAGAGCGAAGCTCTGTGTACCAGCGGTGTGCAGCACTAGCTGCTTTGACCGACTGGCAGCTCCCACCTCCGCCCTTTTCTGTACATGCCACAATGAAGTTAGCAAAAAAATTCATTACAGTAGCCATACAACCACCTACTCATTAGATTTTTGTGTGTTTAATGTAAATACCTGACCGATCGCCGAACTCCAGTAGTGCACAAGAAATTGCCAATCTGAAGGCTCCACATTTTCTGGCACATTCATTGCATTCTCCTCCTCTGAAAGATCTTTGTCATAAAACTTCGATTTCAATTCACTCTTGTGGTCCCTCCACTTCTTGGAGAGTGACTTTTCAACCCAAGGCGTAAGGGAGTCGGCGAACGAGAAGTATTGCTGCAAAATTTATTACCCATCACTAAAAATACATATTTCAATAATAATTTTTCGTTGACCAATTATGTATTTTAGATGAGAAATACCTTGATTGTCGTAATAGCAGTGGCCTTTGTGGTGGTTGGCACCTTCAGCCAACTCTCGTATGACAAAGGAAGTATCCGGGGGTTCCTTGCTATAACCCCAATGAAGGAAGAAAATTTGCTGGCATTATCGCCAACCGGTTGCCCAACACCGTTCGCCTCCACCTCGATCCTTTCGTCATTCTGAAGCCTCCAAATATTCGTCATCTTAGTCCGCCCACGATGTTTTTTGACAGTGAGCGGCGTGTTACCCTCACCCTCTTCTGTTTGACTGCCACTATTATGTAGTGGCTGCTCATCCCCATGGCTCTCGTTGCCATCATTTATATTTAACCTCTTTCCACGCCTCGGCATGTTGTACCTGTCAAGGATTCAAATACACACATGCCAAGAAGACAATCAGATGCATGAAATCAGCTTCATTAACAGTGAAAGAAGATGAGGCCTATGCTAGCAGCATACTTAGTTTGGAAGTGAACACATTTTTGGTTGAAAAATCATGCCAAAGAGGGCAATCAGGTTACTTTAACAGTATCTTAAAATGAAAATTTCCATTATCCGAGCTTATATGTTGCTCTACTAATTCTTGAGCCCAACTAAATCTAAAACCCAATTGTTGTGCATATCCGGAGGATTTTGGCATACAGCTATAGCATCCTCAGTTCACAGTGAACCCATTTAATATCAAAAAAACATGCCAAGAAGGCAATCAGATGCATGAAATAAGCTTCATTAATAGTAAAAGAAGATGAAAATTCTAGCAGCATACTTAGTTAGGAAGTGAACCCATTTTTTGTTAAAAAATCATGCCAAAGATGGCAAACAGGTTACTTTAACAGTATCTTGAAATGAACATTTTCATTATCTGAGCATATATGTTGCTCTACTAATTCTTTAGCCCAACTAAATCTAAAACCCAATTGTTTAGCATATCCGGAGGATTTTGGCATACGTAGCTATAACATCCTCAGTTCACAGTGAACCCATTTTGGTTAAAAAAACATGCCAAGATGACTATCAGATGCATGGAATAAGCTTCTTTAACAATAAAAGAAGATGAAATTTCTAGCAGCATACTTAGTTTGGAAGTGAACCCATTTTTGGTTAAAAAATCATGCCAAAGAGGGCAATCTGCAGGTAACTTTAACAGTTTCTTGAAATGAAAATTTACATTATCTGAGCATATATGTTGCTCCGCTAATGGTTGTGCCCAACTAAATCTAAAACCCAATTGTTGTGCATATCCGGACCATTTAGGCATACGTAGCTATAGCATCGTCAGTTCACAGTGAACCCATTTTATATCAAAAAAACATGCCAAGAAGACAATCAGATGCATGAAATCAGCTTCATTAACAGTATAAGAACATGAAAATTTCCATTACCTAATCATATATTTTTCTATTAATTCTTCATCCCAACAAAACCATTCATGTTAAGGAAATCAACATGCATCTATCAGAAAAAAACATGCTAAGTTTCAAAAATTAGGGGAATCAACAGATGATACCGAAGAGAGAGAGAGAGAGCGGGGCGACGAGCGCGGGGGGAGGAGATAGAGAGAGAGCGGGGCAACACGGTCGTTTCCGTTCGCCGATTCACCTCCAAATCGGGATAGGGAGGAGGGAAATCGAAAATGGCGAAGGGAAGAAGGGACGATGACGAATGTTCGAAGGACGTCGAAGAGGACGAAGCGGCGGAGGCAAACGCGCGGGAAGTAGAGCGAGGAAGGAGGGAAAACGAAGCGCCTTGTTTTTTATTTTTTTGGGGTTTGGGGAAATGGCGAGCGAAAGGTTAGGGTAGATGGGATTTATCGCAGCTTTTCACCGGCGTTTTAATTAGACACGCCGGTGAATCATACACTTCACCGGCGTTTTTAAATAAAACGCCGGTGAATACGCGGATTCATCGGCGTTTTAATTCGGCCGCCGGTATATAACCATCCCATCTGGTGCCCCATTCCTAATCGCTACCTACCCCGGCGCTACTAGTAAAACGCCGGGGAAAATTCGCCGGTAAATCGAGTTTCTTTTGTAGTGAAACCAATCAAGAAAACGTATTAACTACTATTAATTACTATGATCTATCTTCTTTGATGATTATAAATTATTTTAAAAAACGTATTAACTACTATGAGATATGGTGTTTAGTCGGGTGATCAAGAAAGATGAACAGGATGTAGAATGACTAAGCACAGTTTTTTGGGAGAATCTTACAAAATCCCAAGATTCCATATCTGAAGATTCTAACGATTTTTTCTTTCAAATTGATTGTGTTTTGGGTTAAACATAGCAGTTTTGACGTGCTTGTGGTATAATAGAATTGCCTTCAATTTTTTTAAAAAAACTGATCTTTTTTATTATTCCTCAATCAAGATTGAAACCTTTTTCATGGGTTTTGTTTATTTCTGTGTTTTGTGATTATGTTGAATTTTGGGGGGTTGAGATTTGGGCACTTTTTTATTTATTTATAAACTAACCATAGGTTGTATCAAGTTTGTTTCAAAATATACCCTAAAGTTGGTTGATTCGGTTTTCTCTTATGAATTATTTTTCGAATCTGTTTGATGGAGTAACAGGTAGTATTAGAATTCTTGTTTAGTAGATAATTATGTACTCAAATTGGAAATAGTTCTTATTCACGAAGCTTTTTTATCCTCCCGTATTATTCTCTGTTATAATAAATTAATTATGTTAATATTAGTAGGTTTAAATTTCTTTTCTTTAAAGTATGCTAATTGTGATCATTTATCTTTTGCAGCTAATTAAATCTTTTCATGATAACTGTGTATATTGCTAGTAAATGGAGATGAATTTCAGTTGGTGCTTTCGGACCGCCCTAGTTGATTATCTTGTTTTCTATAGCTGATATTAGTTGTAGTTGGCAGTTGATGTTTGGATTAGAAGCATGTCTATAATGTTCTTGGTGATGCCCAATCACTCATGCCATGATTGTAAATACATATATTTGAGGAAAAATACAACCTTACAAACATAAGATTTTTTTACATTTTAAATTTTACTTTTTATTTTTTTCCCCTTAAGATCTTTTTACACAAACATGTTCAGCATCTTATCAACCGGCAAAAGAAATTAACAGCATTAACTTTTCTTACCATTTCGTGCATATTCCATCTCACCTAAATATGGTAATAAATTCCTCCACATATGGCCTATGGAATGCAAGTTTTTATTCTTATATTGACATCGGGCACCTAAATATAAAGACATCATGGATAGCAAGTTTGGAGATTGTAAGTTCTCACCTGCAACTTCTATTTTTCACAAACTTTACACAAATTGTTTTTTAACAGTGTTACTGTGTCCATCTCACAGCTAAACAGTAGTAACTAAAATCTAGTTTGCCTTCATAGACAACAAAAGTTAACCATGGCTTGAACAATGAAGATTTGTAAGATGCTTGTGTATATGTGAGAGAAATCTCAACAACTAAAGAGAATGACACTGGAAAATTTTGTTCTTTACAAACTCTCCTTGTACTCTCGTTGCTGAAAAAAACTCTTTAACATATTGGATGAGTTATAGTCACCTGTACACTGACACTGACATAATATAGTGGATGAGTTATACTCTCCTTGTACAGCTCATTCTTAAAAAATTTGAACGCAAATTGTAAACCCATCAACCTATACTTCACGATCAAGCTCTCTCCACGTATCAATTCACAATCAACAAAAAAAATAGTCGAAAAGTTATCAATCTAAGGATCTAGCCCAACTCAAAACCTCTTTACCCACAACATCCAACTAACAGGGCAAAATCCCATACACAAATCACCACCAACAAACTTCCAAAAAAATTAGAGCCACCTGGTAATCATGGTTATAACTTATGCAATGTTGATTATATCAAATAAATTTTTCCAATGCAAAACACGTGCATTGCACATCCTAAGAAACTACATCTTAAAACTCAACAATTCGACACAAATGCGACAATGAAGATTTGTAAGATGCTTGTGTATATGTGAGAGAAATCTCAACAACTAAAGAGAATGACACAGGAAAATTTTGTTCTTTACAAACTCTCCTTGTACTCTCGTTGCTGAAAAAAACTCTTTAACATATTGGATGAGTTATAGTCACCTGTACACTGACACTGACATAATATATTGGATGAGTTATACTCTCCTTGTACAGCTCGTTCTTAAAAAATTTGAATGCAAATTGTAAACCCATCAACCTATACTTCACGATCAAGCTCTCTCCACGTATCAATTCACAATCAGCAAAAAAAAATAGTCGAAAAGCTATCAATCTAAGGATCTAGCCCAACTCAAAACCTCTTTACCCACAACATCCAACTAACATGGCAAAATCCCATACACAAATCACCACCAACAAACTTCCAAAAAAATTAGAGCCACCTGGTAATCATGGTTATAACTTATGCAATGTTGATTATATCAAATAAATTTTTCCAATGCAAAACACGTGCATTGCACATCCTAAGAAACTACATCTTAAAACTCAACAATTCGACACAAATGCGACAATATTTAGAAAGCTTCAGACATTATTTCTAACCTGAAACTAAAAGCAGATCGGAACGGAGCTGGCAAGTCCAACACAGACTTCGGCGAGTACGAATCAACAAACTATACCATGTTTATGATCCAGCTCTGCACCAAAATCAGAGCCACACGTCGAATCAAATCCTAAGTCCACCATTTCCCCCAATTCCAGCCAAAAAATCAAGCGATTCTCACACATTACGGCAAAATCCTAATTCCGATACCAAATCAAAACCGAGGTGAAATCAAAACCCGAAGCCAAAAAATACCTGAGAGGTGAAATCGATGGTTAGATGGGGTCGCTGTGAGGTGAAATCGATGGTTGTGCGATGGCGACTGGACTGTGCGGAAGGCGACGGGAAGGCGAAGCTCGAACGGGGGAAGGCGACGGGACTGCAGAGTTGTCGAGGTCGGGGCCTGTCGATGGAGAGACGGCGCAGGGAAGGTGCGAACGACGACGTGAAGGATGAGAGGGCGGAGGAGGGAGAGAGTGAGAGAGCGGGAGATCGGGAGGCAGGCAGAGGTGAGAGCGGAGATCGGGAGGATGAGGGGGTTAGGATCGAGAGGTGGGGGGGTGGGGGGTGCTGATGGATGAGAGCGGAAGGGAGGAGGAGGGAGAGAGTGAGAGAGCGGGGAGATAGAGAGAGGGAGACAGTGAGAGAGAGAGTGGGCGGGAGAAAGAGAGAGAGAACGGGGAGAAAGAGAGAGAGAAGGGGTGTTTTTAATTTTTGGGGAAAAAGTGATAGAGAATGTGTGTTTTTGAATATGTGGAGTTTGAAATTTGGGCGGGAAAATATGTTTTGTGAGAGTAGATCTGGTCCATTGATTTTAGGATAGATTGAATGTGAGCCACTTGATAGCTTTCTTTGTGTTTTATTATATAGATTATACTTATATACACATTGACTCAAGCACTTTATCATCTATACTTACTTCTATGTCGACAAAATGTTCTTTACCATCATCATTATTATTATTTTCATCCTATACCATCACCGTTTACTATTAACTATTTTTGCTATCTTAGTATTATCATATTGTGTGTGTGTGTGTGTATATATATATATATATATATATATATATATATATACACTTTATATTTACATATGTTAGTATTTTTGTACTTTCATACTATTTAATTTTCCCTGGCGTATCCTATATTTGTTTTCTACTTATATAATATGATTTTTATTCATAGTTATTTATTATTTTCATTTTATTTCTATATAATTAATATTTTATATTATTCCAGTGTTTTATTATTATTTCTTTACTATTATTATACTTGTTTTACTACTACAACTACTTACAGTTTTTATATTATAGTATTGTTCGTTTTATCATATATTCCAAACACTTATTTGCATATATAATCACCGTTTACTATTAACTATTTTCGCTATCTTAGTATTATCATATTGTGTGTCTGTATATATATATATATATATATATATATATATATATATACACTTTATCTTTACATATGTTAGTATTTTTGTACTTTCATACTATTTAATTTTCCCTGGCGTATCTTATATTTGTTTGCGACTTATATAATATGATTTTTATTCATAGTTATTTATTATTTTCATTTTATTTCTATATAATTAATATTTTATATTATTCCAGTGTTTTATTATTATTTCATTTACTATTATTATACTTGTTTTACTACTACAACTACTTACAGTTTTTATATTATAGTATTGTTCGTTTTATCATATATTCCAAACACTTATTTGCATATATAATATCCTAAGTTAATTTTCTTACTATACTTGAAAATTTACAAATATTTTTATATACTAATCAGTATTCTATATATAATTTTAAATCGCGTATATGGTTATTATATTGCTTTTACAAATAAAATTTTGTGTGTTTTTATATATACATCATTACTCGTACTATTACACTTATCTTATACTTTTAACAAAATTCGACACACATGTTTTATTTTTATTTTATTTTAGTTTTCAGATTATTATTATCATTATTATTATTATTTTTGCTTAGCTAAATTTGTTGGTGTTTCGACGTATCTTTGATTGATTATCTTCCCAGATCTTTTTTTTTTATCACCTTTAAGTTGTATTCCTTGTGTTACTTTTATTATTATTTGCTTTTGCCATTATTTATGTTCCTAACTTTTCTCTTTTAGCTTCTTATTTTGTATTGTTGGCCATATTATCTTTCTTACTAGAATGATCTTTTACGATGTTAATGTTACTTGACCAGTAATCATTTTTCGAGTTGATCTGCTCATATATCTATTTTGGCATTTTATGGTTTTATACAAATGTTTAACGACATTTGGAGTGCTTAATATTTTGTTTTACTGACTAAACTTATAGTTAATTGTTACTTTAGACGGTTTTCTTTTACATGTATTCATGTCTATATTTTGTGTTACGTATGTTTGTCTATCTTCATTAATTCTTAAATTCATAGTGCCTTGTGTTTATAGTGTATTCAAGTTTTTAAGGAAGCTTTTAATTCCCTTGTGTGCTTTAGTGTATTATTCACTAATTTATTTTAGTTATGATAATTATGTTGTAGAAATTCGTATGCATTAATTGATTATCTAGTTGCTTCCAACAAGTTATTGCATAGTTATACATTTTTTATTACATTTTATATATCTTCTTGGGATTAGTTTTATGCCTTACAGGTTTTTACTTATACTTATTGCTCTGTTAGTTTTCACATTTACTTTACTGTTCTTATCATACGTTATTTTCTTTAGTTAGCAACCTAATGTAATTAGAAAATAAAGATACAATGATTTCCTGAACTTTTTGTGTAATATTTTCTTGTAACTAGAAATTGTTCTTTTCCCTACTAGTGGTAGTTCTGAGGACAGAACTATTCTAAGGGGGGAGTGATGTAACACCCTAGAATTTTAAATATTCTATTTTGAATTAATAAATAATTTTTAATTAATTTATTTAATTATTTTGAATTTTTGTAAAATTGACTTTTTTTCAAACGTGCAAAACACGTGGAAAATTTTTTGAGGTGCAAATATCCACTTTTGAATTGCTGAATAAATTTCCTATTTATAATTGAGTATATATTCTAAATTTTGAGATATTTATGAATAAAGAAACTATTTTTGTAAATAGTTTGAAAGAAAAGGGTTTTTGTGCAAAATACCGTTTGGAGGTAAATTTGAATTCAAATTTTGGTTGGGCTATTTTGGTAGGTGGTTTTGACATGAGAGATATTGGGGGGAGAGATATTATCCTACTAAATTGATTTGATTCGATTTTATTGAGAATATATATATTTACTCAATTTTGAGATTGTTGAAGAATTTATTGAAAATATTCTTCCTGAAAAATAAGAAGTCAAAAAATTGTTTGGAAAATATAATATTTATTATTAGATAATAATTCTAAATTTTATGGATTTTTCTGAACAAAGAAAACTACTTTTGTAAATTTTCGAAAGAAAAGGGTTTTTTTGTAAGAAGTTGTTCGAGGTGAAATTTGAAAAAAAATTGATGGACTGCATTTAGGGCTGGATAATCATTAGAAGGCACTAATAAATTATATTTTATCCATATTTAGTTGATTTTAATTAATTTAATTAAATAAATATTTATTTATGCAATTTTGGGATTGTTGGGGGACTAAATTGCAAAACTGAAATAAAACCCTAGATGTGCAACCGGCCTATAATAGAGAGCAGCCATCTATCTTTTTTGGAACACAAAAAAAAAATATATATATATATATATATATATATATATCATTGTAACCACTGTTTTCGCAATTACGTATTTTCTGTGTATTTTCGAATTTTTGATTTTTATAAATTTTTTTTTCCGCATTCAAATTCTTTTGTCAAAATGTATTGTTGGATCTTCTATTAAAAATTTATTTCGATCTATAATTTTATTGTAACTATTTTCTATGATTTTTATATTGTAATACAAATCTTATTTTTGTTATTATTACCTTGATTTCCATTATTAGTACTACTACTGTTATTTTTTTTATATACTATTATTATTACTACTATTATTGTTATTGTTTTTATTATTAGTAGTAGTATTTCTATAAAATCCTATTGTATTTGCTAGTATTTGAGTATTATCTCTTTGTATACTATTTGATTCATTGTACAATTGTATTACTATTTGTTATAATTGATTTAATTATTTGTTTTTAATCTAAATCCTAATTGTATTTATTTTCTATTGGATTTTAAAACCCTAAAACCCCACCATATTCTTTATTGGATACCCATTCACTTAACCCAATAACACATTTGTACACCTAAATCTACCCAAAACCTTATTAGCCCCAAACCCGTTACCCACAAACACCCAAACCCGATTACCCTATATATACCCAACCCTATTTATTAATCCCCAACCCACTTCCATCCTATACTACCCTACCCGTTGCAATCCCCATACCCAAACCCATTTACTGGGCCGCCTTCCCCCTAACTTCCTTAACCCTAGCAACACCTGGATATATAGCAACCCATGCAGATACCCTCATACCCTGTTCACCTAGCTGCCTACCTCTTTCTCCCTCCTGTTCTTCTCTCTCCTGTGTGCACCCCGCTACCGCCTCTCATCCTCTCCGCCCTATCCCCGCTCCTCCCAAGCGCCACCGTGCCTTGTTCCGACCTTCCCTGTCGCGTCACCTACCCGCGATGCAGCCAATCGCGACCCCCCTGTCTCTGCCATAGTCATCAGCGACTGCAGTACCCCCTCGGTGACAACGTCCCCTGGTCCTCTTCCCTCCTGTGTCAGCAACCTTCTCATCTCTTTCTCCCCGCCTGTGCTCCCTCGGTGACTACAGCACAGCACCTGCATGCTGTACTCTCCTCCGCTCAACGATGCACTGCAGCATCCCGCAGCAACAGCAACAGCCGGTCGCTGTGCAACCGTTCCTCCCCATTGCCATTATCTTTCCCATCCGCTCGCTCTCTTGTGGCACGTACGTGAGTGCACATGTTTGTGGTGTTGGTTGTTCGTTGTTTGGCTTGTTGGTTTGAGTTCTTGTTTGTGGTTTCCGTTCGTTTGAGTTCGTTGATCAGGAATTTGTTCCCGTTATTCTTGCTTTTGCTTTGTCAGGTTTCGTCGTCTCTCAGGCAAGTAATTTGTATTCTTTTCTTTGTTTAATACAAGTACTAAATACCGCCTGTAGTGTAGTTGGGTTCTAGAGACAATTTGTGTGTGAATTTTCTGTTATATATTGTCTCTATTATGTTGATTCGACCATAGTTGCCTCACGACATACATGACATGAAATAACCTAGGGTTGACCACTTCTTGTTGTATATATGCGTGTTGTTCATATGATATCATGTGCTCGTTCGTGTTATTCGTGGTAGACTTGTCTTGGACTTAAAAAATACCCTATACCATGTTGTTTGGGCATCTAGTACACTATATTTCATGTTTGGGTTGATTTGGATGAGTTTTACAAGAACTAGATGATTTTATGTTTGAAGAATAATTCTGAAATTTCTGTTACCCTGATGTTGTTCAGTATTTTAGACCCTATTAAGGTCAGTATTTGAAATTATTTTGTGAACATGATTTTTATAGAATTCTTTATATTTTCCCACACCTCTGACAGATCTCAGTTTCGTTTTATGGTTTGCGAGTTATGTCTATTTTACTACAGTGGTGTAGAGAGATTTCCAGATTTTGATTTCTATGAATTCTGAAGAGTAATTTATTTTTATCATGATATTAAAAGTATTATTTTGAACCAATTTTTTGCACAGTATAACTAGACCTGATTGGGATTAACCCTGAATTTTTGTGGATTTATTTGATGAGTTTTACAGACCGTTCTCTGTTTCCAAATAACTACTATACTAGCAGATTTTTCTTGCTGTTCAGTAAAGAACCTAATTTTCGATCTAATTCTACTTGCTGTTTGTAAAATATTTGTGAATATGAAAGTTAGCCTATTGTATCTATTTTATCACTCTTTCAACGGATTTGGATTTCAATTTATGGTTTGTGAGATATTGCTGTTTTTGTACTGCAGTGTTTATAACTCCAGATTTACAAAACTACAGTATCTTGATATTTTCTGATTTTTGTTGACTAAACTATTTATATTAGAAAATTATGAAATTTTTTATTCTGATGCTACACATATAGGAGAATACCCCAGATTTTTTGTGGATTTAATTAATGAGTTTCATGCTGTTTTCCTGGCTTTGAATACAATCTTCTGATTTCTGACTGAACGTGTTTTCTGGATTCAAATCAGTTTTGAATTATGTTTTTATGAAATACTATATGACTTATATATATTTTCTGGATTTGGTTGGGAGTCTATTTTCTAGAACTTTTGACGGATCCAGGTTGACAAGTTATTAGCAATAGGAATCCCAATTTTAGTGCAGTACTGTTTTGCTGTCCTGAACTAGAATTCTCGTTGTTCTATTCTTTTGTGTGTTGTCTTTCACCCGTGCATGATTATCTTTCGACCTGAACCTGTTACTTGTCTATACCATGTTATACTTGCCCTGTTCGTGACACATACATGCCTGTTTGACACTAATAATAATAAATAACCAAGCCGGGGTTTAAAGGGAAAGATCTAATAGCGAAAAATATAGAAACGTGTACTCGGAAGGGGATTTATAGATCCTACGTGATTACTTGATACTTGAGGCTTGATATTCCATACTTGAGGCGTAATATTTCACTACTTGAGGCTTGATATTTCACACTTGAGGCTTGATATTTCATATTTGGCTTGATACTTCACTCTTGAGGCTTGATACTTGATACTTGAGGCTTGATACTTGTTACTTGATTTTCTTGAGGTTTGTCCCTGAGTACACTGCCCTATATGATTCACTATAAAATCTAAAGCGAAACTATTTGAATGTAGCAACCATGTAGTAAAAACCGGGATGCATGAAGTGCTATCTAGATAGTAATAACACAGGACTTAAACATGATAATTAACACTCGATACTTGATTACTTGTACATGATACATGATACTTGATACTTGTTTACATGATACTTGTTCACTTGACACTTGATACATGCCACTTGCACTTGTTCATCTTGCCAAGCTAGTTTTCTTTTTTTCCCTCTTCCTGCAATTGTTAAATTGTAGATTTTGAAGAACATTTGCCAGATGGAGTTGGTGACATGAGATATAAGCGGTAGGAATTTGCTATTATTATTTTTTGTTGCTTATTTTGAACAATTGTACTTGATTACATGGATTTATTTGTACTTGGGCAATGTGACCCAGGATATTGACTTATTCAGATCTGGATTATTTGAGATTATGATATTTTGGTTTCAAGTATTCTTGTTGGTATTTTGATTCATATATACATGCTTGGTTGACTTTTCTTACTTCCGACTCTGATGATTCTTGTGAAATGTTGTAAAGATCCTGACAACTTATGGATGGTGAAAATCATTCACTGGGCTTAGTCATGTATCCGTATTCCGTATTCTCTTTTGGAAAGTGGAGCGTGACAATTATCCTCTTTAATATTTTTATCCCTATTATTTCTTGTAGTTGGAAGCTTGGATTCTTGAATTATTGCAAGGAGGAGGAGGGCTTTTCTTCTTGTTAATATTGTTCTTCATTGATCTTCTTTGAGGTGGGTGGTACTTCTCATCTCTTGATTTGTTATATGCTTGTAGAATATGATGATGATTGATCAAGTATGATATATATTAAGAGCTTGCATGATTATAAAATTTGATTTAGATTTATAAATCTCAATGACTAAGTAGTCAAATAAATTCTTCATAAATAAGAACCCAAATTGAGATGTGATTATCATGTATAAATTGTTTATTGATATTATAGATTGGTGATGCATAAAAGAACTTGTTTTGATTCACAAAAACATACTTGTATGATCATGGAGTTTATAATAGTTGATGGGTATTTGTTATGAAAAATTTATAGACCATTGAATACACACAAATTCATAGCTTGATTGATTAAAAAGTTACAATTTCTATTACAGAATTCGCTGTTTTGATTAGAATTAATTTCATGTTGTAGATTCTAGAGTTTTGATGGTTGTATGATGATAGATTGTGTATTAAATATTGAGTTTTTATATTATGACTTAGAGATTTACATGTACATACAAATACAAATTTTTAATTGACAAAGATCTAATTTGGGGTCTATAAAATTGATTGATGATCATGGATTTAACTTGTAGATGATGGGAATTTGTGGAGATAATTAGAATTTATTGTATCCTATTAAATTCATGTTTGATTGATCTTAAAGTTGAGATTTTCCATGTTTATTCGTTATATTTTTTTTAATTTTTGAAAAAAAATCAAGTTTAACATTAGGGTTTGAATAATTGTTGTATGGTTTAATTGGAGTATGTGGGTTTCGAGTTCATTCTTCATGAGGTGAATAGTAACCCAAGTTACTTTATTAGGGTTTGGAGTTATAGGGTTTCGGGTTTGTACATGACCTAGGGTCTGTACAATACTTTGAGTTATATATAATTTAAGACCAGTTAATACAGAAGTGGCATTGGGGTAGTTGGCTAGCCTAGGCGGATTTGGGCTTTGGGCCTCTTGCTTGGTTGCACGGTTCGAATTCGGAAAGGGCAATTTTGTTTTTTTTTCATTTTTTTTCTTTTATTTTTGAGTTTGTCAGTTCAAAGATCTGTTCATTTTTTTGTTCTCTGTTGATTTTTTTTAACGGCTTTTGTTTTAAAATTTTTATTTTTTCCTGTGGGTTTTTTTTTGTTTTGAATTTTAAACTAAAAAAAAAAGGCTGTGTAACCCCTATTTTTCTATTTTGGATTTTATTGTATTTTTGTTTTCTTTTCTTGATTATTGTATCTGTTGCCGCTAAATTTGGTGTGGGGGCAAACAGATAGAACTTGTGGATTCTTGGGAAAACTGAATAGAAAAACCTGGGTACCTGTTCCGTCGGGCCTCGATTGTCGTTCCTGCCGTGCACCTGCAAAAAGTGCGAGACACCAGGGTTGTTCCCGGCGACGCACCCTCCGACGCTCAAGTCAGTAATCTGGCAGACTATGAAAGAGCGTAAAAAACTGGTGAAAGATTGATTACCTCGCAATGGAGATGGATGGGGGGTATTTATAGGCGTCTTAGGGACTGGATTAGGAATGTAATCCCCGTGATTAGATAAGTAATATTCCTTGTAATCAGATAAGGAAAGTAATCTGATAAGGTATATTCCCCCTAATCAGTTAAGGAATTTAATCCCTGGCTCCCAGTGGTAGGAGGGATGTGAATCAGGGCCGTTGGTTAGGGTTAATCAGGGACCTTGATTTTATCCCGACGGAATGGGTGCGCAACGGGTTAAAACCCGCACCCACTTTGAGGTGGATCCATTGATGGGTTATCGGGTCTTTGAGGTGAAGACCCGACACCCAGTTTGGACCCTTTGGTTGGTGAAATTACCGTTTTACCCCTGTACTTCAAGATTCGTGTTCCGTTTGGACGATTCCGATTTAACCCCATTTTTAGCCATATCACGAGCCCCCCACTCCCGAAGATTGATGTTTAATCAGACTTCGAGGAGTAGTTTCACTGTTTTCACTGGCTATCAGGGTTGTATCGGGAACTAGATGGAGCATTGCTGAATCGCGAAGGAGGTGGTATGGTGATTTTCCTGCAGATGGAACTCTTGAACCGTCCCCGTGCTCTTCTTAGTTAGCGGTTTGGCCGTCTCTGCTTGTTGGGAGTTGGTGCGAAGGGCGCCGAAGTCACGCACGTGATGCAGCCGGCGCTGCGGACACTCGACGACTGACGCCGAACTCACTTGGTGCCGAACTCACCCCCGTAAGAGGGTCGGGGGCACGAGGCTCGGTGGAAGGTGCCGAGCTGAATTAGTGCCGAACTTACGACCGTAAAACGATCGGTGGCACGAGTGTTCGGCGAACGGTGCCGAGCTTAAAACGTGCCGAACTCACGCCCGTAAAACGATCGGTGGCACGAGGGCTCGGTGAACAGTGCCGAGCTGAAAGCGTGCCGAACTCACGCCCGTAAAACGGTCGGTGGCACGAGTGTTCGGTGAATGGCACCGAGCTGAAAACGTGCCGAACTCACGCCCGTAAAACGATTGGTGGCACGAGAGTTCGGCGAACGCTGCCGAGCTTAAAACGTGCCGAACTCACGCCCGTAAAACGATCGGTGGCACGAGTGTTCGGCGAACGGTGCCGAGCTGAAAAACGTGCCGAACTCACGCCCGTAAAACGATCGGTGGCACGAGTGTTCGGCGAATGGCACCGAGCTGAAAACGTGCCGAACTCACGCCCGTAAAACGATCGGTGGCACGAGTGGTCGGCGAACGGTGTCGAGCTGAAAACGTGCCGAACTCACGCCCGTAAAACGATCGGTGGCACGAGTGTTCGGCGAATGGCACCGAGCTGAAAACGTGCCGAACTCACGCCCGTAAAACGATCGGTGGCACGAGTGTTCGGCGAATGGCACCGAGCTGAAAACGTGCCGAACTCACGCCCGTAAAACGATCGGTGGCACGAGTGGTCGGCGAACGGTGCCGAGCTAAAAACGTGCCGAACTCACGCCCGTAAAACGATCGGTGGCACGAGTGTTCGGCGAATGGCACCGAGCTGAAAACGTGCCGAACTCACGCCCGTAAAACGATCGGTGGCACGAGTGTTCGGCGAATGGCACCGAGCTGAAAACGTGCCGAACTCACGCCCGTAAAACGATCGGTGGCACGAGTGGTCGGCGAACGGTGCCGAGCGGAAAAACGTGCCGAACTCATGCCCGTAAAACGATCTGTGGCACGAGTGCTCGGCGAACGGTGCCGAGCTGAAAACGTGTCGAACTCACGCCCGTAAAACGATCGGTGGCACGAGTGTTCGGCGGTGCTGAGCTGAAAACGTGCCGAACTCACGCCCGTAAAACGATCGGTGGCACGAGTGTTCGGCGAACGGTGCTGAGCTGAAAACGTGCCGAACTCACGACCGTAAAACGATCGGTGGCACGAGTGTTCGGCGAACGGTGCCGAGCTGAAAACGTGCCGAACTCACGCCCGTAAAATGATCGGTGGCACGAGTGTTCGGCGATTGGCACCGAGCTGAAAACGTTCCGAACTCACGCCCGTAAAACGATCGGTGGCACGAGTGTTTGGCGAATGGCACCGAGCTGAAAACGTGCCGAACTCACACCCGTAAAACGATCGGTGGCACGAGTGGTCGGCGAACGGTGCTGAGCAGAAAAACGTGCCGAACTCACGCCCGTAAAACGATCGGTGGCACGAGTGCTCGGCGAACGGTGCCGAGCTGAAAACGTGCCGAACTCACGCCCGTAAAACGATCGGTGGCACGAGTGTTCGGCGAACGGCACCGAGCTGAAAACGTTCCGAACTCACGCCCGTAAAACGATCGGTGGCACGAGTGTTCGGCGAATGGTACCGAGCTGAAAATGTTCCGAACTCACGGCCGTAAAACGATCGGTGGCGCGAGTGTTCGGCAGCTTGTGCCGAAGATTCGGACTTGTTTGTTTCTCTTTGGGCAGAGTTTTGGCGGTTCTGGCGGATGTGACCCTCTGCGCTTCTGACAGATGTGACGTCGTCTGGGTTTTCTGACAGATGTGACGTCCATTAACGCTGCCTCCTGGGCTTCTGCCAGACGTGACGTCCATTAATGCCGCCTCCTGGGCTTCTGCCAGGCGAGATGGTCATTAATGCACCGTCTGGATCAGCGCGGAGAACAAGGTGACGTCTGGGGTCTCTTTTTGTCGTTTTTGTGGGGGTGGGCCTGCGTTAGAGGCCCATTTACCTCGATTGAAGCGCTGGCTCCTCTATAAAAATCCTCACCCCCTCCTCATTTTTTACTTTCCAAGCTTTTTGTTCGCGTCTTAGTCTGCTGTGAGAGAGCTTCAGGTGATCACTGACTGTCTTCCGGCGAAGTTTCCGACGAGTTCCTCTTAAGGTAACCTTCATATTTATCTTCTAAACATGTCTGTTTCCCACTCTTCTTCTTCGTCCGAGCCCTCCCTCGGAGCCGACGGAGCTCCAACTTCGGGTCGAGCGTCCAAGGGCAAGAAGGTGTTCGGCAAGGACTCTATTGTTCAGGATCCGAAGCGCATGGGGGCGTTCGGCCAGCTGCCGGGACCGTTGACGGGGCTCCATAGAGTTCGAGAAATCCCAGAGGATAAGGCGGAACGGATAGTGTACGGGAGGGCGAGGTCGTTCGAGGAGAACGCGGCGAGGGAGACAACGGAGGCCGACGAGACAGTGTCGATTCTCGCCGAAGAGGACTTACGTTCGATTCGAGACTGCTTCCAGATCCTGCAGGAGTACGAGCTTATGCTGCCGGGCCCCGGGGTTAGGGCCAACTCGCCGTTGCCGGTGACTATATGTTGCTGGCCGGTTGACGCCTTTATCGCCGGAGCTCGGCTACCTCTCCATCCGTTCGCGGTGACGGTCTTAAATTGGTTCGGGGTCAGCCCTATCCAACTTATGCCGAAACGCCTGGAGAGTCATAAACGGCTTCGTACTTCACTGCCAGGCGGAGGGGATTCAGCCTGGAGTTGAGTGTGCTTCGGACTATCTATCAGCTGCACCAAGGGAATAGGTCGGCCTACCGGTACTATCTGACTCCGAGGCATGGGGGGAGGCTTGTCCTCTGTCCGGACTCTATCAAGTTCTGGCGCGAGAAGTATCTTCTGGTGCGCAGCGCGGAGGCCTGGCCTATCCCCGTTGGTTGGGTGGACGGTGTTCCGAAGAGGGTGAAGGCGCTGCCGGCACTTCGACCCGAAGACGAAGACGCCGTACGGGCGCTTCTTGATCGGCCGAAGTATGACTGGAGGGAGTTGACCGAGGACGTCCTGTATGAGGGAGGGCTCGCTCATGTTAACCCCAGTACGCTGCTTTTATTTACTGTTTTTCTTTTTGCTTCCTTTTTCTCGTCTTGTTCCGAGCTAACCAACTTGACTTTTGGTGCAGAGCAAATGGACTACCAAGCTGTGCTGGCGTTGAGGACGAGCCTCGCCAATAAGGCTCCGAGGAAGAGGAAGAGGGTGGCGTCGAAGCAGCCGGCGCCCAAGGCTCCGAAGATTACGCAGGTGGCCGAAGAAGTAGAGATCTTGGAGTCCCCCGTGGTCGAGGTCGGGGCTGCTTCCTCGTCGGCCAGGGTCGGCGAGTTGCCCGTCACCGAGGTCCTAACCATGGTGACGCCGCCGTTGACGAAGGCGGCCGAGGAGCTTCTGACCGAAGCTCATAAAAGGATCCACGTCCCGGACTGGCAGGTTCGGAGGCACGACGGGTTCCTTGGTAATTCCTTGGCGAGCATGGAGGCCATCAAGCACCTCGCCACGCCGAAGGATCGCGCGGCTATGGAGGCCGGACGAGAGGGAGACGACATCATCGAGATAGCGCGCTCGGCGGTGTCGGTAAGTGTTGAGCCGAGCCCCCTCCTTTTCATGCCGACCTTCTTAAGTTTGTAATTTTTGTGAATTTTTGCGTTCTATTCGCAGATAGTTGTTCACTTCGGGCACCTTACCGAGAGGTTGGCGGCCCAGGAGAAGGAGATGAAGAAGGAGAACGACCAGGCCCGGAAGGAGAAGGACAAGATCCGGGGCGAGCTCGACAAACTCGAGCTGAATTTCGAGGCGAAGTCGGCGAGGGCAACCTACCTCGAGGACCGGGTCAAGACGCTGGAGGACCAGCTTCGGCAGCAGAAGGAGGAGGCGGCCAAGCAGATGGCGGATGCGGCCGAGGCCCAAGCGGCGGCAGTGAAAAAAGCGGAGGATGCGACCTTGGAGAAGGCGCAGAGCTACCTCGCCGTGAACATGGCCAAAGCTTTCGCCGACGCCCTCGCCCGGGTGACGGAGGCCTACCCCACCGTGGACGTCTCGGGTTGGCGGCTTTTCCCGGGGTACGTCGAAGGCTTTGACCCCGAATCGGAGGGGGAAGAAGAAGAGGAGGAAAGGGGCGACGATGAGCCATTGGTCGATCCCCCAGCCGGAGCTCAGGGGTCGGTGGTTACCCCCTTGGCGACGGTTGCCCCTTCGGCGGTGTCGCCTTCGACCCCCTCTCGCCGCCCCGGGAAAGAGGTCGAGCCCTGATCCCGTCTGTTTTTTTTCTTGTCTGTTTTTTTTTGTAACGCCTAATAGCGGACTGGCCACCGCTACCCCTTTTTTGTAATGAATGAAAAAACTTCAACTTTTTGGGCTCGGATTCGTGCGCTTGTCGGTTGTCTGTTGCGTTCGAGAATTTGTTCAATAAAACTCCCGAAGTCTAGGACTTGGACCATGCCTGAATTTTTGTCGCTTGTTTGTATTTCTTTTCAGCTCGTCCTGGTAGCCCAAGAGATCGAGCGTGCAGGGTCGGATGCCAAGGTTCGAGCCGAGGCAGGGCTCGGGGCGACAAGGCTGAGTCTGGCGAGGTGTAGAGAGCGACTTTACGAGGTGGAGCTAGGACTGCGCCGAGCTGAAACCGAGCGAGGCCAGCTTCAGCTTATCCTAGGGTAGCGGGATAGTGATATCCGGCGTCTGGAAAGCAGGATTGCCGAGATGACCGCCTCGGGTGAGGGCGAGGCTTCGCCAGCTGCCTTCACTAGTAGCCTTCGGACCAAGTGCTTCCGCCACACGCTGTCGAAGGTAACGGCGGAGAGGGATGATCTGCTTTCGGAGATTCAGCATTTGCAATCTACGGAGACTAAGCTTCGGACGGAGGGAGAGGAGCTAACAACTAAGGTGGCCGATCTTACGGTCGAACGAGATGAATTGGCGGCCGAAGTCGATGTTTTGAAGAGAGCCACCGTTGATAGGAGCATCGAAGTCACCCATCTTCGTCATCTCATCGCGAGCCATGTTGGAGTTCCGACCTCGGCAGTACCGGCCTGCTTTGAGGCCGAGGCGCAGGATGGTTCATTGAGGGGTCGGATCTTCGAGCTGGAAGCAGAGGTGGCTCGCCTCAAACCGCGTTCGGGGCCGGTTAATGTGAGGAGCACTTCATGCACCCGGGAAGAGAGCGAGCGCGGCATCACCTTTTACGAGATGGCGACCTGTGAGCGCCTCGGCCATCCGAGCCCGGGGGACGCGCAGAGCTCCGTTGCCATTTCGTCGAGCGGTGCATCTGTCGGCGTGGCTGCGAGAAGCAGTGCCGAGGATACGTCTCAACTTGCTGGCCTGGGATCGGGTTCCGGAGGCAAACGTCGTCGACCCCAAGTGTCTTTGAAGAGGAGCATCCCTGCGCCTCGGAAGCGTTGATGGGTCCGGGTTCAAACTGGGTGTCTTGTAATCTTCGCTTTTCAGCTTCTTGTAATCTTTTAGTGCCTTGTAATATTGATGTATGTAAGGGTTGTTTTTTTAATAAAATTGGAATCGATTTAACTGTCGTCGTATCATAGTTGCTCAATTTTTTGCTCTGATTGTGGAGTTGTGAAACCGAGGTCTGAGACTTGGCGTTTTTGATTGGTGTTGACCGCCGGACCCGAGCCTGTTACACGATTGGTGCCGAAAAAAGCTCGGGACGGGTGCCGGACCCAATCCCTCGTTAAGGTCGGTGGCAAGAGCGCTCGGAGCGGGCGCCGAGGCTTCAGACTTGGGGAATCTCTGGGGATCTTGAGCGTCGAACTTAAGCGTGCGACATGGCCGATGGTACGAAGGTTCGGCGAATGACACCGAGCTAGAGATGTGCCGAGCTCACGCCCGTAAAACGATCGGTGGCACGAGTGTTCGGCGAATGGTACCGAGCTGAAGATGTTCCTAACTCACGCCCGTAAAACGATCGGTGGCACGAGTGTTCTGCGAATGGTACCGAGCTGAAGATGTTCCGAACTCACGCCCGTAAAACGATCGGTGGCACGAGTGTTCGGCGAATGGTACCGAGTTGAAAATGTTCTGAACTTACGGCCGTAAAACGATCGGTGGCACGAGTGTTCGGCGAATGGTACCGAGCTGAAAATGTTCCGAACTCACGCCCGTAAAACGATCGGTGGCACGAGTGTTCGGCGAATGGTACCGAGCTGAAGATGTTCCGAACTCACGCCCGTAAAACGATCGGTGGCACGAGTGTTCGGCGAATGGTACCGAGCTGAAGATGTTCCTAACTCACGCCCGTAAAACGATCGGTGGCACGAGTGTTCGGCGAACGGTACCGAGCTGAAAATGTTCCGAACTCACGCCCGTAAAACGATCGGTGGCACGAGTGTTCGGCGAATGGTACCGAGCTGAAAATGTTCCGAACTCACGGCCGTAAAACGATCGGTGGCACGAGTGTTCGGCGAATGGTACCGAGCTGAAAATGTTCCGAACTCACACCCGTAAAACGATCGGTGGCACGAACGCTCGGTAACAAAGTGTTGGAGTCCGAACCTTTGGAAGAGTAAGGGTGGGAGCAATTCCGAATGGCGAACTACCCCTGGCTCGCTTGGAAGCGAACTGGCGAAGTAGAATCCAGCCAAGTGTTGGACTCCGGAACCATCATAAGATTAAGGGCGTGGGAGCAATTCCGAATGGCGAACTACCCCTAGCTCGCTTGGGAGCGAGCTTGCGGAGTAGAGTCGAACCAAGCGTTGGACTCCGTACCATTCAACGGCTGTGGGAGCAATTTCGAACGGCGACCTACCCCCGGCTCGTCTATAGACGTGCCGAGGAGGAAGAGTCGAGCCGAGTGCTGGACTCCGAACCATCGTGTGGGTAGTTTAAGAGATGCATGAGCAGTTTCGAATGGCGAGCTACTTCTAGTCCGCTTAGGAGCGAACTTGCGAAGTAAAGCCGAACCAAGTTTTGGACTTCGATCCATTCAACGGCTGCAGGAGCAATTTCGAACGGCGACCTACCCCCGGCTCGTCTATAGACGTGACGAGGAGGAAGAGTCGAGCCGAGTGCTGGACTCCGAACCATCGTGTGGGTAGTTTAAGAGATGCAGGAGCAGTTTCGAATGGCGAGCTACTTCTAGTCCGCTTAGGAGCGAACTTGCGAAGTAAAGCCGAACCAAGTTTTGGACTCCGATCCATTCAACGGCTGCAGGAGCAATTTCGAACGGCGACCTACCCCTGGCTCGTCTATAGACGTGCCGAGGAGGAAGAGTCGAGCCGAGTGCTGGACTCCGAACCATCGTGTGGTTACAAAATTGAAGGCTGAGGTATGCGATAGTATGAAAAATATGAAAAACTTTATTTATTAATATCTAATGGTCGGCTGCTTCTAAAGTTGCTAGCCGTTATTACAATGAAAAAAGAACAAAGGAAAAATTACTAGTAGCAGGAGAGGAGTGGTCCGACATCTCGAGTTACTTAGATAGGCGTGGCTGCCTTCTCTTGGTATTTCAAAAGATGGTCGGCGTTCCAAGTCCTGGGAATTTCTCTGCCCTCAAGATCTTCTAGCTTGTATGCACCGGGGCGGATCACTTTGGAGACTTTGTACGGTCCCTCCCAATTTGGGGCCAGTTTGCTTTTCTGTCCGGGGAACGAAATGGCCAGTTTTCGGAGTACCAGATCTCCTTCTTTCAGGTCGGTTGGGCGGACCCGTTTGTTGTAGGCGAGTTCGATTCTTCTCCGGTAACTTTGCTGCCGTATGGCTGCCCTTTCCCGGATTTCGTCTATCAAGTCTAGGCTCGTTCTGAGCTCCCTGGCATTCTGTTCTTCTTCAAAGGCTATCAGGCGAGGAGAGGGTATCCCAACTTCTAGTGGGATGAGGGCCTCGGACCCATAGGTGAGATTGAATGGACTCTCGCCCGTCGGGGTCCGCTTCGTGGTTCGGTAATTCCACAACACATTGGGCAGCTGATCGACCCACAATCCCTTGGAGCAGTTGTCGAGTCTCTTCTTGATGCCGGAGAGGATCTGTCGGTTGGCGTTCTCGGCTTGGCCATTTGACTGGGGATGAGAGACAGAGGAGAAGCGGTGTTGTATGGCTAGGTCTTCACATAAGGCTCGGAAGGCAGCTCCGGCGAACTGCGTACCGTTATCTGTAACTACGACCCGAGGAACACCGAATCGGCAGATTACATTTTTCCAGAAGAATTGAACGACTCTATGTTCGGTAATTGTAGCCAGGGGCTCGGCCTCTATCCATTTTGAGAAATAGTCGACTGCCACGACTAGGAACTTCAGTTGTCCGGGGGCCAGTGGAAATGGCCCTAGTAAATCCATCCCCCACATTGCGAAGGGGATCGGACTTGATAGGGAGGAGAGTGGTGCTTGTGGAAGGCGTCGGATGTCGGAATACTTCTGGCAGGAGGTGCATTGCCGAACGTGTTGTTCGGCGTCTCGTAGGAGAGTGGGCCAGTAATACCCGTAGTTTAATACTTTGCGCGCCAAGGCTCTGGAGCCGGAGTGGGCTCCGCCGATGCCCTCATGGAGCTCCTGCAGGGCGTAGTCGGCTTGTCCGGGGGAGAGGCACTTAGGTAGGGTCGACCGTCCACCTGGGTGAAGGAGCGCTTATACAGAATGCCTTCGACCAATATATAATGCTCTGCTCAGGTCCTTATCTTTCGGGCTTCCTTCGGATCCCTTGGGAGGAGTCCGTCTCTTAAAAACTCGACGAGGGGCTTCATCCAATTATCTTCGAGGGGGAGTGGCAGTGTTTCGACGGAGTTGAGAGCCTCGTCCTCTATGCTTGGCTTGAGGAGGACTTCTATCAGAACAGTTTGTTCGAGGCCTTGCAGGGATGAGGAAGCTAATTTGGACAGGGCGTCGGCCTGGGCATTTTCTTCTCTGGGGATTCTTCGGATGAGGGCCTCCTCGAAGAGCGCCATGAGGCTCTTTACTTTAGCCAAGTACTTTACCATCCTGTCATCGCGGGCTTCATATTCGCCGAGGACCTGGTTGACGACCAACTGAGAGTCGCTGAAGATCTGCAGGCGTCGCGCCCCTGCGTTTCGGGCCATCCCGAGGCCGGCTATGAGTGCCTCGTATTCGGCTTCGTTATTCGAGGCTTTAAAGTTTATCCGGAGGGAATATTGGAGGACAAAGTCGTCTGGGCCCGCAAGGATGACTCCTGCCCCGCTCCCCTCGTTGCAAGAGGACCCATCGACATATACAGACCAGATAGGCGGTCCCTTCGTTGTTTGCTCGGAGTCGGGGATAGTTGTTTCAACTATGAATTCGGCCAGCGCCTGCACCTTGATTGCGGTCCGAGGCTGATAAGTAATATCATGTTGGCTCAGCTCGATCGACCACTTCATGAGGCGGCCGGAAGTCTCTGGCTTGTGAAGGATCTGTTTCAACGGCTGGTCGGTAAGAACGACCATCGAATGAGACTGGAAGTATGGCCGAAGCTTTCTCGCAGCCATTATCAGGGCGTAGGCTATTTTCTCGATTTTCGGGTACCGGAGCTCGGCGTCCCGGAGCACTTTGCTGACGTAGTAAATGGGCTTCTGAGTTCTTTCTTCTTCCCTGACTAAGACCGCACTTAGCGTCTGTTCGGAGGCTGCCAAGTAGAGGTAGAGGGGTTCGCCCGGTATGGGTTTGCTGAGAAGAGGCGGATTGACGAGGTAAGCCTTAAGCTGGTCGAAGGAGTCTTGTTGCTGCTGCCCCCACTCGAACCCCTTAGCCCCCCTCAGGGCTTTGAAGAACGGGAGGCACTTCTCCCCAGACTTCGACAAAAAGCGCCCAATGGCGGCTAGTCGACCAGTCAGTTTCTGAACTTCTTTGACGTTTCTAGGCGGGGCCATGTCCAGTATGGCCCTGATCTTCTCCGGATTTGCCTCTATTCCTCGCTGGCTAACCATGAAGCCGAGGAACTTGCCTGATGAGACACCGAACGCACACTTGTTCGGGTTGAGTCTCATATTGTGCTTTCTCAAAACATCAAACGCTTCTTGGAGGTCGGCCACGTGATCAATGCCTCGGATGCTTTTCACAAGCATGTCATCCACGTATACTTCCATGTTTCGGCCAATCTGGGCCTGGAATACCTTGTTGACGAGGCGCTGGTATGTTGCCCCTGCGTTCTTTAGGCCGAACGGCATGACTCTGTAGCAGTAGAGTCCTTGGTCGGTCACGAAAGATGTCTTCGGAATATCCGGGGGGAACATCCTTATCTGATTGTAACCCGAGAAAGCATCCATGAAGCTGAGGAGCTCATGTCCCGAGGTTGCGTCAATCAGAGTGTCGATGCTCGGCAGAGGGAAGGGGTCTTTAGGGCAGGCCTTGTTAAGGTCAGTGAAATCAATACAGATTCTCCATGTTCCGTTGGACTTTTTCACCATTACTACGTTCGACAACCACTCAGGATAATTCACTTCCTGTATAAACCGGGCCTTCAACAATTTGTCCACCTCCTCTTTGATAGCGAGCTGACGTTCGGGAGCGAACTTGCGCCTCTTCTGCTGGACCGGTTTGGACCCCGGATCAACACTGAGGCGGTGGACCAAGAGTTCTTCGGAGATACCGGGCATGTCTGCAGCTGACCATGCGAACAGGTCTTGGTTGGCTCGGATGCATTTTACAATATCCGCGTATAGTGCGGATGGGAGGGTCTTGCTGACAAAGAACCTGCGGGTCGGCTCCTGCTCTGAGAAGAGTACCTCTTCCAACTCGTCTACCAGCTCAGAAGTTGGCCGAGCAGCATCTTGGGGGATCTCGAGTGTTTCTAAGGAGAGGACGGGTCCCGAGGATGGAAGTCATATAACACTTGCGGGCCTGTTCCTGATTGCCCCTAACTTCTCCCACTCCAGCCCGAGTGGGGAATTTCATTTTGAGATGATAGGCAGAAGGGACGGCCTCAAGGGCGGCCAGGCCGGGCCGACCCAAAATGACGTTGTAGGCCGCTGGGACATCTACGACCATGAAATCCATCGACTCCGTGCGGGTAGTAGGAGTTTTGCCGGCCGTGACATCGAGGGTGATTACCCCTTCAATCGTTACCGGTACTCCCGTGAACCCATGGAGCGTGTAGCCGGCGGGCTTGAGTCTGTCTCGGGAGAGCTTCAGCCCCTTGAAGGCGTCGAGGAAGAGGATGTTGACGGAGCTACCGTTATCTACTAAGATCCTCTCGACTTTGAAATTGGCCATGTGAAGGCTGATGACGAGTGCGTCACAATGAGGGGTGCGGACGCCCTCGAGATCTTCGTCAGAGAAGGTGACGGGCACTCCGAGGCCTTTAGGAGGAGGGGTGGTTCGGACCGAGTTTACCTCTCTAATAAAAGCTTTCCGAGAAGAGTTTGAGGAGCCCCCCATTGGACCCCCGTGGATGAGGTGGAGGACTCGTTCTTCCTCAAACTCTGGCGTCTCTTCTCGTTCCGGACGTTTGTTAGCACCCCGAGGCTGGGGAGGAAGCTCGGCTTGGTCCTTTCTCACGAATTTTGCCAACTGCCCTCTCTGGATAAGGGCCTCAATCTCATTTCTGAGCGCACGGCAATCGTTGGTGTCGTGCCCATGGTCCCGGTGATAGCGGCACCATTTCTCTCTATCTCTTCTCTTAGCAGGGGTGTTCATCTTCGGAGCGGGAGGTAAGACCCCTTCTTTTTCGACTTCCATGAGAATGGTGGAAATGTTTGTGGTGAGGGGAGTAAATTTCTCGAATCTAGGGGGAGGCCGGCGCTGGCCAGCATTATCCTTCTGGAACTTTTTTGCTCCCTCTTCTTCCGTTCCCTTCCTCTTAGATCCGGAGGCGGTTGCTTCCCAGTTGGGCTGTTCCTCGGCCTCTTCAGCTCGGATGTATTTTTCAGTGCGGAGGAGGAGGTCAGAAAAGTCATGCGGCGGTTTCTTGGCGAGGGAGGAGCGGAGGTTGGAATTGAGGATATTGGATTGGAACGCCGCGGTGGCGACGGATTGGTCGAGGGATGCGATGGTTCTGGCTTCAGCTGTGAACCTCTTCACGTAGTCCCTCAATTTCTCCTCCTTCTGTTGACGGAGGTGCAATAGTGAGATGCTGGTCTTCTCGGCCCTTCGGCTGCTGACGAAATGGGTGATGAACAGTGTTTCGAACTGTTCGAAGGAGAATATCGATGCCGGGGCAAGTCGAGAGTACCATTCTCGAGCTGGGCCTTTGAGAGTTGCAGGGAATGTTTTGCAGAGGAGGGCATCGGAAGCTTGATGGAGGAGCATCAAAGTCTTAAAGCTTTCGATGTGGTCGACTGGATCGGTCTCCCCAGTGTAGTTCTCGAACTGGGGAGGTTTGAAACCGAACGGAACAGGAGCCTCTACTATGGTCCGGGAGAACGGGGGTCGGCTAGGACGTAGGGTTCTCCCCCTAAGCTCCTCTTCTCGGTTTATCTGTCCCAAGAGTTTCTCCACCTCGTTTAGACGGCGGTTCATGGTGTCATTTCTCCGACGGTGATCTGCCGAGCCACGGGACTCGTCTTCATATGAGGGGGAGCGAGGGCTGCGGCGATGGTAACTTCGAGAACGACGAGGACTTGGGGTGCGTCTGGAATTGGTAGGAGCGGGTCGAGGAGAAGGGGACCGTTGGCGAGGGCTCCGGACCGGAGGAGGGGATGGGGCCCTCGGCTCGATGGGGTCCTGACGGAGGTTGAGGGCCTGTTGTACCATTGCTTGGAATTGCTGGAACTCGGCACGGGTGATGGGTGCCTCATTGTTCCTAGGCTGCTGCCGACCTGCTGGAGAGTGCCTCCTTCGGTAGTGATCGGCGGAGTCCTTTCTCCCTCTTCGAACGGGAGACCTCCTGTGCTCTCGGTGACGGGGGGATCGCTCTTGCTGGCGGGAGGCTTCCCCCTAAGCCCGCTTTTCGTCCAGATGGCGACGAAGGTCATCATCTTCCGGGCGTTTGGGAGGGGCATTGTGGCGACCAGAGGCTCGGGGGTGATGGGAGGCCATGGAGGCACTGGAGGCGTTGTGGATGGAGATGTTATCTTGGTGAAGAGGCTGTTTCTGGGGGTTAGGCCCCTTTGGATCAGGAGGTGGAGGGTTCCGTTGGAGTGGCTCTTCCATGGTAGGAGGGAGTTGCCCTTGTTGCTGAGCGGGATCAGGAATGACTTCTTGCTGGTCAGGGTTGGGCGCTCGGTTGGAGCCCCTAGATCTAACTTTGCGAGGCGGCATGGCAGGAGAAAACCTGTTCACCTGGAAGAGGAGAGGTCCCTATTCGTTAGTTTCCCACAGACGGCGCCAATCTGTTGCCGCTAAATTTGGTGTGGGGGCAAACAGATAGAACTTGTGGATTCTTGGGGAAACTGAATAGAAAAACCTTGGTACCTGTTCCGTCGGGCCTCGATCGTCGTTCCTGCCGTGCACCTGCAAAAAGTGCGAGACACCGGGGTTGTTCCCGGCGACGCACCCTCCGACGCTCAAGTCAGTAATCTGGCAGACTATGAAAGAGCATAAAAAACTGGTGAAAGATTGATTACCTCGCAATGGAGATGGATGGGGGGTATTTATAGGCGTCTTAGGGACTGGATTAGGAATGTAATCCCCGTGATTAGATAAGTAATATTCCTTGTAATCAGATAAGGAAAGTAATCTGATAAGGTATATTCCCCCTAATCAGTTAAGGAATTTAATCCCTGGCTCCCAGTGGTAGGAGGGATGTGAATCAGGGCCGTTGGTTAGGGTTAATCAGGGACCTTGATTTTATCCCGACGGAATGGGTGCGCAACGGGTTAAAACCCGCACCCACTTTGAGGTGGATCCATTCGTGGGTTATCGGGTCTTTGAGGTGAAGACCCGACACCCAGTTTGGACCCTTTGGTTGGTGAAATTACCGTTTTACCCCTGTACTTCAAGATTCGTGTTCCGTTTGGACGATTCCGATTTAACCCCATTTTTAGCCATATCAGTATCCGAATTTCCTTTGAATAATGAATCTTGCTTTTCTTTGGGCTCATTTATTCTCTCTTGATCATTCCGTACTCTTTTGGCTACAATTCTGCTATTTTTGGCTCGCTGCAAATTTTGCCCTTTCGTGTTTGAGTTTGAATTGATCTGCTATATGTCTATCTCATTGATCTACAATTGTTTTTCTCTTTTTGGATCCTACACCTGTACCCTAAACTCGTTAACCCGCAACCCAGAACCCCACATCTCAATCTCCTATTTAAATACCCTTAAACCCTAATATTTAAATATCTAATCTCTCTCGCTCACCTACCGCTGCTCTCTCTCTCTCTCCTCACCCCTGGCCCTCTCTCTGTTTCACCAGAACTCATCACCGCCCTCGCCACCACCATCCTGTCACCCCGTCGTCTTCATCCTCCCCTCATCTTCGTGAACCCATCGCCATTGCCTCCGATTGCCACCACCACCTTGTCGACCACCGTTTTCACCTTTTCTGCTGTCCCCGCGACCACCGGTGACCCCTCTTATCGTCCTCGTCCTCGTCCAGAACTTTGCATCCCCTCGAACCCCCCATCTCCGTCACCTCCTCTGTTTCGGTGAAGAAACAGAGTATTGACCCCCCCTCCCCGGCTATCCCTCGTCGATGCGTCGCTCCTTGACCTACTAGCGCCCAGCCGTCAACCCCCGGCTATCCATATTTTTCGTACGTGGTTCGTCGCTCGGGATTCTCATCCCGTTATTCTGATATATTCGAAATTATCATCTAACAAGCAAGTCTCTTCTTGAACTCCTTTATTGTTGTGTTCAAGATTCTTTGATCTCTTAAGTAGATCCGAATCCATTTTATCATATTGCTATTTGAATTCCGTTAAGTATATTGAGGGTTTAGAAGAGCTAACCCAATATATTCGTAACATCGTGCCTACATCTTTGATCTAAAACCTAATCCTCCTTGCACATTGCATATGCACGTTTACATGAAAAATAACTAGATCCATGTTAAAGGATTATTTGATGAATTGAATATGTCAATTGAATTTGATTTAATCAACTGATTACCATGACTGTGAAATTGCATCTTAAATCTTGAAATCAGCATGTTAAACATCTAATAGCACTTTGATTATTAATTAACATGAAATATATGGTTGTATGATAAAGTTGTTGCCTATTCATATCAAATTATTTTCTGGTGTGCAGTTTGTGTCCTTTTGTATCATATTTTCGACCCTGCTACTGTTGTAATTTGAAATAATTTTCTGAATATGTATTATCTCCCCATGAGTCTATTTTCCATAACTTTTGACGGATTTGAATTCCGAGTTATAATCTGTGAGATATCTTATTTTTAGTACAACTGTGTCTGAATTTCCAGATTCACAAATTTATACGTATCTTTCTGTTTCATAAATAAATAGAACATGATAACAGTAAAATAAAAATATGAGATTAATTTGGAAGAGACTAGACATGTGTAGGAACCATTCTGATTTTTTGTAGATTTAATTGATGATTTTTCGGACCTGTTTCATACGTGTTTATACAATTTATAACCTGCTGCCTAAACATAAAATTTGAAAAGAATAGGAATTTTGACCTAGTTTTTGTAACTTTTATATGTCGTATATATATTCTCTAGAACCTGCAGAGAGTCTAGTTTCTAGAATTTCTGACGGATCCAGATTTGCCTTTCTGTAGTAGCGTTAATCTGTGTTTTTGTACAACAACGTCATGCTATCAAGATTGTGAGATTTGTGTTTAATTAATATGTTTGCTTCGTGATTTGTCTGTAACGAGTAGAATTAGTCACACCTAGCATAATACAACTCTGACACCCTTTTGCATGCTCACATAGGATGAAATAAAATGTTAACAAGCCGGGGTATCATGGGTTGACTTGGTAGTGAACGATCGGAAAATATACTCGGTAAAGGCCTTCTTGTTTGCATGATTTATTACATGGAAGGTGGAGAAATACTTGTCATTGTGTGGTCACGCTATCATAATATCTTGTCATCTTGTTACTGAGTACACGATCCGTGAAGTCACCATCAGTCTAAAGCGTTTACTGTTTGCTTACACCGAACCTGTGGTATGGAACACATGGAACGTATAGTAGTACGTGCACTAGATAGATTAATAAAATGATTAATAACCTGCATTTGACATCTCATGCTTGATCCTGTATATCGTCATCAATATAGAACTTTAATTGACATTACTAATTAAATGCATGCTTAAATATAGACCTTTGATAATATTTCCAATCTTTGACTTTGTTATTGACTTTGATCCCGTCCCTTTTCTTTGATATACTATGTTCCTATTACTCCCTGCTTTATCTACTTGTTGTCCATGACTTGCTCTAAGGACATTATTTTCTTTATTTTTAGATCAAGAATTTACAGGTACTGAAGGATCTCTACCAGCAGGAATTGGTGAGCAACGATTCTGGGAGATGGAACTAAAGATTGCACTGCTTAGTTTACTTTATTGCTAGATTTGTTTCCTTGTCATGACATTATACTTTGTTTTAGGCTTTTATCCCGTCGTTTATTTATATTTCCCAGATATTGGACATTATGTTGGATATTATTTTGGATTATTTCATTATTATTGAAGTTTATCTTTAATTCATGTGATTATATCTTTCTTGTGTGGCTGTGTTTATTGTTCATATTACTGAATTAGTCTGGTACAGCTTATGGATGGTGTTTACATCATTCGCTCGGCTTACTTTACGTACTCGTATTCCGTATTTTGGGAAGCGGGGCGTAACAGGTTTTGAGTGGTATCAAAGCCCAGGTTTGGATAATATCTTAGTCAAACATGACTAACTTTATGGAGGTTCGACTTTGATTGATATATTATTCAGGTTTGGCTTTAGCCGGGTTAACTCAGCGATGTGCACACCACGTTGATCACATGAATGTGTATATAATAACCAACATATAATCTGGGTATCGACCATATTTGATCGTGTTTCAGGCTATGGCTCATGGAGCTTCTTCCTCTTCCTGTACGAGGGATGAGTAGCCCGACACCGCTGCTATTCTTTAGACGATTCAGCAGATGATAGCCCTTCAGCAAGAGCACAATGAATTGATGAGGGCCACTTTGGCAACCAATTGAGCTGCCGTTGATCGCTGCCCGTGTTGCTGATGTTGATCGTGTGGATGTGGTTAGCATCCAATTGGTGGATCTCGTCCACATCTGGTGGCGGGCTGAAACCGAGAGGTTGGCGAGACCCATCGAGTGGGCTACTTTCTCGGAGAGCTGCATGACGAAGTTCTTTCCCAGTGTTACCAAGGCAGAGATGGAACGACAATTCGTTTCCCTAACCCAGGTCAGCTAGATAGTGTTCTTAAATATCATTATTTTTCCCTACTTCACATGTGACAATATTAGTTTGAGCATTGTCTTAACCAGGGAAACCGTTTCATGGACGAGTATGTTGCAGAGTTCACTCGGCTTAGTCGCTTCGCTCCCGCCCTAGTAGCCACTAATGAGGATAGGGCTCGTAGATTTCAGTTGGGCTTGAGTTTTCCCCTCCAGGACTGCTTGGTTGCTCTTCAGCTTCGTACCTATGTCGCTGTTCTGGATGCTGCTCGGATCCAGGAGCAGACCCTTAGCAGGTCAGGTGTTCCTCAGCGGATTGTTCCGCACCCTATTGTAGTTCGGCCTATCGGAGGGCCTATTCGGAGGCCAGTTCCGCCTCCCCCATAAGAGCGCAGCCGTACGCACCTGTTGTTCCGAGGACTGCTGAGACTTGTGGCTACTACCATAAGGTTGGGAATTCACAGCGGGACTGCAGGATGGCTAATCGACTATGCCTTGCATGTGGAAGCGGTGATCATATGATTCGGGACTGCCCCAGGAGTAGGGCAACTGCACAGGATGGAGGTACCATTCAGCAGGGAGCACTGGCTTGTGGTCAGGGTAGACCGCCTCTTCCACTGCAGAGGCAAACCTTCGAGCAGAGGCGTGTGGCCCCTAGAGGAGACCAGACTAGGATTAGTGGTCAGGCTTACAACCTGACAGCTGAGGAAGTGGAGGTAGTTGTTGGAGTGGTTGCAGGTATATCACAGTAGTTGTACTATTCATTTTCTTCATTTCGGTTTTCTGCATGTTATTTCCTTCTTTTGTACAATTATTCGTGTATATATCCTGCTAGCATCTTATCTTTTGTTTGATAATCTTCTAGGTGTTATTTTAGTCTTCTCCCTTCCAGCTCATATTTTGTTTGACTCTGGTGCTACCCACTATTTCATTTCCTACCGCTTTGTTGATCAGCATTGTAACCCCTATTCCCTGTATTTGTATTTCTCTACCGTATTTTATTCCATTGTACTATTTATCAATTTGAGAATCTGTATTTTGTTCCAGTTCTAATAAAAGTCACCTATTTTGTTTCGACTCAATATTGTGCCAATATTAATTTCACTTGCATCTTTCCAATCCGCTCTAATTTGTTGTTCTTCAAGGGGATTTGACAGTTTCATCTCATCTAATTCATTTTCCCTAATTATAGTGAATTTTTGACTTAATCTCCTTTTGGATCCTACTCAAACCCGTTAACCAATAACCCAAAATCCTGCACTATTTAAACCCTAACCTAACTTAACCCTAACCCTATTACCCTAATACTGTTTAACCCCCACAGCAGCCGCCAACCCTTTTTCCCTAATGTTCGTCTTCCCCACTCCATTGCCCCCGCCCCCTCCCCCCCCCCCCCGTTGCTTCATCTCACTCTGCCTCGTCACTTTCCCCTCACCCTCATCCTCATCCCTGTTTCCTCGACACCCCATCGTTGAGTTGCCACCGCCTCACCACACCTGCTCATCGAACCCATCATCTTCATCACCGTCGAACTCATCAACCTCGCCACTCGACATTGCCAAACCCATTACCCTCCACCTACACCATCGACTGAGCGTGCCGCTATTGCCGCTCGAGTCCCCTGGGCACCTCAACTTATCGGCTTCGTCATCTCCTCTTCGAGCCCACCGCTTCGTCTCCACCACCTTATCACCCCCGTCGCTGTCTCGCTCGAACATTGCCGCCGTGGTCTTCCTGCACCGAGCTCCCCTCGACGCTACCGCCAGTTGCCGTCGCCGAAGCCTTCCGACGTCGCTGCGTTGATCAGAATAGAAGGAAGGAGGAGAGTTTGGTTTTGAACCACAGCCACCCTATCCCATCAAGATCGTTACCATGATCAGATCTCCATTATCTTGATCAGATCAGATCTGATCTGAGTCGTCGATCTTCATCGATCTTGATCGCCATCAAGATCCGCACCGATCCGTTCCATCCGATCTCGATCGTCGATCAACGTCCTCATCCAATCAAGGAAATTATCTTTTTGTACAATTTATTGTTCTAGTACAAGCGTTTAATTGAAAATACTGCAAGTAGATCGTAAATGTGACTCCCCTTTGGCTCATCGTTTGTTGATCTTATTTTATTCCTTACCAATTCCATGATCTTAAGAGTCACAACCCTTCGTTGATATATATTTGTTTCAAAACTAGTTGGACCCATTTTACCTCCTAATTATTCGAACACATGAAACTAAGAACCATCTAGACTTGTAGATGTGTGTTGTATGATGTATGTGTTGATCTTACCTTCTTGAGTTGAGAAATAAATGTGACTTGCTAATTTGATACCCATTACATCCCTTTTGTATCACGCACTAAATTAGACTCATAATATTCATTAATCATGCCACTTTTATATAAAAGAAATTTACATATGCTGCTATTCCTGTCTTTGCATGTTGTTTTGACCCCGATAACATCAGAATCTGGACTTGAGTAATGAATGAAACTTATCCCCAAATGTCTAGTTTACTACCCTTTTGACGGAATTGAATTCCGAGTTAGGGTTTGTGAGTTATCGCAGTTTTAGTACTGCTATGATGTAAGATTTCAGATTCACAAATTTGCTGCGACACTTTGTTTTAAAATTAAATTAACTATGCTACCTGTAAGATCATAACTTGAAATTTTATATGCTGATACTAGACACCCTAGAGAACATTTCCTAATTTTCTTTGAATTAATTAATGAAGTTTCAAACCTGTTTCATATGTATAAACTCAGTTTTACAAATTCTGGCTGAACACAAATCCGGTATAATTTGCTGTTTTGACACCTAATGCTACAAATTTTATATGTCTTATTTATATGAGCTGGATTAGGTAGAGAATCTAGTTTCTAGACCTTCTGATGGATCCAAATTTGCATTCTGTAGTGGCGGGAATCTCTGTTTTGGTGCAGCAACGTCATGCTGTCCAGATTTGGAATTGTCGTCATTCTTTATAATTTTAATTTGTTTGGAACCTCGAATGTGCCTTCTAAGTATCTTAAACTTGTTCCATGTTCTCGATCATGTTTACTTGTCTTATTTTGCACACTTTCATGCTTGTCTTGATAATAATAATAAATAACATACCGGGGTTTAAGGGAAAGACCATAGTAGTGGACAATATAGGTAAGTGTACTCGGAAGGGAGCCCGTGTTTTCCACTTGATACTTGTTTCATGAACTAGTTATGTTATTATTCGATTCATGAACTAGTTGCTATTGATTCATGAACTAGTATATTATTATTCGATTCATGAACAAGTTACTATTGATTCATGAACTAGTATATTATTATTCGATTCATGGACTTGTTATTACTTGATTCATGAACTAGTATATTTTGATTCATGACTTGTCATGTTATTACTTGACACATGAACTAGTTATATGATTACTCGTTCATGAACATGCTTGCTTGATACTTGATGCCTGAGTACACCGCCCTATAAAATCCACCACTAGGCCTAAACGAAATTTGTTTGTGATAGCAACCATGTGGTAAATCATGGGACGCATGAAGTGCAATCTAGGTAGAATCAAACATTAGACTTAAGAATAACTTGTCACATGTACACCTAGACACCTTACTTGATACTTGTTACTTGATACTCGTTACTTGATACTTGTCACTTAATACTCGTTACTTGATACTCGTCACTTGCTATTTGACACCAACTACATGCTCACTTGTTACTTGATCCGACTACTTGTATTTGTTACCCGTTCCTATTACTTGATTTGTCTTACCTGCTACCTAGTCTCTTGAACTCCACTACTTGTTGCATCCCTATTATATCATGTTATACATTCTTGATTCCAAATCTTGTTTCATATTTCTTCCATTTATTTCCATACCCTTGCTTGTACTACTTGCGGCCCTAACTTGCACAAAGGATGTTTGTCTTTGTTTCTCTATGTTTTCTTATATATATATATATATATATATATATATATATATATAGACTTTGGAAACGAGTTTCTTGCTGGAATTGGTGAGCAGACGTTCTAGTCTTTGCTTGGGAAAAACTTGCTTTAATTATTTTGTGTTTGAGTTATTTATTTCTGTTGCTACTTGAAACTTATAACGGGCTTGTAGTCCCAAAGTTTTTACTTTTGATCCAGATCTTGAATTTATTTGAGATATTTATATTTGCTTCAAATATTTTCTGTTGATTAATAAATTATTAATGCATGTGTGGTTGAATATATTTTGCTATATTTCTTGTTATGATGCTGAGTCGATCCTACAGCTTATGAATGATGAAAATCATTCGCTAGGCTTTGTCACGTACTCGTATTCTGTGTCCTTTTTGGGAAGCGGGGCGTGACAAGCATAGTTTGGCAAGCGATGCTATATCCACAGCCTGGGACATCACCACAGGTGGAGTTTCATTGTCTGTTCTAGGGTATGCAAGCAAAGCTCGTTTCTGATTAGTGGTGTAGATTTCTTGGCTGATTTGATTGTGATTCCGAACTCTGGTTTCGATGTCATTCTGGGCATGGACTGGTTGGGTGTTTCTTGTTCCGTGATTGATTTCCGAGAGAAGAAGGTAACTTTCAAGCTTCCTGGTTAACCAAAATTTGTGTTTCATGTGGGTGAGACACCGTCAAGGCATGTCAAGAGTTCGATGGACCCTAAGGCTGTTTCATTTGTGTCGTTGGGTTCTGACCCTTAGTTGTGCGGGACTTCCTTGATATCTTTCCCGAGGAATTGCGCAGTTTACTACCAGACCGAGATATGGAGTTCAACATTGATGTGCATCCAGGTACAGCGCCTATCTCGAAGAGTCTGTATCGTATGGCACCAGTTGAATTGGCAGAACTGAAGGTGAAAGTTCAGGAGCTGTTGGATAGGGGTTTCATCAGACCTAGTGTTTCACCTTGGAGAACCCCAGTTCTGTTCTTCAACAAGAAGGATGGCAGCCGCAGACTTCGCATTAACTATGGAGAGTTGAATAATGTTGCTGTAAAGAATCGGTATCCATTGCCGAGGATTGACAATTTGTTTGACCAACTGGGAGGTGCTTCGGTGTTATCAAATCTGGATCTTCGTTCCGGGTATCATCAAGTTAAGGTGAAGTCAGAAGATGTCCCGAAAATGGCATTCCGAATGAGGTACATGCATTATGAGTTCTTGGTGATGCCTTTCGGAGTTACTAATGCACCAGCTGTGTTCATGAGTCTGATGAACATGGTGTTCTCGCCGTTCTTGGATCAGTTTGTCGTGGTCTTTATTGATGACATATTGGTGTACTCTCGGAACTGGGAAGATCATGCTGAGCATTTGAAGGTTGTTCTGCAGACCTCTAGGGAGAACCAATGTATGGGAAACTCAATAAGTGTGAGTTCTGGCTAGATTAGGTTGCTTTTATGGGTCACATTATTTCTGGTGATGGTATTTTTGTTGATCCTTCGAAGATCTCCGTGGCCAAGGATTGGCCGATCCCGAAGTATGTATCTGAGGTGCGAAGCTTTCTTGGTTTGGCCGAGTACTATCGGAAGTTGGTTCGGGATTTCTCGAAGATTGATGTGCCTCTGACCAGTTTGACGAAGAAGGAGCAGAATTTTGATTGGGATGAAGCTTGTGATGAAGCTTTTGCATAATTGAAGCGTTGGTTGACGTCAGCGCTTGTGCTGACTATACCTAACAATTTGAGTGGTTTTGTGATCCATTGTGATGCATCGGGTAGAGGTCTGGGAGCAGTGCTGATGCAGTAAGGCAAGTTTATTGCTTATGCATCAAGGCAATTGAGACCTCATGAGAAGAACTATCCCACACATGATTTGGAGCTTGCAGCCGTGATTTTTGCCTTGAAATTATGGAGGCATTATCTGCTTGGGGATATAGTGGAGATATTCACAGATCACAAGAGCCTCAATTATGTGTTCATGCAGAAGGAATTGAACATAAGGCAAAGAAGATGGTTTGAATTGATGGCAGACTTCGACATCAATTTGAAGTATCACCCGGGCAGAGTGAACTTGGTGCCTGATGCTTTGAGTAGGAGACCCGCCACTATGTTCCTCACTAAGCAGAAGGAAATAGTGGATGACATGAGGAGGCTGGAGTTGGATGTGTTACTTCCTGGATCCGCTCGGTAGTTCATGATGTTACATTTGCAGTCTTCTTTGGTAGAGCATATTAAGAAAGCCCAAGCGGGCGACCAGCAGTTGCAGAAGTTCCGTAGTGAAGTGGAAGTCGGTTTGAGGACCGATTTGGTCATTCATGCGGATGGATCGCTTCGTTTTGGCTCTAGGTTGTGTGTACCTAAGGGAGAAGTCTGGCAGAAGCTACTTGAGGAAGCTCATCGCTCCCCTTATTTTATTCATCCAGTGGTACAAAGATGTACAGGGACTTGAAGAAACATTTCTGGTGGCATGGTATGAAGAGAGTTGTGGCTAGATATGTCTCTCAGTGCCTGATCTGTCAGCAGGTGAAGGCAGAGCATCCGAGGACCGCAGGACTCTTGCAACCTCTTCCAATCCCAGAGTGAAAACGGGAGAACATCACGATGGTTTTTGTGACAGCTTTGCCAAGGAGTCCCAAGGGTCATAATGCTATCTGGGTGATAGTGGATCGGCTGACGAAGTGTGCTCACTTCATTCCTTTTCGTGTGGGTCGGTCCACGGAGAGTTTGGCCAAGAAGTATGTTCAGGAGGTTGTTCATCTGCATGGAGTTCCTGTTAGCATCGTATCGATAGAGATACGTGATTCAGGTCTCAGTTCTGGGAGAGTCTGCAGAAGAGCTTGGGTACTAAGTTGAAGGACAGTACAACGTTCCATTCTCAGACGGATTGTCACGCCCCGCTTCCCAAAAGAGAATACGGAATACGGATACGTGACTAAGCCCAGCGAATGATTTTCATCATCCATAAGCTGTTCAAGAATCTTTACAATATTTCACAAGAATAATCAGAGTCGGAAGCAAAAGAATCAACCAAGCATGCACATGTGAACCAAAATACCAACAAGAATACTCGAAACCAAAATATTATAATCTCAAATAATTCAGATCTGAATAAGTCAAATATCCTGGGTCACATTGCCTAAATACAAATAAATCCAAGTATCAAAATACAATTGTTCAAAGCAAGCAACAAGAAATTATAATAGCAAAAGCCAGCACTAATATCTCATATCACCAACACCATCTGGTACCTGTTCGCCAAAATCTGCAATTTAATAATTGCAGGAATAGGAAAAAGAAAACAAACTTTCGTCAATGCAAGTTACGGGCTGCTTGTAGTGCAGGATACAAGTACAGGAAAAGATAACTAATGCATGATAACAAAATAGAATACTAGCATGGCAATATGAACATGTCAAGTATCATGTAAACAAGTAACAAGTATCAAGTAGCAAGTGTCACGAGTTAAGTATCACAAAATCAAGTAACAAGTGGTCAAGTAGTCAAGTATAAGTATCAAGTAGCAAGTATCAAGTAATCATGTTCAAGTAATCAAGTATCAAGTGTCAAGTGATCATGTTCAAGTCTTGTATTTATTACTATCTAGGTAGCACTTCATGCATCCATCTTTTTACTACATGGTTGCTACAGTCAATAAATTTCGTTTTAGATTTTATAATGGATCATATATGGTAGTGTACTCATGGACAAGCATCAAGAAATCAAGTATCAAGTATCAAGCCTCAAGTGTCAGGTAAACAAGCCTCAAGAGTGAAGTATCAAGCCTCAAGTAGTGAAATATCAAGCCTCAAGTATCAAGTAAACAAGCCTCAAGTATCAAGTAACAAGCCTCAAGTATCAAATAACAAGCCAAGTCTCAAGTATCAAGCCAAGTATCAAGTATCAAGCCAAGTATCACATAGGATCAATAGATCCTCTTCCGAGTACACGTTTCTATATTTTCCACTATTAGATCTTTCCCTTTAACCTTGGCTTGGTTATTTTATTATTAATGTCAGACAAGAATGCATGTTTCACGAACAGGCCAAGGATATCATGGTACAAACAAGTAACAAGTCCAAGTTTCAAGATAAACATGTATGGGTGAAAGATAACACACAAAAGGATAAAATAACCAAATTTCTAGTTCAGGACAGCAAGACCATACTGCACTAAAACTGAGATTCCCATTGTTATAAAAATGCAAATCTGAATCCGTCAAAAGTTCTAGAAAATAGACTCCCGGCCGAATCCAGTGAACATATATAAGTCATAGAGTATTTCACAGAAACATAATTCAAAACTGGTTTGAATCCAGAAAACACGTTCAGCCAGAAATCAGAAGATTGAATTCAAGAACAGAAAAACAGCATGAAAAGACATTAAATAAATTCACAAAAAATCTGAAATATTCCCCTATATGTATTATAATAGAAAATCAAGTTTCATAATTTTCCAACAAAAATAGAGTAGTCAAGAGAAATCAGAAAACATCAAAACACGACAGTTTTGCAAATCTGAAATCGCAAACACTGCAGTACGAAAACAACAATATCTCACAAACCATAAATCGAAATCCAAATCCTCTAAAAGTATAAGAAAATAGATACAGTAAGATAACTTTCATATTCAAAAATATTTTAGAAACAGCAAGTAGAAATAGGTCGAAAATCAGGTTCTTTACTGAACAGTAGTAAAAATCTACTAGAATAGTAGTTGTTTGAAAACATAGAACAGATTGTAAAAATCATCAAATAAATTCACAAAAATTCTGGGTTAACCCCAATCAAGTCTAGAAATACTGAAAAAAATTTCAGATCAAAATAATAATTTTAACACCAAAATAAAAATAGATTACTCTTCACAATTCGTGGAAAACAAAATCTGAAAATCTTTCGACACCACTGTAGTAAAATAGACATAACTCAAAAACCGTAAATCGAAACTGAGATCCGTCAAAAGAGTTGGAAAATAGATAGAATTCTCTACAAATCATGTTCACAAAATATTTTCAAATACTGACCTTAATTGGGTCTAACATACTGATCAAAACTGAAAACCGGCAAAACTGAAAATATCTCATGTGCACAAAATCCACTAGTTCACATAGAACTCATCCAAAACACAACCAACCACGAGATAGAATATACTAGATGTCCGAGCAACATGGTATAGGGTATTTCACAAGTCCACAGCAAGTCTATCATGAATAACATGAACAAGCACAAGATAGCACATGAACAACACACATATATGCAACAAGATATGGTCAATTCTAGGTTATATCATGTCATGTATGTCGTGAGGCAACTTTGGTTAAGATAACACAATTGAACAATATTAACAAGGGAATTCACACACAAATTGCCTCTAGAACCCAACTATACTACAGGTGGTATTTAGTACTTGTATTTACAAAAGAATTTAATACAAGTTACTTGCCTGAAAGACGATAAAAATGACTCCAAGCAAGAATAATGGGAACGGATTCCCGGCGACGAACTCAACGAACACACGAACCAAAAACGAGCAAAACCCACGAACAACTAACGAACCCACGAGCGATTCACGAACCCACAACGATCACAATAACGACCCAAAGACGAGTACAACCCACGAACAACTCACTAAAACCAACCACGATCGACACAACCAACGCACGCACCCAAAAGAGAAGCCGGGGTCACGCCCCGCTTCCCAAAAAGAATATGGAATACGGATACGTAACAAAAGCCCAGCGAATGATTTTCATCATCCATAAGCTGTTCAAGAATCTTTACAACGCATCATAGAAATAATCAGAGTCGGAAGCAAAAGTATCAACCAACATGCATAATTGAAACAAGATACCAACAGAAATTTACTTGAAACAAATACAATATTCTCAAATAAATCAGAGTCTGAACAAATCAAATATCCTGGGTCACATCGCCCAAATACAAATAAATATCCAAGAAATCAAATACACTTTTATTCAAGTTCAAGCAACAATAATAATAATAAATATGCAGAACTCTAGCACTAATACATCATCTCGCCAATACCATCTGGCAGTCGTCCATCATGATCTGCAATTAGTAAATTTGCAGGAGAAGGAGAAAAGAAGAAAACAAGTACTCGTCAATTGCATGTTACGGGTCACAAATAATGTAGGATATAAGCACATGGAGAAAACTAACTAATAGCATGGAAGTCAACTAGTATGGTATACTAACAGTACAATTATTTTATGTCAAAGGCAATGTCACATGGCAACTAAAAGTGTCCAGTAATAGTAAGCTCAGTATATCAGTGAATCGGGATAACAGTATAACAGTATTAGTCCAACAGTATCAGTCTAGCAGTATCGGTTTATCAGTATCAGTCTAACAGTATCAGTCTATCAGTATCAGTCTAATAGTATCTGTTTTATGTTCTTACAGTCGTGTGTGTATTACTAGCTAGGTAGCACTTCATGCATCTCGGTTTTTACAACATGGTTGCTACAACAAACAGTTTCGCTTTTAGATTTTATAGTGGACCATGATGGGGCAGTGTACTCAGGTATCAGTAACAGTAACAAGAGCAGTAACAGTAATAGTAAGAACATAGTGGTTCTCTTCTCCTCTACACCTTCCTATAGGAAGTAATATAGACAGGGTCAGATAACAGTAACAGTGATAGTACCAGTAACAGTAACGGTAACAGTATGGAACACTAGTTCCCTTCCAAGTACACGTTTCCATATTTTCCACTACTAGATCTTCCCTTAAGAAACCCCGGCTTGGTTATTTTTATTATGGTCATCAAACATACATGATGTGTACGAAATAGTGTCAAACTAACATGTTCCAATCAGTATTAGGTTCAGGGAATTAAATAAATAATTATAGATGAGATACAGTCACATAAACGAGCAAAACAGTGTATGTTCATATTCAGGACAACATGACAGTACAGTACTAAAATATTGATTTTTGTCGCTACAAAAATGCAAATCTGAACCCGTCAAAGGATCTGAAAAATAGACATCCACACGAATCCAGCAAATATAAATAAGTCACATAGTACTTCACAACATCATAACTCAAAACAGGTTCGAAAACAAAAAACATGTTGAGTCAGAAATCAGGAAAACGAATTCTTAGTCAGAAAAACAACATCAAAACCTCTCAAATAATTCCAGGAAAAATCTGGTGTATTTCCCTATATGTCTAGAATCAAAATATAAAGTTTCAGAATTTTCTAGTAAGAATAGATCAGTAATCAAAAATATGAAAGCATCAAGAAAACATAGTTTAGCAAATGTGGAAATCCCAACACTGCTGTACGAAAACTAAGATATCTCGCAACCAGCGAAACGAAATCCAATTCCGCCAAAGGGATATGAAAATAGATAAAATATAATAACTTTCTTATTTCACAAACATTTTTCATACAGTAAAAAGAATCATAGTTAAAATAAGATTCTTTACAGAACAGCGAGCAAAATACAGCACGTATAGATTTTATAAACGAGCATGAAACATCACATAAAACTTATCAATAAAATTCACCAAAATTCTGGGTAATCCCTAACTTAATAAAGAAACACTGACCAAAGTTTCAAATCAAAATAATATGTATAGCATGGTTCCTTAAAATAGTTTGTTATCAAAATTATCCAAAAATAGAATATGGAAAAGATCGACACCTCTGTACTAAAACAGCCATATCTCAGTCATACGAAATCAAAATCAAGCAAGGTCAGAGGGGTTTGTAAATAGAAGAAATTATCTAAAACTCTCTTTTTATACCGAAATTAAGATACTGACTGTAGCACAGTCGAAAACAGCAAACAAAACAGAACAGCGGTAAAATACAGATTTTTCCCCTTAAAACAAAACCAACAAAGATTCAAGAAAATTGCTCCAAACACATCCAAACTTGAAATAAAGTCTACCAAGTATCTAAACATCATGAATTAGGGTTATTAACATGTCCACACCAATTATTTCTCATGGGTCTCAATCAAAACACAAATTTTCACAAAAAATCTCACATACATGATCAAAATCAAGAACGGGCAAATCCTAAGTTAATTCCTGTCAAGATTGTGTCGTGAGTCATCTATGGTCAAATTTTCACAATAGAGACAAAACCCATCAAGGAAAATACAAACAAGAGTCGTCTCTAGACCCAACTACACTATAGGTGAACTTTTTGACTTGTATCAAACAAATGAATTGGAGTACAAGTTACTTACCTTAAATCGGGATGAAGAACGATGAACTCAAAAGTAGGAGCAAAATCCACGAACGAAAATCTACGAACTCACGAACGATCTACACGCGCACTCGAGCATGCGCAAGAAAATTCCAAGAGCAAGAGAGTGCGCGACGGGCGGATGAAGAGACCCGTGAGGGAGATAATGGCGCAATGGTTTGGGAAAACTAAAAATATGTGCAGCAAGGTGGTAAATAAATATATAAGAGCATCCACAGTCGTTTGCTAAATAAGGGTATATATAGACTAGGTTTGAAGAAGGGGAGGTGCACATCCTGGTGGCAGCTACAGGAGGAAAAAAAAGGAAAACTGGGTTGGGTTGGCTTCTAGGTGCAACCGGGTAGTAATCGGGTAGTTAAGGTCTAGAAATATAGGAAGTGGAGATTTGGGCTGATGAAAAGGTAGTTAGGAAATAGGATTAATTGGTTACTCTAATGGGTGATTAGGAGTAATAACGGTTTTGGGATATATTAGGAAGTAGATATCAGGTAAGTTTTAAAGGTAGTAGGTGTAGTAATTAGGTAAGTATATAAGGTAATAGGTAATAATTGTAAGGAATTAATCTGATGACATAATAGGTATAGGATTATACATATAGGTGGAGTATCCAGTATAGGTTAATAGGGTTAAGAAATTGGTAGTGGGTTTGGGTATTAATGAATACTAGTATTATACACGTGCTGTGCACGTAGGGAAAAATTAGGAGGAATAAAAAGGGCCAAAAAAAAAATTACTTACACGTGCGTTGCACGGATTGGGTTAAGGACAAAGGCCTTCTCCCATTATAGTAGTAGAGATTTATAATAGAATGGTTTTTGGGTGTTTAGGTGGGCATTGGGTATATGTGTGAGTTTGGGTATGAAGATCCAAAATGTGAATGGGCACAAATGAATGAATTTAAATAATAAAATGGAGATAAGAATAAATTTAATAGTGAGAGTCAAAAATAATGGCATGAGCAAAAAGAGATGAATCAACAGACGGACAATGAATCAAGACTCAAATAAAAGAAGACAAAATAATAAAATGAAAATATATTGAAATAAAAATCCAATATACGGTCCAAAAGAAATACAAGAGGAATACAAAGAGAGAAATTACACCAAAATGAAAAATACACTCAAAAATACATAAAACGAAAAACAAGGGTTACAATCCTACCCACCTAACAAAAAGAATTTCGTCCCCGAAATTCAAAAAGAAGATACATAGGGTAACCCCAAAACAACCAAAAAGAACAGAACAAAACTACTCAAACAAATGAGGAAACTTCTGCTGAATCTCCTCCAGCTCCCAAATTGACTCACCGGGCCAGTGAGGATTCCAAGAAATACGAACCAACTTGATGACCTTGTTCTTAAGCACTTTCTCCCGCCGATCCACAATAGAAACTGGCAGAATCTCACAAGTCAAACCGGCCGAACGATCAACTCAGAATAGTCGATCACGTGGCTCTCATTTCGGATATATCTCCTGAGTTGTGAGACATGGAAAACATCATACACTCCTGATAAAGCTGGCAGCAATGTAAGACGATAGGCCACCTTGCCTACTTGCTCCATAATATCAAACGGATCAATAAATCGAGGGCTAAGCTTGCCCCCACTACCAAACTGAATGACACCCCGCCAAGGCGATACCTTTAGGAAAACATGGTCACCAACCTCAAACTCCAAAGCTCTCCGATGGACATCGGCCCATCGCCTCTGCCTATTCTGAGCTGCCTGCAAATGCTTCCTGATCTGAACCACCACATCAACTGTTCTAGTGATCAACTCCGGACCCAACAACTTCCTTTCACCAATGTCATTCCAGCACACTGGTGATCTGCACTTCTGCCCATAAAGTGCCTCAAACGGTGCAACTTTAAGACTGGCCTGAAAGCTGTTATTGTATGAGAACTCTACGAGATGCAAATGGTCCTTCCATGATCCACCGAACTGAAGCATACAGGACCACAAATTGTCCTCAAGAATTTGGATGATCCTCTCCGATTGTCCATCAGTCTGGGGATGACAAATTGTATTGTACTTTAATTTACTCCCCAAACTGTTCTGAAGACTCTCCCAGAACTGAGATCTGAATATTTTCTCCCGGTCGGATACAATACTAACTAGAACCCCATGAAGTCTAACAATCTCTTGCATGTACCTCTCAGCGAGGCTCTCAGTAGACTGTCCAACACGAAAAGGAATGAAGTGAGCACTCTTCGTCAAACGGTCGACAATCACCCAAATGGCATTATGACCGTTAGGATTCCTCGGCAAAGCGGTCAAAAAATTCATAGTGATATGTTCCCACTTCCACTTTGGAACAGGAGGCGGTTGAAGAAGTCCAGCGGTCCTCTGATGCTCTACCTTAACCTACTGGCAGATCAAGCACTGAGAAACAAACCGAGCCACAGCCCTCCTCATACCATGCCACCAGAAATGAAGCTTCAAATCCCAATACTTGTTAGTACCGCCAGGATGGATAGAATACGAAGACTGGTGTGCTTCCTTAAGCAATCTCTGACGAACTTCACCCTTCGGGACACATAACCTAGACCCAAAACGAAGCGATCCATTAGCATGAATAACCATGTCCATTATGAACCCATACTGAACCTCAGCTCGAAAACCCTACAACTGCGAATCACCAGCTTGCGCCTCTTTGATCTGATCAACAAGAGACGACTAAAGCTGGAGCGCCAAAAAACTCCGACCAGAATTCGGCAACAAAACATCTAACTCTAACCTCCTCATCTGCTCAATCAGATCCATCTGCTGAGTCAAGAACATAACTGCCGGTCTCCTGCTCAAAGTATCTGGCAACAAGTTTACTTTACCAGGATGGTATTACAAACTGATGTCATAATCGGCCATAAGTTCCAACCAACACCTTTGCCCCATTTATAACTCCTTCTAGGTGAAGACGTACTTGAGACTTTTGTGGTCTGTAAAGATCTCCACTCGGTCCCCAAGTAAATAATGTCTCTATTGCTTCAAAGCACAGATCACTGCCGCTAACTCCAAGTCATGAGTCGGGTAGTTCTTCTCATGCGGCCTCAGCTGCCTCGATGCATACGCAACGAATCGGCCCTTCTGCATTAGAATTGCTTTAAGACTCTTACCAGAAGCATCACAGTGAATTACAAATCTGCCTGAACCATCTGTAATAGTCAACACAGGTGCTGACGTCAATCTGTTCTTCAACTCAACAAAAGCCACACCACACTCATCAGACCAACAGAAATTCTGATCCTTCGTAGTCAACTTAGTCAATGGCCCTGCTATCTTCAAAAAATCTTGGACGAATTTCTGATAATAGCCAGCTAAACCAAGAAAACTCCTGACTTCAGAAACTGACTTGGGAACAGGCCAATCCTTCACAGCCTCAACCTTGGTCAGATCCACAGAAATACCATCGCCTGAGATAATGTGCCCCAAGAATGAAACCCTTCAAGCCAAAACTCGTACTTGCTGAGTTTCTATAGAGCTGATTCTCTCTCAAAGTCTACAGAACCACTCTAAGATGCCCAGCATGATCTTCCGAATTCCGAGAATACACCAAAATATCATCAATGAAGACCACCACAAATCTATCCAAGAACTAAGAAAAGATCTGGTTCATAAGACTCATGAATATAGCAGGCGCGTTCGTGAGCCCGAACGGCATCACAAGATACTCATAGCGGCCATATCTGATTGTGAAAGCAGTCTTCTCTACATCATTTGTCTTGACTTTGACTTAATGATACCCAGAACAAAGATCCAACTTCGAGAAAACATCAGCCCCACTCAACTGGTCAAATAAATCATCGATCCTGGGCAACGGGTACCGGTTCTTCACAGTAACACTGTTTAGTTCCTGATAATCCACACACAGTTGACGACTACCATCTTTCTTGTAGAAAAAAGGACTGGAGCACCTCAATGTGAAGCACTGGGTTTAATAAAACCCAAATCAAGCAACTCCTGAATCTGCACCTTAAGCTCTGCTAACTCAACCGGTGCCATAATGTAGGAACTCTTCGATATAGGCACCGTACCCGGCTGAACTTCAATACCGAACTCCACATCCTTCTCAGGGGGTAAGCCAAGCAACACCTCTGGAAAGACATCCAGGAAATCCCAAACTATTAGAGGCGCAGCCTCACAGCCTGAATGCAATTCCATCACACAAACCTCCTGATCAACTGCAGCTCGGCCAAGGGAAGACTCCCCGGCATGGAACTCAAACACTGCGCGATTTGAAATCCGGAACACAACATTCTTGGCATGACAATCAATAATGGCATGGGTTTCACCCAACCAATCCATACCCAGAATGATGTCGAATCTTGAATTCCCAATTACAATCAAATTGGCCTTGAAATTTGCGCTACCAATAATTACGGGACACTGCCTGCACTCCCGAGAACAAATAAAAACTCCACCACCTGTCACAATGTTTCAAGCCTCTGACATGTTGTTGCACTCCATCTGATGGCGAGCCACAAATCGAGAGGGGTCAAAAGAATGGGTTGTCCCGGAATAAAAAAGAACATGAGCAGGGAAAGAGCAAACAAGGACAACACCTAAGACAGAATCATAAGAGACAAAAAAAGAATGGTTGAACAGGGGTAAGGAAAAACAAAATGCAGAAATATAAAAAGAAAGAAATAAATGCAAGAGAGAAGAAAATAAGCAAAAGAGAAAAAATAAAACAACAAAACAATAAAAGCAAAATATACTTGCAACAACACCCTCTGCTGACTCAGCATCAGCAGCAGTCAGGTTGAAAGCCTGACCTCTCCTGGGGGCAGCGGTCATCTGACTGACAATCTGGCGCTACGGATGAAGAGGTGGTCTAACTGGAAAACGAGCATGGGTAACCTGTTGAACGGGACCCCTGGCTGGAAGAGCCATTTGCTGCTGTCGTGGGCAATCCCGCACCATATGATCAGAAGCACCACAACTAAAACATCGGCGATTGGCACGCCTGCAGTCCTTACGCTCATGCCCAGCAAGTCGGTAAAAGTCGTAAAAACTAGTCCTCTGAGGAACCGCAGAAGAGTAAGGAGCTGCCCTGACCGGATGGGCTGGGACAGGCCTCCCAACAGGCCCACCAGAAGGCCTAGCAACCGAGTGCGGAACAGTCCACTGAGAAGGAGCCAATCCACCACGAGCCTGCTCCTGAGCCCGAGCTACCTCAAGAGCTTCTGTATAAGTGCGCAAGCGAAGGGAGACAAGTTGGACCCTAATCTCGCGCTCAAGCCCCAAAGTAAATCTATGAGCCCTATCCTCGTTGTTCACCACAAGAACGGCTGCAAAGCGGCTAAGTCTAGTAAATTCAGCTGCGTACTCATCCACAGACCTGGAGCCCTGTTTCAAGAAAGTCTCATGTTACAACATTGCATAGATAATATGTAACAAAATTCCATTACTAGAAATAACGACCAACCTGTTTCAGGGCCAAGAATTGTTGCTCCATCTCCACTCTAGTGCTGCTATGAAAGAACTTCTCCAAGAACCTCCTAGTGAAAGTGGCCCAAGTGATCAGTCTGTCGAGCCTTTCGGACTCGAACCTCCACCAAATATGAGCCAAGTCCACCAACTGGATGGCTACCACATCCACGCAGTTTGCATCTGCAAATCTAGCTACCAAGAGCAGTTGCTCAGTCCGAATCAACCACTGTTCAGCCTCCAAAGGCATCTCAGTGCCTGATAACCCGGCGGGATTTAGCCTCATGAAGTCCGTGACTGTACCTGGACGGGAAGGAAGAGCTGCCTGTATAGGCACAGTGGGCGAAAGAACCCAAGCAACTTTCAAAGCAGCCATCACCAAGTCACTATGGTTCTACTGCATGTTAATCAAGCGCTCAAGGACAGTGGTGACAGCCTCAAGTCCTAGATGCTCATCTTGAAGACGAGAAGAAGAACCACCACGAACCATAGTCTGCACAAAACCAAAAACAATTAGCATCTAGATCAATGTTGATAATAATTCCTTGAAGTATGCATGGTTGGTGAAATGTTAGGCCGATCCCAGTACGAGCCAAGCTTGTATAATATATTAGGCAACTAATACATTAGCCAAACCTGGGCTCTGATACTACTATAAATCTTGTCATGCCCCGTTTTCCAAAAGAGAATACGGAATACGGATACATGACTAAGCCCAGCGAATGATTTTCATCATCCATAAGCTGTTCAAGAATCTTTACAACATGTCACAAGAATAATCAGAGTCGGAAGCAAAAGAATAAACCAAGCATGCACATATGAACCAAAATACCACTAAGAATACTTGAAACAAAAATATTATAATCTCAAATAATCTAGATCAGAATAAGTTAAATATCCTTGGTCACATTGCCCAAATACAAATACATCCAAGTATCAAAATACAATTGTTCATAGCAAGCAATAAGAAATAATAATAGAAAAATCTAGCACTAATATCTCATATCACCAACACCATCTGGTACCTGTTCTCCAAAATCTGCAATTTAATAATTGCAAGAATAGGAAAAAGAAAACAAACTCCTGTCAATGCAAGTTACGGGCCGCTTGTAGTGCAGGATACAAGTACAGGAAAAGATAACTAATAACATGGAATATGCATGATAACAAAATAGAATATTAGCATGGCAAGATGAACAAGTGCAAGTGGCATGTATCAAGTATCAAGTGAACAAGTGTCATGTAAACAAGTAACAAGTATCAAGTAGCAGTTGTCACGAGTCAAGTATCACGAAATCAAGTAACAAGTAATAAGTGGTCAAGTAGTCAAGTACAAGTATCAAGTAGCAATTATCAAGTAATCATGTTCAATTATTATTTCTTACTTTTGCATGGGTACGCCACGAAATGAAGGATGCTTGGTACATTGCCATTATAGCAACTACTTGGGTGTTATGGCTAGACAGGAATAGTTTTTACTTTCGTGCTTCATGTAACAGTATTTCTGGTAATCTTACTCACATCATGCATCTGATCTCTTTTTGGGCTACAGCTGCAGCCACAGGGGCGAGAGGGAGGATTGCCAGAGTCTTCCAGGTAGAATAATTTGATGATGAGGAGGTCGAGTTTGGACCGACTCTGGATTGAGGGATAGGCGACCCTATTGCTCACTTGACACAGTAGGTTCCAGCAAGCAGCACATATCTCTAATTTGGTTTTGGGTTCGAGCTATTGTACCTTTTGCTGTTTTTTGGTTTGGGTAGTTAGACCCACCCCCCACGGTGTTGTTGGGAGGCTATGTTTTATTTTTCTGCACTGTACTTTTGGTTTTCCCCTAGTTTACTGGGGTTGTTTTATTAACATCTTATTAACGAAACAGGGTGGATTTATCCCACCTTTTACCTCAAAAAAAAAGTAATCATGTTCAAGTAATCAAGTATCAAGTGTCAAGTGATCATGTTCAAGTCTTATATTTATTACTATATAAGTAGCAATTCATGCATCCATCTTTTTACTACATGGTTGCTACAGTCAATAGAATTTCGTTTTAGATTTCATAGTGGATCATATAGGGCAGTGTACTCAGGGATAAGCCTCAAGAAATCAAATATCAAGTATCAAGCCTCAAGTATCAAGTAAACAAGCCTCAAGTATCAAGTAACAAGCCTCAAGTATCACGTAACAAGCCTCAAGTATCAAGTATCAAACCAAGTATCACATAGGATCAATAGATCCTCTTCCGAGTACACGTTTCTGTATTTTCCACTATTAGATCTTTCCCTTTAACCCCGGCTTGGTTATTTTATTACTAATATTAAAAAAGCATGTACATGTCATGAACATGCCAAGGATATCATGGTACAAACAAGTAACAAGTCCAAGTTACAAGATAAACATGTATGGGTAAAAGATAACACACAAAAGGATAAAATAATCAAATTTCTAGTTCAGGACAGCAAGACCATACTGCACTAAAACTGAGATTCTCATTGTTACAAAAATGAAAATTTGAATCCGTCGAAAGGTGTAGAAAATAGAATCCCGGCCGAATCCAGTGAACATATATAAGTCATATAGTATTTCACAAAAACATAATTCAAAACTGATTTGAATCGAGAAAACACGTTCAGGCAGAAATCAGAAGATTGTATTCAAGAACCAGAAAACAGCATGAAAACTCATTAAATAAATCCACGAAAAATCTGGGGCACTCCACTATATGTATAGTAATAGAAAATCAAGTTTTATAATTTTCCAACAAAAATGGAGTTGTCAAGAAAAATCAGAAAATATCAATACACGATAGTTTTGCAAATCTGAAATTGTAAACACTGCAGTATGAAAACAACAATATCTCACAAACCATAAACCGAAATCTAAATCTGCCAAAAGGGTAAGAAAATAGATACAGTAAGATAACTTTTATATTCAGAAATATTTTAGAAACAACAAGCAGAAATAGGTCGAAAATCAGGTTCTTTACTGAATAATAGTAAAAATCTGCTAGAATAGTAGTTATTTGAAAACATAGAACGGATTGTAAAACTCATCAAATAAATTCACAAAAATTTGGGTTAACCCCAATAAATTCTAGAAATGCTGAGCAAAATTTCAGATCAAAATAATAATTCTAACACCAAAATATTAATAGATTACTCTTCAGAATTCGTGGAAAACAAAATCTGAAAATCTTTCGACACCACTGTAGTAAAATAGACATAATTCACAAACCGTAAATCGAAATTGAGATCTGTCAACAGGGTTGGAAAATAGACAGAATTCTCTACAAATCATGTTCAGAAAATATTTTCAAATACTGACCTTAATAGGGTCTAAAATACTGATCAAAACTGAAAACCGGCAAAATTGAAAATATCTCATGTGCACAAAATCCACAAGTTCACATAGAACTCGTCCAAAACACAACCAACCACGAGATACAGTATACTAGATGTCCAAGCAACACGGTATAAGGTATTTCACAAGTCTACAACAAGTCTATCACGAATAATACGAACGAGCACAAGATAACATATGAATAACACACATATATGCAACAAGATATGGTCAGTCCTGAATTATATCATGTCATGTATGTCGTGAGGCAACTATGGTCAAGATAACACAGTAGAGACAATATTAACAAGGGAAGTCACATACAAATTGTCTCTAGAACCCAACTACACTACAGACAGTATTTAGTACTTGTATTTACAAAGAAATTTAATACAAGTTACTTGCCTGAAAGGCGACGAAAATGACTCCAAGCAAGAATAACGGGAACGGATTCCTGGTAACAAACTCAACGAACACACAAAACAAAAACTAGCAAAACCCACGAACAACTAACGAACCCACAAGCGAATCACGAACCCACAACGAATACAATAATGACCCAAAGACGAGTACAACCCACGAACAACTCACTAAAACCAACCACGATCGACACACCCAACACATGCACCCAAAAGAGAAGTCGGGCTGCCGTGCGATGCTATCAGAAGTGCACAGCACGGGGAAGTGTTCCGCTGTCGGGTGCTCAGTCTTGTGCGTCGGCGGAGGCTAGCACAGCACTGTTGTGCTGTTGCTGTTGTCACCGAGGAAGCACATGCGAGGGGTTGGTCGGGAAAGGAACGTGAAGAGGGTGCAGGAGATTAGGGAAGAGGCACAGTGTGAGAGAGAGAGAACGGGAGATGTACTGGCAGCTGCTAGGGTTCGGGATGGAGGTCGGTTGCATGGGTGCATCGGATATATATATGGGTGCAATAGGTTAGGGTTTGGGGATGAAACAGAGGGTGGAGGTGGCATAGGCTAACAGGTCTGGTGGACAGTTGGGTTCGGGTATGCATGGGTTTCGGGTGGGTAGTTAGGGGCTGATGGTTTTAATAAATGCGTATAGTTGGGTATTTAATTGAATAGTATTTTGGTGTAATTGGGTATAGGATAATAACTTAGTGGATAGGTTTAAAATGGGTAAGTGGATATTAGAGTGCTAATGGGTATGAAGAGATCCAAAAATCAAGATAGAGCAAAGAACAAAATAATAGAAAAATAATATAGGGTATGAACAAATGAATAACGAGGATCAAATAATAGCTCGATCAAATGGAACGAAACAAGGGACGGACAAAATAACCAAGAACTCAAATAAAAGAAGACAGAAAATAATAAAATGAATATATATTGAAAATAAAATCCAATATACGGTCCAAGAGAAATAAAAGAGGAATACAAAGAGAGAAATACAAAAAAACGAAAAATACACTAAAAAATACACAAAATGGAAAACAGGGTTTACACGGATGGGCAGTCAAAAAGGATGATTCAGACCCTAGATGACATGTTGAGATCCTGCGTACTTCGGTTTGGAGGTTCGTGGGAAGATCATCTGCACCTAGCCGAGTTCTCATATAATAACAGTTACCAGGCGAGTCTCAAGGCAACACCATTAGAGGCTTTGTATGGGCGCAAGTACAGATTGCTGGTCTGTTGGGATGATATCAGCAAGCGGAAGCTTCTGGGTCCTCAGTTGATCACAAAGACAGTTGATGTCATGGCTCAGATCCGGAACAGGCTGCTCAGGATAGGCAGAAGAGGTGGGCTGACTGTCGTCGTAGACCTCTACAGTTTGAGGCAGGCGAGCATGTGTTCCTCTAGGTATCGCCTTGGAAAGGTGTTATCCGATATGGAGGTGGGGGAAACTTGAGTCCCCGGTTCATCGGTCATTCGATATTGTGGAATGTGTGGCCAAGGTGGCTTACAGGCTCACCCTACCGCCTGCTATAGCGGGTGTCCATGATGTATTCCATACTTCTCAGCTCAGGAAATACATCAGAATGCAGTCATGTGTTAGACTACTCAGATTTATCTGTGAGGCCGGATTTGTCCTGTGAAATTCAGCCAGTCTCTATCTTAGACCGTCGAGAGAAGGTGTTGAAGAATAGAGTCATCAAGCTGGTTTGAGTTTCTTGGAATCCTCACTCGCTAGGTGAGTCGACTTGGGAGTTAGAGGAGGAAATTCGGGAGAAGTTCCCTCATTTGTTTGAGTAGTTGTTTTGCTTTGTTTTGTTTTGTTTCAGAGTTCGCCCTATGTACCACTTGTATGAATTTCGATGACGAAATTCTTCTTGTAAGGTGGGTAGGATTGTAACCCCTATTTTTCTATTTTGGATTTTATTGTATTTTATTTTTCTTTTTCTTGATTATTGTATCCAAATTTCCTTTGAATAATGAATCTAGCTTTTCTTTGGGCTCATTTATTCTCTCTTGATCATTCCGTACTCTTTTGGCTTGAATTCTGCTATTTTTGGCTCACTGCATCTTTTGCTCTTTCGTGTTTGAGTTTGAATTGATCCGCTATATGTCTATCTCATTGATCAACAATTTTTTTTTCTCTTTTTGGAGCCTAAACCCGTTAACCCGCAACCCAAAACTCCATATCTCAATTTTCTATTTAAATACCCTTAAACCCTAATATTTTAATCTCTAATCTCTCTCTCTCTCCTCACCCCCGACTCTCTCTCTGTTTTGCCAGAACCCATCACCGCCCTCGCCACCACCATCCCATCACCCCGTCGTCTTCATCCTCCCCTCATCTTCGTAAACCCATTACCATTGCCTCCGATCGCCACCACCACCTCTTTGACCACTGTCTTCACCTTTTCTGCTGTCCCCGCAACCACCGGTGACCCCCCTCATCTTCCTTGTCCTCGTCCAGAGCTCTGCATCCCCTCAAACCCCCTATCTCCATTTCCTCCTCTGTTTCGGTGAAGAAATAAGTATCGACCCCCGGCTGTACCTTGTCACTGCGTCGCTCCTCGACCACTAGCCCCCCGCCTGTCAGCGCTTGAGCATACCTCGTGTGCTGCCGCCGCTCAGTCACTGCCGTTCCCCTGCTCTCCCTTCCTTCTCTTCGCTGGTTGCTTTGATGAAGTAGGGGATCGTCGAGTATTGGTGCATTGGGTGTTTAGTGTTTGGATTGGAGTTGCTGTGTTGCTGGTTGGAATTGTTTGGTTGCTGTTTTGGGTGAGTAGTTGCACGTAGCTCGCACGTGTTTCAGTATTTTTTGTTCGTGGTTCGTTGCCCAGGATTATCATGCTGTTATTCTAATATATTTGAAATTATCATCTAACAGGAAAGTATATTCTTGAACCCCATTATTGTTGTGTTCAAGATTCCTTGATCTCTTCAAGTAGATACCAATTATTTTTATCATATTGCTATTTGAATTCCGTTAAGTATATTGAGGGTTTAACCCAATATATTCTTAACATCGTGCCTACATCTTTGATCTAAAACCTAGTCCCTCTTGCACATTGCATATGCAAGTTTACATGAAAAATAACTAGATCCATGTTATAGGATTATTTGATGAATTGAATATGTCGATTGAATTTGATTTAATGAATTGATTACCATGACTGTGAAATTGCATCTTAAATCGAGAAATCTGCATGTTAAACATCTAATAGCACTTTGATTATTAATTAACATGAACTATATGGTTGTATGATAAAGTTGTTGCCCATTCATATCAAAATATTTTCTGTCCTGCTCTTTGTGTCTTTTTGTATCAGATTTTCGACCCTGTTATTGTTGTAATTTGAAATACTTTTCGGGATATGAATTATAGCCCCATGGGTCTATTTTCCAGAACTTTTAATGGATATGAATTCCGAGTTATAATATGTGAGATATCTTATTTTTAGTAAAACTGTGTTTGAATATCCAGATTCACAAATTCGTGCGTATCTTTCTGTTTCATAAATATATAGAACATGATAAATAAAAATATGAGATTAATTTTTCTGAGACTAGACATGTGTAGGAACCACCCTGAATTTTTTTAGATTTAATTGATGAGTTTTCTTACCTGTTTCATACGTGTTTATACAATCTATAACCTGCTGCCTGAACATAAAATCTAGAAGAATAAGAATTTCGATATAGTTTCTATAACTTTTATTTGTCATATATATATATTCACTGGAACTAGCGGAGAGTCTAGTTTCTAGAATTTCTAATGGATCCATATTTTTCATTCTGTAGTTGCGGTAATCTGTGTTTTTGTACAGCAACATCATGCTGTCAAGATTGTGTGATTTGTGTTTAATTAATATGTTTGCTTCTTAATTTGTCTGTAACGAGTAGAATTAGTCACACCTAGCATAATACAACTCTGATACCATCTTGCATGCTCACATAGGATGAAATAAAATGTTAACAAGCCAGGGTATCATGGGTTGACTTGGTAGTGAACGATCTGTACTCGGTAAAGGCCTTCTTGCTTGCATGATTTATTTCATGGAAGGTGGAGAAATGTTTGTCATTGTGTGGTCACGCTATCATGATATCTTGTCATCTTGTTACCGAGTACACGATCCGTGAAGTCACCACCTGTCTAAAGCGTTCACTGTTTGCTTGCACCGAACCTGTGGTATGGAACACATGGGACGCAGTAGTACGTGCACTAGATAGATTAATAAAATGATTAATAACCCGCATTTGACATCTCATGCTTGATCCTGCATATCGTCATCAATATAGAACTTTAATTGACATTACTAATTAAATGCATGCTTAAATATAGACCTTTGATAATATTGCCAATCTTTGATTTTGTTATTGACTTTGATCCCGTCCCTTTTCTTTGATATACTATGTTCCTATTACTCCCTGCTTTCTTTACTTGCTGTCCATGACTTGCTCTAAGGACATTATTTTCTTTCTTTTTAGATCAAGAATTTACAGGTACCGAAGGATCTCTACCAGCAGGAATTGGTGAGCAACGATTCTAGGAGATGGAACCAAAGATTGCACTCCGTAGTTTACTTTATTGCTAGATTTTTTTCCTCTGAACATTGTCATGACATTATACTTTGTTTTGGGCTTTTGTCCGTCGTTTATTTATATTTCCCAGATATTGGACATTATGTTGGATATTATTTTGGATTATTTCATTATTATTGAAGTTTATCTTTGATTCCTGTGATTATATCTTTCTTTTGTGGTTGTGTATATTGTTCATATTGCTGAGTTAGTTTGGTACAGCTTATGGATGGTGTCTACATCATTCGTTGGGCCTACTTTACGTACTCCTATTCTGTATTTTGGGAAGCGTGTCGTGATAGGATGTTGGGTGGAAAATTAATTTAATAAATTTTTATACTATAGATTAATGATTCCAAAACTTAAATTTTTTGAGAATTTAATTTCTAATTTTTAGGCAAAGATTTTCCAGGTTTTTGGGACGAGATTCCCACGTCTAAGAAGATTACTTTGTTTTAATTGATGGAATTTCTAGTAAAATTAATTGAACTAGATGGATGGATGGAAAGTAATATTTAAGAGTTGAAGAATTTTCGTAAGTTGGTTATGTTTCCATGCATGAAAGGGTTTTATTGTTTATTGTTCATATTGCTGAGTTAGTTTGGTACAGCTTATGGATGGTGTTTACATCATTCGCTGGGCTTACGTTACGTACTCGTATTCCGTATTTTGGGAAGCGAGGCGTGACAAGATGTTGAGTGGAAAATTAATTTAATAAATTTTTATGCTATAGATTATTGATTCCAAAACTTGAATTTTTTGAGAATTTAATTTCTGATTTTTAGGCAAAGATTTTCCAGATTTTTGGGACGAGATCCCCACGTCTAAGAAGATTACTTTGTTTGAATTGATAAAATTTCTAGTAAAATTTATTGAACTAGATGGATGGATGGAAAGTAATATTTAAGAGTTGAAGAATTTTCGTAAGTTGGTTATGTTTCCATGCACGAAAGAGCTTTATTGTTTACTGTTCATATTGCTGAGTTAGTTTGGTACAGCTTATGGATGGTGTTTACATTATTCGTTTGGCCTATGTTATGTACTCGTATTCCGTATTTTGGGAAGCAGGGCGTGACAGGATGTTGGGTGGAAAATTAATTTAATAAATTTTTATGTTATAGATTATTTATTCCAAAACTTAATTTTTTTGAGAATTTAATTTCTAATTTTTAGGCAAAGATTTTCCAGATTTTTGGGATGAGATCCCCACGTCTAAGAAGATTACTTTGTTTAAATTGATGGAATTTCTAGTAAAATTAATTGAACTAGATGGATGGATGAAAAGTAATATTTAAGAGTTGAAGAATTTTCGTAAGTTGGTTATGTTTCCATGCATGAAAGAGTTTTATGGAAATATCGGTTGATTTAAAGGAATATGATTAATAGAGAGTATTTTGTATAATTTAAACCAATTTGGGTTTTTATTTGAGGCTTAGGGTTATGATGTGGATCCTAGAAAGATTGTTGATAATATTTTGAGTTATGAGACTCTAGAGTTTGAGTGGGACCCTGTCATGCCTGCAAATGGGATTTTGTGGAATTTGGCCAGTGGGGCTTTTGTTTTGATTCAGTAAAGTTAAGTACGGTATGGTACTCCAACTCTACGGAGACTGTAATTCTAATTGAACATAAAAAACATAAGGACATGCACTAATTGGAGTTGTGTTGAAATGTGACCAAATGTGAGTATGAGGGCCTTAGGATGATCAGCGGTGTGAGATAGTCCCTTCAATTATCGAGGTGTGAGTGAAATAGTCTCCGAAATTACCTGCGGTGTGGGACTGATCTCCAGAATTATCGGGATCGAGACGATGCTCATGGGACATCTGTGCATGGTGAGGCGCCATAGCTCGCGGTGTGGGGTATTCTCAAAAATTCTCAGGTGTGAGTGAAATAGTCTCCGAATTTATCTGTGGATAGAGATTGACCTCTAGAATTATCGGGGCTTGGGCTAGGTATGCGCAGAATATCTGAATCTTGTAGTAGTCACCATGGTAGGTTAGTTGGATAACGAGGGATTGAACCATATAAAGTGAAGAACGATAAGGTCTTGCACCGAACCTATGTACACTACAACATATTTATTATAGCATTTAACTGTTAATGCGGTTGAAAGTGATCAATAATAGTTTTTATAAAGAAAATGTTGTCTTTTAGTAATTTTAAATTTTAATGTTAACTACGACGCGTTTTGGAAATACGTTTTATAGCGTTTTAAAAATGTTGTTATATCCAAAAATAAATTGAATAGATAGAGGTAAGGTAGGAAATTTCAACTAATCCAATTACAACTCAAATTAATTCCAACTCCTCCCCCGGTTCTTCTCCCAATACCCCAGCTTTTTCTTTCCTCCACAAACCCTATCCCAAACCCCCCCCCAATCACGCCGTCCCCAACCCCTCGTCGACTCTTGAACCTTGCGCGCCCCCGTCGACTCCTGACCCTTGCGCGCCCCTGTCGACTCCTGACCTTTGCGCACCGCTCGCCACTAGGCCAACGTCGACCTCCCCCTGTGCCCATCGATGTCCAAGTTCCCAATCACTACGTCCCCCACCTCCGCACCATCGACCCCTTGCGTCGCCGCTCGCACTACGCCGCCGTCGACCTTCTGCGCCAGTTGTCTTGCTTGGTGTGGTGTCTGGTATGAAACTTTCTCTCATAGTACTCATCTGATTAAGTTATAGAACTTGCCATGCGTGAATCACATAAAGGAGCAATAATTGGAGATCCCAATTACTAATAGTACAGTAGTGTAGATGATAATAAAAACATTATAAATTTTTTTAGGGTTTCAAATGTTTCAATTTTTAATGGTGTGAGATGTTTTTTTGTATGCTAAATTAATTAGTAAAGCCAAATAAAAGTTCATATGGTAAATTTTTAATTGCGTTTAGAAGACAAATACATTGTTCCAAATGAATAATTGCAAGAAATGGACATCAATCTTCAAACTGCGAAGAATAATGTTTCAGTGGTTTTTGAGTGAAAAAGAAGCTAGTGTTAGGTTTGGGTAGATGTTCACACCAATCATGACAAGAAAGAACAGAGGAATAATTGTTTGGATCAGTTGACTGAAAAAACTATGTTAATTGTGAAAGTCCAAAAGGTGATACATAGCAAGAAAAAAAAGATGAATTATTAGTGACTTATCTTTTTTCCTCCTGTAAAGAGAGAATTGATTGATTTTGATTGCCTATGTGTCTTTGTTTGATGCTATATTCTAGGTTTGAGATTGGGAGCTCTTTCTCTTTTTTTTCATTCTTTTTTCTTTTTCCTTTTTTTCCCTTTGAGTGGGATACAACATAGTCTGATCTTGTTCTTGAACTTGAGAAATGTTTCATCCATCCCAAACTTATTACCATTTGAACTACAGCTCACTGGTGATTGAGAGCTATTTCATTTACCAAATCATTTCTTACACAACAATTGTTTTTCATTTTTTTAAAAAAAGTTGCATCTATAGTATAGTATAATGTGCGAAAAATGAGTTTAGTTCAATTCGCTTATGCAATAAAATGGACATCTATTTGAAACAATATTGAATATCGAAGGCAATAGTTATACTTAGAGAGAATAAGTGTGGCTCAGTTATAAACATAATTTAGGTATAAACATGCATATTAAACATCACAGAATAAAGTAGATATTGTGTAACGTGAAGTAATGTACAAATAAAAGCTACTTTATATTTTTTGTCCAGTCTTTATTAATGTCATTCATGCATAGTAAGAATTCTAATAACAAAGAATGTTACTTAATTGCAATGCCATTAATCTTCTGAACTAGTTTTCTTATTCATCCATGTTGTTGATGTGTGTATTATTGGTATAATCTTGTTTCTTTATCTTTGGTTCTCATCTCCTCAATGTCAGAGGAACCAATGTGACATCGCAATGAATAAAGATTAGGTTCATCTTAACAAGTAATGAAATTTGTCCCCAAATAAAAATATAGTATTACAATAAATATTAAGATATTACATTCTTTTATGCCCGCTATTTTGTACTTTGTAGAAATACAACAACATATAAAGTGGTAGTTCATCAGTTTGTGGAAATTGCAAAGTCAACTGCGGAAGACCCAAACTAGATTATATGTCCATGCAGAGATTGCCAAAATTTCTGTAGTGGAATGAGGATATGCTTTTACTTCATTTGCTCAAGCGCGGAATGGATATGACTTACATAAATTGGATTTGGCATGGGGAAGGATTGAATGCAAAGAGTTCTAATAAGGAAACTGTATTGCCAGATAAGATAATTGAAGGTGCATATGTTGATAACAAAGATATTCCTGAACCTCATTGTGAAGATAGAGAGGATGACTTAACATATATGTTGAAGGACGCAAATATTCCTTTATATCCGGGTTGCACTAAATACAGTAGGTTATCAGCAACAATTATTCTATATAAGCATAAATCCATGTATGGTGTTTCTGAAAAATACTTTATTCATCTTTTGGAGATATTGCATGACATGTTACCTGATGAAAATACAATTCCAGAATCTGCACAAGCTGCGCAACAATTAATTAAGTCAATTAAACTTGATTGTGAAATCATACATGCACGCATCAACGACTGTTTCCAATTTAGAGGTGAATTCAAAGGTGATGATGAATGTAGAATGTGCCATGAGTCACGATGGAAGAAAGATCCTCGGACTACAAAGATTCTAACTGGAGTTCTGATTAAGATATTGAGGTATTTTCCAATAATTCCAAGGTTTAGAAGAATGTTTCAAACATCAGAACTTGCTGAAATTTTACGATGGCATCATAATCATAAAAATGAAGATGAGAAAATTAGGCATCCTGTGGACTCTTTGGCTTGGAAAACAATTGACAATAAATGGCCATGCTCGTAATATATAATCTTCCACCAGGGTTATGCATGAGAAAGGAACATATTATATTATCATTGTTGATCTCAAGACCAACACAACTAGGAAATAACATAGATATTTATTTACAACCCCTAATAGATGATTTGCAGGTTTTATTTGATGTGGGTGTGCAGACATTGCTTTCACCAAAACATTTTTCAACTTGAAAGTAATTTTGATGTGGACAATAAATGACTTTCCAGCTTATGGTAACCTAGCTGGATGTACTATGAAGGAAAAATTAGCATGCCCCATATGTGGTACTAATACTAGTTCTAAATGGTTGAAACACAGTAAAATAAACTGTATACTTGAACTATAGGCGGTTTCTTGGACCAACACATACATTACGGTTCAAGAAAGTTGGTTTGATGAGAAACAAGAGCTTGAAGAGCCACCTAGATCAATGGTCGGGTCAAGAATTGTGAATGAGATTAAAAATATTGAAAATGATTTTGGAAAAGGGTCAAAGCAAAATAAGAGAAAGTTGCAAACTGTACAGATGTGGAAGAAGAAGTTAATATTTTTTGACTTGCCTTACTGGGAGGTAATATATATATATATATATATATATATATACATATATATATATATATATATATATATATATATATATATATAAAAAATAAATTACAAAGAAAGAGATAAGTGGCTCTCCTTCAATCTTCCCTAAAATCAATGGCACAGATTGATTACCACAAAACATATTTTCCTGCTCAAAATTTCAAACCCAAAACTCAAATTCCAATCCCCCCCCCCTCTCTCTCTTACACACTTCCAGAAATTCAAAACCCCCTCTCTCCGTGTCTCTCTCTTCCCAACCCCTCTCTCCCTGTGTCATCGATCCCGACCCCCCCTCCTCTCTCTCTCCTCCCTTTCCGAACTCCCCCTCTCTCTCACACCTCTCTGCCTCCCGCCTCCTGACGCCAGCCCTGACGCCCCGCCTCCTGCAGCCACCACCTCACCTCGATGGCGATGCCTCCTCATCCTTCCCTCCTCTAATGGGTCAGTCCAAAGCTCGAGAAATCCCTAAACCTCGACCCCCAATTTCGCCAATGGAGTCATCTCCTTCCTCTTCATCTTCGCTGTCCCATTCCCATCACCACCATTCAAACACCAAGCTCACCACCACTCAGTTGGAATAGAGCGCCGTCGAAGAGAAGTTCGCCGAAATCTATTCTGTCCTCAGTGGCGTCTCTCCTCAAACCCAATCTCTCATGTAACCCCATCAAAACCCTAACCCTAGATTCCTTCATTCCATTTAATCACTAAGTTCAATCAATTACTTGCCTTGATTTCGTAGGTTGGAATTATGGCGTGATAAGCATATCAAGTTCTTGATAAGAGGTTGGAATTATGGCGTGATAAAATTTTGATTGGTTAGTTAAATTTTCAATTTTGATGGCCAAACTGACTTCAAAGTTCTTATGGGTTAGTTAAAATTTTAGTTGAATTCTAATTTTGATGCTTATTCTCATGTAAAGATTGGATTTGTAGGCTTTTGTAGCTTATAGGCTTTGAAAGAAATCATGCTCATTCAATTTGTAGCTTATTTTGGATCTGGTTTGATGTTATTAAGAAATGCACCTGGTCACTGATTTCTTATACTGTAATTATTTTCAGAGAGCATTTTATTCTGATGTGCTAACTTTGAATATAACAATATGGTAACAAGATGATGAGAGTGCGTTGCTACAGCAAGCTCTTGCAATGTCCATAGATGATGCTAGGTCTGGTTGTGGTGCAATTGCAGACACCGACATGTCAGATTTCTTATGGGTCAGTCCAATTTCTTATGGGTTACTTAAAATTTTGATGGGTTAGTTAAATTTTCAATTTTGATGGCCAAACTAAATACTAAGTTCTTATGGGTTAGTTAAAATTTTAGTTGAATTCTAATTTTGATGCTCATTCTCATGTAAAGATTGGATTTGTAGGCTTTTGTAGCTTATAGGTTTTGAAATAAATCATGCTCATTAAATTTTGTAGCTTATTTTGGATCTGGTTTGATGTTATTAAGAAATGCACTTGGTCACTGATTTCTTATACTGTAATTATTTTCAGAGAGCATTTCATTTCTGATGTGCTAACTTTGAATATAACAATATGGTAACAGGATGATGAGAGTGCGTTGCTACAGCAAGCTCTTGCAATGTCCATGGATGATGCTAAGTCTGGTGGTGGTCCAATTGCAGACACCGACATGTCAGATTTCTTATGGGTCAGTCCAATTTCTTATGGGTTACTTAAAATTTTGATGGGTTAGTTAAATTTTCAATTTTGATGGCCAAAATGAATTCTAAGTTCTTATGGGTTAGTTAAAATTTCTTGTGGGTTAGTTAAAATTTTAGTTGAATTCTAATTTTGTTGCTCATTCTCATGTAAAGATTGGATTTGTATGCTTTTGTAGCTTATAGGCTTTGAAATAAATCATGCTCATTCAATTTTGTAGCTTATTTGGATCTGGTTTGATGTTATTAAGAAATGCACTTGGTCACTGATTTCTTGTACTGTAATTATTATCAGAGAGCATTTTATTCTGATGTGCTAACTTTGAATTTAACAATATGATAACAGGATGATGAGAGTGCGTTGCTATAGCAAGCTCTTGCAATGTCCATGGATTATGCTAGGTCTGGTGGTGGTGCAATTGCAGACACTGACATGTCAGATTTCTTATGGGTCAGTCCAATTTCTTCTGGGTGACTTGAAATTTTGAAGGGTTAGTTAAATTTTCAATTTTGATGGCCAAACTGAATTCTATGTTCTTATGGGTTAGTTAAAATTTCTTATGGGTTAGTTAAAATTTTAGTTGAATTCTAATTTTGATGCTCATTCTCATGTAAAGATTAGATTTGTAGGCTTTTGTAGCTTATAGGTTTTGAAAGAAATCATGCTCATTCAATTTTGTAGCTTATTTGGATCTGGATTGATGTTATTAAGAAATGCACTTGGTCACTGATTTCTTATACTATAATTATTTTCAGAGAGCATTTTATTCTGATGTGCTAACTTTGAATATACCAATATGGTAACAGGATGATGAGAGAGCGTTGCTACAGCAAGCTCTTGCAATGTCCATGGATGATGCTAGGGCTGGTGGTGGTCCAACTGCAGACACTGACATGTCAGATGCTACCGCAGATGACCAAGAATTGGCTTTCGGTTAGTTCTTATCTGCATTACAACTTTATGACAATTCCCAACACATTTGGCAATTTTATTTATCATCTCTTTTGGCCCAAAACATCCCATTAGATGGTAGTTTTTAATTTTTAAAAAAAAGTTCTGCGATGCCTTGCCAAATTGATCTTGATGCAAATGATTAATTTAAAAAATTGTGGTTAACTGGTTATAAATCCTTTGTTTAGATCATGGCAAATTCGTTGTGAAAGAAGGGATAACGTAATGAGAAAACTGGCCTTTAGACCCTTTGTTTTAGATCATTACACTGTGCCTAAATGTGCTGCCAAATAGGGTTACAAGATACAACTCTACCCCAAATAAAAAGATAGATCCTATACGATAGAACTCTACCCCGAATAAGTCCTCAATCTGTGCAAGTTAAGCAATCGGTGCAAAGTTGAGAAATCTGTAGTTTTGAGACATTAAATAATCAGTTTTTATTGTGTGGTTGATCATGGGTTGATTCAAGTTTGTAAGAAGTAGCAACATTATGCTAGGATGATGAAAGTTGAGCTTTATGCTACTTAATATTTTACTTATCTTACATTTTACCAATTATAGTGAAGCACTTTAGTTAGATTTCCTTAGGATGGAGCCTACAACTTTTGATTAGAGTGATAAAAATATAGATTTTGTGCCAAGTTAATTAAATTTAGTAAGGATTTAAACTGGAAATTTAAAGTTTTTACATATTACTTATCATATGCACTACTACATAGATAAGAGTGATAAAATTGATGGAGCGTATTACTTTTTTCTTCGATTTCCGTATTTGTCATCTTAGAGGTATATAGAATAGTGAAGTTGCAGTCAATTAGAGGCTAACATCAAGTGGCAGCAAACTATGTTTTTCGTAATCATTTTTTAAACAAATGATGTTTACGCTCAACTAATATGCAAACCATTAGTTGACAGTTACTCTAATTGTTTTGAAAAATAATTTGCAAAACTTTGGATCTTCTTTGCCCTTCGATTGTTTGCATAATTACTTGGTCTACGTTTGATGATGTTCATGTACATAATTCATTTGGTGTGCTTTGCATAAGGTTTATTGGGGAATGCACATGTACCTTATTCTTTTGAGGTTCATGTGTTCTACTTTAGTGGGTTTGTTAAATCGACCCACCGTCTCTCCCTTTCATCGTCTCTCTTTTTCGACCCAGCAAACCCAGCGAACCCCACCGAAGCTTCACCGTCTCTCCGACCACCGACTGATTTCTGAAGTGGATCGTTTGGGGAGATCTATTTAGGTTTGTTCTGAGTGGGAATTTGAGAAAGTTTTGGTCTTTAATTATTTAGTTTTTTAATTTTTTTTTGATTGGTTGTTGGTTGTTTTCTGAGGAAGTTGCTATTAAACTGGTAAGGATTGGGTTGTGATTTATTACATTTTTAAAGTTTCAAATTTCAATTTTTTAGTTGATTGTGTGAATCATCTTCCTGTAGCATCAATTTTTTAGTTGATTGCATTTAGTGGGTTTGTTAAGAAAATCTCCTAGAGCCTCCTAGAATGCGAGAGAGCGCCTTCTCCTCCTAGATTGAGATGCACGATCTCCTTCTCCTTGCTCCCTTGCAAAAACCGAGAGCTCCAAATGGTGATGATGGCTGGCCTCTTAGGGTACACACATACACTCACACACACACTAATATATATCTCCTATATAATGTTTTCTTCTTTCAATAGATTATTATTGTAGAATACAAGTAGATGGGGGGGGGGGGGGGGGGGGGGGGGGGGTATTTATACTAATCCTAGGATAGATTGGAGGGCTAGGGTTTATTGGATAGTTGTAGGATGAATGGCTAGGATAGGAGTAGGAGTTATAGCAACTACCCATACACTAAGTAACCACCCATGCACACTCACCCACACTCCCATCACTTCCACGCACAACCGGCCCAAAAGGTGTGCATTGCACACTACGTGCATGCACGTGCCACCTGGTCCCCTATGTAGAAGTGTGTACAATTTTAATTAATCAAATTATTCACATTTTGTCTCTACATGACAAGTGTGACTATTTAATTGATTAATTAAATTAGTGGGCTTCATAAATAGTGGGTTTAGGCTTGTGGGCCAAAACAACAAATTAATAATTAATAGAAGTGGGCTAAAACAATTAATTAGTGTTTTAGGCTTTTGGAAAATAGGCTTTTTTTTGAAAAATAAAGGAAAATAATTGTTCATACAAAATGAGATTTTATATAAAATAAATAGATAATATACGCATGAAGTTTGCACGTGCACAGCACGTGAAAAAATAATATTTTTATTAAAATGAAATTTTAGGGTATTTCAAGACCATCCTTAAAACATCAAATAAAATGATAATTAGAATTAGGCAGAATAATGCATGCAAATTTTATAAAAGAAGATGGGTAATAACAAAAGCAAACTTGCCTGCAAGTATAGCAGAATTGGCAATTCATTGCACAACCTACTTGACTTGAAAAACAAACTGTCGTCCTTTCCTTGCTCGATGGAATAACGACAGTTTCTATTACGAAATTATCCTCCAAATTGAACAAGATCTGCAACCACCTGTGAGTTTCAGAATTCATGAAAATACTCGAAGAATATATGAAAATATTGTACGGATGTGTTAAAATATTTTGGGTTGGGAAAGAGCCGACAACTGTATATATATTACTAATAAAACTAGGATAAACCAAACTTACCTTCTGTGTTCCATCTGATGCCTTGACAACATCTTTCACTGATAATGCCTTGAATGAAGCATTTTCACTTAACATTTTCTTAAAATCCTTATTCAAACCTAAATTGATGACAAAGAACATTTAGAATATGATGCGGTATTGAATATTAAAAATGCATACTACTTTCAGAGCAGATGAACTAAATACATCTCCAAGGGGAGGAACTTTTAACTAGAATATCAAAAAATAAACAATTGTTTAAAAAAAACTCTAAATGAGATGGAGGAGCAGCAGAAAGATAATAACTTTTAATATGAATCAGATTCAATAACTGATTTGTGAACATTAGTTTTAACAAGAACACAGTCAGATGCCTAGATTACACTAAATGCGCCTAAAAATATGCTGAATGTTAGCTCTGTTTAAGTAGTGCATAATCACTAATCACCAGTGAAGGAAATGCATAAAGCCTTATAATTAATTTCTTCTATTCTGAACATTCATCCATTGATATTCATTGTATTTCCTAGATGAACATGTAGGAACTACAGCTGTGAGACTAGACCAGTGTTTTTAGCAGCAAGTGTTTTTAGTACAGGCACATCATTCGCTTAAGTGGTAGGCTGGTTTCGCTCCTCTTATTGCTTCATTGGGGCTTGAAGCACTCCAATGAAGCGGGCTGGGTTGAAAACGGATTTTGGGCAAACAAATGCGGGTTTGATTAGTTTTGGGTGTAACCCAGATTCAATAACCTAATTATAATTTTTTACTAAAAAAAATCCTATAATTTCCATAAATCCTTCTCCTCCTCCACCCTCCAGAGTCCGGACTGCACTCTTCCTCAGTTTGATTAGGAACTACATAGATAATAAAAAAATTTCATTACATGATGTATGTTATATGTGTTCTTATCCCCTGTTATACTTACTTTTAATTACCATTGATTTTGATTGATTCTTGAAAAACTCTTACTGTTTATGTAGGTTCACTGTTTCGTCCCATACTGAAGACTCGAAGCTTTGTGTTTGATCTCTATTGTAACAACCCTGTAATCTTTTTTTTGTAGTAGGGTTGGTGGATGATGTATTAGTTGTAAATATTGTTCCCTTAAGTTATGTAGAATAAGGGATTATGTAAATCTGTGTAATATTTAGGATTGTGGGAGATGATGTAAGTATGTGTATAGGATGACGATATAATATAGTGATGTTAAAACTCGTACCCGCAAAGTTGTGGAGTATTGGGTTCTGTACTTCTGTGTGTTGTTTTTTAAAGGTTTTTCAAATTTTTTTCTAAAAATTCATTACGTTTTCAAACAAATTCATGGTTTTTATTTTGTATCTTGCATCATATGAAGATTTTTGCCCCCAAAGCCTTATATATATGATGCCTGTGTGATGTTGCTTGGATTGACCTGGGGAGGATTGATATTAACTGCCTGTGATGTTATATTTTTAATTGTTAGCAGAATTGCGTAAGGATTTTTTTGTAAAAGGGCTAATATTTCAAGGGAGGCTATGTCTAAATTTTTACTAAAATTTCTATTAATATTCTATAATAGAAATGACCATTGGTTTTGACTTGATTGATTCTTTTTTCATTTTAATGATTTTTCATCCTTGATCGTGATTATTGGCGGGTTGTGTCATCAATCCATCTGCAATCTTCATGTTCTCTTAATGTTTGAAATGCCTGATAGTTGGGCTTATGTCATACACTGAAATATATCAAAAATTGGGGCTAACAAGCATGTTTCAAATCAAATTTGCAGTAGGCTTTTCAGTATCTGGATACTAAATATATTAATATGGAGATGTAATTGTACTTGATCACATTTAACAAAAGGTCTTTACATGTATCACAACAAGCTTTTTCTCTCTTTCTCCTCTCTCTCTCATTTTTAACCTCTTTTAAAATTATATATGGTTAACTATATGAAAATATGACATCGGGGAATTAACTCCTGCAGTTTGAGGCAATAACTGTATTACCAACTAAATTGCCAACTGATTTCGATCCACTATTATTGTAGATTCACAGTACTCTTTTTCAATCCCGAGCTCATGACAAATGATCCTACAAGATATAAATCAATAAACAACTTAATTCAGAATACATCAATGTCTCAACCAAATACACATCTATTTAACTTTTTAACTTTTTGACTTTTTACAAACCTTTCTATATGCTGCATCGTTCACTGAAACGTGCCGTAGGCACGTGTCCACGGGCAAACCTAGTATATATATATAACCCACTTTATTTATCTTAATATCTTGTTTGACAATTTTCTGGCAAACGATTAGTATTACATTTCTTACATTTCTTAACTGTTTTCTATTTGTTCCGTTTCAGCATTTAGTGTTGCATCATAATTTGGATGTAATGCATATTGAAAAGAATGTGTGTGATAGAATTATTAGTACTTTGCTGAATGTGAAAGGGAAGTCAAAGGATGGGATAAATTCACGTATGGATTTGGAAGACATGAGAATTAGACATGACCTGCATCCAAAACGGAAAAATGGAAAGAGAACTTATCTACCACCTGGACCACATACTCTTTCAAAAAAGGAACAACAACTGTTTTGTAAACGGTTATTTGACCTTAAGGTATCTGTTGGTTATAGTTCAAATATTAGAAACTATATATCAGTGGACTAGTGTAAAATTATTGGCCGTAAGTCTAATGATCATCATGTGTTAATGCAACAATTGTTACCTGTTGCATTAAGAGGTCTTCTCCTAAAAGGGCCTACAAATGCAATATTTCGTCTATGTGCGTTTTTCAATGCATTATGTCAAAAAGTCATTGACCCAGAGGAAATCTTAATATTGGAGGCAGATGTTGTTGAGACTTTGTGCATGTTCGAAAGGTTTTTCGTTCCTGCTTTTTTTGATATTATGGTTCATTTGATAATTCATTTGGGGCGAGAAGCCCGATTATGTGGGCCAGTTCAACAACGATGGATGTATCCTTTTGAAAGGTGACGAATTGATAATTTTGTAATTCTATTTATAATTATGTAATTTTTTCATAGACTTTTTGCACGTTCGAAAGGTTTTTCATTCCTGCTTTTTTCGATATTATGGTTCATTTGATAATTCATTTGGGGCGAGAAGTCCGATTGTGTGGGCCAGTTCAACAACGATGGATGTATCCTTTTGAAAGGTGACGAATTGATAATTTTGTAATTCTATTTGTACTTATGTAATTTTTTCATAAAATATTGATTTTATTTACTGTAGAGAAATGAAGACATTCAAAGGATACGTTAGGAATACGGGCAGACCTGAAGGTTGTATAGAACAATGCTATTTATTAGATGAGTGCATAGAATTTTTCATTCGACGCATGAGTGAAGTGACTTATATGGATAATCGTCCAAATAGAAATCAAGATTTTGAGAATGATGCGATACTTGAAGGTCGGCCAATTTCCAAAGGAACGTCGATCACCTTGGATTATGAAATGCTACAAAGTGCTCATCGGTGTGTACTGTTTAATATGGCCGAGATTGAGCCATATTTAGAGTAAGTGTATTAATCTAAGTTATTTTCAATGATAATGTTTTTATATAAGGTCATGTAACCATTGTTAATTATTTTAAGATACATTTGATGAAGTTGAAGAGTTTGGATAAACGTCCGATCAAAAATGAAACTTTACTTCAAGATAGACATTCAAAAGAATTCTCAGACTGGTTTAAGGAAAAGGTCAAATAAATATATAATTATAACTTTTGGGTTTAGTATATATTCCTCTCTATAATCCTTACAGTATATCATTGATTATGAACGATTCACGGGCAGATTCATGGTGTGCACATTCATAACATATCCAACACGTTAAGAGGACTTGCACATGGTCCATCTGTGCATGCTCTATCTTATTCTGGATTTGTTGTGAATGATCATTGCTTTCACATAAAAGATGCGTTCGAGTCTACTCTAAATAGTGGTATTTCATATGAGGTAACAACTGTTAGCAGATCGAGCTCGAAGGATATGAACCAAAAGATCAAACCAGTTGCTTATTATGGAGTTATCAAGGATATTATTTTACTTTTCATATTCCCATTTTATTTGGTCATTGGGCTAATCCAAAAACTGGTGTCAAAGTCGATGAAGGTTTTACTTTGGTTAACCTGCACCAAGGACATCAACAAGTTAAAAATGACCCATTCATTCTAGTATCGCAAGCAAAACTATTCTAAAGAAAGTGATTCATCTAATTGGTGTTGTTTTAAAGGTGCTACCAAGAGGTATTAATCAGTTGGACTTAGATATTGAGAGTGTTTATTCAAGACCATTAGATGTATCCTTACTTGATAAGAATAATGATGATGAGGATAATGAGTATGTTAGAAAGAGCTGTGAGGGTATCTATGTGTAATTTTTCTATACTATTTGTTGCACAACTATTTATGTTCTTTATCATAAGTTCATAGTGAAACTCATTATTTGATTCTGCCACAAGTTTTTGTAATCACTCGTTTCCTTAATTATCTTTTATATGTTATAGTGATATTTTGCATCTTGAAAATTTCTAATTATGATGATGAATCTTTCTAACATTTTCATGTTTTTTCTTATTTGGATGTTTATTTTAGTGAGGTATATTTCTCTCAAACATGGCTCGAGAAGAGGTAACAACGACTATCAACCACTTATCCACGTATACAAGAACATGAGTTCATTATATATTATTTGAACTTTGGTTTTGTTAGGACCATTTGTAGTGCTCAAAACAAGAAATAAAAAGAAAAGAATGGAAGAGGGAAATAAAAAAAAAGAAAGGATAAAGGGAAGAAAAAGAGAAGGGATATGGAAAAGGAAAAGGGAAAGGGAACAATAAAGCTAACAGAGAAGGCATCAAATGGTATGATCCGTATATCAGAACATGTAGACTCCAATGTAATTGGCGATGCAACTCCAAATGATAGAAAGAACGACTAGAACTCGTGGACACACAACATGCAGTAATTTATCGGCTAACGGCGAACAAAAGTTGGAAGTGACATTAAATGAGCTCGGTCAACCTATTGGGGAAAACTCAAAAAGACTATCTTCTTTTGTAGGCGTTTTAGCACGTCAGATGGTGCCGCTGAAATATGATGACTGGAGACAGATATCTAATGAGACTAAGGAATTTTACTGGCAAGCAATAAACGTAAGATTTATTTATAATGTTTATGATACACATTAGATATGTTTCTTGCTCTTTGCTCATCGTTTATATGTTTCTTTGCTTTATGATGCCTTTCACCAAACTTAGTTCAAAACAGTTACTGTTTGCTAAACCTACTGCGAAAACCATAGAAACATAGTTGTTGCCAACAACACTTTAATATATTTGGGACATGGTCATAGGAGTCAAGATGAACAAATCCAACGACCCAGAACAGAACTTATAAAGTTATATATTTGGTTATTTAACTCTCTAGCTTTAAGTTAACCACTGGATAACTTATACATATACCGTTTTGGTGATTTAAACAGAGGATGATAGGAAATAAGAAGTCTGAAGGCTCTTAGAAAATGTTATAAATAAGAAGTCTAATAACTTATACATATAAAGTTATAAATAACAAGTCTGAAGGCTCTTAGAAAATGTACTCACATTCTTCATGAAATTCTTTGTGCACAGGAATCTGATATACAGTTAAAAATGTGAAAGCACTTCAATGGTCCCAAGTCCCAACTAGTTTGGCACCATAAGCTGCTTTTGGTCGGTCTTCCACTTTTTAATTAAATTTTTTCAAGTAATGAAATGAAAGGCAAACATCATTGAGAGTCAGATAACTAGCAAATACTTATGTTGAAAATCCAGTTTGGTTCCAAATCTATGATAATTATTTATATTGTCTATACATATTACTATAGCAAAAGTTCACATTCATTGGACGTGACAGAGAAGCCAAAATTTACACCTTACAAGCTATGGGAAGATCAGCTAGGTCACACAAAGAAAAATTGGGGGCAAGCTTAAACAAGAAACCAATTTACTAGTCAAAGAGAGTGGGATGAATTTGTAAAATCAAGAAACAACCAAAAATTCAAGGTAAACTATGTATACTATATTGTATTGCGTGTAATAAAATATCTTTTATATAAAATTAAATATATGAGAGTGGAATTTGTCTTGTAGGCAAAAAGCAAAAAGTTCAAGGAAATGAGAAATAAACAAACTACTCCTTATCGTGGCAGTCGAAAGGGGTTTGCTCAGATAGAATCTGAAATAGTAGTGAATTAATTATAAATTACTTTTTTGAATTTATTAAATATGATTTTCATACAATTGATGTTTGTGTTGATGGTTTTGTAGAACTGTATAGAAAGAGGAGGGTCCCATATGTCAAGATAAAGGTAGACTTTGTTGTTGGTATCGAGCATATACTAAGAAGAATGATGAAGCAGGAAAGCCAGATGATGTTGAACTCATAGTATGGTTATAAAATTGTTTTCCCACTTGATTTATTATTAGTTAAATACAGATTCTAATATGTTCACATTAATTTGATGCTTCTTTTATTTTCAGAATCAGGTGAAAGAAGAATTAGCTTCATCACCACCCGAAACATCCCACGTAGGATCGGGGTATGAAAGTGATGCTGATTCAAGGGTATTTCACAAGCCTGAACGACACGGTCGTTTGTCAGTGAAGGGAGTAGGGGCCAACTCATCTAAGTTAAGTGCCTCGATTGCAACTTCCTGCCGAATTAGTTGAGCTCAGAGGCAAGGTTGATTCAATTGCTGGAACGATGAAAAATTTTTCAGCTCTACTTGAAAAGCAAGCCAAGCGTAAAACTCTCACTCAAAGCATAAGAAGCATAAGAAACACAAGAAACAGAAGAAAGTAAGAATACTTATATTTCATTTAATAGTTGATTAGAATAAACATAAGAGATTTATTATTGCACAGAGTGTGGTTCAACCAGAAGAAAGATAGTGATGTTGATCACAATGAAGAGGATAGTGAGGATGATTTGGAAGAAGAAGATAGTGATGATCTAGTCGAATGATGAAGAAGAAGCTTGTGCTGATGATGAAGATGAGGAGGACAGGGATAGCGGTGAAAATATGGACATTGATAGTGAAAATGATAGTGATGAGGATGAGTGTAACCCCTATTTTTCCATTTTGAGTGTATTTTCTCTTTCCTTGGATTGGGTCAGTTTGTATCTTTTTTGTACCGTATTTTGGATCTTTTCTATATATTTCTTTGGTCGATTATTCGTCTCATTTGAGCTCTTGATTTTTCTATCTGTTTATTCTTTCATTCTTGTTTGATCGAGCTTTATATTTTATCCCAAATTACTGATTTGTTCAATCCTATATTGAGCCCTATACCAAATTACCCAAACCTACTAACTAAATATCCATTATCTAAACCAATACCCTAAATCCTAGTTAAACCCATTCTTTATCATCAGACCCATTTAAACCAAACCCTATAACTACCCATACTCTGTTTCTACCTAACCGAAACCCACCTAAACCTTATTACCCAGACCCGTTACCACCCTCAACCCGGTTCCCCTATTCACTGTGCCGCTTCCACCTATATTCTAAACCCTAATAGCTACCTTTAAACTCATATATATACACCTCTCCTACCCATGCAGCCGCCTACCCTCTCCCATCCATCTCTCTCTCGCCCTGTACTCATCTCCCTCTCTTCGTCTCTCCTTGTCTCTTCCGTCCTCCCTGCACCTCTCCGACCACCTGAACCCACACCGAGACACCCCGGCTCCATGCACCCCCCTGCTTCGCTGTGCCCTCCTCGACCTGCAGCATAGCACCTTGCTGGTGCTGTACTCCGACAACAGCATCGACAGCAGCACCGGTGTGCTGTGTCCTCCCTCTCCGGCACTGACAGCAAGCGCAACGACTGTGGCGAGCTTCCCTCGCTTCGCTCCCCCACTGTTTATCTCTTTGTGGGCTTGTGTTCGTAGATTGGGTGTTGGTTCGTGCGTTTGGTGTTCGTGGGTTGTTTGCTTATTGAGTTTGGTTCGTGGATCTTTCTCGTGTTTGCGTGGTTCGTTCGGTGGAATTCGTTTTCGTGCCCCGGAAATCCATTCCCGTTATTCTTGATCATCGTCATTTTCGTCGTCAGTTAAGGCAAGTAACTTGTGTTCTTTTCTTTGTGTAATACAAGTACTAAATACCGCATGTAGTGTGGTTGGGTTCTAGAGACAGTTTGTGTGTGAATCCCCTTGTTGATATTATCTCTATAGTGATGATTTGACCATAGTTGCCTCATGACATATGTGACATGAATTAACCTAGGATTAACAACTTCTTGTTGTATATGTGCGTGTTGTTCATATGATATAATGTGCTCGTTCGTGGTATTCGTGGTAGACTTGTTGTGGACTTGCGAAATACCATATATCATGTTGTTTGGACATCTAGTACGCCATATTTCATGTTTGGTTATTATTTGGAGAACTAGTTGATTTTTTGCACAAGAGATATTTTCAGTTTTGCTGGTTTTCTCGTTTTGATCAGTATTTTAGACCCTATTAAGTCAGTATTTGAAAATATTTTGTGAACATGGTTTGTAGAGAATTCTGTCTATTTTCCAACCCTTTTGATGGATCTCAATTTCAATTTACGAGTTGTGTGTTATGTTTATTTTACTACAGTGGTGTTGAAAGATTTATAGACATTGTTTTCTATGAATTCTGAAGAGTAATATATTTTTATCATTCTGTTAAAATTATTATTTTGATCCAATATTTTGCACAGTATAACTATGCTTGACTAGGATTAACTCTGAATTCTTATGAATTTATTTGATAAGTTTTACAAACCGTTCTATGTTTCCAAACTATACTAGCAGATTTTTCTCGCTGTTCAGTAAAGAACATGATTTTCGACCTAATTCAACTTGCTGTTTGAAAAATAAATCTGAATATGAAAGTTATCCTACTGTATCTATTTTATCACTTTTTTGGCAGATTTGGATTTCGATTTATTGTTTGTGAAATATTGCTGTTTTCGTGCTGCAGTGTTTGTGATTTCAGATTTACAAAACTGTCGTGTCTTATTGATTTCTGTTTTTACTTGACTACTCTATTTTTGTTGGAAAATTATGAAACTTATTTTTTTGTTACTATATATATAGGGGAATACCCTATATTTTTCGTGGATTTATTTATCAAGTTTTCATGCTATTTTCCTAACTTTGAATACGATCTTCTGATTTCTGGCTGAATGTATTTTCTGGTTTAAAATCAGTTTTGAGTTATGTTTTTGTGAAATACTAAATGATTTATATATGTTCGATGGATTCAGTCGGAAGTCTATTTTCCAAATTCTTTGACGGATTAAGACTTGCATGTTTGTAGCAACGGGAATCCTAGATTTAGTGCAGTACTGTCTTACTGTCCTGAACTAGAATTCTCGTTGTCCGGTCCTTTTATGAGTTATCTTTTGCCTGTACATGCTTACTTGCAACCTGAACTTGTTACTTGATCATGCCATGTTATTCTTGCCATGTTTTGTACACGCACATGCTTTTTTGATAATAATAATAAATAACCAAGCCGAGGTTTAAGGAAAAGATCTAATAGTGGATAATACAGAAACGTGTACTTGGAAGGGGATCTGCAGATCTTACGTAAAGACTTGATATATGATACTAGAAACGTGATTACTTGATACTTGCACGCAAGACAAGTGATTACTTGCCACTTGCACAACATGACACGTGATACATGATACATGATACATGATACATGATACATGATACTTGGAGCTTGGAGCTCGATTACTTGATACTTGTCCCTGAGTACACTGCCCTCTATGGTCCACTATGAAATCTAAAGCAAAACTGTTTGATGTACCAACTATGTAGTAAAAAACGGGATGCATGAAGTGCTACCTAGATAGTAATAATTACAAGACTTGAACATGATACTTGATACTTGGCTACATGATACATGATACTTGATACATGACACTTGCTACATATTTAAATGATACTTGATGCTTGATACTTGTTTACAAGATATTTGACACTTGTTACTTGTTCACATGATGCTTGTTTTCTTGACGCTTGATACATGCTACTTACACTTGTTCACCTTGCCATGCTAGTTGTTATATTTTATTGTCATGTCTATTCGATGCTATTTGTTTATCTTTTCCCATGTACTTGTATCCTGCACTACAAGCGGCTCGTAACTTGCATTGACGGGAGTTTATTTTTTTTTCTATTCTTGCAATTTATTTAAATGCAGACCAGGATGATCAGCTGCCAGATGGAGTTGGTGATATGAGATATTAGTGCTGAAAATTTTGCTATTATTATTCTTGTTGGTTGTTTTGAATAACTGTATCTTGTACTTGGATTTATTTGTATTTAGCAGGATATTGACTTATTCAGATCTGGATTATTTAAGATTAATATATTTTGTTTCAAGTATTCTTATTGGTATTTTGATTCATATGTGCATGCTTGGTTGACTTTTCTTGCTTCCGACTCTGATTATTCTTGTGAAATATAGTAAAGATTCCGAACAGCTTATGGATGATAAAAATCATTCGCTGGGCTTAGTCACGTATCCTTATTCTGTATTCTCTTTTGGGAAGCGGGGCATGATATGGTTTTTAGTGGTATTAGAGCACCAGGTTTGGCTAATGTATTAGTTGGCTAATATATTAGACAAGCTTGGCTCGAACTGGGATTGGCTTAACATTTCACCAACCATGCATACATAAATGAATTATTATCAACTTTGATCTGGATGCTAATTGTTTTTGCTTTTATGCAGACTATGGCTCGTAGAAGTTCTACTTCTCGTCTTCAGGATGAGCATCTAGGGTTTGAGGTTGTCACCACTGTGTTGGAACGGCTGATTAACATGCAATAGAGCCACAGTGACTTGGTGATGGCTGGTTTGGAAGCTGCTTGGGTTCCGCCGGCCTCTGTGCCTATGCAGGGTAATCAGTTCTTCCTTCCCGTCTGGGTACAGTCACCGACTTCATAAGGCAGCATCCCGACAGGTTTTCAGGCACTGAAATGCCTTTGGAGGCAGAACAATGGTTGATTCGGACTGAGCAACTACTATTGGCAGCTAGAGTGGCAGATGCAGATATAGTGGATGTGGTGGCCATCCAGTTGGTGGATCTGGCTCATATTTGGTGGAGGTCCGAGTCCGAACGACCTATCACTTGGGCCACTTTCATTAGGAGTTTCTTAGAGAAGTTCTTTCCTAGTAGCACTAGAGTTGTGATGGAGCAACAATTCTTGGCCCTGAAACAGGTTGGTCGTTATTTCTATTATTGGAATTTTGTTACATATTGTCCATGCAATGTTGTAACATGAGACTTTCTTGAAACAGGGCTCCAGGTCTGTGGATGAGTATGCAGCTGAATAGACTTAGCCGCTTCGCAGCCGTTCTTGTGGCGAACGAAGAGGATAGGGCTCGTAGGTTCATTTTAGGGTTTGAGCGAGACATCAAGGTGCAGCTTGTCTCTCTTTGCTTGCGTCTTATGCTGAGGCTCTCGAGGCAGCTCGAGCTCAGGAGCAGGCTCATGGTGGATTGGTTCCTTTCCAGCGGACTGTTCTGCACTTTGTTGTAAGGACTTCTGCTGGGCCTATTCGGAGGCCTGTCCCAGCCCCTCCAGTCAAGGCAGCTCCTTACTCTGCTACGGGTCCTCAGAGGGTCTGTTTTTGCAACTTTTGCTAACTTCCTGGGCAGGAGCACAAGGACTGCAGGCATGCCAATCGTCACTATTTTGGATGTGGTGTTGCTGACCTTTCAGTGAGGGACTGCCCGCTGTCGGCTCTTCCAGCCAGGGGTCCAGTTCAGCAGGTTGCCCCAGCTCGTGGTCTAGTCAGACCACCGCTTCCTCTGCAGTGCCAGATTGTCGGTCAGAGGACCGCTACTCCCAGGATAGGTCAGGCTTTCAACCTGACTGTATATGATGCTAAGTCAACTGAGGGTGTTGTTGCAAGTATATTTTGCTTTTGTTATTTTTTTTGTCTTTTTTTGTTCCTCTTTTATTTCTTCATCTCCTTTTGCATTATTTCCTTCATATTTATCTTTCTGCATTTTGTTTTCCTCACCCCTGTTCAACCATTCTTTTCCTTGTCTCTTTTGATTCTGTCTTAGGTGTTGTCCTTATTTGCTCTTTTCCTTCTCATGTTCTTTTTAATTCCAAGGCAACCCATTCTTTTGTCTCCTCTCAATTTGTGGCTCGCCATCAGTTGGTGTGCAGCAACATGTCAGAGGCTTGGACCATTGTGACAGGTGGTGGAGTTGTTATTTGTTCCCGGGAGTGCAGGCAGTGTCCTGTGATTATTGGTAGCGTAGATTTCAAAGCCAATTTAATTGTAATTGGGAATTCAAGATTTGAAGTCATTCTGGGTATGGATTGGTTGGGTAAAACCCACACCATTATTGATTGCCGTGCCAAGAAAGTTGTGTTCCGGATTCCAGATCGTGCAGAGTTTGAATTCCATGCCGGGGAGATGTCCCTTGGTCGAGCTGCAGTCGATCAGGAGATTTGTACGATGGAATTGCATTCAGGCTGTGAGGCTGCGCCTCTAGTAGTGCAGGATTTCTTGGATGTTTTCCAGAGGAGTTGCCTGGCTTACCCCCTGATAAGGATGTAGAGTTCAGTATTGAAGTTCAGCCTGGTACAGTGCCTATATCGAAAAGTCCCTACAGGATGGTACTGGTTGAGTTAGCAGAACCTAAGGTGCAGATTCAAGAGTTGCTTGATTTGGGGTTCATCAGACCCAGTGTTTTACCTTGGGGTGCTCCAGTCCTTTTTGTCAACATGAAAGATGGTAGTCGTCGACTGTGCGTGGATTATCGGGAACTAAACAGTGTTACTATGAAGAACCGATATCTGTTGCCCAGGATCGATTGTTTGTTTGATCAGTTGAGTGGGGCTGCTATTTTCTCGAAGTTGGATCTTCATTCTGGGTTATCATCAAGTAAAAGTGAAGGTGACTGATGTACAGAAGACTGCATTCAGGACCAGATATGGCCACTATGATTATCTTGTGATGTCGTTCGGGGTCACCAACGTGCCTGCTGTATTCATGAGTCTTATGAACCGGGTCTTTTCTCAATTCTTGGATAGATTTATGGTGGTCTTCATTGATGATATTTTGGTGTATTCTCGAAATCAGGAAGATCATGCTGAGCATTTTAGAGTGGTTCTGCATACTTTGAGAGAGAATTAGCTCTATGGGAAACTCAGCAAGTGTGAGTTCTGGCTTGACATGGTTTCTTTCTTGGGGCACATTATCTCGAGTGATGGTATTCTGTGGATCCAGCCAAGGTTGAGGCTATGAAGGATTAACCTGTTCCCAAGTCAGTTTCAGAGATTAGGAGTTTTCTTGGTTTAGCTGGTTATTATCGGAAATTCGTTCAAGATTTTTCGATGATAGCTGGACCATTGACTAAGCTGACTGAAAAGGCTCAAAAGTTCTGTTGGTCTGATGAGTATGGTGTGACTTTTGTTGAGTTGAAGAACAGATTGATGTCAGCATCTGTGTTGACTATTCCAGATGGTTCAGGTGGATTTGTAATTCACTGTGATGCTTCTGGTAAGGGTCTTGGAGCAGTTCTGATGCAGAAGGACCGAGTCGTTGCGTATGCATCGAGGCAGTTGAGGCCGCATGAGAAGAACTATCTGACTCATGACTTAGAGTTAGCGGTAGTGATCTATGCTTTGAAGCTGTAGAGATATTATTTGCTTGGGGACTGAGTGGAGATCTTTACAAACCACAAAAGTCTCAAGTATGTCTTCACCCAGAAGGAGTTGAACATGAGGCAAAGGCTTTGGTTGGAGCTTATGGACGATTATGACATCAGTTTGCAGTACCATCCTGGTAAAGTAAATTTGTTACCGAATGCTTTGAGCAGGAGACCGGCAGTTATATTCTTGACTGAACAGAAAGATCTGATTGAGCAGATGCGGAGGTTGGAGTTGGAGGTTTTGTTGTCGAGTTCTGATCAGAGTTGTTTGGTGCTCTAGCTTCAGTCGTCTCTTGTTGATCAGATTAAGGAGGCACAGGCTGGTGATGCGCAGTTGTAGGGTTTTCGAGCTGAGGTTGAGTCTAGGTCCAGAACGTACATGGTTTTTCTTGCTGATGGATCGCTTCATTTTGGGTCCAGGTTATGTGTCCCGAATGGTGAAGTTCGTCAGAGGTTGCTTGAGGAAGCCCACCAGTCATCCTATTCAATCCATCCTGGCAGTACTAAGATGTATCGGATTTGAAGCTTCATTTCTAGTGGCATGGTATGAAAGGGGCTGTGGCTCGGTTTGTTGCTTAGTGTTGGTCTGCCAGCAGGTTAAGGTAGAGTTTCAGAGAACCATTGGACTTCTTTAACCGCTTCCAATTCCGGAGTGAAAATGGGAACATATCACTATGGATTTTGTGACCGCTTTGTCGAGGAGTCCGAAGGGTCATAATGCCATTTGGGTGATTGTCGACCATTTGACAAAAAGTGCTCACTTCATTCCTTTTCGTGTCGGGAAGTCTACTGAGAGCCTAGCTGAGAGGTACATGCAAGAGATTGTTAGAGTTCATGGGGTTCCAGTCAGTATTATATCCGACCGGGATATGAGATTCAGATCTCAGTTTTGGGAGAACCTTCAGAAAAGTTTGGGGAGTAAATTAAAGTACATTACAGCTTTTCATCCCCAGACTGATGGACAGTCGGAGAGGACCATCCAGATTCTTAAGGACATTTTGCCGTGTTGTATGCTTCAGTTCGGTGGATCATGGAAGGACCATTTGCATCTCGTAGAGTTCTCGTACAATAACAGCTTTCAAGCCAGTATTAAATCTGCACCGTTCGAGGAACTCTATGGGCGGAAGTGCAGATCACCAGTGTGCTGGGATGACATTGGTGAGAGGAAGTTGTTAGGTCCAGAGTTGATCACCAGGATAATTGATGCGGCGGTTTAGATCAGGACGCATTTGCAGGCAGCTCAGGATAGGCAGAGGCGATGGGCTGATGTCCATCGTAGAACTTTGGAGTTTGAGATTGGTGACCATGTTTTCCAAAAGGTATCGCCTTGGCGTGGTATCATTCGGTTCGGTGGTGGGGGCAAACTTAGCCCTTGGTTTATTGGACCTGTTTGATATTGTGTAGCGAGTAGGCAAGGTGGCCTATCGTCTTACATTGCTGCCAGCTTTATCAGGAGTGCAATATGTTTTCCATGTCTCACAACTCAGGAGATATATCCGAGATGAGAGCCACGTGATCAACTATTCTGAGTTGACCGTTCGGCTGGATTTGACTTGTGAGATTCCACCAGTTGCTATTGTGGATCGGCGGGAGAAAGTGCTTAAGAATAAGGTCATCAAGTTAGTTCGTGTTTCTTGGAATCCTCACTCGCCCGGTGAATCGACTTGGGAGCTGGAGGAGGAGATTAAGCAGAAGTTTTCTCGTTTGTTTGAGTTGTTTTGTTTTGTTCTTTTTGTTTGTTTTCGGGGTTACCCTATGTATCTTCTTGTTGAATTTCGAGAACGAAATTTTTCTTGTTAGGTGGGTAGGATTTATAACCCCTGTTTTTCATTTTATGTATTTTGAGTTTATTTTCTCTTTCCTTGTATTGGGTCAGTTTGTTTCTCTTTTGGACTGTATTTTAGATCTTTTCGATATATTCCTTTGGTCGATTATTAGTCTCATTTGAGCTCTTGATTTTTCTATCTGTCTATTCTTTCCTTCTTGTTTGATCGAGCTTTATTTTTTATCCCAAATTTCTGATTTGTTCAATCCTATATTGATCCCTATACCAAATTTTCCAAACCCACTAACTAAATATCCATCATCTAAACCAATACCCTAAATCCTTGTTAAACCCATTCTTTATCATTAGAACCATTTAAACCAAACCCTATAACAACCCATACCCTGTTTCTACCTAACCGAAACCCACCTACACCTTATTACCCAGACCCGTTACCACCCTTAACCCGGTTGCCCTATTCACTGTGCTGCCTCCACCTATATTCTAAACCCTAATACTTACCTTTAAACCCATATATAGAAACCTCTCCTACCCATGTAGCAGCCTACCCTCTCCATCCATCTCTCTCTCGCCCTGTACTCCTCTCCCTCTCCTCGTCTCTCCCCATCTCTTCCATCCTCCCCACACCTCTCTGACCACCTGAACCCACACCGAGACACCCCAGCTACGTGCACCCCCGCTGCTTCATTGTGCCCTCCTCGACCTGTAGCACAGCACCTTGCTGGTGCTGTACTTCGACAACACCACCGAAAGCAGAACCGGTGTGCTGTGCCCTCCCTCTCCAGCGTCGACAGCAAGCGCAACAGCCGCGGTGAGCTTCCCTCGCTGCGCTCCCCTGCCGTTTATCTCTTTGTGGGCGTGTGTTCGTAGATTGGGTGTTGGTTCATGCGTTTGGTGTTCGTGGGTTGTTCGCTCGTTGAGTTTGGTTCGTAGATCTTGCTCGTGGTTGCGTGGTTCGTTCGGTGGAATTTTTCGTGCCCCGAAAATCCGTTCCCGTTATTCTTGATCATCATCGTTTTTGTCGTCAGTTAAGGCAAGTAACTTGTATTCTTTTCTTTGTGTAATACAAGTACTAAATACCGCCTGTAGTGTATTTGGGTTCTAGAGACAGTTTGTGTGTGAATCCCCTTGTTGATATTGTCTCTATAGTGATGATTTGACCATAGTTGCCTCACGACATATGTGACATGAATTAACCTAGGATTGACCACTTCTTGTTGTATATGTGCGTGTTGTTCATATGATATCATGTGCTCGTTCGTGCTATTCATGGTATACTTGTTGTGGACTTGTGAAATACCCTATATCATGTTGTTTGGACATCTAGTACACTATATTTCATGTTTGGTTATGATTTGGATGAGTTTTATGCGAACTAGTTGATATTGTGCACATGAGATATTTTCAGTTTTGCTGGTTTTCTCGTTTTGATCAGTATTTTAGACCCTATTAAGATCAGTATTTGAAAATATTTTGTGAACATGGTTTTTAGAGAATTCTGTCTATTTTCCAACCCTTTTGATGGATCTCAGTTTCGATTTACGAGTTGTGAGTTATGTTTATTTTATTACAGTGGTGTCGAAAGATTTACAGACATTATTTTCTATGAATTCTGAAGAGTAATCTATTTTTATCATGCTGTTAAAATCATTACTTTGACCCAATATTTTTTAGAATATAACTATACTTGATTGGGATTAACCCTGAATTTTTGTGGATTTATTTGATGAGTTTTACAAACCGTTTTATGTTTCCAAACAATTACTATACTAGCAAATAATTCTCGCTGTTGAGTAAAGAACCTGATTTTCGACCTACTTCTTCTTGCTGTTTGAAAAGCATTTCTGAATATGAAAGTTAGACTGCTGTATCTATTTTATCACCCTTTTGGCGGATTTGGATTTTGATGTATGGTTTGTAAAATATTGTTGTTTTCATACTGCAGTGTTTGTGATTTCAGATTTACAAAACTGTCGTGTCTTATTGGTTTCTGATTTTACTTGACTACTCTATTTTTGTTCAAAAATTATAAAACTTGTTTTTCTGTTACTATACATATAGGGGAATACCCCAGATTTTTCGTGGATTTATTTATCGAGTTTTCATGCTGCTTTCCTGACTTTGAATACGATCTTCTGATTTCTGGCTAAACGTATTTTCTGGTTTCAAATAAGTTTTGAGTTATGTTTTTGTGAAGTAATATATAAATTATATATGTTTGCTGGATTCGGCCGGGATTCTATTTTCCAGTTTCTTTGACGGATTCAGATTTACATGTTTGTAGCAACGGGAATCCCAAATTTAGTGCAGTACTATCTTGTGTCTTGCTGTCCTGAATTCGAATTCTCGTTGTCTCACCCTTTTATGAGTTATCTTTCACCTGTACATGCTTATCTTGCAACCTGAACTTGTTCTTGATCATGTCATGTTATTCTTGCCATGTTTTGTACTCGCAAATGCTTGTTTGATAATAATAATAAATAACCAAGTCGGGATTTAAGGAAAAGATCTAATAGTGGATAATACAAAAACATGTACTCGGAAGGGGATCCACAGATCCTACGTGATGAATTGATACATGATACTAGACACGTGATTACTTGACACTTGCACGCAAGACATTTGATTACTTGCCACTTGCACAACTTGACACGCGATACACGATACATGATACATGACACTTGGAGCTTGGAGCTCCATTACTTAGTACTTGTCCCTGAGTACACTACTCTCTATGGTCCACTATAAAATTTAAAGCGAAACTGTTTGATGTAGCTACTATGTAGTAAAAACCGGGATGCATGAAGTGCTACCTAGATAGTAATAATTACAAGACATGAACATGATACTTGATACTTGACTACATGATACATGATACTTGATACATGACACTTGTTACATGTTTATATGATACTTGATGCTTGATACTTATTTACATGATACTTGATACTTGTTACTTGTTTACACGATGCTTGTTTACTTGACACTTGATACATGCTACTTACACTTGTTCACCTTGCCATGCTAGTTGTTATATTTTATTATCATGCCTATTCCATGCTATTTGTTTATCTTTTCTCATGTACTTGTGTCCTGCACTACAAGCGGCCCGTAACTTGCATTGACGGAAGTTTGTTTTCTTTTTCCTTTTCCTGCAATTTATTTAATTGCAAACCAGGATGATCAGCTACCAGATGGAGTTGGTGATATGAAATATTATTGGTGGAAACTTTTCTATTATCATTCTTGTTGCTTGTTTTGAACAATTGTATCTTTTACTTGGATTTATTTGTATTTGGGCAATGTGACACATGGTATTGACTTATTAAGATCTGAATTATTTGAGATTAACATATTTTGTTTCAAGTATTTTTGTTGGTATTTTGATTCATATGTGCATTCTTGGTTTCCTTCTTTTGCTTCCGACTATGATTATTCTTGTGAAATGTTGTAAAGATTCTGAACAGTTTATGGATGATAAAAATCATTCGCTAGGCTTAGTCACGTATCCGTATTTCGTATTCTCTTTTGGAAAGTGGGGCGTGACAATGAGGATGAGGATAAGCGCTCAAATGAGTGTAATAAGGATCCATTATCACCTACTAATACAACTAATACGCCACAGGTAACTCAATACATCATTGGTATTTTTCATATATATTTATTTATTTATATATTTATATATCTTATACTTGAATTAACTTTTCTTATACTTTCATTTAAGTCACTCAATGGTAGCAGTAATCGTCAGAGTAGGAAGGGGGGAATTGTTAAACTGGGAGGCACCTAGTGAAGTGGTTGCAATTGGGCGGTGGGCGACAAACGATCCTGAGGTGGTAGTGCACTGTGTACCCCTTGGAAAAAATGCTTCCAAAGTTTGGATTGATGAGGTTCGAAAACCTTCAGCTCCGTTATTTAGGCGAGGTGGTGGTGTAGATATTATAGATGAGGTTGTGGGACTTGCAATTGCATGGCCGACTGACCACATCAACATGTTGGATGCTAACTAGGTACGTTACTCAAACCCGGTTTATGCATTATGGATGTTGATAACTTCTTAGATTAAGGGGTTATTTTATTGGTGATAAACAGATCTAACATTACTATTTATTGTTTCTTAATTATCAATTGACAAGAATGAAAGTTTGAGTACATTTGAAAGATGGAAATTTTTTTCAAACTCAAGCAACTAACTCCAGTTTGAGTACATTTGAGTACATTTGGGTCTAGAGAAGTTGAGACTTATCAGTTAAGGATGTAGGATGCAATGTAAGAAATAATGGAAATAATGGCCATAATTAAAGAATAATCAACCAGATATTAGAGGCAATGTAAGAAAGTAAAGTCCCCACAGAACAAATTTTTAAAGGAAACTATGGGATCGATATCTATATCAGAACTCTAATTTGGGAATCAAAATACTATAACTTTTGTCCTAGTCCACACATGTTTAATTCATAAACTGAGTAAGCCTCAAAGACTTTACTGCTATCACTTCTCTTATCGCACTTAAGATCATTTGAAGTCATAATTAGATTTCTCACAAAGTCAAGGCTGCACCTTTCAGAGCATCTGTAGTCGTTCATGCCAAATTTTGGGTAAATAGCAAATAGCAAATAGGAAAAAGAGAATGTTGCTGCAGTCGTTTGAAGTCAAAAAATAGCCGAACGAGAGATTATTACTCGTCCATTTAGATTGACGAAGTATAATCGTCCGTCCCTAAGTTTTTTTTTGAAATTTTTTTTTTTACACTAAAAGACAACACATAAAAAAAAAAAAAAAAAAAAAAAAAAAAAAAAAAAAAAAAAAAAAACAGTAAACGGACGGGACATTATGCCCTGTCTACTTAAATTGACAGGGTATAATGTACCGTCCCCCCCCCCCCCCCCCCCCCCCCCCACCCTTTTTTTTAGCACTAAAAGACAAAAAAAAAATTTGGGAAAAAGACACGGACGGGAGATTATACCCCGTCCAATGAAATTGATGGGGTATAATCAACCGTCCCATTTTTTTTAAAATTTTTTTTTTTTAAAAGCACTAAACGACAAAAAAAAAATTTGGAAAAATACCTGGGACGAGAGATTATTGTTCGTCCGTTAAGATTGACGATGTATAATCGTCCGTCCCTTCTTTTTTTTTATTTAATCCTTCGTCTCGCCTACGAGACGAAATTAAATCATTCATCAATTCTGACGGACGAAAGAATATAGTTCGTTCGCTATATTTTGCATTTGGCCAAATCGTCTGCTATATTTGGCCACGAACTGTTCCTCGTACACCCAAATTTTGGGTATTTGGACGACGACTACAGCTCGTTTTTTCTAAATTTTTCCAAATTTTGGGTTTTTAGCCCACGACTACAGATGCTCTCAGTTCATGCTATTTTAAATGATTATGATGCTACGACTCTGCCACCATATGACTGTTTTGTCTTGTTTGGTATGGTAAATCACAGTCATGCAACTTTCTGCTTAAATTATCTTACTTTTAGCTTGAACTTCATAGTATATTTTGTTAATACTGATTTGAGGAAATTAGGGTTAGGGTTGATCTCTAGCCGCTTAAGATATTATACCCTGCTTATCAGTATTGGAATATCACAGAGCACTACCTCTAGACCAGCTTATAAAGAGATTAGACTGGGTTTAGGGTACTGGGCTTTTAGCTCACTCAACCCGTTCCCAATAATTAATACATAACACGTGTAAACTCGTGTTGCCCCATAGAATAATATACACAATATTATCCTATTATATTGAGAATATACATATACATAACAATCTCCTCCTATATTCTCAATATATTAGGCTAAGCAATGTTATAATATTGGATCACAAAAATTCAAACATTATTGAATTATAACGAACATGGATAATAGACTAAATCAATTATAACTTGAATAGTTCAAATATGACTAAACCAAAATAATCAAATAGTTCTAAAACCATATCAAAACAGAATAGTTCACAATGACTAAACCAACTAGAGAAACCTGTCATAGTTTCAAAATCAACCAAAGCAACTAAACTTCAAGAACAAAATATGAGTTTTAAGCTCATGAACACAAGAGTCTTAAACTCAATAGAAGTTTTATCAAGCAAGTGACAAAGTTATTCCTCAGAGAAATAAACCAAAACTATATCCTTGCAAACTGCTTTATGTTTACTCCTCCATTTTGAGCAAATCATTATTTTGAAATCTATGTTGACAGATTCAACTCCTCCATCTTTGCTAGCTTATTGAAAACAAGAATATCAAGAGACACATCTCTAAGAATTCTAGCAAATTTCATAAAGTATCTGGTTCTACTAAAGAACTTAGTACAATTCAACGATAGCTTAGCAAAATGTAATGCAAGCATCACAATCAAGTTTCTTTAACAAAATAAAGAACAAGAACTATTATAGTTTTTACACAAGAACTATACTATGTTTCATATTGGAATGATAGAATAGTCAAATCAATTATGGTTAATTCTGAATCATCAAAATTGGAATGAAACATGAATCCATAAAAGAATTATATCATCAAAATTGGAATGATATAACAACAATTCTAAACATCGGAAACACATCGACAAGTTTTCATGCTTTCTTTTGGAATAATGAGATGATTCTAAGTAAATTATGAAAATATATAGCATCATCAAAATTGGAATGAAATTATATATTAACAGAATTTACATAGAACTTTTCAAATTATCTAAAGCATGTCGACTGCCTGAAATTGATGCTTCAGTTTGAACTTCTCTATGGTTCCAATTGGATTCTAAATCTCAAAACAACTTGGATGTTAAAGCTTTTGACTAAATAACTTTTAACTCCATTTCCCCCACAGTTTTGATAATTAGATCATTTTCAAGTCTCTTAGCAAGAGCATTAGCCATACTTATCGCAATTGTACTTAATCTATGAGAAAGTTCAACTAGGCTTCTTTCAGCCTTAATATACTCCTCTTACTATTATAGAGTGAGTTATAAGCTACAGTGCATTATAGCTTGATAGTCGCATAACAGAATAGAGAATTTACATTAAACCTCTCAAATGGATGATTAACAATAAGTCATTCAATCCACTCAGCATCTTCCCCTGCAGAGGATAACACATAGATGTCTGATTTCTTGGATGAGAACGCAACACTTGTTTGCCTATTAATCTCCATAATTTTTCTGCTCCTCCTAGTGCGAACACATATCCACTAGTTGTCGACTTTCACTAAACTTTGAGTAGCACAAAGCAAACTCTTGAGTACCACTCAGGTATCTCATTAGCCTCTTAAGGGCACTCAAATGTGTATGAGATTATTAGTGAATCTGCAGATCATACCTACCTCAAAGGCTATATCTATTCTAGTGCAGATCTTTGTATACATGAGACTTTCAATTCTTTTAGAATGATCTACATGTCTCATAGTTGCACCATCATTAGGTGTCAACCTTTTTATCATAATCATAAGGTGTTTCAAAACACACTTTCAATCACTATATCCCCATTTTTGAAACACATTATTGATTTATCGAGTTTGACTAAGGGTTATCCCTTGCCAACCAAAACTCACCCTTATACATAATATGGTGACCACAACACTTAGGTGTTTCATGCTAAATTTATTTGGATAGCACAATTTAACTCCATTTATGATAGAGATGTCACTTCCAATCAACAAGTATGTTAATAAAACCAAGTAAATAATAGCCATTATATTTGACTCACCACAAAGTTAAAGGCACTGATCTGAATTACTTAATTCATATACTAGGCTCTTTGAGAAATTTGTCAAATTATTTATACGTTAGCTATATTATATGTTTTAAAGCATATGATGATTTTACTAAATTGTAAATCTTGTTCACTAAACATATTAGTTCATAACTTTTTAGTACAAAACTGTTCAGTACAAAACTTTTAAATATCCTTTATGAATGACAAAATTTTCAATAGATGTAAAGGTAAGAAGAATACTTATTGTAGCAATATGACAAACATGTGAGTAGACATCAAATAAATCTACCTCATTTTTCTCAGTCAATCTGTTAGCTCTAAAAGGCATTAAAATTGCTACTGAACAATCAAAATTAAGTTTCTTCTACAAAATCCCACTTACATACTATAGTTTTAGCCCGTTTCGGCAGATCAACTAAGTTAGAGTATTATTGTATGACACAAAATTATCTTATTGTCTACTAAAGACTCTTCTTAGCTTATTTGTCATTCAGGTTTTAAGTGTCAGTAAGACTAGTTCTTGATTCCAACTGTGAATCATTGAGCGTGTCTGTAGGACTAGATTATTTCATACATTTATCTTTGATGAACACATCCTCAAAAAACTCTGTAAGTCAAGATTCTTCTAACACAAATTAGATAGATCCAACATCTGTCCACCGAACTACATTCTGCACTTTCTAAACGCACACAAATATTTATTGTAGGTCCTACTTTAGGCCTTTTAGAGTCATGTACTCTAACAGATGTATCACAACACAAAATTTTCACTTTAACAAAATTATTTGTGTTTTCATGCCATGACTACAAGGTGTATTCAATTTAAAGTGTAGTAACACATTAGAGATATGATTAACAATACAACATTACTCATTATTATACAAGACAAACAACAGTCAATAATATAGAATTCAACATTTCACTAAGAGTTTGATTCTAACTTTTATCAATACTGTTTGATTGCTGTAAGTAGAGTGCAGTAGAGATTATGCCCAATGCAAACTTCTCTAAAGTTGTTAAACATATTCACCACCTCTATCAAATCTGAACCCTTGATTTTTAGCATTCAACTATAATTTTTAATTCATTAAGAATAATAAGTGCTTCATTCTTCATATATTTGACAAACTTATATTAATCATCTACAAAAGCGATTAAAAACTTCTGACCAATAATCGTCTCATCTAGTTACAAAGCTACTGAGATCACAAATATTAGAATGTATTGACTCAAGTAGTTGTGTGCTCCTAGAGACCATACTAAATGATTTTCTAGTGATCATAATCTGAGCACAACTTTCATATTTGTCATATTTAATAGTGTCATTTAGCAGAGTTATGAGTTTTAACAAGAACAAACAATTTAATATATAGTTCATAGTGATTCTAAATTTCAAAACAACTTGGATGTTAAAGCTTTTGGCAAAATAGCTTTTAACTCCATTTTCCCCACAGTTTTGATAATTAGATCACATTTCCTCACAAACAATTGAATATATAGTTCTCAAATCCTAGCCAAATATGCTATTGTTCAATAACACAATTAGAACTATTATTATTAATTGTCTCATTTGTTAAACTCAGCTTATACATGCGATTGACAATATATGCACCTTATAAGAGTTAATACAAAATTACTCTATTACATTTTACAAAGTTATTTGCTTTCTCTAGTGATTCTAACAATGTCCACGTGCTCAAACAAATTGAGCTATATATATATATATATATATATATATATATATATATATATATATATATATATTTTATTCGTTCTTCATCATCTTCGAAACACTAAGCGAGATAAAGACCCATATTTTATAATTCAATCTTGCACACACAGGACAATGAACGATAAAGAACAAAATGTAAATAATGGAGTCATATTCTGCATTACAGAATGCTCCTATCTAAGTTACGGACATTTGTTATAAATCTTATACAAAAAATTTTAATTATCAGAGAAGCAAATATATAATCTCACACAAACTGCAAACAATGGATTTGTCAAAATATCTATACACATAGTATGATAAAATACTTAACAACCCTAAACATGCAAGTTTTCCAAAGCGAGAATAACTATGATCTAAAACTCTCAATCATATGATCAAACGCACAAAATATTAACACATTCATCACATGAAAAATACTAAGAAAATTAGAGTAGATCATACCGACACTTCAAGTTAGAAGTGTTTTCCAAATTCGATGGAGAAACCTGCGTAGTGCAGACTTATCATACCGTGATGTAAATCCATCGTCTCCGACTCATACAGTTTGTAAGTAACTTTGAAGTTCCTACATTCATCAAATCTTTAAAGATTAGCCAATTAAACAAATTATTAGCACAATCTAATTCACAATAATTTAATTGGAGATACAAATTTATAGTCAACAACTATAATTTAACTTATCAAAATGGATATTTGATTTTTAGCACATAGCTAAAACAATTGTTCAAATTTGCATTTAATTAAACAATGCTTAATACGAACAAATAATTAAATAATAATTTAAATTTGGTGAAGAACTTATCTAAAATTTTGACCTGATCCAAGTCTGATTCCTTTTGACTGGATCTGAATATTGATCTGCTCCAACAGTCCAAACACCAAACACCAAAAATGTCCAATCAAAAAGTTGGATCTAAGTCGTCCCCTTCTTCTTCTTCGATCTCACATGTGGGAAGTGATAAGGGGTTGTCGGTGGTCAGTATACCTGTATGACAAGTAGTGGATAATCAGAGATATCATCCTCAGTATACTCCAATGTAGGAATGAGTACTTTCATCTCTGGAGTTGGCTTGAAATCCCCAAAATCATCCAACTTCGACTTTGTCTCAGTCACCACAAAGGGCACCCCTTCCCCATTACAGTCAATCTCAAGTCGCCCAGAGGCAGTGCCGTCGATGCTCGCGGAGGAGATGCCCAGAGGCGGCGACGCCCAGCGATGGCGCCCAGCGGCTGCGGCGGAGGCGCTCGCGACTGCGGCGACTGCGAGTCGACTGCCTTTTGGATCTGATGGCCAAGAGGAAGATCCCGATCGCGATCGACTCAGAGGATCCCAAATGACGACAACCCTGAGGCTCTAACGGCGGTGCTCGGGAACGGTTCGGCGACCAATCGGCGATGGCGGAAGCATTGGGGCACACGGTGGTCTTCGACGAGTGCGTGATGGCCTGCTTCGACGACAACGACGACGTCGACGAGTATGGCGATTTCGACGAACAGTAACTCAAGCCCTCTCTCTCTAAATCTCAATTAGTTTTTATAATATCTTAAGATTGTTAATACTGATTTGGGAAAATTAGGGTTAGGGTTAATCTCTAGCCGCTTAAGATATTATACCCTGCTTATCAGTATTGGAATATCACAGAGCACTACCTCTAGACCAGCTTATAAAGATATTAGACTGGGTTTAGGGTACTGGGCTTTTAGCCCACTCAACCCATTCCAATAATTAATACATAACACGTGTAAACCCGTGTTGCCCCATAGAATAATATACACAATATTATCCTATTATATTGAGAATATACATATACATCCAACATATTTTCGGATTAACAAGACATATAGCTACTGTTTATGTGTTATGTGGGTTTATTAATTCACCTTGGCCACATTTAGTGTCAGACATTTGTTCTTTTATTTTCTGTTATGATTTATAAGAAAAAGATTTACTTCTTTTTCCCATTAAGCTACTTCTAGCCTGCTATTCGTTCTCACGTACAATACTTTGGTTAATTCTTATAGGCATACCAGTAGCAGATGCACCGGTTAAGAACAGCCGGGTTCATAAACATGGGTGGAAGAATTTTCCTGAAGCAAAGAAGGGTACAAAAGAGACTAATAAGCATGGGTACAAAAGAGACTAAGAAGGCATACCAGTACCATTAGCAGATGCTTTGCTTGTAAGTTTAGTTTTTAGAAGGCAGCAAATATTTTATATGAACTCTGTAGGTGAACAAGGTTGCTGAAGGCATCAAATATTTTAGTGTCAGTCATCTGTAACAGGAAATAATGGCTGAATATAATGTTGCTAAAGATCTCTTAACAATGACTCACCATGTTTAATTTGTAGCTAGTCCTTCAACTATGCGCAAAAAATTTAAAATGTTATATTTCAATGTAGTATTGGTATTTTCTATATATCAATTTTTGATTCATTAGGAGAAATTTTTTTTTTTTGCTTACAGGTAAAAAGATATAGCGTTCCTAAAATGCTGTAAAAAACAAACCTCCCAAAACAGTGTCAAAAGACGGCGTTTCTAAAATGTTGTATATTTGATTGTGTTTTCAAAACACTAAACTTTCTGATGGCATTTTAAAAACATTGTCAAACGACGGCGTTTCGGAAATGCTGTCAAAAGGGATAGCTTTCTCAAAATGCTCTAACAAAGATAGTGTTTTCAAAACGATCTCAAAGGGACAGCGTTTTCAAAAAGTTATAACAAAGACAGCATTTTCAAAACGCTCTCAAAGGGACAGCATTTTTGAAACGCTCTCAAAGAGAGCGTTTTCAAAAACGCTCTAAAAAGACAGCGTTTTCACAAACGCTGTATACTTTCTACAGTAGGGCTTACAATAGCGTTTCCTAAATGCTAGAGTAGACTTTGTATAGCATTCTATGAATGCTGTCAAATGTCATATATGTTGTAGTGGTATTATAGGATGCATAGAATCAGACAAGCATACATTAGAAATCATCATATGCATTTTTGTTTTCTTGACATGTTTTATGTAGGCTTGCTTTCTGTTTTCATCTCATACACTTGATACTTAGCCCAGTTTCACTTATTGTTTTATGTCTCTTTCACTTGTTGTTCTAGGTTTTATTTATTATTGGTTATGCATCATATATTATTGTTTTATTAATATGCATCAAGTTTGTGATTGTGAGATATAGAAGTATCACTATTACTATAGTTGACGTCAGTTGCCTTCAACTGACGTGCCCACTCTTCAGTTTATTTCGCAGGATTTGCAAGTGAGTTGCCCAAGTAAAGTGGAAGCTTCGATTTAAGATGATTAAACTTTAAGTGTTGGGTTGTATTGTAATAAATGTATTAAATTTTTCTCTGTGCAAATGTAAGAAAGAACAGTTGTGATAAAAAATTTTAATTTTTCCCGTATTTGATACTGTGTTTATGATTACATTGAAGTTGATTCAGGAAATTGTGTCATTTATTTCTAATTTTATTTATTGAAAATTCGGGGCACTACATTGTGTTTCATCTGTGATGGGGTGTTTGTTGCTGTTTGTGCTGAGTCTTCTTACTGACTCCATTTCTATATTTTTGGGTGCTTTAGCTCCTGCCTTGCCACTGTTAATATTGTGTATTTGATTCACAGCTTGTGTTGTCTTGCTGCTTCGTTATTGGCCGTTGTATTTGTGTTTTATGCTCTCCGCTGTATTTTTTTTTCTCTCGGGAAGACATCTTATCTGTTGTTTGGGGTTTTCTCGCCCTATTGTAATGATGTACTTTTTCTTTTTTTCTCTTTATTTTACTTTTTGTAAACATCTCGTAAGTACAGTTTTTCTTCTTTTAATAATATTTTCACTGGCTGGAGTCTTTCCGACCTATCCTCTTATCAATGAAAAGAAAAGAAAAGAAAAGAAAAGAAAAGAAAAAAATTGTAACACGTTAGCACTTGATCTCTTGGCTTATATATTTTACATTTTGCATGATTCATATGATTTGTACCCCTTATTCCTAACCAATGACTTCTACATGTCTTGTTTTGTATGTATTAGCATGTAAATAGCTTAAAAGATAGTAGAAGGAAAGTAACCTCAGAAAACTTTAAACTCAACAGAAAAAAAATTATTCAAAAAACCTCAAAAATTAACATTGATAAAGGATATCAATATCTTCCCTTGATTTGGGTGGAGGGAGAGCGAGATTTGTTTGCAATGAGAGACGTGATTGAAAGGTTAAGAGGTCCTTTTCGGGCTACAAGCTTCTCTTTTTGACCCCTTAATTTATTTGGATTCTGATGCTAACACTACTTAATTATATGTTCAACTCCATAATCTTTTCTGGATTACTTCCTCCTTAAAAATTCAAGTTAATTAAGTTTGTGTTTTTATAGGTTTAGACTGAGAAGAGATAGCAATCAACCAATTTGAAATATGCATTACTTTGCAAAAGCATGCTTGCTATTCAATAATATAAACGATTGAACTGATGTGTAACAAAAACCTAACTCTGATGTGTCCCCCACTTTTGCTCTAAAAATTTTATTTAAAAAGAAAGTACCAACGCTAAGAACACTGATACGAAAATAAAACAATTAATTACGATTTTAAAATAAGATGTATTAAGAAACATATAAGATTAATTTTCGTCATATAAGAAAATATTAAATTATGTTCTTTGTATAAGCTATATAAATGTGGGGCAGAAACATATAAGATTAATTTTCGTCATATAAGAAAATATTAAATTATGTTCTTTGTATAAGCTATATAAATGTGGGGCTCACACGTACATTTTATGATAAATTCAGATCACGAGAGTGCGCTTGTAGCTTTTCCTATCCAAAAACACGAAAATTGGCTAATAGTTTATTCATCCATAAAATCATGTGATACACGTATTGCAGACGTACCGTGTGGAAGACATATAACCTTTGTACAAATTTCAGAAAGCTCTATGTGATCATCTGTACTAATTAAGTAATTAACCTTCTGAATTCTTTTTTTAACAGAATTATTTAAAGAACATCCGCAGCTTTTGTGAGTGTCATTTGGATATAAATAATTACTACCTAGGGATGGCAACTGGGCCGGGTCAACCGGCGACCCACCTGCAATCCGGCCCGTTAAATCGCTTCGCGGGTTCGGGTCGAACCCGGTGAACAGTACTGGTCGACCCGGGCCGCAATTTACGCGAATTAAATTCGCGAAACCCGGCCCACGAACCCGGCCCAATTCGCGAGTTGGACCCGTTAACCCGCGGGTCGACCCGCGGTTTTCGACCCGTTCGACCCGTGACGGGTCGACCGTTGACCCGCGGGTCGAACGGTCGAAAATCCCGTTGCAATCGCTGCTACTGCGCTCTGTCGTCCAGCCGTTGTAAACGGCTCTAAGAGCCGTTTGGTTTTTTTTTTTTTTTTCCCCACTTATTTAGCCTATAAATATCCCCCAAAAATCTCATAAAAAATCACACCTCACTCTCTTACTCTCTCTACTATTATACATCATTTTAAAGAATTTTTGAACAATTGTAGTATTCATCAAACAATTGTACAAGGAGGCATATACACGATCAAATTTCGGTCGTATCGGAAACAAAATTCAACATCTTCAATGTCTTCAACTCTCTTCAACCCTCGTCAAATCTACTTCCACCTCTTCTCAACTCTTCAATTGCGGAATCGGCAAAGCGCTCCTCCATCTTTTCTATTATATTCTTATTTTCACGGTTTTTTTTACATACGCGTATTCCACGGTCAACGGTATCAAAATATTTCTATCTCTCTCGTTAAATTTTTTTTTTTGCGTTGTAGTTAAAATTATTGTTTGTTTTTTTGAACTTCTCTATCTCAATCCTCTTGTTTTTTAGATTTTTTTTTTGTATAATTCACCGCTCCTACATTGTATATTTTTTTTTTACATACTTTACTTTAGCACATTACTACATTATATCTAGATCACGCGGTAACGGTCGTAGCGGACAAGATTCCTCCTTCTCTTCACGTAGGCCACCAATTGTCCCAACTAGTGAGCCCGCCCAAAATTACATTGATCCTACTATGGAACAATGCGGTACACACGACATGGATGTTGTAGGTGACATACAATTAAAAGAAGAAGAAGAACAACAACAACCCGAAACCACACAACCGCATAGTAGTAGGAAAAGTAGAGGAGAAACTAGCGATTGGCATAAGTTTTATGAGTATATCCCGGACGAACATACTAAGGTATAGGTTTGAAAGTGTGTAAAATATGTAGTAAAACATACAAATTCAAGAGGGGTGACGGCACCGGTACAATTAGTAGGCACATACAACATAATCATAAAGAACTTCTTGATCAAATATAAGGCCAACAAAAAATCAACCCTAGGACCGGTCAAGTAGATAGCCACCCTTATGATCCCGAACTTGTTCGTCGGAAAATGGCCCAATTAGTCATTAAGAAAAAGTTGCCATTTTCCTATCCCGAGAGTAGGAACTTGGAAAATTTTAATCAAACGGCCTTAAACCCTCATTTTAAAAGAATTCCGAGAAATACTTGCAAATCGGATTGTTGTAAAGTGTACATGGAAATGAAGGACGCTTTGATTGCAATTTTATGGAGTTTAACTTGTAAGGTTAGTTTAACTTCGGATTGTTGGACGGGTGTCAACAATATTCCAACGATGGGAATAACATGTCATTGGATCGACAATGATTGGATTCTTCATAAAAGAATTATATCACTTGCGTCGTTGCCATATCCCCATAGTGGCGATGAAATAGCAAACCGTATTATAGAAATTTGTGATGTTTTTCATATTCGCGATAAAATTATGGCTATTAGTTTTGATAATGCATCTAACAGCAATGTAGCAATTACTACTTTAAAATCTGTATTAAACCATCTATCTGACAATATTTTTCATGTTAGATGTGCATGTCATATTATAAATTTATGTGTTCAAGATGCATTAAAAATAGCTGATCCATATATATATATAAAATTAGAAATTGTGTACATTTCATTGCATTAAGTCCAAGCATTTTACATGAATGGAAAGCTTGGTGTAGGGTTAGAAATGTTCCTTTTAGAAAATTTCCAAAGGATGTTAGACACCGATGGAATTCTACTTTTGATTTACTAAATGTTGTCACCGATTATAAAGCAGTTGTAAATAATTTTTGTATCGCAAAAAATATGCACAATTTTGAAATGACTCCCAACGATTGGTTTTTTGCCGAATCTTTGTTGAAATTTTTAGAACCTTTTAAAACCACAACTTTAAAGTTTTCAAAAATATATGAATCTACTTCTAGTAGCATTTTTATTGAATTAGTTAGCATGATGCAAATATTTAACGAAATGTTAAATGATCCCTATATTAGTGACATTGTAATACCTGCATTTCAAAAAATTTTGAAGTATTATTTTCCTCCTCCTATATTGATTTGTGTTGCTACTGTTATGGATCCCCGTATCAAATTAGAATGTACGAAGAATTTGATACAAATGTTTTTTGGATATTTAGAGGACAATGTAGAATTAACAACTGATTGCGCTACTTTTTTAGTTCAGTTTGAATCTACTTTAAATAACTTGTATGATTATTATGATAAACGTTTTGCTTCTACTAGTACAACTTCTGTAGTTAGTTCTTCTTCTGGTAGTTCTAAAGGTAAGGGTAAAAGTAGAATTGGTGATAGAACATTTAGTTTACTTGAACAAATTCAATCTAAAAAATCTAGGACTAATCAACCAAATGAATTAAATTGGTATAACCAACAGGATACTGAGCATACTCTTTCTCCACTAGATATTTTACAAAAAGAACATGAACACACTTTTAGTATTCTGTCAATTATGGCTAAAGATTTGCTAACTCCTCCTGTCTCTACAGTTGCTTCTGAGAGTATATTTTCTACAAGTGGCAGGGTTCTATCTGATTACAGGAATCGGTTGAAGCCCGAGGCGTTGGAGATGCTCGTTTGCACAGAAGACTGGCTGAAGGCTGAAGATAGGACGCAAGGGAAAGCACTATCAAGTTCCACAAGTGGGAGCAACTCGTCCGAAGAACAACAACAACAACAACAACAACAATAGCTTTGCTTGTTATGTCAAATTAGAAAACTTGTACTCAATTAAAATTGTATATAACAAATATGTTATTGTATAAAACTCATTTGTGAATTGAATTCTTCATTTCGTTATAAATTGTTCAAATTGTATAACTTAAATTCATATGAATAAAATTTCAAAATTTGTTGTCAATTTCACTCTTTCAATCTTATTATTATTATTACGATTTTTTTTGTTTATTAGTATTATTACTTAGTATTATAATTAAACATCATTTGGGGATATTTGAAGAATTGTAGTATTATTACTTATTAGTATTATCACTGAATTACATACTTAGTATTATAATTAAACATCATTTGGGGATATTTGAATAATTGTAGTATTATTACTTATTAGTATTATTACTTACTTAGTATTATAATTTTTGAAGAATTGTAGTATTCATCAAACAAAGATATGGTTGTTTGTATACATCATTTGTAAAATTATTATTATTATTATTTTAATTTAAGCTACAAAAAAAAAAAAATTATATTATTAAACGGGTCAACCCGCGGGTCGACCCGGCCCAACCCGGGTTGAACCCTAAAGGGTTCACGGGTTGGACGGGCCACCCAAACGAAAACGTAGCCCGGCCCGGCCCGGCCCGTATAAGGGTGCAACTCGGCCCCGACCGGCTACGTATTCGTGCCAACCCGTACGGGTTGGACCTGGCCCGGCCCGAACGAACCGTTCGCCATCCCTAGTACCTTAATTATTATTATTTTGGAGTAAAAGTACATTAAATTATCATCTTAATCAATTACATGTAACATTACAAAACAAGACAATATATCGTGGCTGTTGAGCTGTCCCTGTATTCATCATGGAGATTTGGGACTTATAGACTTTAACAGTTTCAGATCGTAAACAAAACATAGTTGAGACTCAGACTGGAAAAGGCAAAAAGGAATAATCATAATCTACTCATCGGTCATAAATAATGCATGCATCACATCAGACATCACTAGTAGTGAGCAAGATTCTGCTCTTTTTGTGTATATCATATTTGTACTAGGAGGAGCCATATGGCTTCTAGGGATAAAGAAAATCACATCACCAGTCACTTGTGACTCAGATAGTAGGAATTCATAATGAGTAATTTATTTTTTTTTAAGTTCAGCAATATAGGACTTCGTAGTATTTACTTTTAAAAATCACACATTGTGTTCATATATATATATATACACTTGATACGAGTAAAATTTGGAGCCTTATACTCACAACATGCAACTCAAAGCTTTCAATAATAATACAATAATTTTATAACAACAACAGACCTACTAGAAGAATATGGGCTGTCTTTAGGTCCAGTAGCCCGACCAGATCTACAATTAGGATTTGTTTGGGGCCCAAGAAGAATGGGATTTCAAGCTCATCCCAACTGTCAGTCAAATCTCCCCAAAACAGGGATTAGTTGCTAATTCTACTCCTTTACCGTGATAATCTCCAACAGAATCTTAAAAAGATACATTTCTAGTGTATCTTTTGAAACTAATTCATAGCCTATAAATACTCTCCACCTTCACTGAGTCAAAGATAAGCAATATTTTCTCAACATAAAAAACCATAATCATTATATTGGTGAATGATTTGAGCATCGAAGGGTCTTACAACAGAGCCACCTCCGGTGTGAAACTTTTTGCAAGTTCTCAATGGTTTCCAGCCATCCAGATCCAGATTCCGATCGATGGTCCAGATCAATTCGTTCTCCTTCAATAAAAGAACTCATTATCTGGTTGGTCTGACACCCAAATTAGTAGCACAGACGTTGTCTGTGGAAAAGCTATAGATCTGCATCTCCGATCATATGCATCCACCAAATACATCTTCACAGGCATCTGAGAAGAAAGCGGACATCAACCACCACCAGCCACTAGGTTATCCTCCTTCCCCACCAGCGCAACCTCCACCCAGTGGGGCTGCGTCAGCATGCTTCTAAAACCATCGCCCTGAACCCCGACCGATTGACAATCGAGGGTCGGTATGCACCTCACCCCAGATCGGAGGGTCGGTATGCACCCCAACACCCTCCGCAGTGCCTTGTAAGCTGTCAGACCTCTACGGTGTTATCAATGCTCGTCTTGAAAGGTCGGACCTTTGTCAATGCTTGGACGAGATGCACACCTAAGATGGTGTTTCTTGCTCAGAACGCCATAGGAGCCAGAAGAGTCCTTCGACCCGGCGACAAAGGTCATGTTGAATGCCCTCGCTGCAGGAAGGAAGACGTTAGAGGAGCCCGACCTAGTCAGTCAGGGAGGTCCCAGGAACAACAGAGAAGAAGAGTTACCTATGACCCGAGCTAAGTCCGGAACTTCACCGTTTAAGTCCTTAAGGCCCTCCAGGGTGCCCCGAAAAGGGACCACTAGATTGAGTGGTCCACTCCCCATGACTGAGTAAGAAAAAGAATCCTACAGGTCAATTCGATCCAAGGTACGAGAAGATATGGTGATCCATCACCTCCGAGAGATGGAGAATTGCCTTGATCAGATCGTTCAAGAGGAGGGTCACCGAGATGAAGGATATCACCCTATTCGACCTACCTTCACTAAAGCCATCTCGAAGCCCCATCCTAGAAAACATCAAGCCTTCCACCTTTGAGTCATACGATGATGAAGCCGACCCGTGGGTCACATCGAGAGTTCTAAATCTCTCATGATGATCCACAAAGCCTCCGACGCACTCTTATGGAGAACTTTCCTGGCTACCCTAACGGGATCAGCACGGGAGTGGTACTCCCATCTCCCTCTAGGGTTTGTCTCATCATTCGATCAGCTCGAAGAACTCTTCCTTATGCACTTCATTAGTAGCCGCAAAACCGAGAAGACAAGTGCTTCTCTGCTGAAATTGAAATAGATGCCAGGGGAGCCCCTCAAAGCCTTTTTCAGACGTTTCACTGTCGAGTCTAGGTCAATCCCCACCCTTGACCCAGCGGTAGCGACTGCCACATTCTAACACAATGTCCGTGACACCTACCTTAAACCATCACTGGCAAGATGCTTCATTTGGACTTCTATGAGCTGTTGCAAAGGTGTCATAAGTACTTCATGGCTGAGGATGTTCTTCATCCCCAGGACCAAAGTGAGCCATCGTCCGAAAACAACCAAATAGGTGTGAACAAGGAAGGGCCCAAGAAATTCCAGAGGGACGTATCAGCGCAGCACCGCGCTCTCTTCGACAAATTCACCCTTCTGAATATTGCATATCTACAGTGTTCATGGGAGAAGGGCTACTTCACCCACATTCTAAGATAAACTCAGTGAACAGAAGAAGGGATAAAAGCCGATGGTGCCGTTTCCATACGGATCATGAACGTGAAACAAAGGAATGTTAAGCCCTCAAAGACGAAATCAAAACTTTCATTCACTGCGGTCACCTGACCAAGTACACCCAGATGGACAAAGTTGAGCCCACACCGACTCAAAGGGTCAACAAGCAAATGGAGAAAGATCCCAAGACCCAAACTCTGAACCTCTGGCCATTTTCCATTCGACCCATGGAGGTCCTATGGGAGGAGAGTCCAACTCCTCCCGAAAGGCATTCGTTAGGGAGGTCAACTTAGTGCACAACGTTCCATCCGCCAGGAGCTGGGGAGTCCCAATAACCTTCTCGGACAGAGATCTTGAAGGCTTCCAAACCCCTCACTGCTCGCACTAGTGATCAGCCTCTCCATGGTAAACCATGAGGTACACTCCATCCTGGTAGGCAACAGTAGCTCGGTGAACATTTTATTCTTGGAAGATTTTAAAGGCCTCAAAATCTGCATGGACCATCTAAAACCTTCTGGGTACACCCTCTGAGGGTTCTTTAGGGTTCTTGTCCAGATCGAAGAGGTTGTCACCTTCAACGTAACGGCCAGCAAAACCCTACTATTCGAACTAAAGTCATGGACCTCATGGTTGTTAATGTAAAGGCTTCCTACAATGCCTTTCTTGGCCGCTGCGGCCTCACGGTCCTCAACACTGTAGCTTTAGCTTTTCACATGAAGATAAATTCCCCACACCAGCTGGTGTAGGAGAACCAAAGGAAGTCAAGTAGTGGCTTGGACATGTTACATGTGTAACGCTCCAAAATTTATATATAGGAAACCTGTGACACATTCATAATCTTTTACTTTTATTTAGCATAAATGTAGTACAATTTACAAAGAAAATTTTTAAAACAATTATTACATCATTGTTCATTACAAATATCAGAGTATTTCACAAAATAAATTACAACTTGTTATAATATTCAAGCTTCAGTCTTCCACTAGAATCAATGTCAAACTCAAGTCCATTCCACTCATTGATAAAAGTCCTACAAAACTTCCAAACTACAGGCACGTCAGTTGAATACAATCGAAGCAAAGCTAGTAACTATAACAATCTTCTAATTCTCAATAACCAACAAATTTGATGCAAAATAAAATAAATACGGAAAGTAAATATATTCAAAGTGTAACAGTGTATGCCATGTTCCTGAAATTCTAATGCGTGTAACTCCTGTTTCCCCGTATTTATATTTTTATACTGTATTTTGCTCAATTGTACTCTCTCGTCTATTTTGAAATCATGTAATTTGTTCTGATTGAATGGAATTATTATTCTGGTCTCAACTCGAATTGTGGGTTCTTTTGTCAAATTCGATTGTGTGCCATCTTGCACTGTTCTCCATGAGAAATGGACCGGTTATTCTCATTTATCTCTCTAATCTCTATTTTTGTGCATTTTGACCATTTCTTCTGTTGGGCTCTTTTTGAAACGGATCCCCAAAACCCACGAACCCGCAAACCCGCTAACTTAGTATTTAAAGCCTACCCTAACCCTAATCACTATACTGTTTTAACCCTAATACTACCCCCGCCGCTAATCCCTTCCCCATCATCTTCTTCATCAATCCGCCTTCGCATCAACCCAAACTCCACACTCCGATCGCCTCGCCGTCATCCTGCTCGACCCCACAGCACCACAACTCCATCACCTTCGACTTCGCCTCGTCATCCCCACCGCAAACCACTCCGTCACCACCGCCATCTCTCCAACCTCCGTCTCCGCCATTACCCAAAAAGCTTCGAACCCAACTCCGACCATCGCCCCACTCCTTACCCATCACCTCGCCGTCCTCGTCGACCCCCACAGCCAGCACCTCCACAACATCCTCCGTCGCTTCGCTCGACACACACCGCCGAACACTTCTCCCCTGTTCGAAACCACGAACAGAGCATCGCCGCCACGTCGCGTTCCGCCACCCTCGCGCCACCACCGTGCCGCCGTTGCTGCGTCGCTTCCCGACGCAGTGTCGCCGTCGCAAGCCCCCCCCGCCGTTGCCGCTCTCCCTCACGCTCAGTCGCCGGATGAACGAAGAAGAGAACGATCGAAGAAGAAGGAGAAAAGAGCGGGAGCGATTCGCAGCCGTCAGATCTCATCAAGATTCGCGCTCTTGATCGGTGTTCTGTGTTCGTTCCGCACGAGATCCAAACCGTGTTCGCTGTTCTGGCCTGGGATCCGGTGCACAGAATCAATCTGATTGGCCGTTTCGGTGTTCCGTGTTCTACCCGCACCAGATCCGAACGCTATACGCTGTTTTGGGGCCGATCGTGTGTGCAAGGAAAGCTCGATCTCAGATCAGTTTTTGGACGCGCATTTCGAGGACATTTCCGGGGATTTTTCTACTCTATTTGCTTGAACAAGCGGAGATTTCAACCGTCGATTTAAGGCAAGTAACCTTGTACATCTTATTGTCCTAGTACAAGTCTCTTTGAAATACCACATGTAGTTAGTTTGTGACTCTCCTTTGAAATATCATAGTAAAACAATTTGAACCTTCAAACTCACCAATCTAAGAGTCACAAAACTTTCTCGTATTAAATAATAATTCAATTGGACTCTTTTATCTCCTTGAACTTGCGAATCACATAGACATATGAATTAAGGACCCTAGAAATTGTAGACGCATATAAATTTAGTGTTTTGGCAAATTTGTGATTTTTATGACTTGAAAAATACTATTATTCGCTGTTTGATTCCCATTACCATGTATTTGTGCCACATAATGATTTTAGGCACCAAATTACATAATTCTATGAAATCTACATTAGTGAATTATTTCCCTATGTTGCTGTCTGGATTTTCTTTTGAGGTTTCGACCCTTTTAACATTGGAATTTGGGCCCGAGGCCTGAATACAAAACGTGGATCAGGATGTGTAGATGTCGATAGACTCCAGAATGATTGAATTTGGAGTTACGGTCTAGGAGATATGGCTGTTATACTGCAGCTGTGTCAGTAGGCGCAGTTCTGTAAAAACTGTTGTATATATATTTTCTTTACAAATTATTTTCGCGGTGCAAACAGCGAGTGTTTGACCCCAAATTTTATATGTAGTTGCTGGACACCCTATAGGACATCCCCAATTTTTCTTAGAATTAAATTAGATTATTTCAACCCTGTTTCACATGTATAAATACAAGAACACAAAATCTGCCTGAACAAATATGACAACCCGGGGGTTATGGGAAAGACTATAGAGTGGACAACATAGGTAAGTGTACTCGGAAGGGGGCCCGTGTTTCCCAAGTTGTATGTTAAATGGAACTAAGTGCCACGTAGAACTAAGTGCCACGTCATGGTTGACGGGGGCCACCTCTAGAGCCTACGGGGGCCACCTCTAGAGCCCATTATATGATTACATGATGTATGTTTGAGATCACATGGAACTAAGTGCCACGTAGAACTAAGTGCCACGTCATGGGTGACGGGGGCCACCTCTAGAGCCTACGGGGGCCACCTCTAGAGCCCATGGTTGATCACCTGCTAGTTTGATGCCTGAGTACACCGCCCTATAGACTCCATTACTAGGTCTAAGCGCAATTGATTTGACTGTAGCAACCATGTAGTATAATGGATGCATGTCGTGCTACCTAGATAGTAATAATTACAAGACTTGAACTTGACACCTGTCACTTGATACCTGATGATATGATACATGAAACATGACACCTGTAACTTGAAATATGAAACCTGATACGTGAAACCTGACACATGAAACATGATACTTGATGTTAGTTACCCCTACAGGTTCACCTGACACATGTTTTACCATTAGCAGTTGTTAACTAGCCTGTTTACTAAGAAGTCCGCCCTTACTAGCTAATTCCTGGTTGTTCCCACTATTTGTTGTATCCCTGTTACATTCTTGATTCCAGTTCCTGTTCCCTATACTTGTACTTGCTTTCACTATTTGTGGCCCTAGCTTGCACTAAGGGCATTTTCTCTTGTTTTTCCCCCTGTTTCCTGTTTATGTTTATTAAGCAGACTTGGGAGACAAGCTATCTGCTGGAATTGGCGAGCAGACATTTCAGGTTTTGCTTGGAGCAAGGATCTGTTAAATAGTTGCTTTCCTTAAGGTATTTATTTCTTCTGTTGTTTAAGACTTGTTTCCGAGTTTATACTTGATCCAGACATGTGAATTATTTGAACATTATTATTTGTTTAAATTGTTTCCTGTTGCTTAATAAGTTATTCATGCATGCTTGGTTATATATAAATCTAGTTATATTCTTGATTGATGCTGAGTCGATCCTACAGCTTATGGATGATGTAAAAATCATTCGCTGGGCTTCGTCACGTGCTCGATTCCATATTTTTGGGAAGCGGGGCGTGACAAGGTTTTTAGTGGTATCAGAGCTCAGGTTTGGCTAATGTGTTAGTTTGACTAATACATTAGACACGCTTGACTCAGTCAGGATTAACTCAACATTAAACAGGCCATGCAACCACATGAATAATTTAATGGTCAACTCGATCTGGACACAAGTCTTATCATATCCATTTTGATCCCTTCATATTCAATTCTTTGATTCATTGTTTCCTTCCATCTCTTGCAGTCGTCCTGATTTATTGATTCCCTAGCGGGTACAATTTATTCTTTCCGTACCCATATTCTTTTGCTTCCGGTGCAAGGAATTTCTTATTTCTGCTTGCCTCGTTGATCCCTTCTTATTTCAACTCGTGTGTCAATCAATGCCTTCCCTGTTTTGCATTCATTATCATTTGTTGATTCATACTGAGTGTCATGTTGGTTGTTTCCTCCTGACTATATTCTCTTCAATTCCGATTTTGCCCCTCATCCTTCTTCCTTCGTATTCAATGCCTTAATATTCTTTTGTCCCTTCTAGTCATCCTCCTCTTTAACTCTTTATTGGGCATAGATTTATTTTTCTCCTACCTATTTTTCCTCTTTATATTTATTTATTTATTTAATTATTTATATATATATTTTCCCCGAATACTTTCTATATTTTGATTATTAATTATTATATTTATTTTCGATCTTCTATAAAGATGTTTCTCAACAAGGATTTTGTTATTTCGAACGATGATGTATTTTAACTCACTTTTCATTTTCAATCGACTATATATTTCTACTGAATTATTATTATATAAGGCAAATTCTTATTTCGTTGTATAATGCTATTTTTACTACCATTAGTATCATTGCTGTTATTTTCACTATCATTACTAGTATTATTATTATTGTTACTACTATTGATATTCTTATTGTTGTTTTCATTATTTATTTATTATCGTTAATATTAAATTACTTCCACAAAAATGTTGGGCTCAAACTATATCTTGTCTTACATTATTACTTTTACTAGTGCTGTTAATATTTTAATATTATCGTTGGTATTATTATTATTGCTATCATTCTTTTTGCGATTACTAATATTATTATTGTTATGATTATTATTCTTAACATTGTTACTCTTATTGTTAATAGTATCGATATTTTGTTATTATTGTTGTTATTGATATTATTATTTTTAACGTTACTATTATTATTATTATTAATTTGTTTTGAGCCTGAGCATGCTCAATTTTATATACATTTCACCATTTCGCTGCAACCTAATGTCGAGATGGCAAATATGCAACTCGATGTCAATGGAGGCAAATTGCAACTGGATATCGGCGAGGCAAAATGTGCAGCCGAATATTTGGATGGCAATTTGAAACCTGATGTCGTGAAGGCAAATATGCAACTTGATGTTAGGGAGGCAAGATTTTCTACCTATTGTTAATTGATATTTCAAGACTCGTTACTTATATAAATGAAACTGATGGTAAGAGAATACTTTCGTTATTATTGGTATTATTAATATTACTGTCATTTCAATTGATGTTATTATTATCGTTTTCATCATCTTTATTACTGTTATTATTTTTATTATTAATACTGTTGCTTTATTGATATTATTGTTATTTTGATATTGTCATATTATTATTATCATTGTTGATATTAATTTTAATGCTATTATTATTATTATTGCATTATTTTCATGAATGTGTTGAATTCTACTTTGTCATGTATGTATTATCGTTATTATTAGTATTATTGATATTTTTATTTCATCGTATTATTATTACTTGTATGATTATGACGGTTTTTATTTCTGTTATTATTATTGATATTATTATTATTATTTTGTTACTAATATTGCTAATTTTGTTATTATTATTGTTATTATTAGTTTTTATTGTCATTATTATTTTCTATTACTGTTGATATTATTATCATGGATATTGTTACTATTAGTATTCCTGTTAAAGTCATTAGTTTTGATGTATACTATATATTTTGATTATTTGAATTGAAGCTCAATTTTATATTCTTTGCATCCTTGTTTATATCTATCCTGAACCCATACTCTCTTTGATCTTGGTATCTCATTCTCCTCTTCCTGCTCGGATCGTCGCTTGGTGTCACGTGGTCTACAACGACATGTCTGGAGCTTGGAGCGTCACCATCAGAGTAGCACAGCAGAAGCGTGGTGGGCCCATGACCCACAGGACCGAGGATCATGTTGTTGTTTCTCCTTTCTTGTATTGTGTTTTGTTCCATTCCTTGCACCATTTGTTGTCCCCTATCTCTTGCTTTTATTCTCATCCATTGACTCATTGCGTGGTGCATCTTTCCCTTGTCGCTGCCTTCTTCGATTCCAGCTCTTTCTATTCGTTCACCTCCTTGCCTCGTTATCTTGCAAGTCTGTGGTGTTCAGTGTTCTTCTTCGTTTTTGATACCGGTTATTTCCGTCTTGCTTTCCCTCCTGCCATTATGTACACATTCATTATTGGATTCAATCCTTTCCTGTCTTCCATCTCCTTGGTTTCAGTTCTGCCTACTCCTTCATCGTATTTATTATCTTGTGTTATTTGGATCCTTTAGATACTGTTATTCTCTTTCATGCCATCCATTTGACCTCGTTGTTATCCACTCCCTTCTTATTTTGGTGTTACCACCAAGTTGAATTCTCCTTGGATCCCTTGTTGTTACCCGCCCCTAAGTTACTTTACCCAGTCCTATGTACTGCCTAAGCAAATTTCGAGGACGAAATTTTTGTGTAAGGTGGATAGGATTTGTAACTCCTGTTTCCCCGTATTTATATTTTTATACTGTATTTTGCTCAATTGTACTCTCTCGTCTATTTTGAAATCATATAATTTGTTCTGATTGAATGGAATTATTATTCTGGTCTCAACTCGAATTGTGGGTTCTTTTGTCAAATTCGATTGTGTGCCATCTTGCACTGTTCTCCATGAGAAATGGACCGGTTATTCTCATTTATCTCTCTAATCCCTATTTTTGTGCATTTTGACCATTTCTTCTGTTGGGCTCTTTTTGAAACGGATCCCCAAAACCCACGAACCCGCAAACCCGCTAACTTAGTATTTAAAGCCTACCCTAACCCTAATCACTATACTGTTTTAACCCTAATACTACCCCCGCCGCTAATCCCTTCCCCATCATCTTCTTCATCAATCCGCCTTCGCATCAACCCAAACTCCACACTCCGATCGCCTCGCCGTCATCCTGCTCGACCCCACAGCACCACAACTCCATCACCTTCGACTTCGCCTCGTCATCCCCACCGCAAACCACTCCGTCACCACCGCCATCTCTCCAACCTCCGTCTCCGCCATTACCCAAAAAGCTTCGAACCCAACTCCGACCATCGCCCCACTCCTTACCCATCACCTCGCCGTCCTCGTCGACCCCCACAGCCAGCACCTCCACAACATCCTCCGTCGCTTCGCTCGACACACACCGCCGAACACTTCTCCCCTGTTCGAAACCACGAACAGAGCATCGCCGCCGCGTCGCCTTCCGCCACCCTCGCGCCACCACCGTGCCGCCGTTGCTGCGTCGCTTCCCGACGCAGTGTCGCCGTCGCAAGCCCCCCCCGCCGTTGCCGCTCTCCCTCACGCTCAGTCGCCGGATGAACGAAGAAGAGAACGATCGAAGAAGAAGGAGAAAAGAGCGGGAGCGATTCGCAGCCGTCAGATCTCATCAAGATTCGCGCTCTTGATCGGTGTTCTGTGTTCGTTCCGCACGAGATCCAAACCGTGTTCGCTGTTCTGGCCTGGGATCCGGTGCACAGAATCAATCTGATTGGCCGTTTCGGTGTTCCGTGTTCTACCCGCACCAGATCCGAACGCTATACGCTGTTTTGGGGCCGATCGTGTGTGCAAGGAAAGCTCGATCTCAGATCAGTTTTTGGACGCGCATTTCGAGGACATTTCCGGGGATTTTTCTACTCTATTTGCTTCAACAAGCGGAGATTTCAACCGTCGATTTAAGGCAAGTAACCTTGTACATCTTATTGTCCTAGTACAAGTCTCCTTGAAATACCACATGTAGTTAGTTTGTGACTCTCCTTTGAAATATCATAGTAAAACAATTTGAACCTTCAAACTCACCAATCTAAGAGTCACAAAACTTTCTCGTATTAAATAATAATTCAATTGGACTCTTTTATCTCCTTGAACTTGCGAATCACATAGACATATGAATTAAGGACCCTAGAAATTGTAGACGCATATAAATTTAGTGTTTTGGCAAATTTGTGATTTTTATGACTTGAAAAATACTATTATTCGCTGTTTGATTCCCATTACCATGTATTTGTGCCACATAATGATTTTAGGCACCAAATTACATAATTCTATGAAATCTACATTAGTGAATTATTTCCCTATGTTGCTGTCTGGATTTTCTTTTGAGGTTTCGACCCTTTTAACATTGGAATTTGGGCCCGAGGCCTGAATACAAAACGTGGATCAGGATGTGTAGATGTCGATAGACTCCAGAATGATTGAATTTGGAGTTACGGTCTAGGAGATATGGCTGTTATACTGCAGCTGTGTCAGTAGGCGCAGTTCTGTAAAAACTGCTGTATATATATTTTCTTTACAAATTATTTTCGCGGTGCAAACAGCGAGTGTTTGACCCCAAATTTTATATGTAGTTGCTGGACACCCTATAGGACATCCCCAATTTTTCTTAGAATTAAATTAGATTATTTCAACCCTGTTTCACATGTATAAATACAAGAACACAAAATCTGCCTGAACAAATATGACAACCCGGGGGTTATGGGAAAGACTATAGAGTGGACAACATAGGTAAGTGTACTCGGAAGGGGGCCCGTGTTTCCCAAGTTGTATGTTAAATGGAACTAAGTGCCACGTAGAACTAAGTGCCACGTCATGGTTGACGGGGGCCACCTCTAGAGCCTACGGGGGCCACCTCTAGAGCCCATTATATGATTACATGATGTATGTTTGAGATCACATGGAACTAAGTGCCACGTAGAACTAAGTGCCACGTCATGGGTGACGGGGGCCACCTCTAGAGCCTACGGGGGCCACCTCTAGAGCCCATGGTTGATCACCTGCTAGTTTGATGCCTGAGTACACCGCCCTATAGACTCCATTACTAGGTCTAAGCGCAATTGATTTGACTGTAGCAACCATGTAGTATAATGGATGCATGTCGTGCTACCTAGATAGTAATAATTACAAGACTTGAACTTGACACCTGTCACTTGATACCTGATGATATGATACATGAAACATGACACCTGTAACTTGAAATATGAAACCTGATACGTGAAACCTGACACATGAAACATGATACTTGATGTTAGTTACCCCTACAGGTTCACCTGACACATGTTTTACCATTAGCAGTTGTTAACTAGCCTGTTTACTAAGAAGTCCGCCCTTACTAGCTAATTCCTGGTTGTTCCCACTATTTGTTGTATCCCTGTTACATTCTTGATTCCAGTTCCTGTTCCCTATACTTGTACTTGCTTTCACTATTTGTGGCCCTAGCTTGCACTAAGGGCATTTTCTCTTGTTTTTCCCCCTGTTTCCTGTTTATGTTTATTAAGCAGACTTGGGAGACAAGCTATCTGCTGGAATTGGCGAGCAGACATTTCAGGTTTTGCTTGGAGCAAGGATCTGTTAAATAGTTGCTTTCCTTAAGGTATTTATTTCTTCTGTTGTTTAAGACTTGTTTCCGAGTTTATACTTGATCCAGACATGTGAATTATTTGAACATTATTATTTGTTTAAATTGTTTCCTGTTGCTTAATAAGTTATTCATGCATGCTTGGTTATATATAAATCTAGTTATATTCTTGATTGATGCTGAGTCGATCCTACAGCTTATGGATGATGTAAAAATCATTCGCTGGGCTTCGTCACGTGCTCGATTCTATATTTTTGGGAAGCGGGGCGTGACAAGGTTTTTAGTGGTATCAGAGCTCAGGTTTGGCTAATGTGTTAGTTTGACTAATACATTAGACACGCTTGACTCAGTCAGGATTAACTCAACATTAAACAGGCCATGCAACCACATGAATAATTTAATGGTCAACTCGATCTGGACACAAGTCTTATCATATCCATTTTGATCCCTTCATATTCAATTCTTTGATTCATTGTTTCCTTCCATCTCTTGCAGTCGTCCTGATTTATTGATTCCCTAGCGGGTACAATTTATTCTTTCCGTACCCATATTCTTTTGCTTCCGGTGCAAGGAATTTCTTATTTCTGCTTGCCTCGTTGATCCCTTCTTATTTCAACTCGTGTGTCAATTAATGCCTTCCCTGTTTTGCATTCATTATCATTTGTTGATTCATACTGAGTGTCATGTTGGTTGTTTCCTCCTGACTATATTCTCTTCAATTCCGATTTTGCCCCTCATCCTTCTTCCTTCGTATTCAATGCCTTAATATTCTTTTGTCCCTTCTAGTCATCCTCCTCTTTAACTCTTTATTGGGCATAGATTTATTTTTCTCCTACCTATTTTTCCTCTTTATATTTATTTATTTATTTAATTATTTATATATATATTTTCCCCGAATACTTTCTATATTTTGATTATTAATTATTATATTTATTTTCGATCTTCTATAAAGATGTTTCTCAACAAGGATTTTGTTATTTCGAACGATGATGTATTTTAACTCACTTTTCATTTTCAATCGACTATATATTTCTACTGAATTATTATTATATAAGGCAAATTCTTATTTCGTTGTATAATGCTATTTTTACTACCATTAGTATCATTGCTGTTATTTTCACTATCATTACTAGTATTATTATTATTGTTACTACTATTGATATTCTTATTGTTGTTTTCATTATTTATTTATTATCGTTAATATTAAATTACTTCCACAAAAATGTTGGGCTCAAACTATATCTTGTCTTACATTATTACTTTTACTAGTGCTGTTAATATTTTAATATTATCGTTGGTATTATTATTATTGCTATCATTCTTTTTGCGATTACTAATATTATTATTGTTATGATTATTATTCTTAACATTGTTACTCTTATTGTTAATAGTATCGATATTTTGTTATTATTGTTGTTATTGATATTATTATTTTTAACGTTACTATTATTATTATTATTAATTTGTTTTGAGCCTGAGCATGCTCAATTTTATATACATTTCACCATTTCGCTGCAACCTAATGTCGAGATGGCAAATATGCAACTCGATGTCAATGGAGGCAAATTGCAACTGGATATCGGCGAGGCAAAATGTGCAGCCGAATATTTGGATGGCAATTTGAAACCTGATGTCGTGAAGGCAAATATGCAACTTGATGTTAGGGAGGCAAGATTTTCTACCTATTGTTAATTGATATTTCAAGACTCGTTACTTATATAAATGAAACTGATGGTAAGAGAATACTTTCGTTATTATTGGTATTATTAATATTACTGTCATTTCAATTGATGTTATTATTATCGTTTTCATCATCTTTATTACTGTTATTATTTTTATTATTAATACTGTTGCTTTATTGATATTATTGTTATTTTGATATTGTCATATTATTATTATCATTGTTGATATTAATTTTAATGCTATTATTATTATTATTGCATTATTTTCATGAATGTGTTGAATTCTACTTTGTCATGTATGTATTATCGTTATTATTAGTATTATTGATATTTTTATTTCATCGTATTATTATTACTTGTATGATTATGACGGTTTTTATTTCTGTTATTATTATTGATATTATTATTATTATTTTGTTACTAATATTGCTAATTTTGTTATTATTATTGTTATTATTAGTTTTTATTGTCATTATTATTTTCTATTACTGTTGATATTATTATCATGGATATTGTTACTATTAGTATTCCTGTTAAAGTCATTAGTTTTGATGTATACTATATATTTTGATTATTTGAATTGAAGCTCAATTTTATATTCTTTGCATCCTTGTTTATATCTATCCTGAACCCATACTCTCTTTGATCTTGGTATCTCATTCTCCTCTTCCTGCTCGGATCGTCGCTTGGTGTCACGTGGTCTACAACGACATGTCTGGAGCTTGGAGCGTCACCATCAGAGTAGCACAGCAGAAGCGTGGTGGGCCCATGACCCACAGGACCGAGGATCATGTTGTTGTTTCTCCTTTCTTGTATTGTGTTTTGTTCCATTCCTTGCACCATTTGTTGTCCCCTATCTCTTGCTTTTATTCTCATCCATTGACTCATTGCGTGGTGCATCTTTCCCTTGTCGCTGCCTTCTTCGATTCCAGCTCTTTCTATTCGTTCACCTCCTTGCCTCGTTATCTTGCAAGTCTGTGGTGTTCAGTGTTCTTCTTCGTTTTTGATACCGGTTATTTCCGTCTTGCTTTCCCTCCTGCCATTATGTACACATTCATTATTGGATTCAATCCTTTCCTGTCTTCCATCTCCTTGGTTTCAGTTCTGCCTACTCCTTCATCGTATTTATTATCTTGTGTTATTTGGATCCTTTAGATACTGTTATTCTCTTTCATGCCATCCATTTGACCTCGTTGTTATCCACTCCCTTCTTATTTTGGTGTTACCACCAAGTTGAATTCTCCTTGGATCCCTTGTTGTTACCCGCCCCTAAGTTACTTTACCCAGTCCTATGTACTGCCTAAGCAAATTTCGAGGACGAAATTTTTGTGTAAGGTGGGTAGGATTTGTAACTCCTGTTTCCCCGTATTTATATTTTTATACTGTATTTTGCTCAATTGTACTCTCTCGTCTATTTTGAAATCATGTAATTTGTTCTGATTGAATGGAATTATTATTCTGGTCTCAACTCGAATTGTGGGTTCTTTTGTCAAATTCGATTGTGTGCCATCTTGCACTGTTCTCCATGAGAAATGGACCGGTTATTCTCATTTATCTCTCTAATCCCTATTTTTGTGCATTTTGACCATTTCTTCTGTTGGGCTCTTTTTGAAACGGATCCCCAAAACCCACGAACCCGCAAACCCGCTAACTTAGTATTTAAAGCCTACCCTAACCCTAATCACTATACTGTTTTAACCCTAATACTACCCCCGCCGCTAATCCCTTCTCCATCATCTTCTTCATCAATCCGCCTTCGCATCAACCCAAACTCCACACTCCGATCGCCTCGCCGTCATCCTGCTCGACCCCACAGCACCACAACTCCATCACCTTCGACTTCGCCTCGTCATCCCCACCGCAAACCACTCCGTCACCACCGCCATCTCTCCAACCTCCGTCTCCGCCATTACCCAAAAAGCTTCGAACCCAACTCCGACCATCGCCCCACTCCTTACCCATCACCTCGCCGTCCTCGTCGACCCCCACAGCCAGCACCTCCACAACATCCTCCGTCGCTTCGCTCGACACACACCGCCGAACACTTCTCCCCTGTTCGAAACCACGAACAGAGCATCGCCGCCGCGTCGCCTTCCGCCACCCTCGCGCCACCACCGTGCCGCCGTTGCTGCGTCGCTTCCCGACACAGTGTCGCCGTCGCAAGCCCCCCCCGCCGTTGCCGCTCTCCCTCACGCTCAGTCGCCGGATGAACGAAGAAGAGAACGATCGAAGAAGAAGGAGAAAAGAGCGGGAGCGATTCGCAGCCGTCAGATCTCATCAAGATTCGCGCTCTTGATCGGTGTTCTGTGTTCGTTCCGCACGAGATCCAAACCGTGTTCGCTGTTCTGGCCTGGGATCCGGTGCACAGAATCAATCTGATTGGCCGTTTCGGTGTTCCGTGTTCTACCCGCACCAGATCCGAACGCTATACGCTGTTTTGGGGCCGATCGTGTGTGCAAGGAAAGCTCGATCTCAGATCAGTTTTTGGACGCGCATTTCGAGGACATTTCCGGGGATTTTTCTACTCTATTTGCTTCAACAAGCGGAGATTTCAACCGTCGATTTAAGGCAAGTAACCTTGTACATCTTATTGTCCTAGTACAAGTCTCCTTGAAATACCACATGTAGTTAGTTTGTGACTCTCCTTTGAAATATCATAGTCAAACAATTTGAACCTTCAAACTCACCAATCTAAGAGTCACAAAACTTCCTCGTATTAAATAATAATTCAATTGGACTCTTTTATCTCCTTGAACTTGCGAATCACATAGACATATGAATTAAGGACCCTAGAAATTGTAGACGCATATAAATTTAGTGTTTTGGCAAATTTGTGATTTTTATGACTTGAAAAATACTATTATTCGCTGTTTGATTCCCATTACCATGTATTTGTGCCACATAATGATTTTAGACACCAAATTACATAATTCTATGAAATCTACATTAGTGAATTATTTCCCTATGTTGCTGTCTGGATTTTCTTTTGAGGTTTCGACCCTTTTAACATTGGAATTTGGGCCCGAGGCCTGAATACAAAACGTGGATCAGGATGTGTAGATGTCGATAGACTCCAGAATGATTGAATTTGGAGTTACGGTCTAGGAGATATGGCTGTTATACTGCAGCTGTGTCAGTAGGCGCAGTTCTGTAAAAACTGCTGTATATATATTTTCTTTACAAATTATTTTCGCGGTGCAAACAGCGAGTGTTTGACCCCAAATTTTATATGTAGTTGCTGGACACCCTATAGGACATCCCCAATTTTTCTTAGAATTAAATTAGATTATTTCAACCCTGTTTCACATGTATAAATACAAGAACACAAAATCTGCCTGAACAAATATGACAACCCGGGGGTTATGGGAAAGACTATAGAGTGGACAACATAGGTAAGTGTACTCGGAAGGGGGCCCGTGTTTCCCAAGTTGTATGTTAAATGGAACTAAGTGCCACGTAGAACTAAGTGCCACGTCATGGTTGACGGGGGCCACCTCTAGAGCCTACGGGGGCCACCTCTAGAGCCCATTATATGATTACATGATGTATGTTTGAGATCACATGGAACTAAGTGCCACGTAGAACTAAGTGCCACGTCATGGGTGACGGGGGCCACCTCTAGAGCCTACGGGGGCCACCTCTAGAGCCCATGGTTGATCACCTGCTAGTTTGATGCCTGAGTACACCGCCCTATAGACTCCATTACTAGGTCTAAGCGCAATTGATTTGACTGTAGCAACCATGTAGTATAATGGATGCATGTCGTGCTACCTAGATAGTAATAATTACAAGACTTGAACTTGACACCTGTCACTTGATACCTGATGATATGATACATGAAACATGACACCTGTAACTTGAAATATGAAACCTGATACGTGAAACCTGACACATGAAACATGATACTTGATGTTAGTTACCCCTACAGGTTCACCTGACACATGTTTTACCATTAGCAGTTGTTAACTAGCCTGTTTACTAAGAAGTCCGCCCTTACTAGCTAATTCCTGGTTGTTCCCACTATTTGTTGTATCCCTGTTACATTCTTGATTCCAGTTCCTGTTCCCTATACTTGTACTTGCTTTCACTATTTGTGGCCCTAGCTTGCACTAAGGGCATTTTCTCTTGTTTTTCCCCCTGTTTCCTGTTTATGTTTATTAAGCAGACTTGGGAGACAAGCTATCTGCTGGAATTGGCGAGCAGACATTTCAGGTTTTGCTTGGAGCAAGGATCTGTTAAATAGTTGCTTTCCTTAAGGTATTTATTTCTTCTGTTGTTTAAGACTTGTTTCCGAGTTTATACTTGATCCAGACATGTGAATTATTTGAACATTATTATTTGTTTAAATTGTTTCCTGTTGCTTAATAAGTTATTCATGCATGCTTGGTTATATATAAATCTAGTTATATTCTTGATTGATGCTGAGTCGATCCTACAGCTTATGGATGATGTAAAAATCATTCGCTGGGCTTCGTCACGTGCTCGATTCCATATTTTTGGGAAGCGGGGCGTGACAATGCGTAACCAAATGCACATAATGCTCATTTGTAATGCAAGCTTGTTTGGAATTCTATGTCGCCCATACACCATAGGTTCTGAATGCAATATTCTAACATTTCTTCTTATTTTAGGGTTTATTCAATCGCTATGCAAAACTTATATTCGTGATAAAATTCAAGATTTAGACATTTGTTAGTATTGGCCTTCGCCCTGGAATACTAGAGATCAATCTCTATCTGCAGATTATCCTGGAGCATATTTCATCCCTCTTCCCAGAATTCTTGAGAATATTTCACTTTGTAGATCATCCTGGAGCCCTTATCATATTAAAGTCCCATGAGTGTTGCTTTCGTCCCGAAATACTGAAGATCAATCCCCCTTCGCAAATCATCTTGGGGACTATTTCATCCTTCGTCCTGAAAAACCGAGGAATATCTCACTCCGCGGATCATCCTGGAGCCTTATTCTCATGTTTTCTCTTGCTTGTCATAACTTTCGCCTATTGCATGTCCTTGTATTCAAACATAAACATCTACCACCTAGAGCTAGTGTCACCCTACCAGCCCGAACTCAACAACACTGGGAACACTAGCCTCACCTAGCTAATTCCTACTTGTATGAATCACAATCTGCCTGTATCATAGGTCTTGCTCAGCCTCTAGAAACTCACACAACTAGGACATCACACTGATTCACATTCTTGGATTTTCTATGACAGACCCTAACTTATTAATGCATTCCCAAAATGTAAAAAATATCAACTACTTCGAATTTCTAAGTTGAAGCATAAATAAAAGCTAGATTACTCACGTCTCTTGAGTCTACATTTAGTTATCACACAACTTGCAAATTTGCATAAAACTTGATCTTAATCCAATTAATCCCATCTCTAATCTCGATTTATTTCCAAATAATAATGAGTTCTATTATTAGATTTTATTTAATAAACGACTCATGTTTATCAATTATTAAAATTTAGCGAGCTAGTCTACAACTAGTTCTAATTCGATTAAATAAAAAAACTCCTTCACTAATATTGATTCTCTCTTCCCAAATATTAATGTGTAATATTACTATATTCGTTTTAATAAGCCACTTATGTTAATCAAATATTAAATTTATAAAAGTGAGCTAGATTGATCAACTAGTTCTATGTTTTAATTAGGTTAATCTACATCTTAAACTCAGTTGCACCGTAACATATTTAAAACCCTAGATTAATTACTATACTCAAGCCCAAGCCCCAACTTACTCAATCCAAGCTTAGTCAAATTATATTCAAACTAAATCCTAAATTAATCAAAACCAACTCATAACTTAAACAAAACAAATTCCTAATTTAATTAAAACCAAATCTTAACTTGATAAAAACAAAATCTTAATTTAATGAAAACCAAATCTTAATTCCCCACTCAAACCCAAGCCTCCTTCTGAACACACGTACAGTCAGACCCGAGACCTGACTGAGCACGACCCACATGCTCCACTCCAATAGGGACCCGAATCCCTCTTGAGGTTAGGCCCAAACTCTACCTTGACTGAACCCAAACCCGCATACAGACACTGCCCGAATTCAAACATAACCCAAACCCGAAATTAAATCAACAGGAATCAGTCCGAGCCCTTATTGTTACCCAACCAGACAGCACAAGACCAGACCCAAAACCCAAGCAACTGAACCTGAGCCTCTCAAACCCGCATACAACTAGGCCCAAAACTCTTATTAAACCCTAATATTTTCAAATAAAATCCTAATAAAAACAACAAGTTATCAACTTGAAATCCAAGAATTAAATCAACTAAAATTGACATTTTAAGCCCATAATAATCCCTAAATCTTCATGACATTAATCTATAACAACTACACAAGTTTATAATCATTTATAACATGAAATTAAGAATAAAAGATGAGTTCTTGTTTTCATAATGTGAATTCTAACAATATGTGTATATTTCATGAACAACACAACACAACTAGACCCTTTTGTCTATTTAAAATCATTCACTATATCATAAAGAACATTCAACAATATTTATCATGCATGAATCTCATCGAACTAACAAAAAAATATAGATCTTTCATTAATGAACACTAACAACAACCAAAACTATTATGCTATGAGATCACAAATAATATTAATAAAATATGAGAAGAGAAGAACACCCACCTCTTCTAATGTTAGATTCTTGATCAAATAGCCTCCAAAAACCCTTCTACTCCAAAAACCCAAATGCAACTCCAAAAGAAAAGCCACCAAAGTGAGAGAGAGGCCCTCACTCCCTCTCTATATACATATGACCAGCCACACCCCCCTATGGTTAAGGTTAGGGTTTTACTTTTGTGTTGGACTGGGCTTTTATGGGCCCAATTGATATTCTCTCATTATAAAGACTAATTTTAATTAATGTTAATAGCCAACAAACAAATATCCTCCATTAATATTAATAAAATAAATAAAATAGTAATAAATAAATAATACAAGTACTATCAACACTTAACAATGCACGTGTGTTGCACATTTAAACTTGTAGGCAAAAATAATAATAATAAAATGTTATTTTATTTTTGTGGGGGTAATACAACATGACTACAATTGGGGGCTATGTCCCCCACTCGAAGCATGGAAGAATGCACCAGAGGATTCGATCCTCCTGCTGAAGCCTTAGAACTCCTTCAAATGAGGAATCAGGTTGTGTCTGAACCCGTTGATGAACTGGAAGAAATCCCCTTCTCCCATGAAGACCAACCAAATCATTTTCGAGTTAGCCACACTTTCTCCAACCGAGTCAAAGAGGGACTGGTTAGTTCCATCAAGGAAAATCGAGACTTGTTCACTTGGACCGCCGCTAACATGTCTGGCATCTCGAAAGATGTGATAATCCATTGCCTAAGTGTGTGCCCATATGTCAAGCCGGTCCTACAAAAGTGTCGCAAGTTCGCTCATGATAGGTAACAAGTTGTTAAAGAAGAAGTTGAGAAACTCCTGGCGCTCGTTTCATCTAGGAAGTCAACTATCATGAATGGCTGGCCAGTGTAATCATGGTGAAGAAGGCTAATGGGAAATGGAGCATTTGCATTAACTTCAACGACTTGAATATAGCATGCCCAAAATACCATTTCCCCCTTCCTAGATTGATGCCTTGATTGATGCCACATTTGGACATGAGATCTTAAGCTTCATAGATGCTTTCTCGGGTACAGTCAGATCAGAATGCTCCATCTCGACATCTCGAAGACATTATTCATCAATAACCAAGGGCTCTACTGCTATTGTGTTATGCCCTTCGAGCTAAAGAATGTTGGAACCACTTATTAGCAGTTGGTGAACAAAGTCTTTAACGATCAGATTGGCTGAAACATAGAAGTCTACGTGGATTACATGCTTATAAAATGGCTTAAGAGGGATGACCATGTGGCTGACCTCCAAGAGGCTTTCAACGTCCTACGGAAGCACAACATAAGGCTGAAACCCTCGATGTGCACCTCCAGGGTCTCCTCATGGAAGCTTTTGGGAGTCATGGTTAGCCAAAGGGAAATTGAGGCCAATCTGGAGAAAATTTGGGCCACACTCGACATGTCTCCCCTACATTAAAGAGATCTAGAAACTCACTAGGCACCTCACCACCTTCATTCATTTTGTCTCAAATTCTCGAGAGATGTGTCTCCCTTTTTTTAAGACCATCTAATGTTCAAAGGGCTTTGAGTCGGGGAAAGTGCAGCAAGAGGCCTTCGAACAGCTCAAGTTGTATCTACACAACCCCCCACTTCTAAGTAAGCCAAAGCTGGGTGAAGTACTCTACTCTTCCTGGCCACTTCGGATCAGACTCTCAGTGTTGTCTTGGTAAGGGAGGAAGACAAGGTTTAGAAGCCGGTTTACTATGTAAGTAAGGTACTTCATGATGCAGAACTCTATTATTCCAAAATGGAGAAGATAGCCTGCACTCTAATAACGGTTACCTAGAAGCTCCACCCGTATTTCCAAGTGCACTTTGTCTCAGTCCTTACCAACCAACTACTCAAGCAGGTACTTTACAAGTTGGAGATCTTTGGGTGACTCATGAAGTGGTTTATCTCATTGAGCCAACATGATGTTGCCCAAGCCTTAGTCGAATTCATCGTCGAAAGTAGTATTCCAGATCTCCTTGAGGTTAGTGAAGATTCTCCAGCCTAAAGTATTTATGTCAACGGCTCCTCCAGTATCGAAGGGAGCGGGGCTAGTGTCATCTTGCTCGGTCTAGATGAGTTCGCTCTCCAATACCAGCTTCATCTCAGTTTCCTAGCCTCCAACAACGAGACTGAATATGAGGCAATGATTTTTAACCTCTGCTTAGCCCAGAAAGCAGGGACCCTAGGGTCAATGAGATCAGCTCTCCTAATAGCTGGCCTATGTTAAGAAACTAATGGATTCATTCAAAAAGGCAGAAGTCACTCGCATCCCCTGCGAGGAGAGCAAGCAAGCTTATGCTCTATCTAGGTTATCATTTTCTTTCTTTGAAGAACTTGACCACACCGTTCTTATCGAAGTCTTACTCAAGCCGAGCATCGAAGAACATCTAGACCTCTTGGTCGTCACTCCTCAAACACCGGAAGACAATTGGATGAAACCCTTGTTAGACTTCTTCGACAAGGAAATCTTCCTAACGGATCTGAAAGAATCAAGAAAGGTATGAACAAAGGCAGAGATGTACACACTTGTTAAAGGGGTCCTATACAAATGCTCCTACACTTTGGTGGACGGCAGATCTTATTTATGATGTCTCGACCCAGAGGATGCTCAATATGCCCTTGAAGAAGTGCATGAAGTGTAATGCCCGAAAAATAAAATGCATTATTTTGAATTATTTAATAAGGATAAATTGATATTTGACTAATTTGACTATTTTCTGAAGTTACTATTTTGCACGTGCAAATACTACAAAATTCAAATTCTAAAATTTTCTTGTCAAACATTAATTCTTCTCATTAGATTACAATATTTTTATTTTTGAATTTATTTTGAATGAGAAAAACTACTTTTGAAATTGTTTTAACAAAAAGAATTTATTTTCAAAAGAAATCGTTTTTGGGCCATGAAAAGAGCCGTAATTCAAATTTACAATTTGAATCCTGAATTGGATGGCGGGCAACCATGAGGGATTTGGGGGATAAATCATATCCAAATTGATTGTCTTATATATGGACCCTAACAAATTGATTTGACAAATGTTTAAATATGTGAATATAAGAAATTCTATGGGGGTTCTATTTGCAAAATCTCCATGAAACCCTAAAGTTTACCCTGGTCATATATAAGAGAGAATAGGCTTTTAGCCTCCTCTCTTTTTTGATTGCTTGTTGGGTGATTTTAGGAGCTTGGAGAGAGATAGGGCTTTTGCATTGGGAGGAGAAGTGCTTCTAGATGTTCTATTCGAAATCTACAAGAGGTGGGCGTCTCTCTACCTCTCTTGTATGTTATTTTGATCTTGGATGTTGTAGTATCATGCTAGGAATCTATTTGTTGATCCATGATTGTATATAGCATGAATGTGGTGTTTACTTTGAAATATATTGTAGAGATGATTTATATGATATGTATGATAAAAATCTTGAAGAAATAAATCAATTTTTATGTGAGTTGGACAAGATAATTGATTAGTGATTATTATATCATGTTAGGGTAAGAAAAGATTAAATTTTTTTAGCTTATAAAATTGATTAAATAATCATGCATAACGTTATTATTGTTTAGATCTTAGTATTAATCTAAAGAGGCTTGGGTGGTTGCTATAAAGATGAAAATTTGGAGATTATTTGTTGTTTAATTGTGCTAAAATTTATATATATTAAATTCGAGTTGATTGAAATTAAATACAACATGTATAAAGGCCCAAAAGAATCGAGTTTTCACGCTCGAGGGTTGCGGCCTGGGGTTGAACAATGCCCGGGTCTGCACAGTGCAGACCGAGCACTATGCAGACCTCGGTCTGCTATGTGTTTGGTTCGGGCTGTGCTAGATGGGGCACGGGTTTGTCTTCGTGTAGGGACTTGGGGGATGTGCTAGGGTTTGAAATAAACCTTAGTGTATGTGTGTTTATGTGTGTGTGTGTGTGTGTGTGTGTGTGTGTGTGTGTGTGTGTGTGTGTGAAGTTTACTTGATTTTTAGATCAAGTCTTGAAGATGCAAAATTTCAGATTTTCTTTAAATTCTAGTTTCAGATTTTGATGAAATAGAGTTTAAATTTTTGTATAACTGGATTATAAAATTGTGGGATATGATCTATGGTTATAGATGGGATATTAGCTTATATTTTCAAATTTTATGTTTATGTTTTGGGTGAATTGTTTTCAAGATTGAGAACATAAAAATTTCATATTTTGAGAAAACAAGTTTTCAGGTTTTAAGTACTTGAGATGCAAGTTCAAGTGTTGCAAATCTATATTTCAGATATATAATTCTTAGTTTTGAGGTGTTGATTGTTCAATTTTCAACATCAAAGTTTCAAAATTTTTAAGAAGTTATTTTTCAGTTTTTAAGAGACGAAAGTTTCAGATTTTGAAACTATGAAATTTCAGATTTTAGGGATAAATCCTGAAGTTTGTAGAGAATTATTGTTCAGTTTTGATTGATTAAAATTATAGAAAATTGATTGTGTTTTAAAATATGAAAAGGAGTATTTTAAATTGAAAATAAAGAGGTATAATAAATTTGTTTTGTTTCTATAAATGGAGGGGTCTTTATGGAAGCAAATTGCCTATTAAATGAGGAATAAGATATGGTAGAGATGTTGTGGATAAATAAATTTTTTATATTTGTTATGAGATGATCTGAATTGAGGTGTTGATTATGATTGTGATATAATGAAAAAGTGGTATTTCCATACAAGAATAAAAGAAAGATGTTTTAATAATTGAACCAAGTGGTGGTCCTTATTTGGAAATTACGGTTATTATGAGAACCCTAGAAAGATGTGGTTGAGGCACTTTGTTGTGAGCACTAGAGACTGACCAGGACCCTAGATTACCGATAGTGAATTATTTGATCGTAGGATTTAGCTAGGGGGCTAGTGTTCCTAGTTTGTGGAGTTAAGTCCGGTAGGGTAAGCTAGATCTAGGTGGCTCAGGTTACCCCAATTTTAACATAAGGACATGCACTAGTTGGAGATATGATGAAACAAGAGCAAACGTGAGTATGAGGGCTCCAGGATGTTCAACGAAGTGAGATATTCCCCAATATTCCGAGACGAGGGATGAGTGAGGCCCCAGGTTTCTCTACAGAGTGGGATTGATCTCCAATATTCAGGGATGAGAGTGATACTCATGGGATAATTGTGCAATGCGAGTTCCAGGATGACCTGCAGAATGAGGTATTCTTTAAAAGTGTTCGCGGATGAGAGGAGAGGGTCTCCAGGATGTTCCGTGGATAGAGTCTGACCTCTGGTATTCCGGGGGCGAGAACCAATACTTGCAAAATATCTAAATCTCGTCGTAGTCATGGTTGTAGGTTGCATAGCGTGGGATCGAACCCTATATTGTGGTGAACGCTAAGGGCTTGGCCTCGGACCTATGTTGTATGAGCGGCATAGAATCTGAACAAGTATGCATTAGTAAACATCGTAGGCACTTGTGTTTTCCTTGAACTTTGATTTATGCACTTTCGTTGTTTTCATGACACATATTTGTTCTTTCAGTCTCAGCATTTATTGTTGATTTGTGAATATTTTATTGTTGTGCAAAAAGCGTGTGGTTGTGAGATTGGAGAGTCACTGCTTTTATCGGCATTGCATCAGTTGTATTCAACTGATGTACCCACAGTTTTTAACAGTTTTGCAGGATTGTAAAGTGATTGGCTTGAACAAGGGTTAAAGCTTAGATTTATGAGAAAACTGGAGTTTAAATGTTAAAATCAGTTGTATTAAATATGTTTTAAATTTCCGATGTGCATTGTAAAAAGAATTGTTGTAAAGAAAGTTTCAAATTTCCCTGTATTTTATGCTGTGTCTGGTTTACGTTGAAGTGAAGATTCTGGATTTGTGTCTCATATTTCTTATTATAAAATCTAGGGGCGCTAGATCAAGGATTCGGTGGTGGCTACATAGACGCAAGGTCAGTAGCGCGTAAAATTCTTAATCTTGGGTACTATTGGCTCTTGCTTCTCGATGATGCTTTAAGTTTGTCAATGCACCCCCTGCCAGAAGTTTTCCCTGATAAAATGGGGGCCCCAGGTTGACCATCATTCCTTGTCAAGTCTTATCCCCTTTGCCATGTGGGGAATGAATCTTCTTGAACCGTTTCCCCCCCACAACTCGACAGAGAAACTTCTTAGTTGTGGCTAGTGACTACTTCATAAAGTGGGTTGAAAACGGAACTATTAGCCTCTATCAACAAACAGAAGAGTGAGAAATTCTTTTGGAAGAATTTTATCTACCAGTTTGGAATACCCCAAATTCTCATCACTTACAACGGAACCCAATTCTCCACCAAGAAACTCTATACATTCTGCTTTGATCTGGGGATCGAACATCGTTTCTCTTACATATCACATCCTCAGGCCAATGGTCATGCCGAGAACACCAACATGCAAATTCTTGATGGCCATAAAAAAGACTAGATGAAGCTTCAAAGGGACTATGAGTCGAAGAACTCCCGAGCGTTCTCTGGTCTTATTGGACTACTAAAAGGACCTTGACGAGAGAGTCCCTATTCAACCTCACATATGGGTCTAAAGCTCTAATTCTTATAAAGATCTTTCAACATGGTACATAATTTGAATGACCTCTGGGGCAACCTCGATCTCATTGAACAAGTTCGTGAGAAATCCGCTACATGGAGACAAATCTAATAACAAAGGGCAGAAAAGTTCAAAATAAGGAAATTCAGCCGACAAACCTAAAAGAAGGTGACCTCATCTTACGAAAGCTCGATATCTCTGTGTCACGCAAGAATGAAGCTTGCTCCTAACTAGGAAGGACTCTACAAGGTCTCCAAAGTTGTCTGCCCAGGAGCTTATCGACTTGAAGACCTGGGGAGTAAGGAGATATATAGTACCTAGAATGCGGAGCATTTGATGAGGTTAAATGAGGGTGCTTAATGCCCTCCACTAGATTCGTAATAAGACCAATCTTTATAACAGTAGTGCATGTAATAAAAGCTAGCTGCCAAAGCAGCTACTTCGATTGGCTTTTTAATAAAATTCAGATTTTCCTTCTTAAATTCTTATACTACTTCTCGGATGCAAACAACAAATTCAGACCTTAGCACGTCGCTCGAACTGCTCCAACAACTCGCTAACTTAAAGATAATGAGTTCATATATGAGCACATTGCCCGTGCTACTCCAACAATTCACTAACTAAGAAACACTGAGTTAGGAGCTCAGCTTATTGATCGAGCTACTCCAACAATTCATTAACTCAAAAATAATGGGTTTGGAACTCAACTAATAATCATCCGAGCTACTGTAACAATTTGTTAACTAAAAACAACGAGTTCAGAGCTCAACTCATCGTCTGAGCTACTTTAACAGCTCGCTAACTTAGAATTAACGAGTTCGGAGTGTAGCTCATCGTTCGAGCTATTCCAATAATTTGTCAACTCAAAAACAACGAGTTTGGAGCTTAGCTCGTCGCTCGAACTACTCCAACAACTCAGTAACTAAAGAACAATGAGTTCAGAGCTTAGCTCGTCGACCGAGTACTCCAACAATTCTTTAACTCAAAGACAATGGGTTCAGAGCTCAAGTCGTCATCTGAGCCACTCCAACAACTCGCCAACTCAAAAAATAGTGAGTTCAGAGCACAGTTCATCTAGCCTGAGCTACTCCAACAACTTGCTATCTCATGAACAATGAGTGCGAAGCTCAGCTCATCGTCTGAGCTACTCCAACAATATCATAACTAAATGACAATGAGTTTGGAGCTTAGCTTGTCTCCTGACCCACTCCAACAACTTCCTAACAAAGAAATAATGAGTTCGGAGCACAGGTCATCGCCCGAGCTTCGTCCACTCGAAGACAACAAGTTCAGAGCTCAGCTCATCATCCGAGCTACTCCAAAAATTTGTAAAATCAAGAACAACGAGTTCATAGCCTAGCTCGTCACTCGAGCTACTCCAACAACTCTCAAACTCAAAAACAACAAGTACGAAGCTCAGCTCGTCACTCGAGCTGCTCCTACAACTCGCTAACTCAATGACAATGAGCTAACTCGCTAACTCAAAATAATAATGCGCTACACAGAGAAAGTAAGAAACTAGATGGAACACATGGGCGATCTTTATTTCATATCAAAATTCTAGTACAAGTTTGAGAGTACATAGGCAATCTTTATTTCATATCAAAATACTAGTACAAATTTGAGAACTAAGTAAAACATCAGATGCGGGAGATTTATTTCACAAAATTTCCTTCGCCCGAGTCACGAATGACCGCGAGGAAGAGGTTTATTCGGTTAAGCAATACAGTTCATCCATAGTTCCTCCTCGCCAAAGAACTTCCTCCATGGCTAGCCAAGCTGTCTGAATGAGGTTCCAACCCAACTGAACAAGTTTGATTCTCGCAACTGAGGGTGGGAAAAGTCCCCCTGGTATAAGCCATGCTGGAAGACCCAACTACTCTAGTTTGGGCATCCCCAAGGCTGCTTGAGGTCCCAAGGATTTCTTATGGAACTTCCTTCCTGAATCGTCATCGTCATGACGACAAGAAGTACTTTAAGTTTGTACTCTTCCAAACTTCATCTTCAGCATGTAAATCTCCAAGTCCTTTTCGATGAGCATGTCCTTGAGGTAAATATCCCAAACCTGGATCTTTCCTTAATCCGCACGAGTGCAAGTCGAGCAGCTAGAATGAGTCTCCATCAAGTGATCTATCTCCAAGTCCTTATCAAGTAGCACATCCTTTAGACAGTCATTTTCGATCCTCTCCTCATTTAACTCATCGCGAAGTCAAGCAATCGCGGTGTCCCGAGGACCCCTTCTAATATATACGACCATCTTTCAATCGAAAAGGTGGAGTTACTACAACAACTAGTGAATACAAAATCACTTAGCTTCGATTTTGAGAAAATTCAAAAGATCCACCACACATGAGAAGTTTTATTCATAAGGAAGAAGAAATTCAGCAACAAGAAAATTTTCATTCATTAGAACAAAGAAACATAAGCAGTGGCCAGTCTGTTATTAGGAAAATTATAAATAAAAAAAAGGGAAAGAAAGAAAGACTAAAAGAAAAAGTTACAAAAATTTCAACTGTCCACCTGGGTTGCTATGGGCAAAGGTGTGGAAGTCTCACACGCTCTCTTCTCCTTCTCCCTTGCATTCTTCTCCTAAGTCTCCTCCTAATCACTTGGGGGTGCCTTTGGGCCTCTTTCTCAACCCCCTCGTAGTCTTCCTCACCCTCCTGTTCGCCCTCTCCCTTGGACTCCTCCTCAGCTAGCAGTTTCCTAGGCTGAAGGTCGAAGTAGTACCCCTTCCCGTTGATGCAGTCCTTTATGACCTTTGCGTACAACTTCTCCATCACATCCAGGAGATGGGCCAACGCCTCGGCCGCCCTCTCCTTCTCCGCCTTTGCCATCTCCTTCTTGTGCTCGATCTAGAGACGAGTGATATCGTTGAGATGAGCCACCTCCTGATTCTTTGTCACCTTAAACTCCTGGTATATGTTCTTCCTTTTGTTCTCGGCCCAGGTGGACTTGTCCATCAAGATCTTCTCCAAAATTTTGATCTGCTCAATCAAATTTTTGCATGGCAAGTGATCTGTGAGGAGGAATACTTCAAAATTTAAGAACACATGGAGGATTACAAAAGCTACACTATTAGGAAGAGGACATACCAATATGCTTGTTCTGAAGATCTCGAGGACAGAGGAGTCAATTGCCTTGTTGGCTTGAATCCCTCGATCCTGCAGAGTGGGGAAATTCCTAACTACCTCAAGACATTTTTCCAAGTTGCCGAGGAGAGCGTCGCACCGCTTGATTGAACAGTTCGGCACATAAATATTCCTCTCCTCCGCGGTGAAGACCATGTCTGCCTCTGCGGTCAAGGGAGGGCGCTCGCCGGTGAGAAGTGAGACTAAGGAAGAGCCCCTCGTAGCTAGGCTCATCAATGCCTTTGTCGGTGACTCAAGATTTCCGCTATGGTGGAAGTTGAATAGCTATTGGCTATCTTCGAGGACCCCAGCATCCTCGAAGTCCTCTTCCTCTTCTTATTCTTCGGTTTCTTATTGTGCAAGTAAGCTCGAGCTGCAATGAGACTATCGAAGTCCACGCTTTCACCCTCTGCAAAAAGAACAAAAAACAGATATGATAATAAAATGAATTGAAAAAGACTAACTGTTTAATAAAAAGAAAAGGAAACTAAAGTTTTCCTAGGTTCCGTCTGACCCACCCCCCACCCCCCTGAAAAAAAACAAACAAAAAACAAAAAGAAACAAAAAAACAAACAAAAAAACAAACAAAAGAAAAGGGTTGCCGTCAACTAAACTCCCCAAAACCGATGAGGGCATCACTCAACTTATGCTCCTCCTCCCTCACATCCGGGTTAGCCTTCACCTTCTTAGGAACATCTCCCTTCCTCCTTGTAGGGAATCCCCACGGCTCGGGACTTCGAATGATGAACTACTTGCTTTGCCAATTCATGAGGGTAAAAATTGCACCAAATCAGGGCCACATGATTAAGGCACAAATCTCGAAACTTCTAAGGGCAAAACATCAATTTTACAGTGGATATTGACATGTATGGCGAACATGGGCCGTTTTCAGGCCCGTCAGCTTAAAACAGGCCTACAAACATGGAGTAATTTGCGACCCAATAAAAAGAGTCCTTGTTAATTAAAAACTCTTGACAAAATCCTTAATCCGAAGAGAGTTATCAATTAACTCTATCTCCTAACCATGGGAATCGACAGTTTAAACATAAAAGATGCTTTTTCAAACTAATATTTTGTAACTAACTCTTATGCATATAACTACCCCCACCTTTTTCAGAATCAAGTAATCATTATTTTGCGACAAAAACTCCAGTATTTTTATGAGTTCTAACTTCAGCCTCAGAGGGTCTTTCACTGGGGCGAGAGCGATCATGGCCGTTCAAATTTAATCTAAGCGTCCATAATAGTCAGAAAATCAGACTAAGGAGCGGTTAACAGTGATTAATTCTGACCAAAGTAAAGGTTAGATCTCGATAATTTTCCATTAAAGAATTTAAATCTTTTGTTTTCTCCCACGCAAAAAATAGCAGCAACAGATTAACAACATCTGTGGAAAATTAGAATCTGACCAACCAATCAGATTTCACAGACAAAAAATATTTTTCCAGCGATGGATCCAAGGGGGAAGTCGTTTAGAACAGCACCTTGTGCGGCATGTGGGTGAAAACAGAGGTTCAGTCTACACCTCGACCCCCTCTACAGTGCCCTATATGGAACCCCGTACACAACAAGACCTCCATCACATTATACTCAACTATTAGCAGAGGTCCCCCATCCCAAGCGCTGGGCCAGCAAGAGGAGCCTCTTTCCTCGAATATAAAGGTCCAAAAGAACCCCCTCTTCTAGGGGGCAAAGAAGATCTCCCTCTCCTAGGGGACGAATAAGGTCTCCTCGCTCTCGCGGGCGAATAAGCCAAACTCCAGTCAGTTGATCAGTTTCCAGGAACAAAAGGGAAGAAGAAGCACCTGTCACGAGGACAAAATTGTGATATTTCAAGGATGAGATCATTCAAGCCCTCTGTGGCACCCTTGACAAGGGCCGACGAACCAGCAATCGCCACCTTATACCTTCCCAATAGGAGAAGTCCCACATGTCTACTAGATCCGGGGAACAAGGCAACAAAGTCCTTCTGTGCCTCCAAGAGATGGAGGACCACCTAGAACTGATGAAGCAAGAAGGGAGATGACGTGACAAAATATATCTCCTTCTCTTAACCCCCTTCTTTAAGCCCCTGTCCCGACAAACATGAAGATTCCTGCTTTTGAATCATATAATGGCAAGTCTGACCCAGTAAATCTGCTCGAGAGTTTCAAAACTCTCATGATGATCCATCAAGCCTCTGACTCTCTCAACTACAAGACGTTTCCAACAACCCTAAAAGGATCAGCACGGGAGTGGTTCTCTCGTCTCTCTATCTCCAGGGTCCATCTTCTCTTTCGTTCAACTTGATGAGCTTTTCCTCACATACTTTATCACCAGTCGCAAGACAGAGAAGACACGCTCCTCACGACCGGAGTTGAAGCAAAGGGATGGAAAGTCTTTTGAGGAATATGTTCAGCACGTCACTGCTGATTCCCAATCCATTCCCTCACTCGACTTTGCAGCAGCCACTGTTGTCTTCATGCACAATGTATGCCATGTTGATCTCAAAGCTTCTCTCATCAAGAGACCTCCTCGGGACTTCTCAGTCATCCTACACAGGGTTGAGAAGTACATATGAGTGGAAAAAGCCATTCATGCACAAGAACATAAGGGGTCCTCCTCGGAGAACAAATAGAAAGGTACCAATGAAGAAGGATCCAGGTAGTCCCAGAAGGATTTATTGGTTCAGCATCCCTTTTTCAACATCTCGCTTTGACAAGTTTACTCTCCTCAACCCTAGCATCGTCGTAGTCCTCATGGAAGTTTAGAAGAACGAACTCCTTTGCCCTCCTCCTAAGATGAGCACCTCAAGCAAAGGAAGGACATGAACAAATGGTGTACATTTCATAGGGATTACAAACACCTAACCAATGATTTTTGAGCCCTCAACGAAGAGCTTAAAGCTCGGATCCGATGGGGCAACCTCTTAAAGTTTACCGAAAGGAACAACACTGAGCCTCCTTTAGTTCGTGGAGCTAACAGATACTTAGAAAAGCCTTCAGAGTCCCAAAACTCGGAACATATGGCAGTATTCCACTCCATTAATGGAGGACCAATAAGGGGAGAGTCTAAATCTTCCATGAAAGCCTTCCTCCGAGAAGTGAATTCGGTGTTCAACATCCCCCCTTTTGAGGGCTTTAGGGTCCTAATAACCTTCTTAGACAAGGATATCGAAGGCATTTGCACTCGTAATCAGCATCTGCATGGCAAACCACAAGGTGTTCTACGTCCTGGTGGATAGCGAAAGCTCAATGAACATCCTTTTCCAAGATGCATTTGAGGGTCTCAAGAACTCTCGGGAATGTTTCAAACCTGCCGGGTACACCTTTCACAGGTTCTCTTAAGCCCAGTTCAGATTCAAGGAATAGTCACCCTAGATGTGACTGTGGGGAAAGCTTCAGCCACTCGAACGGAAGCACTCGACTTCATGGTTGTCAACGTGAAGGCCACCTATAATGCCATCTTTGGCTGCCCTAGTATAGCGGAATTTCACACGGTTGCCTTAGCCTTGTACATGAAGATGAAGTTCCTTACAATAGCAAGTGTAAGAGAAGTTAAAGAGAACCAAAGGGCATCATAGGCATGTTACACCGCTATAATGGGGGCCTCGGTCCTCCCTCTTGGTGCCATGAAACTTTCGCAAGAGATGGGTTAAGTTAACTCCTCCGAGCTAGTGGATGAACTTGAAGAAATCTCCTTCTCCGAAGAAGATCCGGCCAAATATTTTTGGGTAAGCAAGGTTCTCCCCCACAAATTCAAAGAGCAACTCGTTGCTTGCATAAGGGGGAACCGAGACTTGTTCGGTTGGATTGCATCTGACATGTCGAGCATCTCCGAAGATCTAATCATGCAAAGTATGAGGGTGAGCTCAGATGTTAAGCCCGTCCAACAAAAGCACCGTAAGTTTGCCCCTGACAGACAATATGCAGTCAAGGAGGAAGTTGAGAAGCTCCTAGCCTTCTACTTCATCCATGAAGTTAGCTACCCTGAGTGACTTGCAAATGTGGTAATGGTAAAGAAAGCCACGAAAAATGGAGAATATGTATAGACTTCGCTGACCTCAACAAGGCATGTCCAAAATACCCCTTCCATCTACCTAGCATTGATGCCTTGATCGGTTCCACCTTCGGTCATGAGCATCTTGAAAACATCCCGAAAACGTCCAGACATCCAACTTCATCCAAGAAGTTAGCTACCCCGAGTGAATAATGAATGTGGTAATGGTAAAGAAAGCCACGACAAATGGAGATTCAGTATAGACTTCGCTGCCTCAACAAGGCATGTCCAAAATACCCCTTCCCTCTAACTAGCATAGAAGCCTTGATCTATGCCACCTTCGGTCATGAGCATCCTAAAAACGTCCTAACATCCTGAAATCATGAAGAAAGATCTGAATGTTTCCTCCAGACATCCCGAAAACTTCCTTCATCACTGACCAAGGAATCTATTACTACCGGGTCATGTCTTTCGGGTTGAGGAACGCCGGAGCCACGTACCAGCGCTTGGTGAACCAAGTCATGAAGGAACAAATATGCAGAAACATGGAAGTCAATGTAGATGGCATGCTTGTCAAGAGCTTCAAGAAAGAATACCTTGTGTCCAATCTCCAAGAAGCATTTGATGTACTACAGAAACATAACATGAGACTGAATCCCTTGATATGTGCCTTTGGGGTCTCCTCGGGAAAGTTATTTGGTTTCATTGTCAGCCAGAAAGTAATCGAAGCCAACCTTGAAATGGTCCGAGCTGTACTTGATATGTCTCCCCCGTCCACCATCAAAGATGTCCAAAAGCTCACGGGACACCTTGTCACTATTGGTCATTTCCAATCCAAGTACGGGGAGAAGTGTCTCCCATTCTTCAAAGCTCTTCGATGAGCAAAGAATTTTGTGTGGGGAGAATAACAGTAAGTAGCCTTCGAGCGTCTTAAGGTACACCTCATCAATCCCCCACTCCTAAGCAAGCCTAAGCCGAAAGAGGTTCTCTACCTCTACCTGGTCACTTTGGATCAAAATCTTAGTGTCTTCTTAGTAAGGGAAGAAGATATAGTTTTGAATCCAATCTATTATGTAAGCAAAGTACTTCGTGATGCTGAGATTCGATTCTCAAAAACAGAGAAGATGGCCTACGCACTGGTCAAGGCCGCCCGAAAGCTTCACCCCTATTTTCAAGCACACTCCATTTGGGTCTTCACCAACCAGTCTTTCAAACTCCACAAGTTGTAAAGCTCTGGACGACTCATGAAGTGGTCCATCGAGTTAAGCCAGCATGACATCTGCTACCTTGGCCAAATTCATTGTTGAAAGCACAATCACTGACCTAGACCCCCCCCCCCACACACACACTGGAATATCTACATCGATGGGTCCTCTTGCCTCAAAGGGAGTGGGGCTAAAGTCGTCTTACTTGGTCCGAACAAGTTCACTATTCAGTACTTTTCCTAGCCTCCTACAACAAGGCCAAATATGAAGCACTCTTTCCCGAAATCCTCCTAGAACAGCAAACAGGGGAAAGAAGGGTCAAGGGTGTTTAGCGACTCTCAAATAGTGGTGAATCAAATCTGAGGCGACTATGAAACCAGAGATGACCGCCTGGTAAAATACATAGCCTATGTGAAGAAGCTTCTAGCTATGTTCAAGAATGATGAAGTCACTCACATCCCTTTCGAGGGAAATGGGCAAGCAAATGCCCTCTCCAAGTTAGCCTCCTCATTTTTTGATGGACTTGACCATAAAATACTCATTGAAGTCCTACTCAAGCCTAGCATCGTAAAGGAAACATTAGAGCTCATGTTTGTCCACCCCCTCCCCCAAACACCCAGAGATTGTCGGGTGAAACCCTTAGTGATTTTCGAAGTAATTCTCTACAAGCGCTCCTACTCCCAGGTTGATGGCCGATCTTACTTGCGATGCTTCTCTCCTGAATAGGAAAATTATTCTCTCAAGGAGGTCCATGAAGGAATAAGTGGCAGCCACCTAGGTTCAAGGTCTGTCGCACGAAAAGTTCTCAATTACGGATGTTATTGACCAACACTCCTCATCGACTCCCAATCATATGTCCGCCAATGCACCCCTTGCCAGAAGTACTCCTCCATTAAGAGGGTGCCCCAAGCCAATCTCATCTCCATGTCAAGCTTCTCCCCTTCTCCGTGTGGGGAATGCATTTACTCTGACAGTTTCCTTCCGCTACTAGACAACAAAACTTCCTAGTAGTAGCCATCAACTACAAAATTTGGGTCAAGGCAGAACTGCTAGCTTCCATCACATAGTACAAGGTTCAGCAATTCTTCTAGAATAACATAGTCTGCCAGTTTGGGATCCCCGAATACTAATCACCGACAATGGAACACAATTCGTGCAAGGGACTCTGTAGGTACTACACTAATTTGGGGGATGAACAATGCTTCTCTTCCATCTCATACCCCAGACCAATGGACAAGCTGAGAATGCTAATCGGCAAATCTTTGATGGCCTCAAGAAGAGACTTGATGAAGCTCCGAAGGGACTGTGGGTCGAAGAACTCGCAAGCATGCTCTGGTCCTACATAACCACGAAGAGAATCCCATTGGGGAATCCCCATTCAACCTCTCCTTCGGTGCAAACGCACTCATTCCCCTTGAGGTCGAATTACCTTCCCTTCCCATTCTCTCCTTCAATGAAGAATGGAACTCAAGTGACAACTGGGGAAATCTTTATTTTGAAGAAGTATAGGATAAGTCCGCCCACTGAAGACATGTCTATCAGCAGAGAGTGGAGAATTTTTACAATAACAATGTTTGTTCGACCAACCTTAAGGAGGGGAATCTCGTCCTTCGAAAGTGTAGCGACCCGAATTTTCAATAAATAAAATTAGAAATAATTGGCACAATTTCATAATCAACTTCAATTGCAATCATAAACACAGTATCAAATACAGGAAAAATTAAAACTTTTTATTACATCATTTCTTCTTACAAAATACAACGGAGTAAAATACATTAATTACAAATCTTTGCAACACATAGAATCTTCAATTTGCATTCATAGTCCAAGCTCTATTTTACATCGATGATATCCATAACTGAAAACCCTGCAAAAGTCTATTGAAAAGTGGGCACGTCAGTTAAATGCAAATGACGTCAACTATAGTAATAATGATACTTCTAAATCTCACAATCACAAACTTGATGTATATCAATAAAAAAATAATAAATGATGCATAAACAATAATAAATAGAACATAGAACAACAAGTGAAGTTGGGCTAAGTGTCAAGTGTATGAGATGAAAATAGAAAGCAAGCATGCATAAAACAAGTCAAGAAACACAAATGCTTATGATGATTTCTAATGCATACTTGTCGGATTCTATGCATACCATACTGCATAGGTCCGGTGCAAGCCCTTATCGTTCTCCACTTCATAGGGTTCAATCATTCGTTATGCAACCTACTACTATGACTACTACGGGATTCAGACATTTTGCGCGTACCTAGCCCATGCCCTGATAAATTCGGAGGTCAATCTCTATCCACGGATAATTCTGGAGACTATTTCACTCACACCTAAGAATTTTCGAGAATACCCAACACCGCAAGAAATGGCACCTCACCACACACAGACATCCCATGAGCGTTGCCTCAATCCCGATAATTCCGGAGACTATTTCACTCACATCTCGATAATTTCGGGGACTATCTCACTCATACTCACGTTTGCTCCCATTTCATCATGTCACCATCTAGTGCCTGTCCTTATGCATACATATAAGTAACCTAAGCCACCTAGAGCTAGCTACACCATACCAGACTTAAACCACAAAAACAAGGAGCACTAAACTTCCTGGCCAAGTCCCACAATTAATTAATTCACTGCTGGTAATTCTGGGTCCTGCTCAACTTCTGGTGCTCACAACACAAAAATCCTCAACTAACTTTCTAGGGTTCACAACATAACCCTAAATCTCAAAGCAAAGCCCAACTTGGTTTAATTATACAAAATACTCTTCATTAATCATATTCCTGTTAATCAACTGACACTGCCATAAAAGACTCTTTCATATATGGAAACATATACAACTTATTCATTCAATCTCAATTGTAACAAGTCTCTTAGTCATGTGAGATCTCGTCCCAAAATATGAAATTTTGTAATTTTCAGAATATGAAATTTACACCTCTTTAAAATTGAATATAACTATTTAAATTATGTAATAATTACCCTTCAAAATTGAAACATATACTCCTCTCAATATTGAGAATTAATTCCAAAATTTTGTAGTTTTATATATTCGAAATCGCAACTCAAACTTGCAAAAAACTAAAAACTCATTTTTCCTTAAATCTGAAACTTATGCCTTCTTATCCTTAAGAGCAGTCCATTTAAAAGTGAATATTAAATTCGGGAAATTTGAATTTATATTTATCCCCATAAACATTGAATTCGTTGCCAAATTTATAAACCATTCGCACAAAAATAGTAGCACCAAATCATCAATAAACTGAAACTCACCATTTTTTTATAAAATCTAAAACTTGCTTCTTTTAGAATTTGAAAAATACCCCTTTAGAACTCAAAGTTTTCATCTCTAGAAACTGAAATAAATAGCCCCCTCAAAACTGCGAATTTAATCTCCCAAAACATAGATTTATTTCTTTCAAAGCATTGTTTGAATATATCAAAAACTTGGAACTATATTCAACAAAAATATGAAATTTAACAATTTCGAAATTCAACCAAAACTCAATCGAATCTCACATAAATATTAGATTAAATACATAAATATGAACTTCTATATGTGTACACTATTATCCTCAAACCCTAGCACACACACCCCCTCACAACAGCTCCTCGAAAATCGAGCCAACCCAGAAAACAGAAGGCCAAAAACAGCAGCCTCGGGTGAACAGTAACCTTCGGGTTACTGTTCAACCCCCGAGACCGAAACCCTAACCTAGGGTTTCGACCTTACAACTCTAGCCCCCAATGTATTGAATGTATTATCTTCATATATATATCATTTCGTATTCACATTGCATGCACAATCAATTAGGGTTTATCATCAAAATTATATTTGTATTAAAACAGCAAAATAAACACTAAAAATTCATCTTTTAATCCTTTCAATTAAACACCAAGATCCAACAACTACAATCACATATATTTTCATTAGATCTATTTCTTTAAACAACATATTAATCTTTCATGCATAAACAACTTCTTTGTTCAAGACAAATTAATTTCGATCCATACAAATTATTCCAACCCTAATATTAAGCTTGGATTTCTAACATTTAAAACAACGAATAAATATAGAAAATCTCAACTTTAAAATCAATGAAGCTTGAATTTAAAAGCATACAACAAGTTCTAATTATCTCTAGAAATCTCCATAATTATCTCTAGAAATCTCCATCATTTACACTTAAACCTATAGTCATCCAATCAATTCTGCAGATAAAAATTTAGATTCATCATACATCATTAATATCTAACATTCAAGATTAATAAAACGTGATCATTTCTAATAAAATTGCATCTTTATTTCATATAAACATCTAAAGTTCATTCATCATGCATAACAACCATCAACTCATTCTTTTTCTAAATCATGATAAAACTATCAAAACATAAATCTAAAAATTTACAACAAGCCCTAGCATGATCTCTACTAGATTCATCATAATAATATAATAAAAACACATTAAGAGACAAGAAGTACCACCAACCTCAAAGAAGATCAACTGAAAAAATATAATAATAAGAAAGAAAGCTCCTCCTCCTCCTTGCAAAAATCTAAAGATCAAAGCCTCAAACTCCAAGAATAATAAAGAAAACCATATTTTGTTGTGAACAGGGGAGGGCGGCTGGTACTGCTAATATAGACCGAGACTTTATTCTAGGGTTTTGCAAAGATATTACAAAATTCCCCTCCAAAAATCATATATATATATATATATATATATATATATATATATATATATATATATATATATATATATATATATATATTGATCTTCCATATCAAGTGTTTAATTAGATCAATTAGGGTAAGATTTAATCTCCTCTAAACACTCCTAGTTGACCGGCCCCCAATACAGCCATAAATTTTCAAAATTAGAAATTTGCCTCTAAGTGGCAATTTTACATAAAAGTCATTCACTTTGAAATATTTGCAAATATGCCATAAATTATTCGTAAAAAACCAAAAAAGTTAGAATTATTATCTACTAATAAAGGTTAGATTTTCCAAATAAATTTTCTGACTTTTTATTTCCCAAGAAAAATATTTGCACGTGTTTTGCATGTGCAAAAATGATAAATTTAAGTGAAATGCTTAATAAATCACAAAATTATAGAAAATATATTGGTAGACATAAATCCTCTGTTCATGCTCTCTGTTGCCTGGTTCTGGGAAATTAGGGTTTTAATCACAGTTTTGCAATTTAGTCCCCCAACAATCCAAAAATTGCATAATTATATATTTACTCAGTAAAATCAAGTCAAACCAAATTAGTGGAATAAATCTCTCCTCCCAATCTCCCCGCTACCATATCGGCCTACCAAAACAGCAAAAAAAACTTTTGAATTCGAATTTATCTCCAAACGATATTTTGCACAAAAACCCTTTTATTTCAGGTATTTACAAAAATAGTTGCTATATTCAGAAAAATCCCAAAACTTATAATGTACTAAATTATAAATAGGGGAATTTATTTTGCAATTCAAAAGTGGAATTCTGCATCACAAAAATATTTGCACGTGTGAAAATGACAATTTTTCAAAAATTCAAAATAATTAAATAAGTTGATTTAAAAATTATTTATCAACTCAAAATGATATATGATTAATAGAAAATACTTTTGATTTAATTTTTAACTCTTTTACGGCCGGAATGTAATTCTTTCATAAAAAATCAATTGTATCAACATAGAGTCCAAAAATCAGTTTCTTTAATCAAGTAATCTAAAAAATAAAATATATAATACTTAAATGAGGGACATCAATTATTGACAACCAACTTTGGGAAAACCAAAACTTTCTAGCTTTGCACGTGAAATAACAAAAATGGTCAAAATAGTCAATTTCATTAATTCAATATTATTTATAATTCCAAAAATACATTTTATCTTGTGGGGTGTTACATCACTCCTCCTTAGAATAGTTCTGTCCTCAGAACTATCCTTATTAAGAGGAAAACAAAAATACAAAACTTACACAACAGTTTCAGAGAATCATTCTATCTTTATTTTCTAATTACAGTGGGTTGCTAACTAAAGAAAATAAAGTATGATCAGAACATTAAAGTAATTATGAAAACAGGCAGAGTAGGCAAAAACCCATAAAGCATAAAACTAATCCCAAGAATATATTTAAAATGTATTGAAAAAAATATAAACTATACAATAACTTGTTGAAAACAACTAGATATTCAATTAATGCATACGAATTTCTACAACATAGTTATCATAACTAATATAAATTAGTCAATAATACTTTAAATCATACAAAGGAATCAAGCTTCCTTAAAAGTTGAATGCACTATAAACACAATGCACTATGAATTTAAGAATTAAAGAAAATAGACAAACGTACGTAACACAAAACATAGACAAGAATACGAGTGAAAGAAAACTGTCTAAAGTAACAAATAACAATAAGTTTAGTCAGTAAAACAAAATATTAAGTACTTCAAAGGTCATTAAAACATTTGTATAAAACCATAAAATGCAAAATAAATATATGAACAGGTTAACGAAAAAAAAAGATTATTGATCAAATAACATCGTAAAAGATCATTATAGTAAGATAATAAGGCTAACCATACAAAATAAGAAGTCAAAAGAGAAAGTTAAGAACATAAATAACAGCAAAAAATAAATAATAATAAAAGTAACACGAAAAATACAAACTTAAAGCTGATTAAAGAACTAGGACTAGGAAGATTGTCAATCAAAGACACATCGAAACACAAACAAATTTAGCTAAGCAAAAATAATAATAATAAACGTACACAAAGGAAAACAAAAGAACAGTGAGTATATTAAATAAATATTAATATTATAAGCAATACCTTAAAACTACATTAAAAGAATCAAGCGAAATAGACAGAATATATATATGTACTAGATTTGCCCGTGGGCACGTGCCTACGACACGTCTTTGGAACGATACAACATATGAAAGTCTTGTAAACAGTAAAACAATAATTATGTAGCTCAAGTTTGAATAGTAAAAAAATAATTAGTTGTAAATAAAAGTCCATGTTTCCATTAGTAGATGTTGAAAAATAATTATTAATGGGGGTGTAAAATCAAACTTCTTAGAACTTTGAGTGTGAAAAATGATGAAATTTAACTGTTGATGAGGTATTTGCTATTTTCAATGTAACATGAGAAATAAAAAAATGCATAAAAAAATTGAAAATTTACAAACCTGAAATCTGAAAATATAAATTTCTAAGTAAATAGAGAGAATGAGAGAGAGAGAGAGAGAGAGAAAGAGAGACATAAATAAATAAATAAAGGAGTTGTTTTGAGGGGATTTGAATTTGAGTTTTGGGGAGAAATATTTGGGCGGAAAAATATGTTTTGTGAGGTTAGATCTTGACCATTGATTTCAACCCTATTGAATGAGAGTCACTTGATAGCTTTTTTTGTGTTTTATTACTAGATTTGCTCATGGGCACGTGCCTACGGCACGTCATCAGAACGATATAGCATATAAAAGTCTTGTACACAGTAAAACAATAATTATGTAGCTCAACTTTGAATAGTAAAACAATAATTAGTTGTAAATAAAAGTCCATGTTTCCATTAGTATATGTTGAAAAATAATTATAAATGGGCTGTAAAATCTAACATCTTAGAACTTCGAGTGTGGAAAATGATGAAATTTAACTGTTGTTGAGATATTTGTTATTTTCAATGTAACATGAGGAATAAAAAAATGCATAAAAAATCTGAAAATTTACAAACCTAAAATCTGAAAAAATAAATTTCTGAGTAAATTGAGAGAGAGAGAGAGAGAGAGAGAGAGAGAGAGAGAGAGAGAAATAAATAAATAAATAAATAAAGGAGTTGTTTTTGGGGGATTTGAATTTGAGTTTTGGGGGGGAACTTTTGGTTGGGAAAATATGTTTTGTGAGGTTAGATTTGGACCATTGATTTCAACCTTATTCAATGAGAGTCACTTGATAGCTTTCTTTGAGTTTTATTATATAGATATAGATATACAAGAAGACTTAAAAGGAGTTTATTAAATATTACAAAGGGTCAAATCATTAAATAAAATGTGGAAAAAAACGTATGTGAGAAAATTTGGAATCAAATTCTGACGTAAAGGAATTTCATAAAAACAGAAATAAGGTAAAACCAAGTAAACTAGTTCAAGTTATCTGAAATTATGAGGTAGAATAGTATACAACAAAATATAATAAAGGAAGAAACTATATGTGAAACTTAATTTTTAGTTAAATTAAAGCCTTGGATTTTAGAATAGTTCAAAAACAAATATTACTTAAGTGAATCTATAAACATTTATTAAAATTTAAATTTAAAGCAAACCAACTCAAAATCTGAAATTTGTACTCTTTATAACTAAAATTATATGATTTCAAATAAAAAGTTATATTCACTCAAAATCTAAATTTTTATCTTTTCAAATCCATATTTATATGCTTCAAAAATATGGAATTATATCGTACCAACCCTTAAATTATAAATCTGAAATCACATCATACCAAAATTGAAATATTTATATACTCAAGTATGGAATTTGCCATCTTGAAACTTAATAAATTCAAGAAATCTGTAACTAATCAATTGAAATTGAATTTAATCTAATTCGATTATAGGGGTTAATCAATTAAAATAGTTCAAGAATAACCGGTCAAATACGAACGTTTCTCATTCTAAAAATCAGAAATCATTCAAATCTGAAACAAAAAATAATATTATAAAAAAAATTCTAAAATCATACAAATTCTAAACTTGTTAAAAATCTGAAACTAACAACACAAAAATCTAAATTCACGTAAATTTGAAACTTACAGAAATATGAAATTAATCATAAATAAGTAAATAAATAATAAAATCTGAAACTAATAAAATATGATATTAATAATATTAAAATGAAAATCTAAAATCAATAACAATAGAAAAATAAATAAAAAGAACTTGAAACAAATCCAACTTAAATCGTAACAGTAGAACCGTTCAATGTAGTAAAACCATTATAAAATTTTGATTGTGTTACTATATAGTTGTACCTGTATACATCTCATTAACTTTCAAAAAATAATATTAAAATAAATATCGTCAGGTGCAACTTTAAAAAGCTATTGTAAACAGATCTAAACAACTACATACAAAAAAAATAATATATTAAAAGCAATAACCAAAAGAAAACAAAATTTATGTCAAAATTGATAATTATGATGTAATTATTGTAGTATTCGCCACACAAAAGTGAAAAACGAAAAACATTACGTTATTCAAAACTATAAACTGCAAATACCAATAGAAAGAAAAAAGCTAGATTCGCCACATTCCAAACTTCAATAATAAAATTTGTTTCTATAAAACACAAAACTTATAGAATAGATAGACTAGAACTAGCAAAACATATTTTAAAATTAAACAATTAAAATTAGATTTGTACTAAAATAAATAAGTCAATAACTAATAAAGTTATCCCAATTTAACGTCAATAATAATAATAATAAAATAATTAAAAAGTAATTATAACAGCAAGAGAAAAAAAGTCATTCATCTTCTATTTACGCGAAAACATTCAACCCACTTACGATAAAGAAATTTTTATTCGAATCTAGACATACAAATAATTCAAATTTCACTATAAGCATTCATGATAGAAACAACTAACTCACACATCTAATGTCCACATAGGTACACACACCTCTAATGTCCACCTAGGTACTCACGCTCTAGTGTCTACCTAGGTTCATTCCCTATACCATGTTTAATATTACCAATTGAAGCAGGCTCTGATACCAACTCTGTAGCGCCCCGAATATCCAATAAATAAAATTAGAAATAAGTAGCACAATTTTTAGAATCAACTTCAATTGCAGTCATACAATATCAAATACAGGAAAAATTAAAACTTTTTGTTACATCCTTTCTTCTTACAAAACACAGCGGAATTAAATACATTAATTAAAAATTTGTGCAACACAGAATCTTCAATTTGCATTTATACTCCAAACTTTATTTACATCAATGCTATCCATAACTGAAAATCCTGCAAAAGTCTATTGAAAAGTAGGCACGTCAGTTAAATGCAACTGACGTCAACTATAGTAATAACGATACTTCTAAATCTCACAATCACAAACTTAATGCATATCAATAAAACAATAATAAATGATGCATAAACAATAATAAATAGAACATAGAACAACAAGTGATGCTAGGCTTAGTGTTAAGTGTATGAGATGAATACAAAAGGCAAGCATGCATAAAATAAGTCAAGAAATTCAAATGCTTATGATGATTTCTAATGCATACTTGTCGGATTCTATGCATCCCATACGACATAGGTCCGGTGCAAGCCCTTATCGTTCTCAACTTCATAGGGTTCAATCCCTCGTTATGCCACCTACTACTATGACTACGACAGGATTCATATATTCTGTGCGTACCTAGCCCGTGTCCCGATAATTTTGGAGGTCAATCTCTATCCACAGATAATTTCGGAGACTATTTCACTCACACCTGAAAATTTTCGAGAATATCCCACACCACAAGAAATGATGCCTCACCACACACAGACATCCCATGAGTGTTGCCGCGATCCCGATAAGTGAGGAGATCAGTCTCACTCCGCAGGTAATTTCGGAGACTATTTCACTCACACCTCAATAATTCCGGAGACTATCTCATACCGCAGATCATCCAGACGCCCTCATACCCATGTTTGCTCCCATTTCGTCAAGTCACCATCTAGTGCATGTCCTTATGCATACATATAAGTAACGTAAGCCACCTAGAGCTAGCTAGCTCCACCCTACCGGACTTAAACCCATAAAACTAGGAAAACTAACCCTTCCTGGCCAAGTTCCACAATCAATTAATTCACTCCTGTAATTCTTGCTCCTGCTCAACTTCTAGTGCTCACAACAAAAAAAAATCCTAAACTAACTTTCTAGGGTCCACAACATAACCATAAATCTTAAATTAAATCCCAACTTGGTTCAATTATACAAAATAATCTTCATTAATCACATTTCTTTTAATCAACCGATACTGCCATAAAAGACTTTCATATATGGAAACATACCCAACTTACGAAAAATTCTTCAAAACAACTTTTAAATATCACTTTCCATCCATCCAAACAATTCAATTAATTCTACTAGAAATTCATTCAATCTGAACTGTAACAAGCCTTTTAGTCATGTGGGATCTCGTCCCAAAATCTGAATTTTCGTAATTTTCAAAATGTGAAATTTACACCTCTTTAAAATTTAAAATAACACTTTAAATTCTGAAATAATTACCATTCAAAATTGAAACATATACTTCCCTCGAATCTCACATAAATATTAGATTAAATACATAAATATGCACTTCTATATGTGTACACTATTATCCTCAAACCCTAGCACACACCCCCCTCACAACAGCTCCTCGAAAATTGAGCCAACCCCAAAACCGAAGGCCAAAAGCAGCAGCCTCGGGTGAACAGTTACCGTCAGGGTTACTGTTCAACCTCCGAGACCGAAACCCTAACCTAGGGTTTCAACTTTACAACCCTATCCCCCAATGTATTGAATGTATTTTCTATATATATATCATTCCACATTCACATTGCATGCACAATCAATTAGGGTTTATCATCAAAATTTTATTTGTATTAAAATAGCAAAATAAAAGTTAAAAATTCATATTTTAATCCTTTTAATTAAACACCAAGATCCAACAACTACAACCACATATATTTTTATTAGATCTATTTCTTTAAACAACATATTAATCTTTCATGCATAAACAACTTCTTTGTTCAAGACAAATTTATTTCGATCCATGCAACAATTAATCAAACCCTAATATTAAGCTTGGATTTTTAATAATTAAAACAACGAATCAACATAGAAAAATCTTGACTTTAAAATCAATCAAACATAAATTTAAGTGCATACAACAAGTTCTAATTATCTTTACAAATCTCCATTGTAACTCCCCGATTTGCTATACTGAAAAACCGTGACATCAGCCAGAATCTTTTCCTTCAATTAGCCACAATACACAAAAAAATAAGAAAATTTAAAACTTTTTTTTAACACCAATGTATTACAAGTCCGAATGTTATAAAACTGCAATATATTACATCAGTGTTACAATAGTACCTTACAAGCCCAAATGTTACAACTTCCAATACATTTACATCAGATTATAATGAATAATAAATAACACTTGGTACTTCACTTGGATGCTTCCCAACATAAAATAAATTACAACAGATGTTGCAATTAAAAATCAACACTTTGCTTTTCTTGCCTTGAGTCCTCCTGAATCCTTTACCTGTAGTCTGATAATCCAGTACCTATTGAAGTGGGGACATCAGTACATATACTTACTCTTTAAGGCTGATAACTAGCAGCGATCTCAACTTTAAACAAATAGATTTGATGAAAAGAGAAATTTGTATATATAATTGATGTATCAGTGTATGCTATGACTTAGACTCTAATGCAAGATTAACTAATGTAAGGATGCACTTATTCTAATCCAAGCGAGTCTCTGGACAGTATGCACCCCATAAATACATTCGCCCATATCAAGTTGTTTCTTCATTTATAGGGATTTGAACCTGCGCCATGAATTCTACTCTTATACTCAACCTGTTTCTGAAGATACAGCGTGACTGATGAGGTCGCTCTGAAATGATCGGATCCCGCCATTATATTCATATAATGGTGTCCCTGTTTGCCACTATTGCCCGGCGTACCAACCTCACTCAAAAATCTGTCATGCCCTGCTTCCCAAAAATGCGGCATACGAGCACGTAACATTGGCCTAATGAATGACTAATGTCATCCATAAGCTATTCATTTAATCAACTCAACAATATAATCAAAACAGAACAATTGCGTAGAACAATAATAATCCAACATCTGGAAACAAATAAAAGCAATATTCGGGTCAAAAGCCCACAATACAATGAAATAACAATAGTTTAATAATTAAGTCTCCATGGCAAAACAATAATTTATTAAGCGGCGATATAATCAATTCATTCACCATTGTTGTTCTCCCAATCCATCAGACAATTCTCCATCAACACCTGTAAACACTTCATCTAAAAAGAGGAGAAAAAATGTCCTCAGAGCAAGTCATGGACAACAAGTAGCGAAAGCAAGGAAAAATGGAATAACGGTATAACAATGATCAATGGATCAATAGGAATCAATAACATGGGACAATAACAATAATTAATATCATGATAATCATTATAATGGCTATAAAAAATGATTCAATATTCGGTAACAATAATCAATGATCAATATCAATGACAATTAGCCAATATTCGATATCAACAGAAACAAAGATGAACAATATGAAAATCGGTGATGTGTCGATCCTTATGTCTATTAATCATTTTAATCCTAACTAATGCACGTACTACTGTGTCCCATATGTTACATATCACAGGTTCGATGCATACAATCAATTTTGTTTAAACTCTAGTGGTGAATTCTATAGATCATGTGTCGGTATGGTAATCACTGATACGATACAATATTTTTGCACAATTCATTCTAATGATATACTGATTCACTGATTCACTAATTCACGAGTTCGTGAGTTCACGGGTTCACGGGTTAATGGGTTCACAAGTTCACGAGTTCACGACACGAAAGATTTGGGTACCATAGTCAGTGCTCCACAATCAATTGATAAACACTAGCCTGACACAGTCACTATATTATTCACTACTCAATTCATTCCCTTAAACTCCGACTTGTTAATTAATTTATCAATGCAACAATACAATATGCAATCTAGAGACATTAGGTGGACGATAGTAACAATAGGAGAATAATAGGATGATAATATGAATAGGACAATTAGAATGGAGACAATAACTCATTGGGATCCTGAAATACAACAAACATACATTAATTCATGCAATAGTACGATATAGGATAATTAATCTATTAAAATCTGAATTATAAAATTCTGGACAGCAAGAGTAGTCTGTACAAAAATGCAGTTTACCGCTTTTTCGAAAATTGAAAACTAAATCCGTCAGAAATTCTAGAAACTATACTTCCACACGGTTCCAATGCATATTTAAAGTTTAAAATCCGACAACAGTAGCTAGGTCAATCACATTGTTCTTTACAGAGTTCAGGCAGAAATTTGACATTATGTTATTATAATTTTAGAATCAGCAAAAACCCAAAATAAAATTCATTAAAAATATTTTCTGGACTCCCAAACATGTTAAGTAACAATCTAGAAATTTTCAGAGTAAAATTTTATCATTTGATCAGCCTTTTTACTGTTTAAACATGAAAGATACAAGGATCTTAAAAATCTGAAAGTAAAACACAGTTGTAGTAAAACGGGCATAACTTTTGCTACACAACTCAGAATTCAAAAATTCAAGATGTTCTGGAAACTAGATAGATAATGCTAGACTTCATGTTCAGAAAGTAATTCATTTTAAGATCATTTACTGGGTCGAAAATAGCAATCAACAAACAGCCAGCAAGTAATATACATGTTTTTGGGTAGTTTTCATGAAATAAGTAATTAAACATGATGAGTATCAATTCTACTAGTCGATAAACTTCCCAATCAGCATGAAGGGTATAAAAATATGGTAAATAAGATTAAGAACACATACATACATCAATTTATCATCAATCAACCATCAATCGATCAAACAACATACAGCCTAGCAATTCTCTCTACAATAAATTAATTTGTGTGATAATTATATGAACAACCCTATTATCAATTCTATATGCACAAATGAAAGATTCAATCTTTGGAGTCAAAAGTGGCACGATGTCAAGTAAATTGGGATTAGCTCGTGTAACCCCTCAATGTACACAAGGAAAGATAGTCAATACAATGATACGATAGTAAATAAGATCTACTTGCAAGAATTTCAATAAAACATGAATTTGATACAATGTAAAATTCAAGGGGACAGTGACTTGCCTTATTGACGGTTAATTTTAATATAAAGAACAGCAGGATGAGAATCTCGGGGCAACGAACACATGAGTTAACACTGAATCACGAGAGAACTACGAGCAATCACACACCCAAAATGGCAAACACCGGATCTCCAATCCAAACACCAAACACCAGATCCAAAACACCAAACACAACTCAACTCTTCTCAACACAAACAGTAAACACCCCAAACTTCCAATCCCCTTCTCACAAAACACCAAACACCAAAATTAACTCCCTTCTCTTAACAAAACCAAACGGCAAGTCGATGACGGCAGTCGGGGATGGGGTGGCGAGGTGGACTTGCCGGCGGCAGAGTTCGACGGAGACTGGGTGTAGGGCGTCGCTGGCTGCAGGAGGGTCACCGGGGGTGGCCGTAGTTGGTCTGAGAAGATTGGAATTGTGGGTTGTTCTGTTTCGGAAGAGAAACAGAGCAAGGAGGTGCTGATGGAGGAGCAGATGAGACAGGTGCTCTGTTTCTGTCAAAAAACTAAGGAAGGAGAGAATTGGGACGACAACGGGAGAGAGCTTCGACGGGTGTAGGTTGGGTTCGAGTGGGGCGATGGAGATGATGACGGGGATGACGAAGAGTGGTGGGTGGTCGAGGTGGAGCGAGAAGGTGAAGGATGACGAGCGGAGGTTGCACAGCGATGGATGGTCGGAGCGACGGGAGAGGGTTCAACGGAGGTTGGATGGGAGGCGGGAACAGTGGGCTTGCTGCGAGGACGCGAGGAGAGGGATGGCGAGGGAGACAAGAGGTGGAGGACAGTTGAGGTTGATGGCAGTCGAAGGAAGAGGACGAGGAGGGGAGTCGATGAGTGGTTTCGGTGGTGGTCGACGGTAGAGGTGGCTCGGGATGGAGGAGAGAGGTTAAAGGCGGGATGGGTTTCGTTGAAGGCGCGATGAAGAAGAAAATGGGAGTATGAACAGTAGGGGTTAGCAGCTGCACAGTAAAAGGGGGCTAGGGTTAGGGTAGGTTAGGGTTTTAGGTTTGTATATATAGAGAATTATTAGGTTATTGGGTTTTTGGTATAATCCAATAAGAAATTAGACTATAGGGTTATTAAAATATACAAGTAAACATACATTAGATCAAATAATAAAATACAAATAACTGCAATTAAAGTGATAACAATAATAAAATACAAATAAATAAGTATGTTCGGGCTTTACAAAAAGAATAATAATAATAATAATAATAATGACAATTATAATAGTAACAAAAATATTAATAACAATACCGATAATAATAATAACAACAAGAATATTATTAATAACTGCAATTAAAGTAATAACAAAAATAATAAGATTAAAATGATCCAATAATAATTATATATATGCTTTAGACTCAAATATAAATATTTGATCAATAAGAAATATGAAGTAAGATCAAAACACACCATTATTCGAAAAAAATAAATTTTTTGTTTAGAAAATACTTTAATAAATGATCCGAAGAGAATTTAGCACAAAATAATTTTACAAAAATCAAAATACAGAAAATATTTAGAAAATATGTATTTACGGGAATGGGGGTTACAAAATCTGTCGAACCCTCAGAGTTAACTACAACACAGGTTAGCTCGAAGCATCCCCTGTGGCCCCTAGGTTATAGATCGTAGTATATGGCCTGTTCGCCTTTCCTGATATATACCATGACGGAATTCCGGGGGTCCACCCCCTAGTTTAGATAGGAAAATTTCCCGCCCTTAACACGACACTTCAGAAATTAACAGACGAGATACGGATTCCGTGCTCCCAATTCGTGAGAAGGAACAGACCGTATCCCTTTAACTGGAAGGGTACAACCAATAACACCACCTAGTGTTGGCCTATAGAATATGTCGGATCATAAGGTATCACCCTTAATACCAACTCTTTTCCTTCGGCGAAATGATAATAAATGAAGGTTAAGTAGTAATAGCCGTAAGTTACTACCCTAATGATGTCACTAACCTTAAACAATCAGAGGGATGACAACAGTACTAACAAAACATGCTAGGTCTTAAGTTAGACTTCGCAAGATAACTCTACTCGGTGCTCAACCTAGACTTACCAAAATCCCTAAGGATCCTGTTCATAGCCCATCGATCCAAGACTCCGGCAATGTGAATTTATTCGTATGCTACTACCCTGAACTTGGATTTCATCTATGCTCCCGGCCCGCGATCAACCTACACCGGTTAAGATCTGACGGTGCACGAGGGGTGACTCGTCCACAGTCCACAAAGAGTAAAATAAATACACGTCTTGATGGTCGATGGCCCCTAGGGCAATGATCATCCTAGACGAGCCCAACAAACTGCGTACTTGCTAATAAGCTATATACGAGTAAACAAAATATATACGAGCTAAACAAGCTACGTATCAAACAACGACCTACATACGAGCCAGGTGAGCTGCTTATGAGACAACAATATAAATACGAGCCAAATAAGCTACATATGAGACAAATGAATCACATAGAAGCAACATAGAAATCTTATAACAACCTAGAAGCAAAATAACATGTTACTAACAAAACATGATCGTTTATACACAAAGGCAACATAAACGGTCTTCAACAAAATTGGAATTTTTAACGGAATTCAACAAAATTGGAATTTTTAGAAAGGTGAGAGCATCTACTACAACTCTCTAGTTGACAACCTTCTCTGATTTAGTCAATAAGAGGTAGAAAAACCTCGAACAACCTAAACAACGAGCTTCAGCCAAAAGGGCCAGCTGCCGTGACTTGGTAAAAGTCATAACTCCTGCTTCGCTTATCGGAATCTAACAAAATAGGACATTTTAGAAAGGTGAGAAACTCTAATAAAACTCTCTAGTTGAAAACCTTCTCAGATTCAGTCAATAAGGGGTACAAAAACTTCGAACAATCTAAACAGCGAAGCTTCAGCCAAAAGGCTAGCTACTATGACTTGTAAAGGTTATAACTCATACTCTGCCTATCGGAATCTAACAAAATAGGACATTTTGGAAAGTTGAGAACCTCTACTACAACTCTCTAGTTAACAACATTCTCAGATTCCGTATGGAACTCAATTTCCTACTCTTTAAACACAAGTAAAGAACAACTCAAGACAGCAGTTTTGTTGAAACATGTAAAGCTCATAACTGGTACTATACTTATCGGAATCTATCAAAATTGGGCTTTTTGGAAAGCTAAGAACATCTACTATAACTTTCTAGTTGACAACCTTTTTAGATTCCTTGTGGAACTCAAAATCCAGCCCTTTAAATACAATTCAAAGAACAACAAAGACAGCAAAAGGCTGAAACTTGTAAAGATCATAACTTTTGCTATACTTGTGGAATCTAACAAAATTATACTTTTTATAAAGGTGGAAACATATAATAAAACTCTCTAGTTGACAACTTTCTCAGATTCCTTATGGAACTCAAAATCCAGTTCTTTAAACACAATACAAAGAGCAACAAAGACAACAAAAGGCTAAAACTTGTAAATCTCATAACTTTTGCTATACTTGTCGGAATCTAACAAAATTATAATTTTTGGAAAGGTGGGAACATATACTACAACTCTTTAGTTGACAACTTTTTCAGATTCCTTATGGAACTCAAAATACAGATCTTTAAACACAATACAAAGAGCAACAAAGACAGAAAAAGGTTGAAACGTGTAAAGCTCATAACTTTTGCTATACTTGTCGGAATCTAAAAAAAACAGACTTTTTGGAAAGCTAGGAACAACTAATACAACTTTCTAGTTAACAACATTCTTAGATTTTTTATTGAACTCAAAATCCAGCTCTTTAAACACAATAGAAAGAGCAACAAAGACAGCAAAAGGCTGAAACTTATAAAGTTAATAACTTTTTCTATACTTGTCGGAATGTAACAAAATTGGAATTTTTGGAAAGCTAGGAACAACTACTACAACTTTCTAGTTAACAACTTTCTCAGATTCCTTATGGAACTCAAAATGCAGCTCTTTAAACACAATACAAAAAAGCAACAAAGACAGCAAAATGCTGAAACTTGTAAATCTCATAACTCTTTTTATACTTGTCGGAATCTAACAAAACTAGAATTTTTGGAAATCTAAGAACAACTACTACAACTTTCTAGTTAAAACAATCTCAGATTCCTTATGGAACTCAAAATCCAGCTCTTTAAACACAATTCAAAGAATAACAAGGATAGCAAAAGGCTGATGCTTGTAAGGCTTATAACTTTTGCTATACTTGTCGGAATCGAAAAAAATTATAATTTTTGGAAAGGTGGGAACATATTATACAACTCTCTAGTTGACCAGTTTTTAAGATTCCTTATGGATTTTAAAATCCAGCTCTTTAAACACATGCAGAAATTAATCAAAACAACAGTTTTACTGAAAAACTCGTTGTTTTGGGAAAAAGATTTATTTATCCCATCAAAATAACACAAAAAAAATCTACAAAAGTTAGAGCATGGTAGTAACATATACAAGAACCTCTCAAATTAATTTGAAGTCAAAATTCTAACTTTAGCATAAGTAATTAATTCTAACTATCAAAAACTACATACTAGTTTTAAGATTGATTCTTTAGTGTTCCATTTCAGTTCTACCACTTCAATCTTATATGCCTTTTATTCTAGTCTATAAACATTCATATGCACATGAAATTGGTCCAAGTTCTTTAACAATAATAACAATAATAATAACAATTACAATACAGTTGAGAACCCCCACCAAATCGGTTGGAAGTACTTGCTAGCTCTTCATTCTCCTTGTTTGTTCTTGCTCCTTTTCTCAAGAACTGCAATGAGAGAAACCCATGAAACCCAAACCCATCTTTTGATTCTCTCTTTTTTTTCTTTTCTTCTCAATTTTTTCTAAATTAAAAACATGTACAAGAAGAAGGAGAAAATATAAAAGAAGAAGAGATGGAGTGAGATGAAAATGAAATGAGAGAAACAAAATGGGCTTTTGCCCTAGGGTATGGCCGGCCAAGCTCTTTTATAGGTGAGCGAGAGAGAGCCACTTGTCTCTCTCTCTTTGTGGCTCAAAACATTTAGAGATCAATTTGCAAATTTAAATTGCAATCACACCCTACTCCAATCCTAACCCTTCATTTGATCATGATGGATAAAAAATATAAGGTATTTTCCCAAAATCACATACTATATGATTTCGTACAAACGTACGAAATCGATACAGTACATATACATACATACATCTATATCTATAGATAATTTTTATTCAGCAAACTCAATCAATCTGTACAAAAATAATTTGATTCTGGGAATAAAATTAAAATAATAATAAAATAATAATAAAATAATTTTATTATCGGCGCGGAAGATTTCAGTACCAATTTGATACATAACAGATATATACAGACTAGTATATATATATATATATATATATATATATATATATATATATATATATATGGCTATCTCCCATTGCAAACGCAAATGCCGTGCGAACTCGTGCGAACCACTTAACCCATCATCCACAATGACTGGTTAAGGCAAAACACATAACCCATCATCACCAATGACGGATTATGTGTTTTGCCTTAACCCGTCATTGTGGATGACGGGTTAAGTGGTTCGCACGTTCGCAAATGCTACAGTAGCGTTTGCAACGGAAGAAGCCTCATATATATATATATATATATATATATATATATATATATATATATATATATATATATGAGTCCCCTTCGGTTGCACACTACTTTTGGTGAGCACTCCGTGAGCACTCACGAACTAGAGACCCTATGAAAAATCCGAACCGCTCATATTGTTCTATATCCCTTAGATAGCCTAACAATAAAAAATCAAGTAATTTGACGTTCATTTGCCCATATATATATATATATATATATATATATATATATATTGTTTATCAACTAAACCTGGTAATATCCCCAAAAAATATTTCAATTCTGAAAATAAAAATAAAACAATAAAACAATAATAAATTTTAATATCAGCCCGGGATATTACAGATATTTTCTCAAAAATATATTTTACAGGATTTTGTACAAGTGCACAAAACCGATACAATACATATATACACTGACTTATATATATATATATATATATATATATATATATATATATATATATATATATATATATATATATAACGTTTTATTAGTAAAAATTAATTAATTTTCATAAGAAATATTTTAATTTTAAAAATAATAATTATACAAATATAATATCCAACCGGGATATTACATCCATCATCTACAATTAAACATATAATCATCCAATCAATTCTATAGATAAAAATTTAGATTCATCATACATCATTGATATCTAACATTCAAGATTAATAAAACATGATCATCTCTCATAAAATTGCATCTTTATTTCATATAAACATCTAAAGTTCATTGATCATGCATAGCAATCATCAACTCATTTTTCTCTAAATCATAATCAAACTATCAAAATATAGATATAAAAATTCACAACAAGTCCTAGCCTGATCTCTACTAGATTCATCATAATAATATAATAAAAACACATCAACAGACAAGAAGTACCACCCATCTCAAAGAAGATCAATTAAAGAAATATAATAATAAGAAAGAAAGCTCATCCTCCTCGCGAATATCCAAATATCCAAGCCTCAAACTCCAAGAATAATAAATAAAATAATATTCTTTTTTGAACAGGGGATGGCGGCTGCTGCTGCTGCTAATATAGGCCGGAACTCTATTCTAGGGTTTTGCGAAGATTTTAAACCCCCCCTCCCCCCTCCCCGAAAAAAAAATTCGAATATTTATATATATATAGGGAAAGCTTTGGTTGAGCACTACTCTAGTGCTCACCGCGTGAACACTAGGCCTTCGGGCGTTCATATCGAAAATCCAAACCGTTCACATTGATCTACACATCTAAATTAGTCTAAATATGTAAAATCAAATCATTTGAAATTCATTTACACATTTGAAATTCATTTTGTAACACTTCAATGGATGGGTAAATGAATTTCAAATGATTTGATTTTACATATTTAGACTAATTTAGATGTGTACATCAATGTGAATGGTTCGGATTTTCGATATGAATGCCCGAAGGCCTAGTGTTCACGCGGTGAGCACTAGAGTAGTGCTCAACCGAAGCTTTCCCTATATATATATATATATATATATATATATATATATATATATATATATATATATTGATCTTTCAAATCAAGTAGTTAATTAAATCAATTAAGGTAAGATTTAATCTCCCCTAAACTCTCCTAGTTTACTGACCCCTAATGCAGCCATAAATTTTCAAAATTCAAAATTTGCCTCCAAGTGGCAATTTTACATAAAAGTCCTTCACTTTGAAATATTTGCAAACATGTCATAAATTATTCGTAAAAATCCAAAAAATTTAGAATTATTATCTAGTAATAAATATTATATTTTCCAAATAAATTTTCTGACTTTTATTTCCCAAGAAAAATATTTGCACGTGCTTTGCACGTGCAAAAATGATAAATTTTAGAGAAATGCTTAATAAATCACAAAAATAAGAAAATATATTGGTAGCCATAAATCTTCTATTCATTCTCTCTGTTATATAGCCAGGTTATGGGAAATTAGGGTTTTAATTGCTGTTTTGCAATTTAGTCCCCTAACAATCCAAAAATTGTATAATTATATTTTTACTCAATAAAATCAAGTCAAATCAAATTAGAGGGATAAACCTCTCCCTCCAATCTCCCCACTGCCATATCGGCCTACCAAAACAACAAACAAAATTTTGAATTCGTATTTACCCACAAACGACATTTTGCCCAAAAAACCTTTTCTTTCAAGTTATTTACAAAAATAGTTTCTTTATCCAGAAAAATCAAAAAATTTAGAATATACTCAATTATAAATAGGAGAATTTATTCAGTAATTGAATAGTGAAAATTTGCATCTCAAAAATATTTGCACGTGTTTTCCATGCGTGAAAATGTCATTTTACAAAAATCCAAAATAGTTAAATAAATTGATTTGAAAATTATTTATTAATTCAAAATGATATATCATTAATAGCAAATACTTTTGATTTAATTTTTAACTCTTTTACTGCCGGAACATAATCCTTTCATCAAAAATCAATTATATCAACATAGACACAAAAAATGAGTTTCTTTAATCAAGTAATTTGAAAAATAAAATATATCATACTTAAATGAGATACATAAATTGTTTACAACCAACTTTTGAGTAATCCAAAACTTTCTAACTTTGCACGTGCAACAACAATTTCAAGAAAACGATCAAAATAGTCTTTTTCACTACTTCAGTATTATTTTATAATTCCAACAGTGCATTTATTTTACGGGGTGTTACAGAAAGCTCGAAATATTCAACCTATGCAAAAAGGGAAATCTCGTTCCAAACTGGGAAAGACCATAAAATGTATCACAAGTTTTTTGCCCAAAAGCTTACCGACTTGAAGACCTTGGGGAAGAAGATAACAAGGATATGGAACGTTGAGCATCTGATGAAGTACAACGAGGACGCTTAATGCCCTCCCATAACTGTAGATTTTCAATTTGTTATAAACCAACAACTAAAACGGTCAAAGCATTTAATAAAAGGTAGCAATCAAAGCAGGCACTTAGGTTTACTTTTCAATAAAACTTAGCATTTTATTTTGCAAAATTCTTGTACAACTCTTTGGATGCAAACAATGAGTCAGACGCATAGCCATCTCTTAAGCGACACCAAATACACATTAAGCTCCCCATGTAACAATTTTGGGGTCCATACTCGTGGCTCAGTGACGCTCTAACAACTTGTGAGAACGCATGTTCATATCTTACTCGCCATTAGAAATGCTCCCACAAGTCGTTAAACTCTCAATACAACATGTTTGGATTCCATACCTATGGCTCGGAGTTGCTCTAGCAAATTGCAAGCAAGCAAGTTTAGAGCTCAACTCGTTAAACTCTCAACATAACCTACTCGGAGTCCATACTCGTTGCTTGGAATTGCTTTAGAAACTTGCAAGCAAGTAGGTTCATATCTCAACTCACCATTCACTTTGGTCCCGTAACTTGTTAGACTCTCAAATCTGAATCCGTTCTCATGGCATGAAGTTGCTCAAGCAACGTGCAAACAAGTGAGTTCAGAGCTCAATTCGCCATTTGAAACGGTTCTCACAACTCGTTGACTATCTTGATCAACAAGTATGGAGTCTGACCCCTCTCTAGTGCTACTCCCGCAACTTACCAAGATAAGGACACGAGGGGTCCAGCTCTCTACCGGAGTTGCCCTTGCAACTCAACGATTCTAAGATAGAGAGTTACAACACAAAAGAGACAAGAAACAATACTTGAACACACAAAAGATTTTTCATTCCATACCAACATCTCATTACAAATCCAAGAAGTACATCGAAAGCAATGTCCAATAAGTTTACGTGTCTCCCTCAGAGTCATCTATGTTCCCCAGAGGCAATGGGATCTTCCAGTTGAGAAACACGCGTCGCCTATGGTTCCCTTTAGCCACGAAATAACCGCCTTAATCTCTTTAACGACACAAGGGAAGTACCAGTCCTGTAGATTGAATTTGAGCTGCGCGATCGTGAACACGCTCCGCCCTCTCAATAGAAGCCATGCTTGACCGACTTCCTCACTCCATGTATCCCTTGGGTTCCTCGAGATCCCTTGCGGACGTAAGGCCAATTCGTTGAATGAACTCCCTTGGTTTATCTCATTGGGAGAGAAAGAAGTGCTCCTAGTTCAAATCCCCTCAAGTGATAACTTCAATTGATGGATCTCCATCTCTTGCTCGACGACCCTCTCCTTGAGCTATGCATCCTTGACTTTAATTATTCAGCAAACCATAAGAGTGCAATCCTAGCAATTTCAATGAGCTTTGCTGGAGTGTTCGAGGATAGTCTCCTTCAAATAGGTAACATCCAAGCTTTTCTCAAAAGCTACATTCTTCAACTCATCTTGTAGATGCAAGCAAAGAGCAACAAAGGTATCTAATTTCTAAGCCATTCTCGACGGTTGACCCACAAGAGGGACCTTCCCACCATGCAAACCTCCCTCCACTTCAAGGGGAGTCGTCTCATGCGGTTTATCACCAAGATGCTTGACCTCAACATTTCTCTTGGTCAACACTTCCCTCATATAAGCAATTTCTGCTTCCACTCTGAATAATTTCTCTCGCAAACATGTATGACCCAGCTTCACCCCGTGCAACCTGGTACGAAGGCAGGTAATCTCAATGACTTGAGGGTCTCCCCTGCTGTATACAATGATCTGCCAATGGGAAAGAGCATGAGGTCACTATGGTGATAGTAATCGCATCTTCAAAGAAAAGAAAACTCAAGAGTTCCAACCGAACACATCAAACGTAATTTTCAACGAAGAGAAACGCAAGTGTTTAGACAAGGAAAACACTTTCATTCATTCAAAAGGGGAAGATACATCAAGCGGTGGCCAATCTGCATTAGGCACATACAACTGCAAAAACTAGAAAAATAGAAGAAGTCAGGGATCCACCTCTGCAGATAGATCCGAAGGATAAAAGTACCGATGATCGCCTTCCCCTTCACTCTTGCATCTCCCTTAGGGATCTTTGCCCCACGGCTGCTGTCTCTCCGTACGCCGTCTCAGTTTCCCCATTATCTCCCTCATCATCTGACTCCTCAGGGACTAGCTCCGGACTTGGCACCAATCCTAGATGGTACCCCTTCCCATCGAAGCCGGGGATGTGTTCAACAACATCATGGATGGCCATGTCGTACACCCTCTGCATGTTGGCGACGACATTCTCCTCGGCATCAGCAGTCACCCAGGCTATCGCGTCCACCTTCTCCTTAGTTGCCACCTCCTTCACCCACTTCAGCTCTGGCTCAGGCTTGGCATTCTGAGAACTAAGGGCCTTCCACATAGTCTCCATTGCTTCAAATGCCTTTACCGCCTTTACCTTCTCCAAGTTGGCTTTATCGATCTCCGCCTTCCACTCCTTCGCCTCTTCTGCCACCTGCTCCAACAGTTTGCCAAGTGGTAGGTGATTGACAAAGGAGAGACAAGAATTTCTTGACTAAGAAACATATGCAAGGATGAATTAAACTACATAAAAAAATGTTACAAGACTTACAACCATGTTGGTTCAGGCGATTTCCAAGGCGGAAGAGCCAATCATCTCCAAAGCCATCCTGCTCTGGTCCATCAGGGTAGTGAGGTGCCAAATAGCCTACATAAAGCTATCTGTGTCCCCATTAAAGCCATCGTCCAGCTTGATAGTCCAATCTGACATGTAGATTGAATTGCGCTTGTCAGTAAGCAACCTCTCTACCTCGACGATCAACTACGGACGCTCTCTTTCGAGCACGACAACCAAAATGAGACCATCCATAGCGAGACTCAAAATAAGGTCCGAGGTGAGCCCTGGTCTACCACAGGGGTAGAAGTTGGGGAGCTCTTGGTTGCCTTCACAGGCCCAGACCAGCATGCCACCCTTTTCCTCTTCTTCTCTACAGTCACTTTGGTACTGAGTCCGACCCTCTTCAACATTATCGCATTGAAATCCATGCCCTCTTCCCCTATAAAAAGGAAACAAGGAAAAACTATGAGAACATGATAGAAATAAGAAGAATAAGTGCAAAGTAAGATGGTTAACAGATAATCTGTACTAGGGTGCATCGGGATCAGATCCCTCAGGAAGAGGACCTCCATAATCTTCAACCTTCAGTAGCGCGCACTTCAAAAGGACTTCACATTCCTTCTTCTCATTCTCACTCAGTGCTATGTTGGCCCTCACTCTCTTAGAGACACCGGTCTGCCACTTGGTGGGGATCCCCCATGGCTCCGAACAATGGATAACGAAAAAATTTCCTTCCAATACTTGATCGAGTCAGGGACTTCAGTTATCTTCATACATAATCGAGGTGAGATGTAGTACTGGTGTTCTGACTTGTTCTTCATATTCAGCTTGAAGAGCGTTATAAACAGGCTCAGATTCGACTCGTTCCTGACCCCACAGCAGTGCAAGATGAAGCTGGCCAGCTGCCTCCACATCTTCGACATATATTACACTAGACTGAGGGTGTAACCTCTCTTACAAACTGGTGCAGAGGGAGACGAAGCCCGAAAGTCTTAGGGATATTGCCAGATATGCATAAAGCCCGAAAGAGTAGTAACCAGCCTCCCCGAATCACCATGTTTTCTATCACTCTCCTAAATAGTCGCTACTTTGATTGAAGATAGCTCTGCTACCCTCTTCCCCTTCTCTCTTCTATTGGGTCAGGAGATAAACGCTTCTTCACAGCACGATTGGAAGAAGAGGAGTTGTCGCCCGAGAAGACCCTGGACATCTTAAACAAATATTAATAACCTGACTTGACTTGAATTCTTTGGTCGGATGAATCTTTGCCGGAGTCGAAGAAAAAGTCGCCAGTCTAGAAAGAGAATCTCTCAGGAGGGAGAAAGAGATTGTGAAAACAAAGAGGAATGAGAAGAAGTGGAGTGGGAAAGGAAAGTTATATTGGGGGGGGGGGGGGAGGGGGGGTTGTTGGTTTCCCAAAAGTTAGGCTCATGGCGGTTGGGCCCCTAACAGTCAGGAAGATGCCCAACTATCGGAGAAGCCCAACCGCTCCACACACACAAAAGAAATAAAGAAAATTAAAAAAAAAACCCACAAAGCCACCACATCGAGGCCACAAAGACCCAAAAGCTTATCGACACGTCACTGCCAACTTCACGCCATGTAAGCACCACGTGGGAGATCTAACAACCAGGATGGAGAACACACGAGAGCGGCACTACCCATCGGAGAGGAGCGGCCCCGGAGCGCTCCACGCTTGAGTGCGCTTTCGAACTCTCTAACCTCCCTGAGAAGCGTGCCCATTAGATCCACATTTTAGATCGCGCAACGTGTCCAAGGTTAGTTTATTTATCATAAAATTCCTTTAATAATTATTAATTCGGATAAATTAATAAAAAAATCTGAAAACTAATTAAAAATTGGGAAATTTAATTAAAAATTCTTTAAAATATAAAAATTTTGGAAAAGTAATAAATATTCTGAAAAGTAGTTATGAATTTAGAAAAAGTAATTAAAACAGAAAAAAATTAAGTATAAAATTCAAAAAATAAATAAAAAATTCTGAAAAAAATAATAAATATAAAAAAAATCCAGAAAATTTTGGAAAAATTTTGGAAGTTCTAGAAAGCTGGTATTGTTCCATGAAGCACCAATAGATGTTTCTAGCCTCTCTAATCATCTCTAAAAACAAAAAACTTATTCGGATTACCTGAAACATGTCGAACTACTCCAGGAAGGCTGAAAATTCCAACCTTCGAGAGTGGGGGGGACTTATGATGAGGGTAAAACTCGTAGCGAATTTGGGCCACATAATTGTGGCAGGAATCTTGAAACTTACAGGGGACAATTTTGCAGCGAATACATGTCTGTGTGAAGAACATAGGCCATTTCCATACCAATCAGCTCAAAAAAGGCCAACAAGCAAGGAATAATCTGCGACCCAATGAAAGGAGTCCTGGTTAATTATAAACACTTGATCAAATCTTCAATCCAAAAGAGAGTTATTAACTAACCGATCTCCGAACCATGTGAATCAACAATTTAAACATAAAAGGAATTTTTTTGAAGCTAATCTAATGTAACTAGCCACTATGCATATAAATACCCCCCCCCCCCCCCCCCCACACACACACACACATGCACACCTCTTTCAGAATCAGGTGATAATTATTTTGCCACAAAAAAAGTCCACTAGTTTTCTGAGTTTTGACTTGAGCGTCGGAGTGTTTTTCGCCGGGGCTAACCCCTGTGTTTAGACTCCCTTCAAGTTTGCTGGAGTGATCTTGGTCATCCAAATCAGGTTTAAGCGTCCACAATAGTCAGAAAATAAGATTCCGATCAAATTAAAAGTTAGATCTAGATAAATTTTAATTAAAGAATTCACATCATATATTTTCTCCCACATTGAAAATAGTAGCAAAACCAATACATGATCGAGTAGGGGTTATTTATTGTAGCGCCCCAAATCCCCATACTGGAAATCTGAGACCCTACTCCTGGAGTCGAACTTCAAAATAGCCACAATCACAGGAAGTACAGAAAAATTAAAGCTTTTTATTCCATATAAATGTTACATTTACAAGTGTTACAATATCCAAATAAAATTTACAAGAATTACAAATAATATAATAACACTTGAATATGTCTCTTGGATGCTTGAACCCACTTGAGCTCTACTGTACCTGTGAATCGGCTCCGGATACCTACAAGGTGGGGAACGTCAGTACTTCGACTGACGCAGTGCTGATAATAACAACAATCTCCAAGCTAACGATTACAACCATAATTTTTTGCAAAAGAGAGAAGTGATGTTACAACTAGGGGTTAATGGATTCGGGTTATAGTGTTGTTGTATGCCATGATTCTACAACTAGATGCATCAATCACATGCCTACTTCTAATGCAAGCAAGATTCTGGAAAACACATGCATTACATACTACATATGCCCCCAAATCTAGCTATCTTTCCCCACATTTTAGGGATTCAAACCCTCGCCATGATCCTACTCTTGTACTCAACCTGTTCCCAATAAATTTCTGTGTCTGAGGAAGTTGCAGTCACTCGGTCTAGTCCGTACAGTAGTCCTAAACTGGTGGTCGCGTTTGCCACTTAGTACTCGCGCAAGGATCTCACTCAAAAAGCCGTGACAAACCTTCCGGTACAAAACCATGTACCCAATAACGTCAATGATTCATATATCAAACAAAACTCATGCGAATAGGAACATGATGGCCTCGAGGGTCAAATTCCACATTACATGCTAAAATATTCATCATCAGTCACATGCTTAACAAATGGTCATCAAATTTACATTACAGAAACTAGACATCATCATGTATAACATGTAGAAAGATTCATATCCAAATTCCAAGTAATCAATGAGTTCTACCTGTTATAAACATGCATAAAGATTCTACTGTTCTTCAGTTACTGTTTTGACTACCCTTGATTAATAAATTTTGAACTTGCATCAAAATTCATGCAAATAATTTCATGATTTTTCTCTAGAGTTCCGATGCATGCAAGGCAACATGGTAAACTTTTAAGACATAGACCATGTGTCAATTAATTATAAGAATTCCCACAAATTCCCAGTTCCTTCCTTATGGCTCAGTCCTCAAAATGGATTTTATTAAAATATCAAACATCATTAGAAAATTCCAAAATAAATCATGTATCTTCTAGACATGTCTGAGATCATTCTCTATAATTTCAAGATCAAATTCTAATTATTTTGTTCTCTGGAAATTCGAGAACTTAGCATAACGATCATGTTTCTGTTATCATTCCCGGATTCTAACAATCTACTCTTAAATCAACCATCCTCAACTACTATTACTCATGCATGTAAGAAATTATACAAGAATGAACTAGAAAAAGTTCAGAGAACTCCCCACCCTTGGTTGGCTTGAGAAGATGGGGTTTGTCTTGAATTTCCTCCTCCAAAATTTTACTCCAAAGCTTGAGAATGGTCCTTTTTTCGGCTCCTTTCACTCTTTCCTTTCTTTCTTTTTCTTTTCTGAAATCCCAAAGCTCAATAGGTGGGAAAAGAAGGGTTTTATCAAGAGAGGAGTGAGGGAGAGAGAGGGGGGAGTAGGCCGGCCAAATAGGGGAGGAGGTAGGGAGAGGTGGCAAGTGGTTTTCCCCAAATCTATGGTCTCTAGCCCCTTGTTTTTTAGACAAGGCTTGGCTGAAATTTGTTGGTCTTGATCAAGCTCTAGATGAGAGATGAGAGGTTAGATTTGAATGCATGCAAAGAATACCCATTGTAGTACCATACAATTTTATATTTTCATACGTACCGTACTCAAAACTAATGTATGTACTAGTATCGGTCCTCCTCATTCTCGCGCACCATCAAGAACTCAACCATCATAGGTACCACCCCGCAAACATAAATGCACTCCGTCATTCATACATGTACAATCAAATAAACACTGTATATTATATATATATATATATATATATATATATATATATATACAGACAATATACATATACAAAAGCATTATATTATCTGGGGTATTACATTACTTCCCCCTTAGGATCGTTTTGTCCCCAGAACGACACTAGTGGGAGAAATAAAAGAAAGACAAACACCACCTGAAACAAATCTGGATACAAAGTCTTCATACGACTCTCTGGCTCCCAGGTGGCTTCTTGCACGAATTGATTCCTCCAGACAACCTTGACCATCGGGATGACCTTGTTTCTCAGTATCTTATCCTGATGATCAAGTATCCTGACTGGTTGCTTCTTGTAAGAAAGATTAATCTGCAGATCTTTTGAACCTCTGGTAACTGATGGCTCGAAACCGGCACATAGTTCCGTAGCATAGAGATGTGGAACACATCATATATTTGAGATAACTCGGTCGGTAGCTCCAACTTATAAGCCATCCTGCCATTCCTCTTCAGAATCTTGTATGGTCCAATGTATCTCGGAGCTAACTTTCTGCCCTTTCCGAACTTGATAACTCCTTTTGTCGGCGACACCTTGAGAAATACGGAATAGCCTTCCTCAAATTCTAGCTTTCTTCAGCAGTTGTCGGCATAACTCTTCTGCCTGCTTTGTGCTCCTTGTAGTCTCTTCTAAATAAGCTCGATCTTTTCCGATGTTCGCTGTATGATTTCTGGCCTGATGTCTTTGAGGACTTCCAACCATCTCCTCTGCCTTAAATTAAGGTCCTTCTGCTGGAAAATATACTTTAGGCTTTTATGGTCAGTGTATATCTCCACCTCTGCTCCATCGATATAATGCCTCCATGATTTCAAAGCGAAGATTATGGCTGCAAGCTCCAAGTCATGAGTCGGTTAGTTCTTCTAATGTGGTCGTAGCTGTCTTGATCCATAAGCTATAACCTTGCCTTCCTGCATCAGCACACATCTGAACCCCAAATACGATGCATCACTGTAGATGACATATTCCTTGTCCTCCTGAGGTAAAACCAATATTGGTGCAGAGATCAACCGGTTCTTCAGTTCTGGAAACTATATTCACACTTCTCCGTCTAGTCGAAACTTTGGTTCTTCTTAGTCAACGCTGTAAGGGGTACAACTATCCTTGCATAATTCTGGATAAAATTCTAGTAATACCCAGTCATACCCAGAAAACTCCTTACCACTTTCACTGTCTTTGGTTGTGGCCATCTATTGATTACTTCAATCTCTTGGGGATCCGTTGCCACTCCCTCCTTAGAAAGGATATGTCCCAGAAATGCAACTTCCGATTTTTAGAACTCACACTTGGACAATTTGGTGTATAACTGATGCTCTTGTAACTTGCTTAGGACTGCTGTCAGATGTTCAGCATGATCCTCCTCCGTCCTTGAGTACACCAAAATGTCGTCGATGAAGACCACAACAAATGAGTCAATAAACGAACGTAGAATTCTGTTAATCAAGTCCATAAAGATAGCTGGAGCGTTAGTCACTCCAAACGGCATTACCAAGAATTCATAGTGTCCATGCCGAGTCCGAAAGGTTGTCTTAGGTACATCCTCTTCCTTGACTCGCACTTGATGATATCCGGACCGTAGATCAATCCTGGAAAATACTGCTGCTCCCTGAAGCTGAACGAACAAATCGTCGATCCTGAAAATTGGGTACTTGTTTCGAATAGTGACCTTATTCAATTCCCAATAATCGATACACATCCTGGCTGATCCATCCTTCTTCTTAACAAGCAATACTGGTGCTCCCCAAGGTGATGCACTTGGTCTGATGAATTCCTTTTACAAGAATTCGTCAATCTGCTTCTTGACCTCATTCTGTTCTACTGGTGCCATTCGTTAGGGTGCTTTGGATACTGGAGTTCTACCTGACTAAACTGTGATGCTAAACTCAACATCCCGGTGTGGGGGAAGTCCAGGTAAATCCTCCAAGAATACGAGTGGAAAATTTCTCACCATTGGTATCTTATTCACCTCTTCAGGTACCCGTACATCACTAGTACCTGCAATGATCGTTGCTCGCGACCTCTTCTCCCCTTGGAATACAAGTTTCACTCCTTCGGCTGAGATGACTACCTCCTTCTCCTTGCAGTCGATGCTTGCCTTGTGCTTCGACATCCAATCCATACCAATAATGACATCTGTTCCGGCTAAACCCAATTCTAACAAATCGATGCTTAAGGTTTCCCCATTAATCTGGAATTTACATCCCCTATAGCATAGATCTGTAGTGAGGGTTGCCCCTGATGGCGTAGCCACCAGCAAGGCTAAATATGGAATTGCCTCCTGTGTGCATCTTAATTTTCTCGAAAAAGATTTTAACACAAAAGAACGAGTCGATCCATTATCGAACAAGACCGTAGCCAAAATTCCATTTATATATTCATGTATATGTCCTGTTACAAAAGTTCATCCTTCATCAACTTCCCACAAAAACCCAAAATACAAATAAGAACTTCATTACATCATTTCCTTACATACCAGTGATTACCCCTTCATCTTCTTCAGCATCATTCTTGGTCAAGGCGAACACCCTTCCTTGACGCATAGGCTTCTTTCCTTTGTTGGTTGCTCCCGACCCTGCTCTGTTGCTGTTCCTTGAATTTTAGGGACAATTCGGCCTAATATGCCCTTCTTGCCCGCACTGGAAACATCTCTGTGCATTCCTCCTGTGGCATTGATCCTTGAAGTGTCCCTGCTCTCTACAGTGGAAGCAGCTTCCGAGCTTGTATCCTCCCGTCTTGGCACTAGTTTTCTGAATTTTCTAACTCTTTCCCTACTTCTTGAATTGGGATGCTGGGGTGGATCTCTTCCCTTTATTCGAAAACTCCGTTCTTCCTTGACTCTGGTTCATGTATGCTTCTGTCACTGCAGCTCGCTTCACTAGCTTGTCGAAGTGGTGAATGCCCAACGGAACCATCCTCAACCTCAGTCCAGGCCTAAGCCCTTGTTCAAACCTCTGGGCTTTCTTCGCTTCCTCTTGGACCATATCTGGTGCATACCGAGAGAGCTGAGAAAACTTTGTCTCATATTCCCTGACAGACATATTTCCCTGCTTCAAATTGTGGAACTCAATTGCCTTTTCTTCTTGCACATTCATGGGAAAATAGTGCTGTCGGAATTCCCCAAGGAAATCTTCCCAGGTGATCTGACCTTCTCCAAGGCCACGCTTCACGGATTACCACCAAACTCCGGCGTCCTTCTCCAGCAAGATTGTGGCTAGACGAACCTTGCTGTCCTCTAGAGTCATCAGCACTTCGAATACCGTTTCCACCTGACGTATCCATTCTTCAGCAGCTATGGGGTCAGCCTATCCTTTGAAGATTGGCGGTTTCATCCTCTTGAATGATTCCACCATCTTCACCGGATCTGCATTCACAGCAACTCCTGGTGCTCCTTGTGGCGGTGCTTGGTTCCTGCTAACCTCCACAAAAGCTCCAATCATCTGGTATACCCAAGCGAATTCTTTCCTTACATCAAGGCCAGTAATGTTGGCTCCACTTTCTCTGTCTTCAGTCTGGTCGCTCCGGTTGCTTCTGGTCCTTCCTGCCATCTGAAAGCTAATACTGACATCATCAAACAACAATAGTAATGCAAAACCCATAACACACTAGCATTGGTCAGAAAACATACTAGTTTCATACATTCAAAAAGGGTTTACAATGATATTGCCATCAATACAATCATGTCATCATCCAATGGGTTCATATTATACCCATAAAAAAATAGCAAGTCAGCCTAGCTATTCAAAAATATTGTCATCTATACACATCAGTAAGATCCTGCAACACTAAGTGAGATCACTGCACTTCCGCCCCTAGCAAGTCGCCAGTCTCAGAGCTATCCCCGGCGGTCATCCTATCCAGCAAATCCTGCATATCGCAGTCTTGTGACCTCAATACCAGATATCAGCTCTGCAACTGTCTATCCTCTCCCCATACCGGTGCTTCAAGAGTATCACCCTCGTCTTCCACTTTCGCTTGGCTCTCTCTAGCTTGGCCACTCTCCTCTCGGTGGTAATCAAGGCCTGAGCGAGATTCTCAAAGTGATCTTCCAGCTGCCCGTGGCTCCATTTATTGGCAGCCAGCTCTTGGCATAACATGGTGATAGCTTGCTCTACGGTAGTGGGCTGTGGGGGTGGAGGTGGGAGTGGGGGTGCATGACCATTTCCATCGGTCCAACCATTTGAGTGTCCATTATCCATGCCTAGCATCTGCAAGAGAAAATACAGGATTCAGTCCAGATACAGAAAATTTTTAAAACATAAGTTGTAAAAGCAACATTATGAATTATAATCATTAGCTATTTGACTAAACCCAACTCTCGCAACGCATCCAAGTCTAATTTTTCTGCTGTGTTGGACTAATATTTGAGCTTTGATACCAATTTTCTGTAGCGCACAAAATCTCCATACTGGTAATCTGAGACCCTATTCCAGGAGTCGAACTTCAAAATAGCCACAATCATAGAAAAGTACGGGAAAATTAAAACTTTTTATTCCATATAAATGTTACATTTACGAAAGTTACAATATCCAAATAAAATTTACAAGATTTATAAATAACATAATAACACTTGAATATGTCCCTTGGATGCTTGAACCCACTCGAGCTCTGCTGTACCTATGAATCGGCTCCGGATACCTACAAGGTGGGGAACTTCAGTACTTTCGACTGACGCAATGCTGACAATAACAGTGATCTCCAAGCTAACAATCACAACCATAATTTTATGGAAAAGAGAAAAGTGATGTGACAACTAGGGGTTAATGAATTTAGGTTATAGTGTTGTTGTATGCCATGATTCTACAACTAGATGCATCAATCACATGCTTACTTCTAATGCAAGCAAGATTTTAGAAAACACATGCATCCCATACTACATATGCCTCCAAATATAGCCGTCTTTCTCCACATTTTAGGGATTCAAACCCTTGCCATGATCCTACTCTTGTACTAAACCTGTTCCCAATAAATTTTCGTATTTGAGGAGGTTGTAGTCACTCGGTCTAGTCCCGCACAGCAGTCCCTAAAGTGATGGTCGTATTTGCCACTTATTACCCATGCACGGACCTCACTCAAAAAGCCGTGACAAACTTTCCGATACAAAACCATGTACCCAATGATGTCAATGATTCATATATAAAAAAAACCCACGCGCATAGGAACATGACGGCCTCGAGGGTTAAATCCCCCTATCCGACAGGAGCTCCCCTCCCGTTCCTTACCTTGGCTCTTTGGGAATTAACAGAACGAGATACGAGACCCGCGAACTCAACCTGAGAACCAAATCCGTATCCCTACGACAGGAAAAGTACAACACCCGACTATGGTCTTCTAGTACTAATGCAATGTATATACCCCTAATACACCACTCTAAACCAAGACTAACCTCAGGGAAAAGACTGCTTCCAAAACTCTGCCCATCGAACACTGGCCCCGGTGACGCAAGTCCCGCTCGCCACTTCCCCTAGCCTGAAATTCGTCCCTCACCATGGCCCGCGTTCATCCTCAACCGGCATGAATACAACTCGACGGCACCAAACCAGATGTTCAACACCTCGGCGGATGTTCACATCTACGGTCGATAGGCGTAGGGTATCACCCTACCCTAGTGACTAACTAGAGTCACACAATCCTCCACAAGAGTCAACACCAACAAGATTAGCAAATAGACACAATTAATCCACAACAATGAGTTATCAACTCTTATGTATACAAGAAGAAAGGTTCTCCCAACATTTAGCCAAAACCATGACTAAACCAAACTAATGGTGTTCTACCTGAAATTTAAAAAGATCATTAATCCCACAATACAACTCAGATTTAGGTGTTCAAGCCCAATCTGAAAAGGTAAAGACCTAGGCTACAACTCTCTAGTTGATCGTCACCTCAGATTCAGTCATATAAATCCTCAAAATAGCCTCACAAACCTCAGCTTGTGTACTTTCTGTACACTGGCTGCACCTTACCGATGGCATAAAACTCTACCCTCTCATCGGAATGATACAAATCCAGGTTCTGTGGAAAGGTTTGAATGTTCTCTACAACTTTCTAGTTGATCACCAATCCCAATTATTTCATTTGATTACCCTAAAACAGTCATTTTCCTCGGATATACAGAACCACATACAAAGCTTATTCAAACAGAGCCTTCAGCTCAAAATCTGGTTTCTGTCCAATCTTACAAAAATCATAACTAATAATCTACTCACAGTAATTTCTTCAAATAAGGCTTATTGGAAAGCTCTAAATGTCTACTACAATTTCCTAGTCGAACTTTTTTCTCAAGTTATGCTCTTACAGAGCCACAAAGTACCATCTTATCAGAGTGTCAAAACTGACTGAGTTAAGCAGAGTACATGCTAAAATATTCATCATAAATCACATGCATAACAAATGGTCTTCAAATTTGCATTACAGAAACTAGACATCATCATATATAAAATGCAAAAAGTTTCATATCTAAATTCTAAGTAATAAATGTGTTCTACTTGTTATAAACATGCATAAAGATTCTGCTATTCTTCAGTTACTGTTTTGACTACCCTTGATTAATACATTTTTAACATACATCAAACTTCATCCAAATAATTTCATGATTTTTCTGTGGAGTCTAGATGCATGTAAGGTAACATGGTAAACATTTCAAACATAGATCATTTGTCAATTAATTATAAGAATTCCTATAAGTTCAGTTATCACAATAGACATACCTAGTTCCTGCCTTACGGATCAGTCCTCAAAATGGATTTTATTAAAAATTCAAACATCATCATAAAATTTCTAAATAAATCAAGTATCTTCTCGACATGTATGATATCATTCTGTATAAATTTCAAGATCAAATTCTAATTATTTTGTTCTCTGGAAATTCGGGAACTTAGCATACAGATCATGTTTTCTGTTATCATTTTCAGATTCTAGCAATCTACCCTTAAATCAACCATCCTTAAATACTATTACTCATCATGCAAGAAACTAAACAAGAATAAACAAGAAAAAGGGTTGAGAACTCCCCAGCCTTGGTTGGCTTGAGAAGATGGGATTTGTCTTGAGCTTCCTCCTCAAAAATCCTACTCGAAAGCTTGAGAACTTAGCATACAAGATGAAGTCAGTCAAGTGCCTCCACACATTCGACATGTATTGTACCCGACTAAGCTTGTACCGGTAGAGAACTTCCTTCATGAATGGGTGCATGGGGAGACACATCCCGACGTGGAAAGTTTCATAGAGGATGTCGCAGAATTCATTAGACATCACCGAGAATTCCCAGACCCCAGGACCTAGCAAAAGCAACTTGTACTCAGACGGAATTCCAAAGGTAACTCTAATCAGACGGAGGTCACCCATTTTCCTCTGTGATGATAGTCTTGATATGATCGACCTCATTGGTAGGGCGGTCCTTTGGTTTGGGGTATCACGTACCGAACCTCATTAGATCCACCAAATTCTTGGGGTATTGACGAACGAGGAAGGGGTTGTGAGGAGAATAAGGAATATTGAAGAGATTCCATGTTATCAATCTCGTCTCATCCTTCACTTCTACTACAACTAAAGACCTGACTACCTCCATCCCCTACTATTTTCTTAAGAGGTGAGATTGTCGAATGGAGAGCACCTCATCCCTGTCGGTGTCTAAGGAGGAGGCAGAGCGACCCGAATGAACCATAGACATGACTTACTTAATTTATAATAAAGTTATTTAGCTGTTGACGGTGTATTTAAAATGTTGAAGTAGTCAGAAAACTCACTGAAGTTGGAGTCTAGAGAGAAAGAGCAAGGAGGAGAGAGAAGCTCTAGACTGAAAATGAAAGGAGAAGTGAAGAAGTGAGGGGGGACTGTGGATTTATAGAGTAAGATTCCCTAATGTCTCATAGGTGACTGCGCTGATGACATGGTGCAATATTAGCCACCCTAGTTTCCTTTTGATCTAACGGTTGAAACGAAGGGCTGGGAAAGCGAAGCGACAAAGTGTGACACAGTAAAATTTTATGATCAAGCTCGGTGCTCGGATCGTTGTCTGAGCTGCCTCGCCAAAAAGTCCAAATAGCTTTGTGCTTGGTTCGTCATTCGGGCAGCTTAGGGATCCAATGAGCACATCGGTCTGAGCCGCTCAATGGATCCAAGCGGCAATAGAGCCTGAGGTTCTCGATGGGATCCAATCAGCAAGAGGGTTCGAGCAGCATAGTGGTTTAAGCAGTTCGGTGCGATCCAATTAGTAGGAGGGTTCGAAAAGCATAGCGGTACAAGCCATTTAATGGATCCCAACATCAGTGTCCCAACTGCTCAATAGATCTGCGTAGGAACTGTATCCAAGTAGCTTAGTTGGATCCGATCAGCAACATGGCCCGAGCTGCTCAATGGATCTGAGCAGCTCGGTTGGATTCGATCAGCAACATGCTCCTAGCTGCTCAATGGATCAAAGCAGGAAAAAGGGTCCGAGCCACACCAACGAACCAAGCAACGCCAGGGAGATCGAGCTGCTCGGTGCCATCCATATTGTCCGAGTTGTTCGATGCTTCAAGATCAGATCTGAGCAGCTCGGTGCTCGATGCCATCACCATCATCCGAGCTACTCGACACTTCTGGCTCGGATCTGAGCACTAGGGGTCCTAACAGCTCAGTGCTTGGCGCCATCCTCGTCGTCCGTGCAGCTCGGCTCTTCAAGGCTAGATTTGATCTCCTATCCTCTTAAAGATTTGTGCGCCCGTGATTTTTGATGAAAATTTCTAAAAAATAATTATAAATTTAAGAAATTTAATTAATAATTCCATCGAATAATTATAATTTTGATAAAGATATTTCTAAAAAATAATTATAAATTTAGAAAATATAATCAAAAATTCAAAAAAATAATTATAAATTTGAAAAATCAACAAAATAATCTGAAAAAATAGTTACTGCCCCAAGAAGCTCCGAGCCAAGCATCCTCGAAGGTCTTGTAGGACCACCCACTGTTCAAAGAGTGAAATACACCCCTAAGGATCTGACTCTCAACCTTATAATACGAGTAGAATTTGGATCCATATTTCATAATGCGCATCTCAACGCTTCCAAGGTCAGTACAATAATTTTGCAGCAACAACATGCCTACTAGAAGAATATGGGCCATCTCTAAGCCCATTAGCCCAAGAAGAAGGGGATTCCCAGCCCAAAATAGCTGTCAGTCAAATCCCCCCAAATAGGGATTAGTTGCTAATTACATTCCTATACCAATAAAATTTTCGAACGAATCTTAAAAAGATACATTTCCGGTGTATCTTCTATAACTAATTCATGGCCTATAAATGCCCTACACCTTCATCAGTCAAATATAATCAATATTTTCTCCACTAAAAAATCCTGATCATTATCCTGGTGACTGGCTTGACAGTTAGAGGGGCCATCTCCGGTGTGAGACTTTTTGCAGGTTCTCAAGCGTTTCCAGCCATGCAAATTCATATTCTAATCGATGGTCCAGATCAATGCTTTCTCCCTTAATAAAAGAAGTCATTACCTGATTGCTCCCACCAAAATTAGTAGCAACAATACCCTAATAATCTTAATCACTATTAGAGGCCTTGCTAGTGTAACTTTCAGTTGCACTCACAAGATAGAAATTTGGTTACTTTAAATGTGCAACTCCATTTATAAATCTTTATGATTGGTCTACTTACATAAAACAATTAGTTCAATAGGTTATGTTTCTATTTTTTTTTCTTAAATTATACATGGATCAATTATGTGAAGAGTTGCAAATAGAGTTATATTTGGAGTGGGATGCTAACGTTTCTGATAGAAGTTTTGTTGAAATATGTAGAATTTTTTGGAGTTTGTAAAGTTTATACTCGCTATAGGGATTTTTTTTTGTGTTCTTTGGGAACAATCTATATAGTTAAATTGAAATGGCTAGAATTCCCTCTTTTTGGAATAATAGAACGATGATGACAAATTGGGTTTTAAGCAACCCTCGTATTTTCGGTTACATTTTTTAGTTTTGTCAATTTTATTTTGCTAATCAAATAATGGACACAAAAGAAACTACTCTCGTGTATCCAGAAAATATCTTGAGCATCTCCCTCGACTCACCATTCAAGTCTAGCCCAATCTGCTGCCATATTAATTTTACATATGTTATTATACATTGTTAATTAATGTATTAAATTAGGTTTAATCTAGCCCATGTAAGTTATTCTTTTGGGCCTCCGTTGTGTTTCTTCTTCATTGGGTTTCTTTTCATCTAGAATAGAGATGGCATTTGGGCCAGTTCGGGCCCCAAACTGGCGGGCTAGCCCGGGTAACAGGTAGGTCCGGATTGGGTTCAAATTCCAACTTCTTGACCTGAAGTGATCCAAGAACCCATACGGGTTCATTCCGACCCGGGCCGGGCTGGGTCGCGGGTTGGCCTGACATTTTTTTTAACTCTAAAAAAAAGGAAAATATACAAGTATGAGAGTAAAAAAAGTTGTATCTATTATTCATTGGTGCGATTGGAATAAGTTTTTACAAGAATCAAATTACATACAAATATATGTAATAAAACAAAAAAAACATACAAATTTATTGAATTACATGTTTAAGGGGATAATCTAAAGTTCGAGATAGCCTGGAGATAGACTTAAGAAAGGACATTGGACCACTGTTGTACACCTCTACTTAACCTAAACCTAGGATCTCATCGCCCTAAATTCTCTACTCTGCTTGTTGATCTTCAGATGAGTTGCTTCCACTTGTTGAATCTTCAGCTGCTTTTCCTTGAGACATGTCTGCAGCTTTCATCAATCTTCGGTGCACACGAGCATCTCCAACGAATCTGGCTTCAAGTGATTCCTGTAATCGTTAAAACCCTGTCAATTGTAGAAAAATAACTTTCTTAAGCAACTATAGACACATGAGTGGTTAGTAGATCTTTAGCGAAATGTGAAAGAATTGGAAAAAAGATTTTCATGTTCTTTCCACCATTGTAACACTTCAATCTTAGAACCAGAACTCTCACTATCTTGTTGATTATACCAGTTTAATTCATTAGGTGCATTAGTACTAGATTTTTTAGATTGAATTTGGGCAAGTAAATTAGCAGTGCCATCTTCTAATTTACTCTTACCCTTACTTCGAGATGAATAAACAGAAGTTACTGTACTGGTTTAGCATGTTGTACTGCTAGATGCATAAATTATATCGTAAAAATCATATAAGTTTTCAATGTCGACTCAAATGTAGCTAAATATTCATTACAATCATATTCAGATTCATCTCTCAATAATGTACAAAAATATTTCAATCAAAATCCTCGTACCTGCTAATTTGATACGAGGATCCATAAGAGTAGCAATACAATACAACATAGGAGAATGATTAAAATACTTCAAAATTTTAGTTTATGCGGGAATAACAATATGTCTAATGTATTGCTCCGAAACCATGTCTGGAAAAGTTTGCATCATAGTAATTATTGAAAAGAAAATACTACTAGAAGTGGATCATATGATTTTGAAAACTTCACAGTTGCGGTTTGAAAAGGTTCCAAAAATCTTAACAACGATTCGGCAAAAAACCATCATTGAGGAGACATTTCAAAAATTTCCATATTTTTTGCAATACAAAAATTATTTATAACCGCTTTGTATTGAGTAACAATATTTAATAAGTCGAAAGTAGAGTTCCATTGTTGTTTAACATCTCTAGGAAATTTTTAGAATGTACTCTCTTAAGAATACACCATTCTTTAAAATATTTAAGCATAGTTTCACTCAAAACGATAAAATATACACAATTTCTAATTGCATTCACATATAGATCGGCTACTTTCAAAACATCTTATATACATAAATTTAAAATATGACATGCACATCTAACATGAAGAATTTCACGACATGGAGAAGCTAATTGTTCTTTTAATGAATTAATCGAACTATTGATGTTAGAAGCATTATTAAAACTAATAGCAAAAATTTTATTACGAATTTGAAAAAAGTCACAAACTTCTAAAAAACATGTTGCGATAACCATACCACTATGGGGATACGGCAAAGCTGTAAGTGATATGATTCTCTTTTGAATCATCCAATCACTATTTATCCAATGACAAGTTATGCCCATCATCAGAATATCATTACAATATTTCCAACAATCGGAAGTTAACGGTACTCTACAAGTTAAAGAATACAAAAGTACAATTAAAAGCGTCTCTCATTTTGTTGTAAATTTTAAAATAATCAGCCTTGAGTGTGTTTCTAGGAATTCTTCGAAAACGTGGATTTAGTGCATTTTGGTTAAAAGCTTCTACATTCCTAGTCTCGGAAAAGGTAACTCATCCTTAATAACTATTGTAGCCATTTTTCCGACGAACAATTTCAAAATCATAAGGGTGGCTATCTGTTTGCCCGGTCCTAAGGTTGATTTGTTGTTGTGTTTGTTGGTCAACAACTAGAGAGGGGTGTATACCCATAATGTGTCGTCAAATACACGTCCCCTTACTCATCTTCCATTTGTAACTTTTGTTACAAGTTTTATAAATCTTATGTCATATACTAAGGTTAAGTTCATTCAAGATGAAGTCATAATATTTGTGCTAATCACTTGTTTCGTCTTTACCTTCCTAACTAGAAGTGGGCTGTGCGTGTTCGGTTTCATATGTTTGTGTTTCAATATCATGTATTTCTTGTTGTGTGTCGGTATCATACTCTTGTGGAGGAACATCATGAGGACCGATATTAAGCATAGAGTTATATATAGGCTCTAATTGTGGAAATCATGGAGGTCGACGAGATGAACTAGTGGAATCTTGTCCACTTTCGCTACGACTGCTACCTCGTGATCTAGACATGATAAATGGTTTGCATTAGTAGTGTATGTTAAAAAAATGATTTCTAGTGTTTTAGTAGTGCATGTGAAAAAATAAAAAACAAATAAGAGGTATATGTGCAAAATAATCTAAAAAAACAATCGGAGGGTTGAGAGAGAGAGAGAGAGAGAGAGAGAGAGAGAGAGAGAGTAGCGAAAACCAAAAAACAAATATAATCAAAAAATTTAAATCTACAACAATGATAAAGAGTTTAGAGCGTTGAGAAATTTTGATACCGTACTTCACGAATAATCATATATAGAGTTGAGAGAGAAAATAATCGTATAGAGGTTCTAGAAGTAGACGAAGTCGAGGGAGTTTGTTGTAGACGTAGTTGTAGAAGGAGAGAGTGAGCTTCTTTGTTGAGAGAGTTTGTAGTATATGTAGTTGAGTCGACATGGATTCGACACGATCAAACTTGTTCACTTCTTTGTTACTTCTTTGTTGAAGTAGATTGAAAGTAGTAGTAGTAGAGAGAGTAAGAGAGTTGGTAAATGGAGGTGTGAAAAAATTTGAGGACTTTTATTGGCAAAAAACCACTTAATAATCTAGACAAAAAAAAAATCAAGCACATCAGCTAAAGCTGCCAAACCAACGGTCGACCAGTCCGGGTCGACCGTTTGACCCATTCGGGTCTAACAGTCTCAACTTGCTGGGTTGACGGGTTGGGTTCGGGCAGATTTGGATCGGGTTGCGGGTTTCTGGGTAGGGTTTATCGGGTTTTGTTGGGGTTTATTGCGACCCGGTTCGACCTGGTAAGGGTAACGGGTTTGACCCAAACTTGGACCGGGTCACAGTGGGTCGGGTCGAATCGGGCGGGTCTCGGGTCGACCGTCCCAGATGCCATCCCTATCTTATGACCACCCTTTTATGTGCACTTAACGCTAGATGCCTAATTATGTATTTAAACTTGTTTTGTTTCTTAATCATAGGTGATTAAATTTTTTTAAATTTAGCTTGCATAGTTAACAACTTATGCGGAAAATTAATCATGTAAGATTAGGAAACTGTTGTTGGAAATCGAGCTACCTAAATAAATAGATAAACTAGACACAAATTAAAAACCTCGCAAGTGCACGAATCAAATCGTAGTAATAGCAAGGGTCGATCCCACAGAGATTGTAGACTTCAACTTACTAATCAATAAAACTAATAATAAAAATGAATAAAAGTTGTCGTAATATTCTAAAAGAACTAAAAGATTAAAACTAAGATGAGAGGTGTTGAATCACAAATATCTCTTAAATAGTTGGGTTGTTGATCTCCACCAATAGTTAGTAATGCTAATTTTGCCTTCTGAATTTACTTCTAATTACTCATGTTGTTCACTTCAAGGGCATGGTATCTACTCCTTAAAGTATTGTTTCCCTAAACCAAGAATTAGGCATGGTATCTACTCTAATTCGTTTCTTCCTCTAAGTATCTAGCATGGTATCTACTAAGTTATACTTAGAGAAAACATAAGAACAGTGGAAACGAACAAACACTTAAAGTTCTAGAAATTGGTATAAGATCTAGATCCTCTAAGTTGATTGAACCAAGAACCCCTAAAGATTCCTTTGTTACAAATTATGAGCACGAGATTCGGTCGTCTCAATATGCTTCATATAACAGAGTTAGATAAATGATAACATAAACTTGATATTCTCACGTGCTGTATGTCAGTCGACTGGCTCTCACCTCAGTCGACTGCTCTCAGACTTCGAGAACAAGTTTGATGATCATCAATCTATGTCAATTCAACCAGATTCAATCAATAAGTAATCAGAAGATCTCAGAAGAATATAGCACTACATAACTACGGTTTCGATCTACCCAACTATGAAATTAGTTCCACATAATAATAACTTTATTGCTTAACAAGTTTGAATACACGATCAACATAAAAGAATAAAGAGAGAAGAAAAAAATAAACTAATGGATTCCGGCAATATGGTCGACTGGCTGTCACACAGTCGACTGCCTTCTGGTTGCTGGATCTTCTCTCTCCTTCTTCGATGTTGATGGAGTGATGCTCTCGATGCTTGTTCAGGAACTTGGTGATTGAGTTGCTTTCCAGAGATATATCTGATCGTCCTTGGATGGAGTCGTGGAGTCAGAGAGAGCCCGTTCAAGAGATGGTATTCTGATATTTATAGAACACGGCTGAGAATTAGGGTTTCCACTTTTTCAGGAAGATCCTTCTTTATTTGATTTGATTATTAATATCTTTCTCTTTTCTCCTTTCCTTCCTTATCTGTTTACCACGTCCACTTGGAAAATACCCTGTCTTTTGATTTGATTCGCTGCATAAAATCTTGATTCAAATAGATTTGAAATCAGATTCAGGTGTATCTTCGAATATCTTATCTGTTTACTCCGCCGCAGACCAGTCGACTTATCTTCGAACCAGTCGACTGAGTCGAGAATTATGTAGATTTCATCTGTGATCAGGCCAGTCGACTGCTCTTGGGAGTGAGTCGACTGTGTCGAGAGTTGTGGAAAATCAGCTTCTCCTGTCCAGTCGCCTGTGTTGGGGAACCAGTCGACTGATCCTCTGCAGTTTGCTGTGTATTATCCTTGAAGTCCTAAATCTGCTTCGTTTTGCTGTTATAAGCTGTTTCCTATGGAAAAGAAAAAATAGGAGTTAAATACCACATATAGAGCTTTTAAATGTCTAATTATATTAAGATTATTGCTCTAAAAAGTGAACAATATTGTGTTCATCAAATACCCCCACACTTAGCTTTTGCTTGTCCTCAAGCAAACTAGAATTATGAATAGGGAGAATAATAATAACAATAGATTCAACCACCAAGATTTCTTATTATGTGGACATCAAAATGAAAATATAAAACTACAAACAATTTCAGATAAAGTAAAATTAAACATACCCACTTTCTCTAGTGCAATTGTCTATTCATAAATCCCAAACTTAATCATATTTGTCATGCGATTAATGTAGTTATAGTATGCATCTACTCAGTCTGTGATTATCCCTTTTCTCTACTACAAATCCAGTAGCAAACTAGAGGTTTTTTTTTTTTTTTTTTTTTTTTTTTATAGTCTCTTCTTTAAAGTTGTCACTTGTCTTTTGACGCGAATGCGAAACATTTGTGATGTATCCACCCGGTTACTCAACAAGTCACAAACATTAAAGTGCTTTGCATACTCATATTTCAAGTTGCCGTTTGACGTAAAGGTAAACATTGGTGATGAATACCCCTAGTTACTAAGCGCTCAAAACATTAGAGTAGACTGACTTTATTCAAATATATACATATATTGTATCACTCTATTTACTTAAACTCGATTTAGGACTAGATCTAAAGGGAATAATTATCAGAAAAAGCATCACATTTGTTTATTATGTATAATCGCATGACGCACACAATTTTTGTAGGGAATTATGAAACTCACAATCCTAAAGTAAATAAGTATCCTTACTCTTACTTTATAAGAAATTGTTTATCCTAAAAAAAAATTCAAAAGATTCCAAATATAACTAACTAATACCCCCACACTTAGATGGAACATTATCCTCAATGTTCGCACAAAACATAAGATATAGGCATGTGTTACCATCTAGTAAGGAGAGACTGAAAAATAAAAATAAAAATGAATAATAATGAATAAAATAAAGGGAAGGTGTAAATACTCCCCTGAAAGTTGGGTTGCCTCCCAATAAGCGCTGTGTTTCATGTCTTCAGCTAGACATGATGAGTTCATGCAATGTATTGAATGGTTTGAAGATTCACATCTTCCTCTTGCGGTTCTAGACTCATCTCTATGTATGGCTTCGCCCTGTGTCCGTTCACCTTGAATGTTTGATTTCGTTCTTCGCTGTGAACTTCCAATGCACCATGTGGAAAGACTTTTGTGACGATATATGGTCCATACCATCTTGACTTGAGCTTGCCTGGAAAGAGTCTTAATCTTGAGTTGTAGATCAATACCTTTTGTCCCTCATAAAACTCCTTCCGTGCTAGCTTCTTATCATGGTACAACTTGGTTCTTTCCTTGTATAGCTTGGCATTTTCATATGCATCGTGCCTCAATTCTTCAAGCTCATTTAGTTGCAATCGCCTTTTGTCACCTGCCTGTTTCATATCAAAGTTGAACTTTTTGATAGCCCAATAAGCTTTGTGTTCTAATTCTACCGGCAGATGACATGCTTTTCCAAAGACCAAACGGTATGGTGACATGCCAATGGGTGTCTTGAAAGCGGTTCTGTAGGCCCATAAGGCATCGTTCAAGCGTAGCGACCAATCCTTCCTCCTTGTGTTGACTGTTTTTTCCAAGATGCTCTTGATCTCTCTGTTGCTAATCTCCACCTGCCCACTGGTTTGAGGATGATATGGAGTTCCCATTCTATGTGTAATCCCATATTTCTTCATCAAAGAAGCAAATGGGTAGTTATTGAAGTGGCTCCCTCCATCACTTATTATTGCTCGTGGTGTACCAAACCTAGTGAAAATGTTCTCCTGCAAAAACTTGACAACAACTTTGTGATCATTAGTTCGTGAGGGGACAGCCTCGACCCATTTAGACACATAATCCACACCAACAAGTATATATAAATAACCAAATGAGTTAGGAAATGGACCCATGAAGTCGATTCCCCAAACATCGAAAAGCTCGATTACTTGTATGTTGTGTAGTGGCATTTGATTTCTAGAAGAGATGTTGCCTGTCCTCTGGCATTTGTCGCAAGTCCTGCAAAAAGAAAAAGCATCTTTGAATACTTTAGGCCAATAAAAACCAGATTGCAATACCTTAAGTGCTGTTCTCTTTGGCCCAAAATGTCCTCCACATGCATATTGGTGGCAATGTTGTAGAATACTCCTTTGTTCCTCGTCTGCCACACATCTTCTTATAATTTGATCAGAGCAAAATTTGAATAAATAAGGATCATCCCAATAATAGTGTTTGCTCAGATCCACCAATCTTTTCCTTTCCTGATGTGTCATACCTGGAGGAAAAACATGAGCAGTTAGAAAATTGACAATATCAGCAAACCAGGGGAACTGTTCAGAAAGTCCAGTCGACTGGTGGAAGGACCAGTCGACTGCCCCGAGAGTTTGAGCATTTATTTCAAATAGATGTTCATCTGGGAAATTTTCATTCAGCGGGGGCACAATTCTCTCTTCCTCCTGAAGTAGTCTGGACATGTGATCTGCCACAACATTGTCGCATCCTTTCTTGTCTCTAATCTCAAGATCAAATTCTTGAAGCAGCAGCACCCATCTGATCAACCTAGGCTTAGCTTCCTTTTTAGCCAACAAATATCTCAAGGCAGCATGGTCAGTGAAAACAATAACTTTAGAACCAATTAAATATGATCTAAACTTCTCTACAGCAAAAATAACAGCTAACATTTCTTTTTCAGTGGTAGAATAATTTAGCTGTGCATCGTTTAGAGTTCGATAAGCATAGTAAATAACATGGGGTTTCTTATTGATTCTTTGACCTAAAACAGCCCCTAAGGCATAATCACTTGCATCACACATGAGCTCAAAAGGATGGCTCCAATCTGGTGCCATGACAATAGGTGCAGAAATGAGAAAAGTTTTCAATGTATTAAAAGCATTTGTACATTCCTTAGTCCATATAAACTCAACATCCTTGGCTAACAAGTCACAAAGGGGTTTGGAGATTTTTGAAAAGTCTTTTATAAATCGTCTATAAAAACCTGCGTGTCCTAGAAAACTCCTAATACCCTTAACTGTAGTGGGAGGGGGTAGTTTTGATATGATGTCAATTTTTGCCTTGTCTACCTCTATTCCCCTTTTGGACACCACATGTCCCAACACAATACCTTGTTGTACCATGAAATGGCACTTTTCCCAATTCAGCACTAAATTGCATTCTTCACATCTTTTAAGCACAAGCTGCAAATGGTTAAGGCATTCATCAAAACAAGATCCAAAAACACTAAAATCATCCATAAATACCTCGATGAACCTCTCCACCATGTCTGAAAATATACTCATCATGCATCTTTGAAATGTAGCTGGAGCATTGCACAATCCAAAGGGCATCCTCCTGTAAGCAAAAGTACCAAAAGGGCATGTAAAAGTGGTCTTTTCTTGATCTTCTGGAGCAATAGCAATTTGATTATAGCCACTATAACCATCTAAAAAACAATAATGACTATATCCTGCTAATCTTTCTAACATTTGATCAATAAAAGGAAGAGGGAAGTGATCTTTCCTGGTTTCATTGTTCAGTTTCCTATAATCAATGCATACCCTCCAACCTGTGGTTATTCTTGTTGGGATAAGTTCATTCTCTTCATTTGTTACCACTGTAACTCCATTTTTCTTAGGAACTACATGTATAGGACTTACCCATTTGCTATCTGAGATAGGATAGATGATGCCAACATCTAGTAGCTTCAAAATTTCGGCTCTTACCACTTCCTTCATGTTGGGGTTGAGCCTTCTCTGTGCCTCTCTGCTAGGTTTTGCATCGTTCTCCAGGAGTATTCTATGCATGCATTTGGATGGACTTATTCCCTTGATGTCTGCAATGGTCCATCCTATTGCATTTTTGTGTTCTCGCAATACCTTCAGCAACTTATATTCTTCCTGTGCACTTAAGTTAGCAGCAATTATCACCGGCAGTGTCTGGTTCTCGCCCAAAAATGCATGCTTCAAATGGTCGGGCAACTACTTGAGTTCTATATCTGGAAGCTTCTGTACAGTCGACTGGTCCATGACAGCAGTCGACTTGGTCTGGGTGTCTTGATTCGGTTGACTGGTTAGAATACCAGTCGACTTTCTCTGTGCACTAGGCGCCTGATCTGTAGAAAAACAAAGATTATCAGACACGAAGTTTTCAAATAAAGGTGCAGGCTTACCTGAACATGACTGTGGAGTTTCAAGGTGATGTACTGTCTCTGCAATCTCCCAGTCATCGTATTCCTGTTCAACATGAGATAAAGTTAGAGATTGAGTGATTGTGGCTTGTAGTGGTTCAACGCTATGTACCTGAAATGTTTGATCAACAATCTCCTGCACCACATCAATATTATAGCATTCATGATCATCTTGTGGTAATTTCAGTGTATCAAACATTTTAAATTCCACTTTTTCTCCGTTTATCTTCATACTTATAATACCCTTTTTAACACAAATTTTTATATCAGCTGTACTCATAAAGGGCCTACCTAATATGATCGGTAGAGATGATGACATTGAAGATTCCTCCATATCTAACACCACAAAATCAGCAGGCAAAATAAAATCATTCACCTGAACTAGGACATCTTCTAAAACACCTCTAGGTCTTTTTATGCTGCGATCAGCCAATTGCAAAGTGATGGATGTTGGCTTGAGTTCCCCCAATCCAAGCTTTTCGTAAACCGAGTAAGGAAGAAGGTTGATGCTTGCCCCCAAGTCTAGTAGTGCCTTTTCAAAGAAGTGCTCACCAACCTTGCAAGGAATGGTGAAACTACCTGGATCTTTCAGTTTAGGTGGTAGTTTTCTTAATAATACAGCGCTCACTTCTTCTGTCAAAGCCACATCCTCCTTAACCTGAAATGTTCTTTTGTGAGTACAACAATCTTTCAAAAATTTGGCATAAGAAGGAATTTGTTTAATAGCATCAAGTAGGGGAATATTAATTTCTACCTTTTTGAGAGTTTCAAAGACGTCAAACAAATGTTGTTCTTTCTTTTTATTGACTAACCTTTGAGGGAATGGTGGTGGAACTGTCCCTACTTTTTTACTTACCTTACTTGAACCCAAAGCTTTTGATGGTTGTGTTTCTGATTTGTCTGTGCAGTCGACTGTCTTGTAGAAACAGTCGACTGGTTTGTCTGTGTGTGTTCCAACCTTGTTGTCAATTATCTTACCATTTCTTAAAGTAGTCACTGCTTGGAGTTGTTCTTGACCTCCTGGGTTTGGTATGGTTTGTGAAGGGAGTTCTCCTGCCTTTCTTTCGCTTAGCTCTTTTGCAATCTGACCAATTTGGGTTTCTAGCTTCTGAATTGCTTGTCCTTGTTGGTTGCTTGTTTGATGTTGTTGTTGGAGCAATTGAAGGACGGTGGACTCAAAATCCAACTTCTTCTGTTCTGGGGCTGGTCTTTCAAATCCACTTCCCATCTGAGGGTTCCTTGCATGTCCTTGTGTGAATTGATCCCCTTGATTATTTTGATTATTGCTCCATGAGAAGTTTGGATGATTCCTCCATCCTGGGTTATATGTGTTCGAGTATGGATTGTTCTTTGGTGGAAACACTCCTCGACCCACATAGTTTGCATGCTCCTGATCTGTAAAAGTAGACATGGGACATGTATCAGTTGTGTGATCTAAATGCGAACAAATTGCACACATTTCATTTGTTTGATTTTTAACTCCACCCATCGTCGACATTGCATTAACAAGCATATCAATTTTCTTATTCATGTTTGCCATTTCCAATTGAATGTTATTACTATTAGAGATTTCGTAAACTCCCTGTTTTTTCGTAGGTCCCCTTCTTGTTGAGAATTGTTGGGAGTTCTCGCTGAGTTCTTCAAAAAGTTCAATGGCTTCTTCTCCACTTTTCCTCATCAAAATTCCATTGCAAGCTGCATCAACAATTGCCTTGTTAGTGTCATTTAAACCTTCATAAAAAGCTTGTACCTGATCATCCTTAGGCAGATTGTGAGTAGGACACTTGAGAAGCTTGCTCTTGAAATCCTTCCATGCTTCGAAGAATAGATCTCCATCTTTTTGTTGGAAGAGTTGAATCTCCCTTTTTAACTGTTTGGTTTTCTGGGCTGGAAAGAACTCTTTCAAAAATTTCGTTGCCAATTGCTCCCATGAATTAATTGATCCTGGTTCCAAAGAATTATACCACAACTTAGCATTAAGTTTTAAAGAAAAAGGAAACAAGATTAACCTGATTTGTTCAGCAGTAAGCCCTTGGACGCTTTGTGTCCTGCAAAGATCGAAAAAGTCTTGCAGGTGAAGATGAGGCTCTTCATCTGGTTTGCCACTAAAGTGGGGAACCATACTAAGTAAATGAGGAGATAGGTGCATGTTCCCTGTAGCATTAGGTTGAAAAGCAATGCAGGAAGGTTGCTCAATATTCTTAGGAGTGAATTTGTCCTGCATTGGTACTCGATTGTGTATTTCTTCAGCCATTCTTTCCTGTGAGATTTGTCTCTGTGCAGTCGACTGGGTCAGTATAGCAGTCGACTGGTTGGCTGAAAACAGCTTACCTAGTCTGTGCAAAGTTCGTTCTGTTTCTGCGTCAATAGGTAGTGGCTCTGGACGAAGTGATCGTCTACCGTGCATTCACCAAAGTCCTGTAACCTAAAAGAAAAATTATTAATAAAAGAAAAGAAAAACTAATAAAAAAAATTCTACTGACTTGTAAGTTAAAATACTAAACAATCCCCGGCAACGGCGCCAAAAACTTGTTGTTGGAAATCTAGCTACCTAAATAAATAGATAAACTAGACACAAATTAAAAACCTCGCAAGTGCACGAATCGAATCGTAGTAATAGCAAGGGTCGATCCCACAGAGATTGTAGACTTCAACTTACTAATCAATAAAACTAATAATAAAAATGAATAAAAGTTGTCGTAATATTCTAAAAGAACTAAAAGATTAAAACTAAGATGAGAGGTGTTGAATCACAAATATCTCTTGAATAGTTGGGTTGTTGATCTCCACCAATAGTTAGTAATGCTAATTTTGCCTTCTAAATTTACTTCTAATTACTCATGTTGTTCACTTCAAGGTCATGGTATCTACTCCTTAAAGTATTGTTTCCCTAAACCAAGAATTAGGCATGGTATCTACTCTAATTCGTTTCTTCCTCTAAGTATCTAGCATGGTATCTACTAAGTTATACTTAGAGAAAACATAAGAACAGTGGAAACGAACAAACACTTAAAGTTCTAGAAATTGGTATAAGATCTAGATCCTCTAAGTTGATTGAACCAAGAACCCCTAAAGATTCCTTTGTTACAAATTATGAGCACGAGATTCGGTCGTCTCAATATGCTTCATATAACAGAGTTAGATAAATGATAACATAAACTTGATATTCTCACGTGCTGTATGTCAGTCGACTGGCTCTCACCTCAGTCGACTGCTCTCAGACTTCGAGAACAAGTTTGATGATCAACAATCTATGTCAATTCAACCAGATTCAATCAATAAGTAATCAGAAGATCTCAGAAGAATATAGCACTACATAACTACGGTTTCGATCTACCCAACTATGAAATTAGTTCCACATAATAATAACTTTATTGCTTAACAAGTTTGAATACACGATCAACATAAAAGAATAAAGAGAGAAGAAAAAAATAAACTAATGGATTCCGGCAATATGGTCGACTGGCTGTCACACAGTCGACTGCCTTCTGGTTGCTGGATCTTCTCTCTCCTTCTTCGATGTTGATGGAGTGATGCTCTCGATGCTTGTTCAGGAACTTGGTGATTGAGTTGCTTTCCAGAGATATATCTGATCGTCCTTGGATGGAGTCGTGGAGTCAGAGAGAGCCCGTTCAAGAGATGGTATTCTGATATTTATAGAACACGGCTGAGAATTAGGGTTTCCACTTTTTCAGGAAGATCCTTCTTTATTTGATTTGATTATTAATATCTTTCTCTTTTCTCCTTTCCTTCCTTATCTGTTTACCACGTCCACTTGGAAAATACCCTGTCTTTTGATTTGATTCGCTGCATAAAATCTTGATTCAAATAGATTTGAAATCAGATTCAGGTGTATCTTCGAATATCTTATCTGTTTACTCCGCCGCAGACCAGTCGACTTATCTTCGAACCAGTCGACTGAGTCGAGACTTATGTAGATTTCATCTGTGATCAGGCCAGTCGACTGCTCTTGGGAGTGAGTCGACTGTGTCGAGAGTTGTGGAAAATCAGCTTCTCCTGTCCAGTCGCCTGTGTTGGGGAACCAGTCGACTGATCCTCTGCAGTTTGCTGTGTATTATCCTTGAAGTCCTAAATCTGCTTCGTTTTGCTGTTATAAGCTGTTTCCTATGGAAAAGAGAAAATAGGAGTTAAATACCACATATAGAGCTTTTAAATGTCTAATTATATTAAGATTATTGCTCTAAAAAGTGAACAATATTGTGTTCATCAGAAACAAATCCATCCCTGGAAATATTTCTAAACTATTTTTCTTCCTTGCAATTATATAGGATAATAGTTTATTAGGTAAATTTCCCCTGTAAACATAGATGGGGGTTATGGGAAGTTTGGTGTTGCTATTTTTTTCGGTGTGGGAGTAATCATATTATGAGTTTGGATTTTGAGGGAAAAAACATACAATCTGTATCGTTGATCAGATCTGAAGCGGGATGGCTGAAGATGCCCGATGAACTTGCACAACGTTTAAACATGGGGGTTGGCCCCGGCGAAAAACCTTCCGACGTTCAAGTCAATACCCAAAAGTAGAGATTAAGGGTTTTTGATTGAGAAAGATTGATTATGTGACTATGATGGAGGTGGAAGGTATTTATAGACTAGGAGTTAGTTACCGAAGATAGACTTGACAATGTATCTTTTCTTGGTTATGGGATATAGTTAGTTAATAACTTTATTTAAGATAAAGGATCTGGTCAATAGCTTTTAATTAGCTGGGACTCCTCTTGTTGGGCTATATAACAACTCAAACTTGAAGGTCTGGTTGAGTTTATGGGCCGGGAAATGGCCCACGTTCTTCATACAGGTCTGTAGTTTTTGTAAAATTACTGTTTTACCCTTGAGAAGCTTTGAGTTGCATAGCATAACAAAATGGTTCTGATTTTACTCATAAGCCCCCCACTCCTGGAGGTTAGGTATCGCAGCCTTCGAGGAGTAGTTTGCCACTTTTCGGGTGATCAAAAGAACATAGTAGAGCTTTAGGGATGCTTAGATTCTTGTTTGGAGCTTCTCATGGTAGTAGCAGTCTTGTAGAACTTCCAAAAACTTTTTTAGGCATGAAGATTGATGCATATCAGATAGCTGGATCAGCGGGGCATGCTTTTTGAGGCGATCAAATGGCGAAAATTTGGCAAAAATGGGCTATCGGTGACTCAAGCAGCGGCATTGACTGAGGAGCTATCGGGGATGGCGATATGTTGCGTACGAACTCAGTCAGTAGTAGGCTCTGACTGTAGTACCCAGTCGGTGTTGGCTGAAAAGTCGTCGGTGATGGTGATTGACTCCAAAGTTGACATTGATAAGACACCAGCAACGACAATATGGGTCATTCTCACATAGTCGAAGTTGGATGCCATTGATATTGACATTGATTATCGACTGGAAGATTAGATACGTCGGTGACTGTTGCATCCAACTCAGGGATTGAGATCTTGTTAAATTGATTCCGCCGAGATGGCTGCTGGACGGAGGTGATGATGATGGGTTCTTTGAAGAGCTCACAGATAAGAGCGGTGAGCAAGCAGACTGTGGTGGAGGCAAGGTTATTCCATGGTGGTTTGGATGTGGATGAAGTTGACGGTGATGCCATGGTGGAATTTGTTGTGGCACGACCGTCGTGATTGTGGGGATCACGATAGTCAAGTAAAGGTGGTCGCAAACTTGTAGATGATGTTGTTGTGTCGTCTAGATTTATATTGTAACATCCTGAATTTTCAATTATAAATTTTTTATTGTTTTCACATGTCTTGCATGTGCAATTTAATGTGTATTTTAGCTTTAAAAAGTATTCATGTATCATGAATAAACATTTCTTCTCTTTTCAAATTAAAGCCTATTACAAATCTTTAGGCCTAATAGTCTAATCCTAGCCCACTTAAATAAATTAATTAATTTTATTAGAGAGCCCATGGACTTTAGCCCACCTAATTAGCCCATTAGTTATTTTTAATACAACTTGTAGTGTAGACTTGATCAAGTAGTAATTAAATTAAAAATTTAATGTACAAACTAATTTGTAGTATGCATAATGTGACACGTGGATTTTGAATGAGAAGGGGGTGGCCGGATTTGTTCATAGAGTGGGAGAGATGGAGAGAGTGGTGAGGTGGTTATGTGGTGGTGGGTAGTTCTTCTAACTCCCAAATTCATCCTAGCCTTTCATCTAAACTCATCTCAACCCTCCATTTGAGCTTGAGTTGTGTATAAATACCCCCCCTCCCCCCTTGTCTTCTTCATTACTTGCATTGGTACTATTTCAAGAGAAAAGAAAAGAAACAAATGTGAGGAAAAGAAAGAGTTGTGTGAGAAAAAGATTGAGTGTGTGCGTTTGTGCGCTATTGCAACATTGGAGGCCGGCCAAGCTTCAAGAAGAGGAGGAGGTCTCGGGTTCACACTAGCAAGGAGGAGAAGGCTCGAGTTTTGTGGCACAAACTAGGAGGAGAAGAAAACCGATCGTGTTTTTCAAGGAGTTCTTAGGAGTTTTCTTTTGTTCTTAAAAAAGGTGGGCGATTTCTCAAACTTCTAACGTAGATGCCATGCTAGGATTGTAACCCTTGTTTTCCCAAAAACGTATAATTTTGTGTATTTTCTGTATTTAAAAATTTTCACTAATTATTTTTTTCAGTTTTCAAATTCTTTAGTCAGATTGTATTATTGGAACTCTTCTATTAAAATCTAATTTTTCGATCAATAATTTTATTGTAACTATTTTATATGATTTTTATATTGAAATACAATTCTTATTATTATTATTACTGTTATTTATTTATAGTGTTATTATTATTATTGTTATTATTATTATTATTAATATTATTATTATTAGTATTTCTATAAAACCCTATATGCATTTATAAACCCTATATCCTATATTTATTTTATATATTTTTCCCTATTATCTTATTTGATTATCCATTTTAAACCCGAAACCCTATTATTCATTTCCAAACCCATACCTTACTTCACTCCTACCCATTACCCGCTATACCCACAGAAACCCTAAACTGTCACCCTATTTATACCCAACCCAGTTTTTACCCTAAGCCTGTTTATCTTCTAACCATTAACCGATTCATCTTCCACCTCTCCCTGGCCTCCCTTCTGCTGTCCCTGATCCCCACCGGTGCTACTCCGCCTTCTCCTTTCCTCCTCCTCTCCTGCGCTGCCACCACAGCACCTCAGCAACCCGGTACCCCCATGTTCCTCTGCTTTGCTCTCCTTCTTCTCGACGACAACGAGCAGCACCCACGGCACCACCCCTTCCCCCTGTGCTCCGACCAACCTCCCTGCCTTCCCCTGCTTTTGATCCTCCTGTGCGGCGCCCTAAGACAGCCAGAGGCATACAGTTTCGACGCCCCTGTGCTGCCACCTGCATCTCCATCGTACCGCCCTCACACAGCCTCGCGACCTCCCTTATCGCGATGTCGGCTACAGCGCGCCTCCCCTTGTCCCCTCCCTGCCTCCCTCGCCTGCTGCCAGCCAAGCCAGTGCGACATCTTTGAGGTTGCTGCTGATAAAGGGTTCTTGATCATATAGACTCCTGGCTGTCGATCACATCTCGATCTTGATATCTTGATCTCGCCCGTCGATTGTTTGATCCCTTGATCTCGACCGTCGGACCTGCTTGATCATCATCTTGATCATCATCATCAGGGTGATCTTGACCGTTCGATCGTGATCATCATCAACTTCATCATCACCTTGATCTGGACCGTCCGATCTTTTTGATCTTTGACCTTGATCTTGATCTCATCCGTGTTGATCCACCCGATCGTTGTTTGATCATCTTGATCTTGATCGTCATCGTTATCCATTCGTTGGTTTGTGTTCATGATTGGTTCGTGATTCGTTTGTTGTGTTTGTGTTCGTGCCCCGGGATCTGTTCCTGTTATTTTTGTTCTTGCTCCGTTCTCGTCGTCGTCTTTCCGGCAAGTAACTTGTACTCAATTCCTTTGTATGATACAAGTACTAAATACGGCTTGTAGTGTAGTTGGGTTCTAGAGACAATTTGTGTGTGATATCTCTTGATGAATATTGTCTCTATAGTACTATCTTGACCATAGTTGCCTCACGACACATATGACATGATTTAACCTAGGAGTGACCGCTTCTTGATGTGATGTATATGTGAAATAATTATGAGAGCTCGTGTGCTTGTGATATCCATGTGATATACTTATTGAGGACATTTCGTATACCTTATTTCATGTTATTTGGACACTTAGTAGACTCTAATTCATGTTTAGTTATGTTTCGATCATGTTTCGTGTGATTCATGTTGGTTTTGTTCCTAAAGGAAATTCTATGTTTTGTTGATAATCTGTCTTGATCAGTAATTTAGATCATATTAAGGTCAGTATCTTAATTTCAGTATAAAACATCATTTTTAGAGGAATTCGTCTTCTTTCCAACCCCTCTAACCTTGATCGATTTTATTTTTGTATGTGTGAGATATGGATGTTTTACTACAAAGGTGTATTCTAATTCCAGATTTTGCTTCTTGTTGATTTCGATGAATAAACTATTTTGATTCTTGTGTTAACTATATTATTTTGATCTAAAACTTTGCACAGTAATTATATATCTATCTAGGAATTACCCAGAATTTTGGTGGATTTTATTGATGAGTTTATACGCCGTTTCATGCTTTTTTATTAAAGCTATACTTGCTGTATTTTGCTCTCTGTTCTGTAAAGATCTGGACTTTTACCCTATTTCCTTTTACTGTATGAAAAATATTTGTGAAATTCGAAAGTTAGATTATTTTTTCTATTTTAATATCTGTTTGACGGATCTGGATTTTGTTTCACGGTTTGCGAGATATTACTGTTTTCGTACAGCAGTGTTGGGAATTTGCCAAACTACCGTTTCTTGATGTTTTCTGATTTTGGTTGACTAAACTAATCTTTCTGGAAAATTATGAAACTTTATATTTTGATGCTAGACATATAAGGAAATATCCCAGATTTTTCCTGGAATTTATTATGATGATTTCTTGCTGTTTTCATGTACTTGAATATAATTTACTGATTTCTGGCTGAACGCATTTCCTGGTTTAGATTTGGTTTTGAGTTATGATTTTGTGAAACACTATATGACTTATATACACTTGCTGGGCCGAGATTCTATTTTCTAGACCTTTCGACGGATTCAGATTTATATGTTTGTAACAATGGGAATCTTAGTTTTACTGCAGTATGGTCTTGCTGTCCTGAACCAGAAATTTCGTTATTCTATCTTGTTATGAGTTACCTTTCTTCTGTACATGTTTATCTTGCAACCAAAACCCGTAACATGATCATGCTAAGTTATTCATGACCTATTTGTGACACATACATGCCTGTTGACTAATAATAACAAAATAATCAAGCCGGATTAAGGAAAAGATCTAGTAGTGGAAAATATAGAAATGTGTACTTAGAAGGGGGCTCGTGTTTCCCGTTTTGATTCATGTTGATACATGAACCTGTTGATGCATGGACCTATTGGTTCATGTACCTTTTACCTGTTGATTCATGGACCTATTGGTTCATGTACCTGTTATCTGTTAATATATGAACCTATTGGTTCATGTACCTATTACCTGTTGATGCATGGACCTATTGGTTCATGTACCTATTACTTGTTGATGCATGGACCTGTTGGTTCATGTACCTGTTAATTGTTGATGCACAGAGCTGTTGGTCGTGTACCTGTTGATTCATGAACCTGTTGATGCATGAATTGGATGATTCGTGTACTTGTTTGATTCAGGAACCTGTTTCCTATTCCTATTTTCCTGATCCCTGAGTACACTACCCTATGGACCCCACTACGAAATCTAAAGCGAAACTGTTTGAATGTAGCAACTATGTGATAAAAGTTAGGGCGCATGAAGTGCTACCTATATAGTAATAACTATAAGACTTAATACATGACACTTGAATATGATACATGCTTACTTGATACTTGACTACATGATACATGAGACTTGAAACATGACACTTGATACATGATACTCGACACTTGTTACTTGTTTACACGATACTTGTTCACTTGACACTTGATACATGCCACTTGCACATGTTCATCTTGCCATGCTAGTTGTTATACTTATCATCATGCTTATTCCATGCTATTAGTTAGTTTTCCCCCATGTACTTGTATCCTGCATTACAAGCGGTCCGTAACTTGCAATTGACGGGTACTTGTTTTCTTTTTCCTACCCCTACGATTGTTAAATTGCAGATTTTGGAGAACAGGTTCCAGATGGTATTGGTAACATGAAGTATTAGTGCCGGATTTCATTGTTATTATTTCTTGTAGCTTTTTTGAACAATTGTATTTTGATACTTGAATTATTTGTATTTGGACAATGTGACCCAGGATATTGACTTATTCAGATCATGATTATTTGAGATTAATACATTTTGGTTTCAAGTATTCTTGTTGGTATTTTGGTTCATATGTGCATGTTGGTTGATTCTCTTGCTTTCGACTCTGATTATTTTGTGAGATGTTGTAAAGATTCTTGAACAGCTTATGGATGATGAAAATTATTCGCTGGGCTTAGTCACGTATCCGTATTCCGTATTCTCTTTTGGAAAGCGGGGAATGACAAGGATTTTAAATTGTGAATATGCTAGAAACAAGTAGGAAAAATTGTCATCTATTTGCTTGAAGAGACTAGTAAGAAAGAGAGGAAACTTTAGTTTATCTACATGAAAAGTTAGTAAAATGAATTGGAATGTGTTAATTAGGATTTGTGATGATGTTTGTTAGTATATTTGCATGGTAGAATACATATGAATTGATGATTATATGAAAATTGTGCTTATGAATGAATTGTAGAATGCAATATATAAAGAATTGTACTTATGAAATATAGAATGCAAACTAGTATCCATGGATTATGAAATAAATTGATTAGTTGGAAAAGAAAGTTTTTATGGCTTATTATATTCACTAGATTACCATCTATGTTGTCTCTTTGAAACATAAGAAAATGATTAGTTTGTAAACATAAGACTAAGTTGAGAGCTTTGATTATGTTAAAAGAGAAATTGTATGAACACATTGTGAATAAAAGGGGAATATGTTGAGATTCATCTGAAAAGGAATTTTCTATGTCGAAAATGTACATGATCCACTTTTTCAAAGAACTAAAGAGAAACAGTCTACTATGCATTTAAAAATGAGTTTTTGACAATCTAAGAAAATATAAGTTACTGTTTTTCAAAGAAATAGTATTATGGAAAAGATCAAGATTTTTATAAGTACAAATTAATTTAGAAAAATCGAGTTTACTAAACGAAGAACTAGATACAGTGCAGTTTATACAAAAGTATTTAACTAGATTTCATATGGGTTAGTCAATCAAAGACTTACTAGTCTTCGGGTGTGTTTTGGGTGAGTTACTGTAGCTGAGCGGAGCATTTGGTCTTGGGTTCGAGTCTCTCAAGAGACTCTGTTTTTTCTAAAATTCGATTTTAAATTCAAAACCGAAAAACCAAACTTTAAATATACCTCAAGCCTATTCTATATCGGTTAGTCACTCTGGCCTTTCTAGTTGACAAGTGCGATTTGGGTCTGTTATTATTCATGAGTGGGGGGGCTTGACCTGGGTTCGAATCCGACCTTGGACTTTAATTTGTAATTCCGATTTTTTTTGTAAATTATTGATTTTTTTAAAGTATTTTAAGAAATATAAAATTGAGAAAAAAATATTAGAATTCTTCCAAAAATACTTAGACTTCATGAGAATTATTTCTACAATATTTGACTTAGTATAATGGGAATTAGAAGCAATTTTTGAGAAGAAGAAATTAATAAACTTTCTTAGAATATGATTTTTATTAATTAAAGACAACAAACATTCCTTTGAATGAAAATAATTTTTGGTGTAGAGATTTAAAATGAGATTTTTTGACATGAAAAGTTGAGTAAGATTAAATATGAGATTGTTGTTTAAATTATGCAAATGTGCATGGATAGTGAAGTAAAAAGAAACATGATGAAATGTAGAAATTTATGAATGTGAATACTCTCATTTTGATGAACATGGAACGAGTTTGACACTAGAGTTTAGCTAAGTCCTTACATCGGCATGAATGAAATTTTGAAAGAGAAATGTGATGATAAAAGACCAAGGTAGGGTCATGGTTAATGTTTAAGACCGATGTAGAGGTAACATTAATTTTAGAGTATTAATTTTATTCATGATTCAATTATCTAAAGATTAGACACATAGTGAAGATGTGATGAAAGTAGGAGAAAAACACAAGTATGAGGGCATCGGATCTACGGTGTGAGAGTGTTCACAGGTTGTCTACATAATGCGTCATGTCATGACGTGAATACATATTCGAAATTATTAGGACCGTGGCGATGCTTGTGAGGTGTTCGGTGACTACGTAGTGTCATTGTCCCATGACGGAGGCAAATTGTTCATAGGCTGTCTACATGATGCGTCATGTCATGACGTGGGATTCCCTCCAAGATGTCTGGACATGGGCTCGTCACTCATAGAACATCTAGGATACTTACCATAGTTACCATAGTAGTCCAACTCATAGCGAGGAAATCAACCCTACAAGATGAAGAACAACTAAGGGCTTGCCCTCAGACCTATGTAGTATGGGATGCATAGAATCCGAACAAGTGCGCATTACTATCATTAAATATAAACAACTGCATTAAGGACTAAGTGCACATTCACACACGACATCAATAAGATTGTTGTCACGTCCCACTTCCCAAAAAGAGAATACGGAATACGGATACGTGACTAAGCCCAACGAATGATTTTCATCATCCATAATCTGTCAGGATTTTTACAACATTTCACAAGAATAATCAGAGTCGAAAGCAAGAAAAGTCAACCGCGCATGCATATATGAATCAAAATACCAACATGGTTACTTGATACAAAATATAATAATCTCAAATAAACAAGATTTGAACAAGTCAAAATCCTGGGTCACATTGCCCAATACAAAATAATCAAAGTAACAGATACAATATTCAAATAAGCAACAGGAAATAATAATAGCAAAACTCCAGTAACTAGTATCTCAGATCACCTACTCCATCAGGCAGCTGATCTTCAGGATTTGCAATTTAATAAATTGCAGGAAGAGGAAAAGAAAACAAAATATCCGTCAATGCAAGTTACAGGCCGCTTGTAGTGCAGACACAAGTACATGGGAGAGAGAAACAAATAGCATGGAATAGACATGATAACAAAACAGGATAACTAACATGAGTCATGAACAGAATCAAATAACATAATGTGCTAACAGGTACAGTTAACATGTATCAAGTGTCAAGCAAGTAGGTAAACAAGTAACCAGGTATACAGGTAATAGGTGATCAGGTAGCATGTACAGGTAAGCATGTAACAGGTGTCAGGTATGTCAAGATATGTCATGTAAAGTGTTCTATTTATTACTATCTAGGTAGCACTTCATGCGTCCCAGGTTTTTACCACATGGTTGCAACATTCAAACAAGTTTCGTTTAGATTTTGTAGTGGAGTCTATAGGGTCATGTACTCAGGTATCAGGTAAACAGGCACAGGTACAGGTATCATGTAACAGGTAATCATGCATCAGGTAGGACTACGTCCGCTCCAAGTACACCCTCCCGTAGGAAGTATGTAGTTGGGTAACAGGTGGGAAACACGGGCCCCCTTCCAAGTACACATTTCTATATTTTCTACTACTAGATCTTTCCCTTAACCCCGTGTCACACCCCGCTTCCCAAAAAGAATACGGAATACGGATACGTAACAAAAGCCTAGCGAATGATTTTCATCATCCATAAGCTGTTCAAGAAATCTTTACAACATTCACAAGAATCATCAGAGTCGGAAGCAAAAGAACCAACCACATGCACATAATGAACCCAAAATACCAACAAGAATAATTGAAACCAAATATATAATCTCAAATTTTCATGATCTGAATAAAACAAATATCTTAGGTCACATCGCCCGAATACAAGAATAAATCCAAGTCTCAAATACAATATTGTTCAAGCAAGCTACAAGGAATAATAATAAAATAAGCAGCACTAATACTTCATATCTCCGATACCATCTGGAATCTGTTCTCCAAAATCTGTAATTCAACGAATGCAGGAAAGAGGAAAAGAGAAAACACAAGTACCCGTCAATTGCAAGTTACGAGCCACTTATAATGTTGGATACAAGCACATGGGGAAACTAACTAGCAACATGGTATAAGTGTGATGTCAACATAAACGACTACCATGGTAAAAGTGATCAAGTATCATGTAGCATACATCAAGAGTCAAGTAAACATGTATCTTATAAACCTGTTTCAAGTATCGAGTATCAAGTAATCATGTATCAAGTTTCAAGTTATTAAATCTCATGTAAACAAGTCTCATATATCATGTAGTCAAGTATCAAGCAAGCATGTATCAGGTTCGAGTATTCAGGTTCAATTATCATGTATCGAGTCTTGTAGTGATTACTATCTAGGTAGCACTTCATGCAGCCCACCTTACATGGTTGCTACAACAAACTGTTTCGCTTTAGATTTCATAGTGGACCATAGAGGGCAGTATACTCGGGGACAAGTCAAGAAATCGAGCTCCAAGCTCCAAGTATCATGTATCATGTAATCATGTGTCAAGTTGTGCAAGTGGCAAGTAACGTGTCTTGTGTACAAGTGTCAAGTAATCACGTGTCAAGTATCATGTCTCAAGTCATCACGTAGGATCAGTGAATCCCCTTCCAAGTACACGTTTCTGAATTATTACTATTAGATCTTTCACTTAAACCCCGGCTTGATTATTTATTATTAATGTCAAAAAAGTTTGTAGGTGTACAAAGTATATCAAGAATAACATGGCATGATCATGTGACAAGTGCAAGTTGCAAGATAATCAGGTACGAGTGCAAGATATCTCATAAAAGACTAAAATAGACAAATCTCAAGTTCAGAACAGTAAGACCATACTGTAGTAAAATAGTGATTTCCAGTGTTACAAACAAGAAAATCTGGATCTGTCGAAGGATCTGGAAAATAGACTTCCACACGAATCCAACGAGTATAAATAAGTCATATATTAATTCGCAAAAACATGGCTCAAAACTGATTTGAATACAGAAAATAGGTTCAGCCAGAAATCAGGAAAATGAATTCAAGAACAGGAAAACAGCATGAAAACACATTAAATAATTCTACGAAAAATCTGGGGTATTCCCTTATATGTAGTATCTAAATATAAAGTTTCAGAATTTTCCAGTAAAAGTAGACCAGTCATCAAAAATAAGAAAGCATCAAGAAACCATAGTTTGGCAAAATTGGAATTCCCAACACTGTTGTACGAAATATCTCGCAACCAGTGAAACGAAATCCAATTCCGCCAAAGGGATATGAAAATAGATAAAATATAATAACTTTCACATTTCACAAACATTTTTCAGACAGTAAAAGGGATCATAGTAAAAATAAGGTTCTTTACAGAACAGCGAGCAAAATACAGCAAGTATAGATTTCATAAACGACCATGAAACAACACATAAAACTCATCAATAGAATTCACCAAAATTATGGGTAATCCCTAACTAGATAAAAAAATACTGACCAAAGTTTTGGATCAAAATAATATGTGTAGCATAGTTCTTTAAAATGATTTGTCATCAAAATTACCGAAAAACAGAATCTGGAAAAGATCGACATCTATATCGTAAAACAGTCATAACTTACTCATACAAAATCAAAATCAAGCAAGGTCAGAAGGGTTTGAAAATAGATGAAATTATTTTAAACTCATGTTTTATACTGAAATTGAGATACTGACTTAAAGCAGTCCAAAACAGCAAACAAAACAGATCAGCGACAAAGTACAGATTTTTCCCTTGAAAACAAAATCAACATAGATTCAAGAAAATTGATCCAAACAAACCCCCAAACATGAAATTGAGTCTACCAAGTGTCCAAACATCATGAATTAGGGTACCTAATATGTCCACACCAATTATATCACATGGATCTCAACCAAAACACGAATTCTCACAAAAGTCTCACATACATGATCAAAATCAAGAACGGGTAAAACCTAAGTTAATTCATGTCCATATTGTGTCGTGAGTCATCTATGGTCAAATTTGCACAATACAGACAAAACCCATCAACCATATCACAAACAAGAGTCGTCTCTAGACCCAACTACACTATAGGTGGTATTTTTGACTTGTATCAAACAAATGAATTGGAGTACAAGTTACTTGCCTTAACCGAAGATGAAGAACGATGCAAATCAAGAGTAGGAGCAAAATCCACGAACGAAAGTCCACGAATCAACGAATCTAAGCAACTAGAGCGAAAATCTCCACACGAACCAAACTCCACCAAGCGAGAGAATAATAGTGGCTTGCAGCTACAAAAGAACATGACGAGAGAGAACTAGGGTTTGTGTGGTATGAGGTGGTCGGGCTATGCAAGAGGGATGATCGGGAGATGTGGGAAGAAGTGGCTCGGGTGTAGGAAGTGGGGGCTCGGGTGTGGGGTGTTGCCGGCGTGAGCACAGGCCGGGAAGGGGTAGGGGGTCGGCCTAAGGTAGGGTCGGCCTGGGCTTGGGGTTGTGTGCGGGTCGGGATGCAAGCAAGGAGAGGGAGAGAGAGAGGGAGGGAGGCCGGGATTTGTGAGAGATGGAGTTAGGGTTAGGGTTTGTGAGGGAGAGTGCATATATATAGGGTTTTGATTGTGGGTTAATGGGTAATGGGTTGTGGGTATTTAGGAGTAGTAATAGGATTTGTTTATTTGGGCTTCAAAATAGGATACAATTTGTATAGGATAATAAATAGGATTGGGGATTTTAAATTGGCTTTGGTAGAAACTTATTAGGGATCAAATAATTGGATTGGGAAAAAATAGGACAACCAAATCACCACCACCACAACACCAAAAAAAATATAAAAGAAAAGAGAACGAGACCAAATGAAAGAAGGAACAAATAATGAAGAACGAACAAAAGAGACAACAAATCAAACAAAGAGCTCAAAATGAAATAAAACAAATATATATATTGTAAAAAACTCCAATATACGGTTCAGAAAGAATGCAAGAGAGAAAATACACCAAAATGAAAAATACATTCCAAAATACACAAAAATGAAAAACAGGAGTTACACTCCGGCATGGTTATTTGTTATTATTATTAAACAGGCATGTACGTGTCACAAAATAGGGCAAGTATAACATGTCATGAACAAGTAACTGGTTCAGGTGAAAAGATAAACATGTACACGCAAAAGACAACTCATAAAAGGATATAACAACAAAAACTCATGTTCAAGACAGCAAGACAGTACTGCACTAAATCTAGAATTCCTGTTGCTACAAATATGTAAATATGGAACCATTAGAAAATCAGGAAAAAGCCACTCGACCAAATTCAGCAAATATATATAAGTCATATGGTGTTTCACAAAAACATAATCCAAAACAGATTTTTATCCAGAAAACGTGTTCAGCCAGAAATCAGAAGTTTGTATTCATAAACAGACAAAGGACATCAAAACTCACTGATCAAATCCACGAAAAATCTCGGATATACCCTAGTATGTTTAGTAACCGAAAATACAGTTTCATAATTTTGCAGCATATATCGAATAGTCAAGTAAAATCAGAAAGCAGCAAGATACAGTAGTTTTGTAAATCTGGAATCATAAACACTGCACTACTAATCAAGCAATATCTCACAAAATATAAATCGAAATCCAGATCCGTCAAAAGGATGATAAAATAGATACAGTAGGCTATAATTCATATTCACAATATTTTTATAGACAGCAAATAGAATTAAGTCGAATTTATGTATCTTTACTGAACAGTATGAAAATTCTGCAAGTATAGTAGTTGTTTGCAAGCATAGAATAGTTTGTAAAAGTCATTAATTAACTCCACAAAAATTAGGGATTAATCCCAATCAAATCTAGTTATACTCAGAAAAATATTGGATCCAAATATTATCTTTAACATTAGTAGAAAAATAGATTACCATACATGATTCATATAAGACGAGATCTGGAAATTTAAACACATCTATAGTAAAATAGTCATAACTCGCAACTCATAAATCAAAACTGAGATCTGTAAGAAAATATGGAAAGTAGACAGAACTCTCTATGATTCATTTTCACAAACAATTTTCATATACTGACCTTAATAGGGTCTAAAACACTGATAAAAAATGGAAAATCGACAAATCAGAAAATATCCTTCATGGACAAAATCAACTAGTTCATATGAAACTCATCCAAAACATAACAAACATGAAATATGGTATACTAGATGTCCAAGAAACATGGTATAGGATATTTCACAAGTCTACAATGAGTTATACTACAACAACCACAACCAAGCACACGATATCATATGAACCACATGCATGTATACATCAAGAAGTGGTCATCCCTAAGTTATTTCATGTCATGTGTGTAATAAGGCAACTACGGGAGGGTCAACACAATAGAGATAAGATATAACAGGGGTTTTGCACATGAATTGTCTCTAGAACACAACTACACTACAGGCAGTATTTAGTCCTTGTATTACTTTAACCCCTGTTTTTCCAAAAACGTATTTTCGTGTATTTTCTGTATTTAAAAATTTTTGCGTATTATTTTTTTTGGTTTTCAAATTCTTTTGTCAAGATGTATTCTTGACTCTTCTATTAAAATCTAATTTTTCGATCAATAATTTTATTGAAACTATTTTCTATGAATTTTACATTTTAATACAAATCTTATTTTTGTTATTATTACTCTGATTTCTATTATTATTACTACTACTGTTATTATTAGTATTATTATTATTTTTATCATTTTCTTATTATTATTATTATTGTCAGTATTATTATTACTGTTATTTTTAATATTGTTATTATTGTTATTATTATTATTATTATTATTATTGTTTTCTTTACTACTATCAGTATTATTATTTTATTGTATTACATTTTGATTTTATATAAAAAATCCTATTTCTTTATTTATATATATATATATATATATATATATATATATATATATATATTTTCTATTTTTCTTATTGTATTTATTTAACCCCAAATACCCATTTAACTCTAAACAACTCCTTAAACCCATTTAATCCCTAACTACCCAAACCCATTATTTACTAAATCCATTACCCTGTTTACATTATAAACCCACATCTAAAACCTACCCAACCCGTCACCCCCATCAGGATCTAACCCTATTAAACCCAAACCCATGTATACAACCTATATATATTCCCCCCGGTAAACCCTAACTCCTACAACCGCCTTATCACCTTCCTCCGCTATTTCCCTTCCCCCTGTTCACCTTCCCTCACCCTAAGCCTTAGCCACCTCTCTCCATCACCCCTACCGAAACCCCTTATGCCCCTCTCCCATTCTCTCTCTCATGTTGCTACACCTGGCTCTTCCTCCACAAACGACCGCAGCAACCTCCCCCCATGTGCCATTCTCTGTCGCATCGTCTCTGCGGCAGGCAGTCACCGGTGCTCCCCTGTGCGCAGCCAGTGCGCCGCCCTCCTGCTGGACTGCCAAACCTCATCAACAGCGCGCTGCCAACCCCTCGCCATGTGCTCCTCCTTTCGTGATGCCAGTTGCGATGCCCCTCTTGGCCTGCCTCTGGCCGTTCACCATCTGCTGTCCCCGCTGTAGGAGCCAAGCCAGTGCACCCATTGGCTTTTGCTATTGTGCGGGTTTTGATCTTGTTGGTTGTGGGCCGTCGGTCTTATCTTAATCATCCGATTAGATCCTAGCCATCCGATCCCCTGTTGATCATCACGATCATAATGATCATAAACTTCCTTTGATCGCAGTCGTCCGATCGATTGACCTTGATCTTCATCATTATCTTCATCATCAGGGAAATCTGACCGTCCGATCTGATCCGATCATATTGATCTTGATCTCTTCGAGCTCAACTGTCTGATTGTGTTCGTGAACTCGATCGTCTTCATCTTGTCCGTGTCGTCTTGTGCATCTTTTTCATGTTCATTTGTTCGTTTGTATTAAGTTCATGCCGGGAATCCGTTCCCGTTATTCTTGTTCTTGCTCCGTTCTTATCGTCATTTCTCAGGCAAGTAACTTGTATTAAATTCCTTTGTAAATACAAGTACTAAATACCGCCTGTAGTGTAGTTGGTTTCTAGAGACAATTGTGTGTGGAATCTCTTGTTGATATTGTCTCTATAGTGATGATTTTACCATAGTTGCCTCACCGCATACATGACATGATATAACCTAGGATTGACCACTTCTTGCTGTATATATGTGTGTTGTTCATATGATATCTTGTGCTCGTTTGTGTTACTCGTGGTAGACTTGTTGTGAACTTGTGTAATACCCTATATCATGTTGCTTGTACATCTAGTATACTTAATCTATTTCATGTTAGGGTTGATTTACATGAATTTCGTGTAATCTATGTTAAATCTTGTATGAAGAACAAATCTGTACTTTCTGTTACCCTGATGTTGTTCAGTATTTTAGACCCTATTAAGGTCAGTATTTGAAAATATTTTGTGAACATAATTTGTAGAGAATTCTATCTATTTTCCAACCCTTTTGACGGATCTCAGTTTCGATTTACGGTTTGTGAGTTATGTCTATTTTACTACAGTAGTGTCGAAAGATTTCCAGATTTTGTTTTCTAAGAACTTTGAAGAGTAATCTATTTTTATTATGGTGTTAAAATTATTATTTTGATATGATATTTTGCTCAGTATTTTTTGACTTGATCGGAGTTTACCCAGAATTTTGGTGGATTTATTTGAAGATTTTTACAAACCTTTTCATGCTTGCAAATAAAGATTTTACATGCAGAATTTTATTACTGTTCAGTAAAGAACTCGATTTTCGTCCGAATTCTACTTGCTGTTTCTAAAATATTTCTAAATATGAAAGTTATCCTACTGTATCTATTTTATTACCCTTTTGGCGGATTTGGATTTGGATTTATGGTTTGTGAGATATTGCTGTTTTCGTACTGCAGCGTTTGGGATTTGAGATTTACGAAACTGTCGTGTCTTGTTGTTTTCAGATTTTACTTGACTACTCTATTATTATTGAAAATTTCTGAAACTTTATATTCTGATTTTGCACATATAGGGGAATACCCCAGATTTTTCGTGGATTTAATTAATGAGTTTTCTTGCTGTTTTCCTGACTATGAATACAAAATACTGATTTCTGACTGAACACGTTTTCTGGATTCAAATCTGTTTTGAGTTATAATTTTGTGAAATACCATGTGACTTATTAATGTTTGCTGGATTCGGAAGGGAGTCTATTTTCCAGATTCTTCGATGGATTCAGATTTGCATTTATGTAGAAATGGGAATCCCTGTTTTAGTACTGTACTGTCTTGCTGTCCTGAATTAGAACTTACACTGTTTCACTCTTTTATATGACTGTCTACCATCTATGCATGTTTATCTGTTACCCTGAATCTGTTGTTTGTTATACAATGCTAGTTTTGCACTGTTTCATACACATTCATGCCTGTTTGATAATTATAATAAAATGACCAAGCTGGGGTTTAAGGGAAAGATCTAGTAGAGGAGGATATGGAAATGTGTACTCGGAAGGGGACCAGTGTTCCATACTGAGCAATTTGCTACTGTTACTATTACTGCTACTGTTACTGCTACTATTACTGTTACTCCTACTGTTACTGCTACTTTTACCGTTACTGTTACTGATACCTGAGTACACTGTCCTATATGATCTCCTACGAAATCTAAACGAAAATGTTTGAATGTAGCAACCATGTGATAAAAGCTGGGGTGCATGAAGTGCTACCTAGATAGTAATAAACACAAGACTTTAAGAATTGACATCTGTTATACTGTTATCTTGTTCATGCCACTGAACATTGTTACCTGCTATCAACTGACTGTTACCTGACAATGTTATTGTTACTGTTTGACTGTTATCTGATACTGCTATCGTATATCTGTCTGCATACTGTTGACACTTGACACATGTTACTTATACCGGTTAGTATACCATGGTAGTTGGTTCTGTTTCCCTGATTCATGTTAGAGATTATATTCTGTTGATATGACTATACCAGGCCATGTTTGTTCTGCTATTACTTTATATTTGTTATTTATCCCATGTACTTGTATCCTGCACTACAAGCGGCCCGTAACTTGCATAGACGGGAGTTTGTTTTCACTTTTCCTTTTTCCTGCAATTTATGTAATTGCATATCAGGATGACCAGTTGCCAGATGGAGTTGGTGATATGAAATATTAGTGCTGGAGTTTTATTTGCATTTATTATTATTTTTGTTGCTTATTTAAACAATTGTATTTGGGCAATGTGACCCATGATATTTGACTTATTCTGACTTATTTGAGATTAATATATTTTGGTTTCAAGTAAATTTCTGTTGGTATATTTGATTCAATTATGCATACTTGGTTGACTTTTTCTGGCTTCTGACTCTGATTATTTTTGTGGGATATTGTAAAGATTCTGAACAGCTTATGGATGATGAAAATCATTCACTGGGCTTAGTCACGTATCCGTATTTTGTATTCTTTTTTGGAAAGCGGGACGTGACAATTACACAAAGAAAAGAATACAAGTTACTTGCCTTAGAGACGACGACGAAAATGACGAAGCAAGAACAAGAATAATGAGAACGGATTTCCAGGCAACGAACACAACGAACGAACTCCGAACCACGAACCACGAACAAAATGAACACGCGAATCCAATGAGATCACACACAACCACAAGAGAGCAAGAGGAAGAGAGGGAGAGAGAGTTCGGGGCTGTGGGGCTGTCGGAGACGAGCGGGAGGACGGGGGCGTCATGCTGCGATAGAGGGGCGCTGGAAGGATGCAGGCATCGCTCGATAGGAAGGAGAAGCACGGGGCTGTGCAGCTGTTGTTGCTGCTGCTGTGCGTCGGAGGGACAACACACAGGGAAGGTCGCGACTAGCGGGGCTCTAGCTGCGCTGCAGTGGCACGTTGACAAGAGGAGAGGCGCACAAGGGGAAACAAATGATCAGGAGAAAGATGAGCAGGAGAGGAGTCAGGGACGGGCGACTAAGGGATAGCCGGAGGTCGGAAGGAAGCACAGTGAGCTAGGGTTCGGGAGTAAAGGCAGCTGATGGGTTTTGAGATGGTAGGGATGAACAGAGGGGTATGGGTATATATATATATGTGTAGAGTTTTAGGGTTAGGTATGTAGGAGGTGATGGCTGATGGGTAGAAAACGAGTATAGGGTTTAGTCTATTGGGTTATAGGGTTTGGTTAACGGGTAGAGTTATATAGGTAAGAATAATAGGGTTGAAGAAAAAAAAAGATCCAATAGATTAAAATGGGAACAAAAGACTAAAATAAAATAGGACATGAACGATAATAGAATGGGGCTCAGAATAGCTCGAACAATCAGAGATGAAAAAATAAAAGACAATAGAATGAAGAACTCAAATAAGAAGACGATAATTAAAATGACTGAAAATATTGAAAATGAAGATCCAATAGATGGTCCAAAAGAGATACAAGCTGAATAAATACACATAAGTAGAAAATACATCCAAAAATACAGAAAATAAAAATATGGGTTACAAATCCTACCCACCTAACAAGAAGAATTTTGTCCTCGAAATTCAAACAAGAGGTACATAAGGTAACCTCGAAAAGGAAAGAAAGAACAAAACAAAAAAAAACTACACAAACAAATGAGGAAACTTCTGCTGAATCTCCTCCTTCAGCTCCCAAGTCGACTCACCCGGTGATGTTGATTTTTTGCAAGTGTACAAAATCGCACAAGTAATATAGATAGATGAGTAGAGTGTCGAACCCACAGGGACTAGATATTTTACTGAGTACCGATATCGCTAGATGAATCACTATTTGGAAGGTCAAATTTTATTAAAAATAAAGCAACTAAATTAACTTTAATCTAATTATCTAACTAAATTGGGGAAGAGGGAGAGGGCTGTGAAACGATGAAGCACTTGTACTTTGTTTAATGGTAAAATTTGTTCTAGGGCTCTTGGTTCACCTCGTTTATCACACACACACAAATTATAATTCCTTATTAATAAAAATATTATCTTTCCCAAATTGTCGACCAAAATCCTAAAGATATTAACCACTCTATCAACGTAGTCTAAAAATTATTCTCAATTAATCATTCGTCTATCCACCAAATTATTAATTGAGAAATTGGATTTCTTAACGGTCACGTCCTCCAATATACGGTCTTAATTTTTATTAATCACAAATAACCTGTTCGGTCTCTTTATGATTTGAAAAATCATACAAATGTCTATCCACCATGTTGTACGTATAAATAATAAAAATTAAAACACAATCAGAAAAAATAGAGTAATAATAAGGAGTTAAAATTTGTGTTCTACAAAACTCGGCTACACCTTAGCTTCTAGAACAATAAATTCAATTCATGTTGGATTTGCAATTAATAGAATTGTTTGGATTGCATCTAAAAATATAGAGAAGAACATGAGATACACAAAATAATATAAAAAAAAATAAAGATTCCAAACCCCTGTAATCAGCCGAACCAAAAAATCACCAAGCCGTCACTTCGTAACTCGAGCCGCCTGTCAACTCGTCACGAGCTCCGAGCGAAGTCAGCAGCTGCAGCAGCCACGTCAGCAAAAGCGCGTGGGACCCAGCCACTGTACCGACTCAGCAACTCCCTGGTGCTGTCGCTGTCTCGTCGAAGTCAGACCCAGTCAGTGCGTGGGACCCAACACATGTCGCATCGCCTGCGTCGCCTTGGGAGCCGCACGTCAGAACGAAGGAGAAGCAAACAGCCTGTCACCTGTTGCTGTATTGAAAAGGGTGAGGGGCCCACGCCGTCAGAAGTTTGAGTCGCCAAGTTAACTGCTTCGTTGGGTGCACTTCGAATACTGCGCCGATGAAGAAAACAGCCCTACTGCCCACACGTGCTTGGTCTTCTTGGAACTCGCACAAACTTTTATTGTTTTTCTTTTTCTTTTGTGTTATTGTACAGCCGTCACCTCCTGATCATCTCTCTCTTCTTTGCTTCTTCTTATAGAGAACGGGAAGGAGAATTAGGGTTGCGCTTTTTGCATAAAAGTCCACATTCTTCCTTTATTTCCTTCCTTTTATAACTCAGAATTTTATTTACTTCCCTTTCTTTCTTTTCTTCCTTTTATTTCCACCACGTGCTGCTGCATACACAAAATAATATCTGAAGTGAGAATTTTTTAAATAAAATAAATTAAATTAGTTTAAAATTAATTAAACTAACTTTATATCATATTAGCGTATAAAAATCCTTTTACAAATTATTTGTCGCACTTTTAAGTCAACTAAACAATAAAAATTTATAAATCAATTATTTTACTTTGTTTGTTGATTTTTTCCACAATTCTTTACTTTTTTGCATCAAAAATATTATTTCTTCAAAAATAATTAATTAAATGAAATCATATAGAAATAAGGTGAATTATAGACAATATCAGCGAAAACAAGCCATTTTAATAGGTAAATGAGTACAAATATTTGTATATAAATCCGACACATTAAATACCCCCAAACTTAAGATTTTGCTTGTCCTCGAGCAAAAAGTAGAATCATGAACAAGGGAATAATAATAGTAAGAGTAAGCTCTAACCATCACACCAAGAGATCTTATCATGCAAGCATCAAAATTTCAATTAAAAATATAAACAATTGCAAATAAAGTAAAACTAAGCATACCCACTTTCTCCAGTGCAATTATTTATTCATAACTCCCAACCCAATCGCATTTGTCATGCAATTAATGTAATTATATTATGCAACAACTCAATCTGTGATTATCCCTTCTCTCTACTACAAACCGAGTAGCAAACTAGAGTTTTTTTTTTTTTTTTTTTTTTTTAGTCCCTTCTTTAAGTTGTCACTTGCCTTTTGACGCGAATGTAAAACATTTGTGATGAATTCACCCGGTTACTCAACAAGTCACAAACTTAAAGTGCTTTGCATACTCATATTTCAAGTTGCTGTTCTACGTAAGTGTAGACATTTGTGATGAATACCCCTAGTTACTAAGCAACTCAAAACATTGGAGTAGATTGACTTTATTCATATAATTTTTTTTTTCATTATTACTCTATTTACTTAAACTCTGTTTAGGACTAGATCAAAGGGGATAATCACGAGAAAAAGTATCACATTTGTCTTTTATGTATAATAGCATGACTCACACAATTTTGTAAGGAATTTTGAAACTCAATAATCCTAAAGTAAATAAGTATGCTTAATATTGCTTTATAAAAAAAATTGTTTATCCCAAAAAAATTGTTTCAATGCTTGTCACAATAAAGAACTCAAAATGTGTAATGGTGAGCCTAATTGAAATCCTTTTTAAAATTATGTTTTTCTTTTCTAAGATAATAAAAATAAAAATAAATTTGTAAACCTTCCCCCCAAACTTAAATATCACATTGTCCTCAATGGGAAAGAAAAGGAAAAACAAAAAGAATGCAAAAAGTTTAGAATATCTCCCCTAATTCGTCTTTAAATTTCTGCACGCGCAGCGTTCAGTATTTTAGCGATATCTGGAGCTGTAGATGTCGAAATGGGCTGATTTTTTTTTGCTGGAAAGCTAAGACAATTGTCTACAACTTCTCTTTGAATCATTTTTCCAGATTTTGACTCTATGCTGCTAAAAAACAGCCATCAATACAGGTGTTCAAAACAGCTCCGCCCGGCGACTTCCAAAATTTATGCAATCCTACAAGATAAAATCAAAAATCAAAATAAAATAAACTAAAAGATAAATTGAAACTAAATGCAATAAAATAAAACATGGGTTGCCTCCCAAGAAGCGCTAAGTTTTAAGTCTTCAGCCAGACATGGGGGTGAGATGGTTAAGTAACGCCAAGATCCAACAACATTAATACATCCTTTCTAATTTTTCTTTTCTTGTGTGGATCAGGTTCAAGCTCCAATTTGAGGCGTTTCCTTCTTGATGATGTTGTCTTTGATTCCCCACCTCTTTGAATTTATGCTGCAAAAATGAATAAATAGAAGGTTCAGCATCCAAGTACATGACATTTTCAAAAATATTTTCTTTAACGGTTTCAAAAGTTGTTAAATTTGTTGGACATACTTCAATTGATGATTTTTCAAATTTAGCCTTATGTTCCTCGCTCACAATTAAATAAGTTTCACTTACTTGAATAGATGACTGTTCTTCAGGAGGAAAATTTATAGAATTAAAAACATTATACATTACTTTCTCATGCTGAATTTGTTCCTCCACAATTTGTTCAATCTCACTTTGTTTTTCAACCACATCGCCATTTTCTTCTTGTGGTTGCTCAATTGTACTCCCATTGCTTAGTGTTATCGCTTTGACATGCTCCGTGGGGTTGACAACTGTGTCGCTTGGTAATATTCCTGCAGTTCTTTCATTTAAAATATTTAAAATTTGATCAATTTGTACCTCAAGATTGTGAATGGAAGCCGAAGTTGAATTTGCAACATTTTGAATTGTCGAATCTGTCTTTTGTATGTATTGCATGAACACCTCTTCTAATGTCGGCTTCTTTTCTGGCTGTGGAAAATTTTGAGGTTGTATAACTGCTCCTTGATTGTTGTTCCATGGATAATTGGGGGTGTTTCTCCATCCTGAATTGTATGTGTTTGCATAATGATTGTTTTGCATTTGAAAGTTTGACACAAAATTTCCATGTTTGGCATTTGATGGAGCAAAAGGGTTCCCCACTTGACAATATGAACTTGCATGATTTCCTGCACAAAGATCACAAATCATATTAGATTGCATAACATTAAAATTTATATTTTCTACTTGTTTATAAAAAATATCATTTTTTGCATTTAAAGTAGAAAAAAGATCAAGTTCAAAAACTCCAGCCACTTTTCTTGGCATCGTTCTCTCTGAAGACCACTGGTAATGATTTGATGTCATCTTCTCTAAAAGATCATAGGCTGCTGTGTAAGTTTTGCTCATTAGTGCACCACCAGCTGCTGCGTCAACCATAGATCTATGTGTAACTCCCAAACCATTATAGAATGTTTGCATTTGCAGCCATTTCGGTAGTTTATGATTAGGACACTTTCTCAATAACTCTTTGTACCTTTCCCAAGCATCATACAAAGATTCGGTCTCAAATTGAGTAAATGTGCAAATATCATTTCTTAGCCTTGCGGTCTTTGCTGGTGGAAAATACTTGGCTAGAAACTTTTGTGCAAGTTCCTCCCAAGTAGTAATACTACCGGGTGGTAGATAATGTAGCCAAGCCTTCGCCTTATCTCGTAGGGAAAAAGAAAAGAGTCTCAGTCTAATTGCATCGTCTGATAGACCGTTGTGCTTGAAAGTGTCACAAATTTCTAAAAAATCTGCAATGTGAGCGTAAGGATCCTCGTGTGGTAGTCCCTAAAATTGAACAGTCTGTTGAATCATTAGAATCATCGCCGGTTTAATTTCAAAATCGTTAGCTTCAATAATCGGTTCTTTATGCTTGACTCATAAATTGAGGGCATAGCATAGTCTCTCAAAGGCCTATTGTCATCGTTCGCCATGATAATGTACGTGTATGTCCTGAAATATCAGTATCGAAAAAGAAAAAAGAAAAAAAATAGAAAAACTAAAAAAAAACTAAAATAAGAAAAATAAAATAAAAAAAGTAAAAGTTAGTCAAAAGAAAATAATGATGTAAAATAATAATAAAATAAAAATAATTACAAAAGATCCAAATTAGCAATAATCTAGCAATTTTCAATATCAATAAAAGAATAACTAGTCCCCGGCAACGGCGCCAAAAACTTGATGTTGATTTTTTGCAAGTGTACAAAATCGCACAAGTAATATAGATAGATGAGTAGAGTGTCGAACCCACAGGGACTAGATATTTTACTGAGTACCGATATCGCTAGATGAATCACTATTTGGAAGGTCGAATTTTATTAAAAATAAAGCAACTAAATTAACTTTAATCTAATTATCTAACTAAATTGGTGAAGAGGGAGAGGGCTGTGAAACGATGAAGCACTTGTACTTTGTTTAATGGTAAAATTTGTTCTAGGGCTCTTGGTTCATCTCGTTTATCACACACACACAAATTATAATTCCTTATAAATAAAAATATTATCTTTCCCAAATTGTCGACCAAAATCCTAAAGATATTAACCACTCTATCAACGTAGTCTAAAAATTATTCTCAATTAATCATTCGTCTATCCACCAAATTATTAATTGAGAAATTGGATTTCTTAACGGTCACGTCCTCCAATATACGGTCTTAATTTTTATTAATCACAAATAACCTGTTCGGTCTCTTTATGATTTGAAAAATCATATAAATGTCTATCCACCATGTTGTACGTATAAATAATAAAAATTAAAACACAATCAGGAAAAATAGAGTAATAATAAGGAGTTAAAATTTGTGTTCTACAAAACTCGGCTACACCTTAGCTTCTAGAACAATAAATTCAATTCATGTTGGATTTGCAATTAATAGAATTGTTTGGATTGCATCTAAAAATATAGAGAAGAACATGAGATACACAAAATAATATAAAAAAAAAATAAAGATTCCAAACCCCTGTAATCAGCCGAACCAAAAAATCACCAAGCCGTCACTTCGTAACTCGAGCCGCCTGTCAACTCGTCACGAGCTCCGAGCGAAGTCAGCAGCTGCAGCAGCCACGTCAGCAAAAGCGCGTGGGACCCAGCCACTGTACCGACTCAGCAACTCCCTGGTGCTGTCGCTGTCTCGTCGAAGTCAGACCCAGTCAGTGCGTGGGACCCAACACATGTCGCATCGCCTGCGTCGCCTTGGGAGCCGCACGTCAGAACGAAGGAGAAGCAAACAGCCTGTCACTTGTTGCTGTATTGAAAAGGGTGAGGGGCCCACGCCGTCAGAAGTTTGAGTCGCCAAGTTAACTGCTTCGTTGGGTGCACTTCGAATACTGCGCCGATGAAGAAAACAGCCCTACTGCCCACACGTGCTTGGTCTTCTTGGAACTCGCACAAACTTTTATTGTTTTTCTTTTTCTTTTGTGTTATTGTACAGCCGTCACCTCCTGATCATCTCTCTCTTCTTTGCTTCTTCTTATAGAGAACGGGAAGGAGAATTAGGGTTGCGCGTTTTGCATAAAAGTCCACATTCTTCCTTTATTTCCTTCCTTTTATAACTCAGAATTTTATTTACTTCCCTTTCTTTCTTTTCTTCCTTTTATTTCCACCACGTGCTGCTGCATACACAAAATAATATCTGAAGTGAGAATTTTTTAAATAAAATAAATTAAATTAGTTTAAAATTAATTAAACTAACTTTATATCATATTAGCGTATAAAAATCCTTTTACAAATTATTTGTCGCACTTTTAAGTCAACTAAACAATAAAAATTTATAAATCAATTATTTTACTTTGTTTGTTGATTTTTTCCACAATTCTTTACTTTTTTGCATCAAAAATATTATTTCTTCAAAAATAATTAATTAAATGAAATCATATAGAAATAAGGTGAATTATAGACAATATCAGCGAAAACAAGCCATTTTAATAGGTAAATGAGTACAAATATTTGTATATAAATCTGACACATCACCCGGCGAGTGAGGTTTCCAAGAAACACGAACCAGCTTGATGAACTAATTTTTAAGCACTTTCTCCCACCGATCCAAAATAGCAACTGGCGGAATCTCACAAGTCAAATCCGGCAGAATGGTCAACTCAGAATAGTCGATTTTGTGACTCTCATCTCAGATATATCTCCTGAGTTGTGAGATATGGAAAACATCGTGCACTCTTGATAAAGCTGGCGGCAAAGCAAGACGATAGGCCACCTTGCCTAATCGCTCCACAATGTCGAACGGTCTAATATACCTAGGGCTGAGTTTTCCCCCACCACCAAACCGAATGACACCGCGCCAAGGCGATACCATTACGAAAACATGGTCACCAGCCTCAAACTCCAAAGCTCTCCTATGGACATCAGCCCATCGCCTCTGCCTATCCTGAGCTATCTGCAAGAGCTTCCTGATCTGAGTCACTGCAACAACTATCCTAGTGATCAACTCCGAACCCAACAACTTCCTTTCACCAATGCCATCCCAGCACACTGGAGATCTGCACTTCTGCCCATAAAGTGCCTCCAACAGTGCAGCTTTAAGACTGGCCTGAAAGCTATTATTGTATAAGAACTCTACGAGATGCAAATGGTCCTCCCATGATCCACCGAACTGCAGCATACAGGACCTTAACATGTCCTCACGAATCTAGATGGTCCTTTTTGACTGTCCATCAGTCTGGGGATGAAAAGCTGTACTGTACTTTAATTTACTCCCCAAATTGCTCTGTAGACTCTCCCAAAACTGCGATCTGAATCTTGTTTCCCTGTCGGATACAATACTGACTGGAACCCTGTGAAGTCTGACGATCTCTTACATGTACTTCTTAGCTAGGCTCTTAGTAGACTGTCCGACACAGAAAGGAATGAAGTGAGCACTCTTCGTCAGTCGGTCGAAAAACACCCAAATAGCATTATGACCCTTAGGACTCCTCGGCAAAGCAGTCACAAAATCCATAGTGATGTGCTTGTACTTCCACTCTGGAATGGGAAGCTGTTGAAGAAGTTCGGCGGTCCTATGATGCTCTGCCTTCACCTGCTAGCAAATCAAACACTGAGACACAAACCGAGCCACAACCCACTTCATACCGTGCCACTAGAAATGAAGCTTCAAATCCTGATATATCTTAGTACCTCCAGGATGGATAGAATACGATGACTGGTGGGCTTCCTCAAGCAACCTCTGACGAACTCCATCCTTCGGGATACACAACCTGGACCCAAAACGAAGCGATCCATCAGCATGAATAACCATATCCGTTCTAGAACCAGACCCAACTTCAGCTCAAAAACCCTGCAACAGGACATCACCAGCCCGAGCCTCTTTGATCTGATCAATAAGAGATGACTGAAGCTGAAGCACCAAACAACTTCGATCAGCACTCGGCAACAACACCTCCAACCCCAACATCTGCATCTGCTCAACCGAATCACTCTGCTGAGTCAGGAACGTAGCTGTCGATCTCCAGCTCAAAGCATCTGGCACCAAGTTCACTATACCAGGGTGGTATTGCAAACTGATGTCATAATCAGCCATAAGTTCCAACCAACGCCTTTGCCTCATGTTTAACTCCTTATGGGTGAAGACGTAATTGAGGCTTTTGTGGTCTGTAAAGATCTCCAATTGATCCCCAAGTAAATAATGTCTCCACGGCTTCAAAGCAAAGATCACTGCCTCTAACTCCAAGTCATGAGTCGGATAGTTCTTCTCATGTGGCCTCAACTGCCTCGAAGCATAAGCAATGACTCAGCCCTTCTGCATCAAAACTGCTCCAAGACCCTTACCCGAAGCATCATAGTGAACTACAAATCCTTCTGAACCATCTTCAACTCAACAAAAGCCTCACTGCAAGCCTCAGACCAACAGAACATCTGATCCTTCCCAGTCAGCTTAGTCAATGGTCCTGCTATCTTTAAAAAATCTTGGATGAATTTCTGATAATGTCTAGCTAAGCTAAGGAAACTCCTCACCTCTGAAACTGACTTGGGAACTGGTCAATCCTTCACAGCCTCAACCTTGGCTAGATCCACAGCGATACCATGCCTGAGATAACGTGCCCCAAGAAAGTGACCCTATCGAGCCAAAACTCACACTTACTGAGTTTCCCATAGAGCTGATTCTCTCTCAAAGTCTGTAGAACCAACCTAAGATGCTCCGCATGATCTTCTCGATTTCGAAAATGTACTAGAATGTCATCAATGAAGACCACCCCAAATCAGTCCAGGAACTGGGAAAAGACCCTGTTCATAAGACTCATGAATATAGTAGGCGCGTTCGTGACCCCGAACGGCATCACAAGATACTCATAGTGCCCATATCTAGTCCTGAATGCAGTCTTCTATACATCAGTCGCCTTCACTTTGACCTGATGATACCCGGAACGAAGATCCAACTTCGAGAAAATAGTAGCTCCACTCAGCTGATCAAATAAGCCATCAATCCTGGGCAATGGATATGGGTTCTTTCACAGTAATACTGTTTAGTTCCCGATACTCAACGCACATTCGATGACTACCATCCTTCTTGTTGACAAAAAGAAATGGAGCACCCCAAGGTGAAACACTGTGTCTGATTAACCCCAAATCTAGTAACTTCTGAATCTGCACCTTAAGCTCTGCTAACTCAACTAGTGCCATCATGTAGGGACTCTTCGATATTGGCGCCGTAGCAGGTTGAACTTTAATACCGAACTTTACATCCCTATTAGGAGGTAAACCAGGCAACTCCTCTGGATAAACATCCAGGAATTCCCGCACTAGTAGAGGCGCAGCCTTACAGCCTAAATTGAATCCCATCGCACAAACCTCCTGGTCAACTACAGTCTCAGCTCGGCGAAGGAACATCTCCCCGGCATGGAACTCAAACTCTGCGCAATCTGGAATCCGGAATACAACTTTTTTGGCACGGCAATCAATAATGGCGTTGGATTCACCCAACCAATCCATACCGACAATGACGTCAAATCCTAAATTTCCAATTACAATTAGGTTGGCCTAGAAATTTGTACCACCAATAGCCACGGGACACTTTCTGCACTCCCTGAAACAAATGAAAACACCACCACCTGTCACAATGTTTCTAGCCTCTGACATGATGCTGCACTCCAACCGATGGCGAGCCACCAACCGAGAAGAGATGAAGGAATGGATTTCCCCGGAATCAAAGAGAACATGAGCAGGAAAAGAACAAACAAGGACAACATCTAAGATAGAATCAAAAGAGACAGGGAAAAGAATGGATGAACAGGGGTGAGGAAAACACAATGCAGAAAGATAACAAAGAATAATGCAAAAGAAATGAAGGGAAACCAAAGAGAAACAACAAAAATAACAAAGCAATAAAAGCAAAAATATACCTGCAACAACACCCTCTGCTGTTTCAACATCAGTAGCAGCTAGGTTGAAAGTCTAACCTCTCCTGGGGGCAACGGTACTCCGACCGACAATCTAGTTCTGAGGAGGAAGAGGTGGCCTAACAGGACCACGAGCTGGGGCTACCTGCTTAAATGAACCCCTGGCTGGAAGAGCCATCCTCCGCTGTGGGCATCCCGCACTGAATGGTCAGTAACACCATATTTAAAGCATCGGCGGTTGGCATGCCTACAGTCCCTGCGATCATGCCCAGCCAATTGGCATAAGTCGCAGAAACTTGCTCCCCAAGAAACAGGAGAATAGTAGGGAGTCGCCCTAACAGGATGGGCGGAAACAGGCCTCCGAATCGGCCCACCAGAAGGCCTAGCAACAACAGAGTGCGGAACAGTCTGCCGAGGGACAACCTGCCATGATCCTGCTCCTGGGCTCGAGCTGCCTCGAGAGCCTTAGCATAAGTACCCAAGCAAAGTGAGACTAGATGCACCTTAATGTCTCGCTCATGTTCCAGTGTCAATTTACGAGCCCTGTCCTCTTCGTTTGCCACAAGAACGGCTGCGAAGCGGCTACGTCTTTTTCCGCTGCATACTCATCCACAGACCTAGAGCCCCATTTCAAGAAAGTCTCATGTTAAAACATTGCATGGAGAATATTTAACAAAATTCCAAAAATAGAACAATGACCAACCTGTTTCAGGGCCAGGAACTATTGCTCCATTTCTACTCGAGTTCTGCTAGGGAAGAACTTCTCCAAGAAGCTTCTAGTGAACGTAGCCCAAGTGATCGGTCGTTCGAGCATTTCGAACTCGGTCCTCCACCAAATGTGAGCTAGGTCCACCAGCTGGATGGCTACCACATCCATTCTATCACCATCGGCAAATCTTGCTGCCAAAAGCAACTGCTCAGTCCGGATCAACCACTGTTCTGCCTCTAAAGGCATCTCAGTGTCGGAGAGTCTATCAGGATGTAGCCTCATGAAATCCGTGACTGTAAGAGCTGTCTCCATAGGCATAGCGGGAGGCAGAACTAGAGCAGCTTCCAAAGCTGCCATCGCCAGGTCACCATGGTTTTGCTGCATATTGATAAACTGTTCCAACACATTGGTAATGGCCTCAAGCCCGGGTTGATCATCCTGAGGACGAGAAGTAGAACCTCTACGAGCTATGGTCTACATAAGATAAAAAACAATTAGCATCCAGATCAAAGTTGATTATAATTCATTTATGTATGCATGGTCTGTGTACTACTGTGCCGATCCCAGATCGAGCCAAGCTTGTCTAATATATCAGTCAAACTAATACATTAGCCAAAACATGGTGCTCTGATACAACTAAAAACCTTGTCACGCCCCGCTTCCCAAAAAGAGAATATGGAATACGGATACGTGACTAAGCCCAGCGAATAATTTTCATCATCCATAAGCTGTCAGGATCTTTACAATATTTCACAAGAATAATCAGAGTCGGAAGCAAGAAAAGTCAACCACGCATGCATATATGAATCAAAATACCAACGAGTTACTTGAAACAAAATATAATAATCTAAAATAAAGCAGATCTGAAAAAGTTAAAATCCTGGGTCACATTGCCCAATACAAAATAATCCATGTAACAGATACAATATTCAAATAAGCAACAGGAAATAATAATAGCAAAACTTCAGCAACTAGTATCTCAGATCATCTACTCCGTCGGGCAGCTGATCTCCAGGATCTGCAATTTATTAAATTGCAGGAAGAGGAAAAGAAAACAAAATGCCCGTCAATGAAAGTTACGGGCCACTTGTAGTGCAGGCACAAGTACTTAGGAAAGATAAACAAATAGCATAGAATAGATGTAATAACAAAACAGGATAACTAACATGAATCATGAACAGAATCAAATAACATAATGTGCTAACAGGTACAGGTAACATGTATCAAGTGTCAAGCAAGCAAGTAAACAGGTAATCAAGGAATACAGGTAACTGGTGATCAAGTAGCATGTATAGGTAAACATGTAACAGGTGTCAGGTATGTCAAGTTATGTCATGTCAAGTCTTGTATTTATTACTATCTAGGTAGCACTTCATGCGTCCCAGGTTTTTACCACATGGTTCCTACATTCAAACAAATTTCATTTAGATTTCGTAGAGGAGTCTATAGGGCCGTGTACTCAGGTATCAAGTAAACAGGCACATGTACAGGTATCATGTAACTGGTAATCATGAATCATATAGGACTACGTCCCCTAAATTACACCCTCCCATAGGAAGTATGTAGTTGGGTAACAGGTGGGAAACACGGGCCCCTTCCAAGTACACATTTATATATTTTCCACTGCTAGATCGTTTCCTTAACCACGACTTGGTTATTTGTTATTATTATTAAACATGCATGTACGTGTCACAAAACAGGAAAGTACAACATGACATGAACAAGTAATAGGTTCAGGTGGAAAGATAAACATGTACAGTCGAAATACAACTCTTAAAAGGATATACATCCGTCAGAAAATCTGGAAAATAGACTCTCGGCCGAATCCAAGAAATATATATAAGTCATATGGTATTTCAAAAAAACAAAACTCCAAACAAAGTTGTATCCAGAAAACATGTTCAGCCTGAAATAAGAAGTTTGTATTCATAAACAGAAAAACAGCATCAAAACTCACTTATTAAATCCACGAAAAATCTGGGATATTTCCTAGTATGTTTAGTAGCTTAAAATAAAGTTTCATAATTTTTCAGTATAGATAGCATAGTCAAGTAAAATAAGAAAGCAGCAAGATACAGTAGTTTTGTAAATCTGGAATGATAAACACTGCACTACTAAAATAGCAATATCACACAAAATATAAATCAAAATCCAGATCCGTCAAAAGGGTTATAAAGTAGATACATTAGGCTATAATTCATATTAACAAAGTTTTTATAGAAAACAAATACAATAAGGTCGAAATTATATATCTTTACTGAACAGTATGAAAATTCTGCAAGTATAGTTGTTGTTTGCAAAAGTTTGTAAAAGTCATTACTGAACATAATAGTTTGTAAAAGTCGTTAATTAAATCAAAAAAAAATTAGGGGTTAATCCCAATCAAGTCTAGTTGTACTCAGCAAAATATTGGATCAAAATATTATCTTTAACATAAGTAGAAAAATAAGTTACCATACAGTATTGATATAAGACTGGATCTGGAATTTTAAACACATCTGTAGTAAATAGTCATAACTCGCAACTCATAAATCAAAACTGAGACTTGTCAGAAAATCTAGAAATTAGAAAAAATATTCTATTATTCATATTCATAAATAGTTTTCATATACTGACCTTAATAGGGTCTAAAACACTGATAAAAAATGGGTAATCGACAAAACAGAAAATATCCTTCATGCACAAAATCAACTAGTCCATATGAAACTCATCCAAAACATAAAAAATGTGAAATATGGTATACTAGATGTCCAAACAACTTTCTATAGGGTATTTCACAAGTCTACAACGAGTTATACTACAACAACCACAACCAAGCACACGATATCATACGAACCATATGCATGTATACATCATGAAGAGGTCATCTCTAAGTTATTTCATGTCATGTGTGTAATTAGGCAACTACTGGCGGGTCAACACAATAGAGACAAGATATAACATGGTTTTTGCACACGAATTTTCAACATAATAGAGACTAGAAACGTGATCCTGTACTAAGATTGCACATTCTGTATTCAGCGAGGAAGTTGAATTCTTAAGAGGGGGTGAATGTAAGAGAAAGATTAAGAGATATTAGAGTGGGCCTATAGAAATTCTATGGGCTATGGATTAATTAGATTAGTAAAGAGGCCTATAGAAGAGAATTATGGAGCTTAGGGCATTAAATGAGAAAAGAATGAAAATGAAAGAAAGAGAAGGAGTGGTTGTGCTGTCCATGGGGTGCGACGTGGCACAGTCGATGCATGGGCTTAGTCCCACTGTCACGCCCCGCTTCCCAAAAAGAATACGGAATACGGATAAGCGACTCAACCTAGCGAATGATTTGCATCATCCATAAGCTGTTCAGAAATTTTTACAACATCTCACAAAATAATCAGAGTCGGAAGCAAAAGAGACAATCACACACGCATAATTGAATTAATAAACCAGTAGGATTTACTTGAAACAAAACACATTAAGCTCAAATAAATCAGAATATGGACAAGACAAAATCCTGGGTCGCATCGCCCAAAATACAAAGTAATCATCCAAGTACTCAAAATACATTATTCAAAGCAACAATAATAGCAATACAAATAAGCAAGAATCCAGCACTAATATCTCATTTCGCCAATGCTGTCGGGCAGCTGACCATCCTGATCTGTAATTAATAATTGCAGGAGAAGGAAAGAGAAAACAAGTACCCGTCAATGCAAGTTACGGGCCACTTATAATGTAGAATACAAGTACATAGGAAAGGTAAACAAATAGTATGGAATAATACATCAACAGTATTAACTAGCATGAATCAGTAAAACAAAGTAAACTGACATGGTATACTAACAGTACAAATGAATGTGTCAAGTATAGTGTCATATGGCAACTAATAATGTCCAGTAACAGTAATCTCAGTATATCAGTGTAACAGTATAACAGTATCAGTCCAACAGTATCAGTCTAATAGTATCAGTCTAACAGTATCAGTCTAACAGTATCAGTCTTATGTTCTCACAGTCTTGTGTGTATTACTAGCTAGGTAGCACTTCATGCGCCCCAAAATATAACACATGGTTGTTATAACAAACAGTTTCACTTTTAGATTTTATAGTGGACCATAATGGGGCAGTGTACTCAGGTATCAGTAACAGTAGCAGTAGCAGTAGAAATAACAGTAATAGTAGCAGTAAAAGTAACAGTAACAGTATGGAACACTAGTTCCCTTCTAAGTACACGTATCCATATTTTCCACTACTAGATCTTCCCTTAAGAAACCCCGGCTTGATCACTTTTATTATGGTTATCAACAGACATGATAGTGCATGAAATAGTGTCAAACTAACATGGTATAATCAGTATTAGGTTCAAGGAAACAAATAAACATGCATAGATGATATACGGTAACATAAACGAGCAAAACAGTGTATATTCATATTCTGGATAGCATGACAGTACAGTACTAAAACAGTGATTCTCTTTACTACAGAAATCCAAATCTGAATTCATCAAAGAATCTAGAAAATAGACTTCCACACTCCAGCGATTATATATAAGCCATATAGTATTTCACAAAATCATAACTCAAAACTGATTTGAATCCAGAAAATACGTTCAGCCAGAAATTAGTAAATCGTATTCAAAGTCAGAAAAACAGCATTAAAACTCCTCAAATAAATTCAGAAAAAATATGGGGTAATCCCCTATATGTCTAGTATCAGAATATAAAATTTTATAATATTCCAGTAAAACTAGTTTAGCCAACAAAAATCAGAAAACATCAAGAAACGATAGTTTGGCAAATCTGGAATTCCCAACATTGTTGTACGAAAACTGTAATATCTTGCAAACCATGAAACAAAATCCAAATCCTCCAATGGGAGATGAAAATAGACAAAATAAGATAATTTTCATATTTCACAAATATTTTCCATACAGTAAAAGAAAATAGGGTGAAAATACGATTCTTTACAGAACAGCGAGCAAAATACAGCAAATATAGCTTTCATAAACAAGCATGAAACGGCGTATAAAACTCGTCAATAAAATCCACCAAAATTCTGGGTAATCCCTAAATAGGTATAGAAATTCTGTGCAAAGGTTCAGATCAAAATAATATATTTAAGACTAGTATCAAAATAGTTTAATCATCAAAATCATCAAGAACGAAATCTGGAAATAGAATACACCTATGTAGTAAAATAGCCATAACTTACTCATACGAAAATGAAATCGATCAAGGTTAGAGATTTTGGAGAGAAGACAGATTTCTCTACAATTCATGTCGAATACAAAAATTAAGAATTCTGACCTTAATAGGGTCTAAAATACAAATCCAAACTGTTCATCGATGAATACAGATTTTCTCTTGAAAACAAAACCAACATCAACCACACAAAACTCGTTCCAATCACAATCAAACGTGGTATAGAGTCTACTAAGTGTCCAAACATCATGAAGTAGAGTATATAACATATTCACAACCATCATATCACATGGATCTTATCAAACACATAATTTTACCTAATTATCTCACATATATGAATAGATCAAGAACAGTCAAACCTAATTGTTTTCATGTCGATTTTTGTGTCATGAGGCAACTATGGTCAATAGCACTACAGAGACAAAACCCATCAAAAATAACACACACATGAGTTTTCTCTAGAACCCAACTACACTATAAGCGGTATGATTTGTATCATACAACGGATTTTTGAGTACAAGTTACTTGCCTTAGCCGAAGACGAAACTGAAGAACACCAAGAATAACGGGAACAGATTCCCAGACAACGAACTCAACAACGAAGATGAACGGAACCCCCGAACCAAGAACCAAGACTCGAGATAACCACCAAAGATAACATGTGCAAGAGCTGAGCACGTGCAACCTCAAAGAGAGCGATCGGAGGGAGAGCACCGTGGGGAAAAGTCGACGGCACATGGGCTGGCGCAACGACATGTGCTGCCGCTGATGCAATTGGACAGGTATGACCTGGGCTCGCTGGCGACGTCGGCACTGGCTTCGGCTGGCTCTAGCTTCTCTGGTCGCGCGACGGAGCAAAGCTATAGAGCAGGGAGACGGGGAGAGCGATGAACAAAGAGAGAGAGATGGAGATGATGGTGATGATGGTGCTCGGGTGCTAGGGGTGATCGGGATGTCGGGGATGAGCAAAGGTGAACGGGGATGTAGGGAATGAGGGTGCGGGGTGAAGTCGGGAGCGGGATATGCAGTGGGTTCGATGGGGGCTAGGGTTTCGATCGATGGGTATACAGGGTGAGAGAGGGATAGTAGTATATATCTGGGAAGAGAGAGACTTAGGGTTTTGGCTGACACGGTTTCCGATAGGGAATGAGAGGGTTTCGAGTATGGGTTTAATGGGTAGTAGGAGATTGGGTTTTGGTTAGTAGTAATAGGAATTGATCAATAGGGTTTAGAATAGGATTTAGGAGTTGGTTAATTAGGTTTTGATAGCTGATTTGAGATATTAGGCAATTGGATTAAAATAGGATTTGGCAAAAACGAACCACGAGCACCCACAAACATGAGCAAAAATGAAATAGAGCAAGAACCCAATAAAGAGCAAAAATAGTTATCGATCAGGAACAAAACAAAAGATCGACAATCAGACACAAGGAGATCAAGAATAAAATATGAATGAATATATTGAAAACAACTCCAATATACAGTCCAAGAAATACAAGAAGAGTACAAATACCCAAGAAGAGAAAAATACACCAAAATTACAAAAAACGAAAAACAGGTTTACACCCACATTGTTGAAATAAAAGAGAGAAAGAAAGGTTAAATATAGTTTGCCTTTGATCAAAGGCCACCGAATAGTCCAGACACCTTTTGTGAGGCCAGCCTGTGGTGGGCAGTGGATTAGAATTTATTTGTGTGCGTACGAGTTGGGTACGGGGCGTTACAGATGGTATCAGAGGTAACTTTGAACACCGAACATGTAAGACCTGTATGGCAGCAATGTGTATTTGATCTGGATACAGTCTACATTCGACTAGAAAGGTGATCCTGTACTAAGATTGCACGTCCCCTTTTCAGGGAGGACATTGAATTCTTAAGAGAGGGTGAATGTAAAAGAAATATTAAGAGATATTAGAGTGGGCCTATAGGAATTCTATGGGCTATGGATTAATTAGATTAATAAAGAGGCTTAGGGCATTAAATGACAAAAGAATGAAAACGAAAGAAAGAGAAGAAGTGGCTGTGTTGTGCATGGGGTGTGACGTGGCACAGTCGATGCATGGGCTTAGTCCCACATTGTTAAAATAACAGAGAGAAAAAGAAGTTAAATATAGTTTGCCTTTGATCAAAGGGCACTGAATAGTCTGGACACCTTTTGTGAGGCAGTCTGTGGTGGGCAGTGGATTAGGATTTATTTGTCTACGTATGAGTTGGGCACGGGGCATTACAATGGTGCTCAACTGTCCCTTGCGGCCCATCTCTTGGTACACTCTGTCCCCAACTGCTCCCTCCTCATTTGCCCTCCTCGGCTTTGCCCTTCCACCCCAGGTGCTCTTGCGCCTCTAGGAACTTCCCCCCGGTGCCGTCGGGGACAACCGTCTCCCCTGAGCCCCGCATGTAAGTCCAACTCTGCCCGCTCCTGCTGTGATGCCATCTCTCTCTCTCTCTCTCTCTCTCTCTCTCTCTCTCTCTTTCTCTCTCGCTCTCAAGTAGTAGTAGTTGGCTAAGGTTGATCAAGTAGCTGAGTTACACTTGGGAGTAAGGGTTTGGGTTAGGATTTGTATTTATAAGGGGTGAGAATCCGGTGGATGGTGACACATGGTAGTGTGGGCGTGTGGGTGTGACGACGCATGTTATGGATGTAAGGGGCACGCGTACTTGTTGTTAGAGATATAGGAGGAAACAAAGGAGTTCTCTTACACGGTGGAGGGTACATGTGTGGATGGATTCACCTGAGGAGCGTGGATGGGAGGAGGCACCCATCTTGAAGCTGACGGAACTTGGAGTTTTACCTTGGCCTAACTTGAGTTTGAGTGAGTATGGAGGGATAAGGATGGGTTTCCTAGGAAATTGGACAGTGTGCATTAGTTTATCACCGATGGTTGCTGTGGAGTTTATCAGCACACCATAACCTTCTTCGCAGCAAGCAAAGTTTCGATAGTTTGGATATCTCGTACAATATTAAATCTTTAGTTAATATACATGTCATGTGATAATGATAAAAATCACAGCAAATCAGGATCATACGATTCCAGCACAGATCTCAAAGCTTCTACATGAAGATTAGTCATAACAGGCCTTTTTAACAGGTTCGAACCTTCTCCAGGCTCTTCTACAAGACATGAGCTGCTTTCAAGCCAGCCAAAAGTGGCAGATTAGGCCCACTCAGAGAGACCCAGCCTATAAGGGCTGTTAGTCAAATCTTTTATTCCCATACAAAAGAGCTTATCTCTTGAAGTAGAGATTCAAACAGGAGATAAGGAATTCATATCGATCTAATGGATTCATACTAATATCTTAGACTATTTCTCAAGCTATAAATACCCTCTCCCTCCTTAGTTAGAATAAAATTTGCAATTTTTCTCCGAAACTCTCTTTCTCTATCTGGTTTTGACTTGAGCGCTGGAGGGTGTGTCGCCAGGCCACCCCCGATGTTTCAGGCTTTTTGCAGGTCCATCGGACTGTCAACAACCATTCGATTCAGATCACGGTGTATAATCAACGATCAAGATCCAATCTCAGGAGCTCTAACTGCTTTTCACGACAAAGATCAAAGGTCAGAACTTTAGTAGTTTTCTTCAAATATAAACTCACTATCTGTTTTCTCCCACACCAAAATAAGCAGCAATATATTGGCACTGTCTATGGGAAACTAGACAGGTCGGACTTACCGGCATGCCACAAAGATTAAGAAGCAGAGCGGTCGCCTCAAGCCTTCACACCAACTCTCTTCGTTAACCAGCCCTTCCCGTGGATGACCTAATTTCTTCTCATCAACCGGATCCTCCCCGACAGCCTAATCAAGCTCATATCAACGAAGAGACACTAGAGGGCTCCCGAAAAAGCCGTCATTACAGCGCCCTCTGCACGACCATATCTTAGTCCATAATCCTTCAAGTAATTCAATGGCCTCGTGAGGCCCCTGGGGGTCAACAGATTTCCATCAAATCATCAATGTCAGACAACAAGGGATCGATCTATGGACCCATTTGGAAGAAAGACATACCAGTATTGAAGCTAAGTGGAAACCTTTCCTCTGTAACATCTCTTGGGTGCACAGTTTCCTATGAAAGACCTTTTTTTCAAACATAAGATGCATATCTAGGAATTACCTGACGATGCCAAAGCAACTTGTTCCAACCAACTCTAGGCATTGTTTTTCTGATAGCACTCCAATTGGATTTCAATGTATACTCCCTTGTGGGAGTTTGATTCCATATCACCTTATCTTCTGTACCTTCGGACGTAATTCCACCTCTTTGATGTTGTCCAAGGCATGTTTTATTTCAAAAGTCATTGGGGGACTCAAAGTGTTCCTTTAATTTTTCAAATTATCCACGCTGATTTATTCAATTTCTAGTTTCCTAATAATGCCACATTAACTATTCTGTGCTCGTGTGATGTCATGCCAGCACTGACGGCAAGATGCGCTTTCCACTACCGGGTGAGCTTCCCCTCCCTTGTTGATGAAAATTGACCCTTCTTGTCAGAGAGAAAAGGAAAAGATTTCCTCTTTTCTATTGTAGAGTGTGCTTTGGGATCGATAAGGACTCGTGCACCTGCATAGATCCAGGTTCAGGTTGATCATGGTGGTAGACTTCCCACCCACCTGCCTCAGCTTTTCTGTCAACTTCCTCTCCTACTCTTCGAATGAGACGAGTTCAAGATCACATCACCCGGGATCGGATCTGCGGTACCCATCCCAGAAAGCATCTGTGTTCGGTCAGGTACCCTTGAGTCTCTCGGAATGAAAGAAAAGTGTCCCCTCTTATTTCGATATCGACTCCATTGAGAACGTGTCGGCTCAGATCCCTTTCGCGGAGGACCGCTCCCTTCACTTTTCCAGGGTCTGGAACAGAATAACCCTAGCTTCATTGGCATACCAGCCTCTTAATCCCGCTCAGAACATCAAGTGAATCGGAGAAGCAACTCTTCCCTAAGGCAGAGATCAATACACTCCTTCTCTCATAGGGGTCGCACTATAGAAAGAAGTCTGACTCACAAGAGTCGAAAGCATCTTGAAAGAAACAAGGAGGGAGAGGCCGCAGTCACTACGACCGAACTGGAGATATGCAAGTTGGACATTGTCCAACCTATCCAAGTCAGTCAAGATCAGGGTCAGCCCTCTAAAGAGGAAGAACCTGGCAACTCAGTCGGATCCAAGGGGAAGGATGACCAAGTCTTTTGCCATATCTGAGAGGTAAAAGATCGCCTAGAACAAATGAAGAATGTGGGGAGCCGCTCCATTAGGTCCTATCTTCCCAGTCAACCTCCTTTCAGCAAGACCATCCTCGAGGCACCCATTCCGAAGAACTTCAAAGATCCTCAATTTGAATCCTACGATGGAGAATCAGACCCGATGGATTATATTGAGAGTTTTAAAAAACTCATGGTGGTCTATAATGCCACCGATGCTCTCATGTGCCGTACATTCCCTACAACTTTGAAAGGATCAGCAAGGGAATAGTACTCACGCCTAACTCCAGAGTAAACATTCTCCTTCGAACAGCTCGAGGAGCTCTTCATAGCGCACGTTGTTACTAGTCGCATGGCTGAAAAAACAAGTGCTTCACTATTGGAATTGAAGCAAAGAGATGGAGAATTGCTGAAAGACTTTGTCAAGTGCTTCACAGCCGAAGTAATGTCCATCTCCTCCATAAATTCGTCAGTGGAGGCTGCTACATTGAACCACAATGTCATGCATGAAGACACGAAAGCCTCCCTCACGAAGAAGCCTCCTAAAGATTTCACTGAGCTCCTAGAAATGAGTGACAAATATATCAGAGTCGATGATGCTATTTATCCTCAAGGCAAGAACGATTCACATTCCAGGAACAAACAGAAGAGTGAAAGCGAGGAAGGACCTAGAAAGTTTCAGAATGACGGTGCAGGTCAACGCCGTCCACCTCCAGCACCACGCTTCCACAAGTTCACTCCTCTCAACGCAAGCATATCAACAATTCTCATGAAAGTTGAGAAGGAAGGAATAATGCGCCCTTCCCCCCAAGATGTCCACATCTAACAAGAGAAGATACAGGAACAAGTGGTGCACATTTCACAGAGACCATGGACACACTACCGACAGCTGTAGAGACCTCAAAGAAACAGTTGAAGTCCTGATTCACCAGGGATATCTCTCTCATTTTGTCAAGAAAAACAACAACACCTAAACTCCTCCGGCATGGGGGGCTAATAAGCGTCAAGAGAGACCCCCCGAATCACGAGACTCAGAACATACACTATTCACGAAGATCCGATGGGGGAAGATTCCAACTCTTCTCGCAAAGCATTTGTCTGGGAAATCTGCTCAGTTCATAACAACCCGCCTGTCAAGAGCACCAGGATCCTGATATCCTTCACCGATAAAGACTTAGAAGGCATCCGAACGCCTCATTGCGATGCATTAGTCATAAACCTTTGCATGGTGAATCATGAGGTATGCCGCATCCTTGTGGAATATGAAACCTCAATAAACATCTTTTTCATGAACACTTTCAACGGTCTGAAGCTCTCCTGAGATTGACTCAAGCCAGTCGGCAAGATTCTCCACTAATTCTCCAACATCCCATTTCAAGTAGAAGGAATCGTCACACTTGATGTGACAGCAGGAGAAGCCCATGCTGTTCGAATGGAAGCAATGGACTTTATGGTAGTAGACGTCAAAGCCACCTACAACGCAATATTTGGCCATCCAGGCCTAGCGGCCTTTCATGTAGTTGCTTCCTCCTACAAGATGAAGATGATATTCCCAACAACAACAGGCATGTGCCAAGTTTTATGGAGCCAACAGGCAACACGAGCATGCTACACCACCAAAATAGGAGCTCGATTTTCCCCCTCGATGCCATAGAACTAACGCCAGAAAGCATTCACAGTAACACCGAGTCTGTAAATGAATTCGAAGCTACCGCAGTAGACATTTCTATCGAGAACTTGCAAACCTACCAAATCATCTTTCACCATGTCCAAATTCAAACTCATCAGAATACAGTAATAGATCTAAATTCCCCACCCGAAACCACTCCGGTCATTTAATGAAAATAACTAAGTCCTGCGAAAACACATTGGCGAACCAGAAGATCTCCCCTTATCTCTACAAAGCAAGGGGAGGCTTGCTCTAAAATAGGCAAGTTCAGGAAAGGTCTACCAAGTTGTTCGCCTAGTGGCACATCAACTTGAAAACCTGGGGGAAGGAGATATAAATAGGAATTTGGAAAGTGGAACACCTCATGAATTTCAACAAGGGTACTTAATGCTCGCCTCCTCTATATATTTTCAGTATTTTCTAATAAAGACTATCCACTAGAGTAGCCTGTGTATTTTTATTTTGAATAAGACCACTCTCACTACCGGTCACTGCATGTAATAAAGACTAGCCACTAAAGCAGCCGCTTAGTTTTATTTTTCAATAAAATTTAGTATTAATTTTTAAAGAATTATTATTCAACTCTATGGATGCATACAATGAGTTAAATGTCTCATGAAAATGGCTATAAAAAACTCTTTTAAAGCACCTTATAGGATGGGTTCGGAGTCCATACCCATGACTCGAAGTTACTTTAGCAATTTGTAACAAAGCAAGTTTAGAGTTCGCTTCGCCATTTGATCTGCTCCTGCAATCTGTTAAAGCCTTGACAAAAGGTTCGAATTCTAGACCCATGGCTCGATGTTACTTTAGCAACTTGCAACAAAGCAAGTCTGGAGTTTAACTCTCCATTCGACCTGCTCCTGCAACCTGTTAACACCTAATAAGTTCGGAATCCATAACCATGGCTCGAAGTGACTTTAGCAACTGGCAACCAACCACGTTCAGAGCTCAACTCGCCATTCGACTGGTTCCTAAAACTAGTTTAAATTCCTAAAAGATATGTTAGAGGTCCGAAATCATGGAGTTACTCTAATAAAACTTGCAAAAGCAACACTTGAAGTTCAACTCGCCACTCGACGTGACTCTCACAATTCATTGGAGGACCCATATAGTAAGTTAGGAAAACAACTCTCTCATAGAGTTGCTCCTATAACTAGTTAAACACCTATACAACAAGTTTGGAGATGACTCTTCCTCACAGTCTGTTGCTGCTTATTTTGGTGTGGGAGCAAACAGATAGTGAGTTAATATTTAATGGAAACTACTAAAAATCTAACCTTTGATGTTTGCCGTGAAATGCGGTTAGAGCTCCTGAGATTGATTCTGGATCGTTGATTGAACACCAGGACTTGAATCCGATGGTTGCTGATGCGGCACCTGCAGAAAGCCTGAAACACCTGGGGTTGGCCCCGGCGACAGACCCTCTGACACTCAAGTCATAACACAAGAGAGATAGAGAGTTTGAGAAAGAAACTATTGATTACCTTCTGACTAAAAAGGATAAGTGGTATTTATAGGCCTGAGAAACAGATCAAGAGATCGACATGAATCCATTGGATTGATATGAATTCGTTATCACCTGTTTGAATCTCTCCCTCAAGAGATATCTCTCCTGTTTGGGGATAAGGGATTTGATTAATATCCCTTATGGGCTGGGTGTCTCTCCTAATGGAACTTTTCATGGACTTGAAAGAGGCCCATGTCTTGTGGAGGAGCGTCGACGAGGCTATGGAGCTTTGAGCACGGACGAGCTATGAGCTATGACTTCTCAAACTTCTCACCGAGCTATGAATATTTCATGCTGGTCGAGCTTCAGTTTGGGTCGAGCCCATGTGGGTTCAAGTTTTGTCGTTGAACTTCCAATCTGTCAAATTATGAAGCCAATCTCCTAGTCGAGCTATGAAGATTTGAATCCTTGTTGAGCAACACAGATCTCTTGTATTGTGCAAAGTCGTCGACTAGGAGTTTGGCTGCGATCTTTGACGTCGTGGGAGCTCGAATTTGGAGTTGTGGAGTTTGGGCAACGAGGAAGATAGCTTAATCAAGTTTTTGTAGTTTAGGTTTAAGCTTTGGAGAAGAAGAAGCCAAAGTTTGAGTTGTTGGGATTGTGGATTCAGGTTTTGGAGCCAAATAGTGTTTGAACCCTGAACCCTAATCTGATTTTGAACTAAGCCTAGAAGGCAGGTCGGGTTTGAGAACCCGATTAGCCACATTCATGGACTATTTGTGCTCTCTTTGTGTGGATTTTTGAATTTTTTTTCTTTCCTTTGCTATGGCTTTTCTTCGATGGAGTAGCTTCCATGTACCCAAGTAAGAACACTAGGGTTTTTGAGTTTGATCTTGATTGGGGGTGAGATTGAATGCATTCAGTGATGATTGGGAACCACCGTGGGTGTAGTAGACTTGGTCAGGTGGAAGCTTGGTTGGTGATGGATTTCTTTTTGTGGATGGTCAAAATTGCGCCCACCAAGTGTTTGTAAAATTGTCTACTCTATCGTCCCCACCAAGTGTTTGTAAAATTGTCTACTTCATCGTCCCCACCAAGAGTTTGTGAAATTGTTTGCCCCATCATTCCCACCAAGTGTTTGTGAAATTGTTTGCCCCATCACTCCAATCAAGTGTTTGTGAGATTGTCTACCTCATCACTTCCACCAAGTGTTTTTTTTAAGTGTTTACACCATCAGACTGCTTCTTTCATTTGCTGAGCATTGTGACGTTGACCCATTTTGTCGGTCGAATGTCCTGGTACTTGGATACTATTCTTATTGGACCTGGTATAGTGTGATCTAACCTCTGGATCTTGTGGAGGACTCAGATCCTGCCACGTGGTGATTTGATCTCCGAGGTTCTACAAATATGAGTCGATTCCACCCCACTCCTCATTTACCTCATTCTCTTTCTTTCTCTAGGAAATTTTGAGAGCTTCTCTCTCTAGAAGTTGTGGTGTTTTTACCAGGCGATGCTGGTGGCTTGTCTGGTGTTCGATGGTGGCACTAGTTTCAGCTTTAGATTATGTGTTCACATTACTTTGATTAGGTAATGCTCTTACAATCGCTATTCATTATGTTTAGCATTTCGTTGATACATGCTTCTTCCACATCGATTAATCTTGATGTAGACGATGGTGTTAAGCATGCCACTTCCCCGATAGGGAGAAAGAGAGTGATGTAGCCGGTCATTCAACTATTGTGGAGACGACCATCGAGTCTGAGAGAGATAGGGGATGTGTACTTAAGGCCTTGTTGTTCTTAGTTCCCGAATTGATTAGGGAGTACCCAGTAGTTGACATAGACTTTCTTAGGAGTGGCATGGAAAATGACGAGCCAGAGCCTGTCTATAATACTGAGGTTGATTATGCCATCACCATCTTTTCACCGGAGGAGCTCTCCGTGATTAGGACGGGCTTCAGGATTCATCTCGAGTACACGTTACTCCTGCCAGGTCCCGGAGTAAGGTTCTGTTACACCATGTCAGAGGAATACTGTTTCTTTCCCTACGATGCCTTCTTCGCGGTGCTTCGTTTTCCTGTTCACCCCCCTTGTCAAAGAGGTGCTTAACTAGTATTGGCTATATCCGGTGCAGCTGATGCCCAACTCGTGGAGGCATGTTTTCGTATTTATCTTACAATGCTGTAGGCTTGGGGCTGAGCGAGTCTTGTTGCGTTTAGTCGTCATGTCAAACTTATCCAACTTAGTAAAATGGAGGAGTGTTGGTACCTTAGCCCTCGTAATAATTGGGGGTTAGTCGATGCTCGCCGCTCGATTAGATGTTGGAAGGAGAAATTTCTTGTTGTTTGTAGTGCTGAATCATGGGGAATCCCCACAACATGGAGAACAATGGTTCCATCGGTGGTGAGGGAGGAGCTTGTAATGACCTTGGAAGAGGAGAGTGTTAGCGATGTTCTTCTTACATTGAAGGTGTTGGCATGGCAAGACATCACCTACAAAATACTCTTCAAAGGTGGTCTTGGCCCGGTTGTTTTCAGTATAGTTTTTCCATTGTTGCTTTCTTTTCGTTTTATTCAAGTTTTTGTTGCTTTTATTTGATATCACGGGTTCTAATTCCTTCATTTTTTATCTATCAAGAAAGACAGGTATGGACTACGAAGACATATTGGCGGACTTGGATTTTCTTCACAATAAGAGGTTGATGAGCTCAAGAAGCGGAAGAGTTCAGCTATGCATCCTCCTCCTCCCCAGGACCTGTTGCCCCCGACCCCTGCTGTACGGAGTGAGCCAGATTTAGAGGCACCACCCGTTACTACCACAGGTTCCTCCCTAGCTGAGATCATGGAAAGTGCCATGTCAGCTACACTAATTGCATAGGCTGCTGCGATTCTCATTGACTGGGGGGGAGGGAGATGGTCTATACCCCAGATCAGAATGGAACATGAAGCTGCATGAGAGCTTCTTGGGGAACTCTGCTGCTTGCCTCGACGCTAGCTACCACATTCCTACCTCTGCTGACGGAGAGAGGTTGACAAGGGAGCCCCCCAAGAGGTCGGTCTTAGAGATTGCGAGGGCACACATGATGGTATGATCTAGTTTGCTTTTTTTAACTATTCTTTGCTTGTGTTTTCCTCCCCTGCAACATAATTTTTTAACTATTTTCATCTTGTCTCAACCGATGTGTCATTTCGGGCATCTGGTCAAATTCTATGTGGCCGAGGAGAAGAACTTGAGGGTCCAGATCTCTCGAACTGAGAAGGAAAAGAAAAAGTTTGTCAAAGAGTTCAAGGCGGAGTTGGAGAATCTGAAGAAGAAGGAGGGGGGCACACACCTTGAGTTGGAGGCATTGGCGAGGGTAAGAAGAAGATGCTCCTCGAGCTGGAGGCATCGAAGGAGAGAGAGGAGGCATTGGTAAGGAGGAACGCCGATCTTCCACTGGAGTTGGAGAAGTTTCGGGCTGATGCGGCTTTGGAATTAATGGTCGAGGTAGTCAAGGTTCACGCAGAGTGTAAGTCCAAGTTGCAGGATATGGTGCTCAAGTCTTATGCTGCATCGATTTCTCATGTGGTAGAGCACATTCCTGATTTCAATGGGAAAGGCTACCACCTGACTCTTCGACCCCAAGAGCCACTTGACACAGGCAGGAAGGATGATGGCGAGGTCAGCACTCCTGTGGGGGGTGCAAGAAGTAGTTCTGGGAAGAAAACCAAGGTGAATAAGGCAGTTGGGGGCTCCTTATCCATAGTGGTGCCGAAGCAGGTGGATGCTTGATTTACCTTGTTATGCCCTCTTTCTTTTTCTAGGCTTTCTTTAGTTGCCTTTGTTTCAGATGTTAGTTGCTTTTGCTTTTGACTTTTAGTTGCTTCGTGTGATGCCTAATTGCGGACTAGCCACCGCGTTCTTGTATCTTCATTTCAGTAGATGAAAAACTATTTTCTAGATTTGTCACTACCTATTGTACTGTGTTGATGTGTTTTGAAGTGATGTTAGACCATAGCACCTAGTAGTTTGTCTTTTTCATGACTATGTTCTTAGACTTGTTGATAGATGACCGTGGGGACCATAAGGACGGGGGACTCCCACCGACTGCGCATAACGAAATTAGTTGTTGATCGTTTGCGTGTTCAGTCAGAAGATTAGTGGGTGGAGTCTGTTCGCCTTAAGTCAGCGCTTATCAAGAGGGATTTCTAGTTAGCTCTCCTGCACGCTAATCGTCTGGCTAGCTTGCCATTGCCTCCGAAGGTGACAAAAGTCAACATCGAAGAGTGTGCTATACTTAGGGAAGTAGTTGTTGAGAAATTCTTGGAGTTGTATCATCTCCAGGTGAGACTCGGTGAGTTGTGAATGGCTAGCACTTCGTACGTTACTGATGTGAAAAAGGGAGAAATGGTTGATGCGAAGAAGAGCATTACGAAATGTGAAAGTGAGTGCAACTGCTGGTGGATCTGAGTCAACCGTTGGGGTAGCAGTCATGACAGCGCAAGTGCCCGCTCGTCATCCTGGCGTTACTAAGAGCAGCATGTCTGCCTTGTCAAGTTTACTTCAGTCCGTGAAGAATTGCGTGCCCCACGTGCTGACCTGCAGACTCAATCCACGGGATCGACGTTCTCTGCCAAAGATGCTAGCGGCCAAGGAGAAGTGGTGGCCATCAAGAAAACCACAAGGAGGATTGTATCTCTTAGGAATAATGTTCCTCGCCCACTGAGTCGAAAGGATGGTTTGTAGGTCGCATATAGGACTATTGGCCGCTTAATGTTGTATTGATCTTTCTTTTTTTCACTCGCAGACTTACTATAGTTTGATGCTTGTCATATGGCTCATAATTTTGCACTTATAAATACTTGTAATGGTACTGGATTTGAACATATGGATTTGTGGTAGTTTTGTGATTTGAAAAATTCTTTTCATATGCTTGATCCTTGTTGCGCAACTTGTTGAGATTTATGGTCGTCAACTGGTTACTTTGTAGCTAAATAATTGGGCATCGAGTCTGTTGTGTATAGCTAACGAACTATTGACGATGTGTATAATGTTTTGACAGAGTTTATAACTTATCCGTCTGGTCCTCAGCTAGTTGTAGGAGCAACTCTGCGGGAGAGTTGTTTTCCAAACTTGTTGTATAGGTCCTCTAACAAATTGTGAGAGTCACATCGGGTGGCAAGTTGAACTCCATGTTTCCATTTTGCAAGTTTTATTGGAGTAACTACAATCCACGATTTTGAACCTGTAATACGTTTTTAATGGATTTTATATAGTTTCAGGAACAGATCGAATGACGAGTTGAACTCTGAACGTGCTTGGTTGCAGGTTGCTAAAGTAACTCTGAGCCATGGGTAAATCTAAACTTGTTAGTTTAGGTATTAACAGGTTGTAGGACCAGTTCGAATGGCGAAGCGAACTCTGAATTTGCTTTATTGCAAATTGCTATAGTAACTTCGAGCCATGGGTATGGACTCCGAATCCGTCTTGTAGGGAGCTCTCAACGAGTTTTCGTGCCGTTTCTGTAGTAAGTTGGGCATTTAACTCGTTGTTTGCTCTAATAAAATTGAAAAGATGTTTAGAAATAAACTAGCTAATTTTATTGAATGATAAACTAAGGGACTGCTCTAATGGCTGGCCTTTATTACATGCATGACCGGTAGAAAAATTTGTCTTTATCAAAAGTAAAACTAAATGGTTGCACTAGTGGTTGACCTTTATTAGAAATTGAGAAAATTTGATACTACTACTAAGAGATAACATTTTAGGCGCCCTCGTGATGCATCAAGAGATGCTACTCATTCCAAGTCGCTGTTGTTAAATCCTTGCCCCTCGGGTCTTCAAGTTGGTGAGCCGGTAGGCGAACGACTTGGTAAACCTTACCTGGATTCGCTCATTTTTTAGTGAGCCTCCCCTTGAGTTGTGGAGAGAAGGGGATACCATCTAGTATGCTAATGAGCTTAGACAGGACTGTTTTTTTCCGTTGACTTATTGGAATGGCTACGGGCAGGAGATTTAGGTTTATTATTTCGTTCTGATGATGATGCACTTGGATCTGGGAGGAGATGACTTGATAGATTTGGAAGTTCTCGATAGGATTTTCTAGTGCATTAGTTTTGAACCCATTTGCATACTCGATGTTATTGTGATTTCTTTCTGGCAGTAGCTCTGTGGCATTAAGGGGGGAGAGCCAAGCCCCCTATAGTAGCAATGTAGCATGATCGTGCTGTCTGTTGGTTTCCCACTACATGGTCGACGCCCGCTATTGTTGGAAACTTCATTTTCATGTGAAACACGGAGGCAACTGTTTGGAAAGCTGCTAGGCCAGAGCAGTTGAATATTGCATTGTATGCGGCTTTGATGTCGACTAACAGGAGGTCTAGTGCCTCCGTCCGAGTTGTCGGGGCTTTTCCTGCAGTCACATCAAGTGTGATGACTCCTTCTACTAGGACGGGTGCGCCTGAGAAGCCGTGAAGTATATAACCAACTGGCTTAAGTCGATCTCGTGAAAGCTTTAGAGCATCGAATTCGGCCATGAAGAGGATTTTTACGGAGCTGCCATTATCTACAAGGATACATCGCACCTCATGATTTGCCATTCATAAATTGATATCCAGTGCATCGCAATGAGACATTTTGACAACCTCGAGATATTATCGGGGAAGGACACAGAGAGGCCCAAACTCTTTGCGGGTGGAGTGCTATGTACTGAATTAACTTCCCTCACGAAGGCTTTTCGAGAGAAGTTGGAATCTCCACCCATGGGTCCTCCATGAATGGCATGTAGAATGGCCATGTGTTCGAAGTCTCGTGATTCATAGGGTCTCTCTTGAAGCTTATTAGCCCCCCGTGATGGAGGGGTTTCAATGTTGCTATTTCGTTGAACAAATTAACAGAGATAACCTCGGTGAATCCGGTTTTCAATTTCTTCTTTAAAGGCTCGACAATTGTCGGTAGTGTGTCCATGGCCTCTGTAAAATGTGCACCACAGGTTCCTGTCTTTTCTCTTGTTAGCCGTTGTCATCTTTTGAGGACGGACTATCCTATCCTTTTCAACTGCCATGAGGATGTAAGTAGAAAGGATTATCCCATCCTTTTCAACTGCCATGAGGATGACAGACATACTCGCATTCAGGGGAGTAAACCTGTCGAAGCGGGGTGTTGGAGGAGGACGGCGTTGACTTGCATCGTTTTTCTGAAACTTCTTGGGTGCTTCCTCGCTTGCATTCTTCTATTTGTTCCCAAAAAGTTACTCTTTCTTGGCTTATGGATTGAGAGCTTCTTCAACCCTGATATATTTGTCACTCCTTTTTAGGAGCTCAGTGAAATCTCTTAGGTGGTTCTTCTTGAGAGAAGTTTTAGTTCTTTATGCATGATATTGTGGTGGAAAGCTGCAGTCGCCACTGAAGAGTCCAAGGAGGAAATCAACCTTGCTCCGGCCATGAAGCGTTTGATGAAGTCTTTCAGCAATTCGCCATCTTTTTTTTTTAATTCCGATAGGAAAACACTTGTTATTTTAGCCTTGCAACTAGTAACAAAGTCTGCAATAAAGAGATCCTCGAACTGATCGAAGGAGAATATTGACTCCGGAGTGAGGCGGGAATACCATTCTCTTGCTGATCCTTTCAGTGTTGCGGGTAATGTTCGACACATGAGTGCATCGGTGGCATTGTAGACCATCATGAAGGTCTTCAAACTCTCAATATGGTTATTCGGTTCTGATTCCCCATCATTTGGTTCAAATTGAGAGATTTGAAGTCCTTTGGGATGGGTGCATCGAGGATGGTTTTACTGAAAGGAGGTGACTGGGGCAGTAGGCCCTGCTGGATCAGTTTCCTCATTCTTCATCTGTTCTAGAGGATCTTCTACTTCTCGGATACGGCAAAGGACTTGGTCATCCTTCCCCTTGGATCTAGTTGAGGCGGAGGATCCTTCTATGGGAGGCAGGCCCAGATCTTGATAAACTTGGATAGCCCAGAGGATGTCGAGCTTGAACTTATCCAATTTGGCCTAATGATTGGTGTAATATCCCGGATAATATAATGCTGTTGTATATATATTGTCTGTATATATATATATATATATATATATATATATATATATATATATATATATATATATATATATATATATATTGTAGTGTTTGTTTGATTATATATGTATGAATGATGGAGTGCGTTTATGTTTGCTGGGGCAGTTCGTGTGGGTGGTTGCGTTCTTGATGGTGCACTGGAATGAGAAGGACCGATACTAGTACATACACTAGTTTTGAGTACGGTGCACATGCAAATATATAATTGTATGGTGCTACAATGGATATTCTTTGCATGCACTCTAATCTAACCTCTCATCTCTCATCTAGAGGTTGATCAAGACACAAAATTTCAGCCAAAACCTCATCTAAAAAACAAGGGGCTATAAACCATGGTTTGGGTGCCACCTTACCCTACCCCCTACCCCCTATTTAGCCAGCCTCCCCCCTCTTTCTCCCTCACTCCTCTCTTTATAAAACCCTTCCTTTACCACCTCTTGAGCTCTGGAATTTCAGGAAAGAAAAAGAAAGAAAAGAGAGAGAGAGTAAAAGGAGCAAAAAAAAGAAGAAGTGTTCTCAAGCTTTTGGAGTAGGATTTTGGGAGAGGAAGCTCAAGACAAACCTCATATTCTCAAGCCAACCATGGGTGAAGAGTTCTCTGAACCTTTTCTTGTTCATACTTGTTTAATTTCTTGCATGCAATGAATAATAATAGTATGAATTGGTTGATTAGGAGTAGATTGTTAGAATCTAGAAATGAAAACAGAAAACATGATCTGCATGCCAAATTTTCAAATTTTCAGAGAATAAAATAATTGGAATTTGATCTTGAAATTTATACATAATGATCTCATGCATGTCTATAAGATACATGATTTAATTCGGAATTTTTTGATGATGTTTGGTATTTAAAAAAAATCCATTTTGAGGACTGATTCGTAAGGTAGAGTCTGGGTCTGTCTATTGTGATAAATGAACTTGTGGGAATTCTTAGAATTAATTGAAACATGATCTACTTCTGAAATTTTTACCATGTTATCTTGCATGCATCTGGACTCTACAAAAAAATCATGAAATTATTTAGATGATTTTTGATGTAAGTTCAAAATTAATTAATCAAAGGTAGTCAAGACAGTAACTGGAGAACAGTAGAATGTTTATGCATGTTTATAACAGGTAGAACTCATTGATTGCTTGGAATTTGGATATGAAACTTTTTGCATGTTACACACGATGATGTATAGTTTCTGTTATGCAAATTTGATGACCATTTGATAAACATGGGATTTATGGTGAATATTTTAGCATGTACTGTGCTTAACTCCGTCAGTATTGACACTCTGATAAGATGGTAATTTTGTGGCTCTGTAAGAGCATAATTTGAGAAAATGTTCAACTAGGAAATTGTAGTAGACATCTCGAGCTTTCGAAAAATTCATATTTGAAGAAATTCCTGTGAGTAGATTATTAAATATGATTTGTGAAAGATTGGAGAGAAACCAGATCTGAGCTGAAGGCTCTGTTTGAGTAAAACTTGTGTGTGGTTCTGTAAACCTGAGAAAATGACTATTTTAGGGTAATCAAATGAAATAATTTGGATTGGTGATCAACTAGAAAGTTGTAAAGGACATTCACACCTTTCCACAGAACTTGGATTTGTATCATTCCGAATAGCAGGTAGAGTTTTATGCTATCGGTAATGTGCAGCCAGTGTACAGGAAGTACACAGGTTGAGGTTTGTGATGCTGTTTTGAGGATTTAGAAGACTGAATCTTATGTGATGATCAACTAGAGGATTGTAGCCTAGGTCTTTACCTTTTCACATTGGGCTTGAACACCCAAATCTAAGTTGTATTGTGGGAGTTATGAGCTTTTAAATTTCAGGCAGAAACACCATTTGTTTGTTTAGTCATGGTTTTGGCATAGTGTTGGGAGAACCTTTCCCCTTGTGTACGTAAGTGTTGATAACTCGCTGCTTGGGGATGAATGATGTCCATTTGCTGGTCTTGTTGGTGTTGACTCCTGTGGAGGATTGTTGTGACTCGAGTTAGTCACTAGGGTAGGGTGATACCCTACGTCTATCACCCTAGATGTGAACTTCCACCGAGGCATTGAACGTCCAAGTTGGTGTCGTCGAGTTATGTTCATGCTGGTTAAGGATGAATGCGGGCCATGGTGAGGGATGATTCCAAGCTAAGGGAAGTGGCGAGCGGGACTTGCGTTGCCAGGGCCAGTGGTTGATGGGCAGAGTTTTGGAAGCAATCTTTTACTTGAAGGATTAGAGTGAGTCTGGGATTAGAGGGATGTATTAGGGGTATGTACATTGCATTAGTACTAGGAGAACACAGACGAGTGTTGTAGTTTTTCTGTCGTAGGGATTCGGATTTGGTTCTCAGGTTTTGAGGTCACGGGTCTTATATCTCGATCTGTTAATTCCCAAAGAGTCGGGGTAAGGAACGAGAGAGGAGCTACTGTCAGATAGGGGGATTTGACCCTCGAGGCCATCATGTTCTGATGCACGTGGGTTTGTTCTATATGTGAATCATTGACGTCATTGGGTATATGGTTTTGTACCGGGAGGTTTGACACGGCTTTTTGAGTGAGGTATGTGCGCAGGTACTAAGTGGCAAACGTGACCACCACTTTAGGGACTGCAGTAAGGGACTAGAACGAATGACTACAACCTCCATAGACACGAAAATCTATTGGGAATATGATGAGTACAAGAGTAGGATGCGTGGCGAGAGATTGAACCCTACAACCTGGAGAGTCAAACTTTTTGGAAAGTATGTAGTATGGGATGCAAATGTTTTTATTGAAGTTGATTTTAGGGAAGTATGTAGTATGTGATGCATACGTTCCCAAATGAATTGCATTAGAGTAGGTGCATCATATGCATTCTTTGTTTTGTGTATTAGATTAGGCCATGCTTGATTCTGGAACGTATGTAATATGGGATGCAGAGTCCCAAATTTTTGCTTACATTAGAATAGGCATGTGACTGGTGCATTTAGTTGTTAGATCATGGCATACACGAACACTAGGGAATTAGGATGCACGTTTCTTTTCCCATTCAAAATGGTTTGTGGTTGCCAGTTTGGAGATTGCTGTTTCTTATCAGCATTGCGTTAGTAGAATTACTGACATTCCCCACATTTTAGGTACCGGTCCTACCTTTCGAGCAGATGCAGAAATATCAAAGTCGCGAAGCAGAGGACCCAAGCCGAAGGGCAAGTTCCATGGAAGCAGATTGACCACTCAGCGAAGCTTCGACGGTGATCAGTCGATTACCATTTCGGGAGACAGCTGATAGCTTTACAAGAGGAGTTGGTAAATATTTTGTAATAAGATGTAATGAGTTAATGTAATTTGCATTCTTGTTCAAGAACAAGTTATTAGTTGTAATCGATGAGGTAGTGACCTTATTTGGTAATAAAAAGTTTTTAAATTTTTTGTGTTATTACTATGTTGAGATAGATTTGAAGGCAAAGATTCTGGTTGTGTCACGGAAGTCCGGTAACGGGGATCCGATGCGTTATAAAAAGTGGTATCAGAGATGACTTCAAGTTGCAGGCTAACACAGTAGGAAATTTGACTTAAAATGCCAAATAGGTGGGTTTAGTTTGGATTGAAGGAAGGTCAAAACAATGATTGTTGCATTTTTGCAAGCCATGGATGACGAACTTGTAATGTGTTATGTAGTAAGATATTATGACTTTTTATAAAGCATGAAAGTTTTTGGGCATTTGGTCATCCCATGTCATGTGCTTATTTTATTAAGTGTTTGGGATAAGGCATAAAGCTGAATTTTTTTCCTTCTACTTTGTAAGCCTCATTTGCTTCTAAGGAGGGAGTGGTCACTGAGCCTCTAGTAGCGCAACCAAGAGCTAGAAGATATGCTGAGAACTTGATTCGGGCACTAGAAGGGAGATATGATGAAACAAGAACGATCGTGTGTAGGGAGGTTCCAGAATGATCCACAAAGTGAGATATTCCCCAACATTCTAGACGAGGAATGAAATAAGCCCCAGAGTGTTCTGTGGAGTGGGACTGATCTCCAGTATTTCGGGACGAGAGCGATACTCAAGGGGAGTTCGTTTGATGAGGTCGGCTCCAGAGTGATCCATGGAGTGAGACATTCTCAGTATTCCAGACGAGGGATGAAATAGGCTCCAGAATGTTCTGTGGATTAGGAATTGGTCTCCAGTATTCCAGGGACGAGAGCGGCGCTCATGGGAAAGATTGTGTGACGTTGGCTCCAGAATTATTTATGGAGCGAGATATTCCCCAGTATTCCGGAATGTGGGATGAAAGAGGCCCCAGAATGTTCTGTGAAGTGGGATTGATCTCCAATATTTCAGGACAAGAGCAATACTCATGGAGAGTTCGTTTGGTGAGGGTTCCAGAATAATCCATGGAGTGAGATTTTCCCTAGTATTCTGGAACATGGGGCGCAATAGGTCCCAGAAAGTTCGGTGGAGAGGGATTGATCTCTAGTAGTCCAGGACGAGAGCGACATCCCCCAAAGTGATTCACCCCCGGTACGGTGGATGCGGGATGAGGTAAGGCCCCAAAATGATCTACATTATGAGATTGATCTCCAGGATGGAAGAATGCGCTGAGCATTTTAAGAGTCAGATTTCGAGGGTGTTCCTTGAGGTATTGGAGATGATCAAGGAAAGTACCTTCTGATCATTGATGATTGTCTGCTATTTTTCTCGCCCCTAGTGCCGTTCTGGAAACAAAACGATTCTAAGGAGGGAGTAATGTAATACCCCGGATAATATAATGTCTTTGTATATAAATATATTATCTGTATGTATATAGATATTGCATTGTTTGTTTGATTATATATGTATAAATGATGGAGTGCGTTTATGTTTGCGGGGCGGGTCGTGTGGGTGGTTCCGTTCTTGATGGTGCACGAGAATGAGATGGACCGATACTAGTACATACATTAGTTTTGAGCGAGGTGCACATGCAAATATGTAATTATAGGGTGATACAATGGATATTCTTTGCATGCACTTAAATCTAACATCTCATGTCTCATCTTGAGCATTATAAAGACCCAAAATTTCAACAAAAGCCTTGTCTAAACAACAAGGGGCTAGAAACCATGGTTCGGGGTAAAAACCACTTGCCACCTCACCCTACCCCCTACCCCCTATTTGGCCAGCCTAGCCCCTTCTCTCTCCCTCACTCCTTTCTTGATAAAACCCCTCATTTCCCACCTCTTGAGCTCTGGAATTTCAGAAAAGAAAATGAAAGAAAAGAGAGCGTAAAAGGAGCAAAAAAAAGAAGAAGTGTTCTCAAGCTTTTGGAGTAGGGTTTTGGGAGAGGATTGTCACGGAAAAGTTCTAGAAGCATCCAGATTGTTCAAGAGGAATCCGGAACACTACAGAATGCCCCAGAAGGAGCAAAAACGTCCTAGAGTTCTCTAGGACAAGGTAGCATGTTCTAGAGCAAGCTAGAACATTTTGGAAGAATGTACATAGTTATGGAGTATTGTAGAACTCTCTAGTAAACTCTTGTACATAGTAGAACTATTGTAGTCTAGAACCTTCCCTTGAGGAGGAGAAAGACCATGCTAGCACTATAAATAGGGAGGAGCCTCACTTGTTCCAACCATCCAAGAAAAAGCATTCCAAGCCACTCTTGTAAAAGTTCTCTTTGAAGAATAAATTCTCTTCCATCTTACTTTGCTCACTTCTCTTCAATCCTCTGCCTTCTTAACCCTCAGTTTGCCTGACTTAGCCCTCGATCTAAGGAGTAAGCTAGGTGGCACACAGCCTTACTTGAGAAAAAGAAGTCGTCCCGTGACACGTGGTATCAGAGCCAAGGTTTCGTTTGGCAAAGATTATGGCTGGACGCGAGGGAAATGTCAGTGATGTCACCACCAACGTGGAGGTAGTTGGTGATAGGGGAAGAGTGGAGACAAATGCCAAGAAGAACAAGAACAAGAACGCGAGGGAGCAGTCGATGGATGTTTTGGCCAGCTTTGATTCGAGATTGGCTAAGGTGGAGATTTCCATGGGGGAGTCCATTGAAAGGATGGATGCCATGGACGACACCATAGACGGTGTCAGAGAGGATGTTGGTGGCCTAAGGGAGGAGATCCTTGGTGTCCTCAACACCCTAAAGGCCGAGTTCAAGGCATAGATAGCGCAGCTTCAAGAGGCGTTCAACACCCAAGGAGAGGAGGTGAAGTTGTGCAAGGCAGTAATAGAAGGTGGGACTATTACAAGGGATATGCCACGCACTAAAGCGGCGGAACCCTTGAAGTATGGAGGTAAGCGTGATCCCAAAGAACTCGACGAATCCTGTTGGTCCCTAGAGTGCTACTTCAATGCTGTAGGAATTAAGGACGACCAAACCAAAGTGGATACAGTCGTCCTTTACTTGAAAGAAAATGCGGCATTATGGTGGAGAAGGAAGCATGGTGACATAGCCAAGGGGCTATCCACAGTGGATACTTGGGACGAGTTCAAACAACAACTCAAGAGGCAATTTTGTCCGCAAAATGCCAAAGATGCAGCTATGAAAAAGCTACGTGGGCTGAGACATACCGGGAGTATCAAGGAGTATGTTGCCGAATTCACATCCTTGATACTAGAGTTACCGGATCTGAATGAGGAAGATAAGCTTTTCTACTTCTTGGATGGACTACAATCTTGGGCCAACTTAGAACTCAAGAGGAGGAACATCAAAGACGTAGACGAAGCTATAGCCGTGGCGGAGGACCTTATGGAGTTCAAGAAAGACTTCGGCAGCAACAAGAAGAAGAGTGTAGGAGACAAGCCCCACAAGTTTGTGAAGCAAGATAAGAAGTATGAAAAGCCGTTCAAAAGGGACAAGCTCAATGAGGGAGGAAGCAAGAAGAAGGAGCCGGAATGTTACTTGTGTAGCGGACCGCACTATATTCGAGACTTCCCAAAACGGAAGGCCCTTAATGCTATGGCTTGTCAAGCGAAAGAGGAAACGCACGTTAGTTCCATGCGTCTCCTTAACTCTCTTAAGGCCAAGGACGAGATGGTGGAGGTGTCCAAGAAAAATGAGACCAAGGTCGGTGGTCTCATGTTCGTGGAGGCCAAGGTGAATGGAGGATCCACCAAGGCATTAGTGGACACAGGTGCATATCATAACTTCATTGCTGAAGAAGAGGCTGCTAAGTTGGGAATCAAGTACGCCAAGGAGTTGGGTTGGGTAAAGGCCGTTAACTTATCATCTCAACCCATCCTTGGAGTAGCTCGTGGAGTACCTATCCAGATTGGAGGATGGGAAGGCACTATTGACTTGACGGTTGTCCCTATGGATGACCACCGCATGGTTTTGGGCATGGAGTTTATGGACAAGGTACGTCCCTTATCGTTTGAGAAAGACTCAACCATGCGTATTGCAAAGGGATCTACTATCCACATAGTACCTTTGGTGAGAGGGAAGATGGAGTTAAGGAGCTTATCTGCCATGCAACTCAAAAGAGGTCTCAAGAAGGGGGAGACCACTTATCTAGTTGTCTTGAAGGAGGCAGATGTTCCAACAGAGACGAGTGTGTCGACCGGAGTGAAGGAAGTGTTGGTAGAGTTCAAGGATGTGATGCCACCGGAGTTGCCGAAGAAGTTACCTCCGAGACGGGAAGTGGATCACATGATAGAGCTTGAACAGGGTGCGAGACCCCCAGCCATGGGACCTTACCGGATGGCTCCGCCCGAGTTGGAAGAATTGAGGAAGTAGTTAAATGAGCTCTCGACCATCACCCAAGTCGAGTGTGACCTTGCCAAACATATCAAGGAGGGATTGAGTCATGATCCCTTAGCCATTAATGTGGTGAATATGGCTAAGGAGGGCAAGACACGGAAGTTTTGGATGGAGGACGGACTTCTCCTCACAGTTGGTGATCGTCTCTATGTTCCCAAGTGGGACAACTTGAGAAGGGAAGTCTTGAAAGAATGCCATGATTCAAGATGGGCTGGACATCCAGGCACGCACTGTACACGGGCATTAGTGGAGCGATCCTATTATTGGCCTAGCATGAGAAATGATGTGGAAGCTTATGTGAAGACTTGTCTTATATGCCAACAAGACAAGGTGGAACAAGATAAGCCAGTTGGGTTGTTGGAACCACTATCCGTACCGGAGCTTCCATGGGAAAGTATATCCATGGACTTCATCTCAGCATTGCCTTTGTCAGAGGGATGCAGTTCCATAATGGTTGTAGTGGATCGATTCTCTAAGTATGGAACCTTTATCCCAGCCCCGAGAGATTGCACGGCCGAGGAAGCGGGAAGGTTATTCTTCAAACATGTGGCTAAGTATTGGGGACTTCCTCAGACCATCATAAGTGATCGAGATCCGCGCTTCACGGGCAAGTTTTAGAGAGAACTATTCAAGTTGATGGGCTCGGATCTCCACTTCTCCACAAGTTTTCATCCTCAAACTGATGGTCAGACAGAGAGGGTGAACCATCTGTTGGAGATATACCTTCGGCACTATGTGAGTGCCAACCAGCGGAATTGGACTAAGTTGCTCGACGTGGCCCAGTTTTCGTATAACCTGCAGAAGAGCGAGGCTACGGGAAGGAGTCCCTGTGAACTAGTAACTGGACAACAACCGATGACACCGCAAGAGCTAGCAAAGGGGTACACTGGTTCAAGCCCGCCAGCCTACAAGTTTGCCAAAGGGTGGAATGAGGAGATAGATATTGCTCGAAGCTACTTGACCAAGGCGGCCAAACGGATGAAGAAATGGGCCGATGTGAAAAGGCAGCCGAGGGAATTCATTATAGGTGATGAGGTGATAGTGAAGTTACCCCAAAAGATGTTCAAGTCCACATGCCAAGTTCACAAAGGCTTGACACGAAGATATGAGGGACCATACCAAGTAGTGGAGAAAGTTGGCACGAGATCCTACAAGGTAGCTTTGTCGTCGCACCTGAAGATCCACCCAGTTTTCCATGTTAGCCTTCTCAAACCTTATAGTAGGGACAAGGAGGACCCAAGGAGGAACGAATCTCATTGAGTCCCACCAGCAAACGTGGTTTCATATGATAAGGAAGTCGATGAGATCTTAGCCGACCGAGTTGTTCGCAAGAGGGGCACGCCTAACTGGACCGAGTACTATGTGCGCTGGAAGGATCAACCCTGAGAGCGAGTCTAGTTGGGAGAGAGAACAAGACCTATGGCAGTTCCGTGACAAGATTGAAGAATTCAAGTCTAAGGCTTGACGAGGACGTCAAGAGCTTAGGTGAGGGAGGGTGTCACGGACAAGTTCTAGAAGCATCCAGATTGTTCAAGAGGAGTCCGGAACACTACGGAATGCCCCGGAAGGAGCAAAAACATCCTAGAGTTCTCTAGGACAAAGTAGCACGTTCTAGAGCAAGCTAGAACATTTGGAAGAATGTACAAAGTTTTGGAGTATTGTAGAACTCTCTAGTAAACTTTTGTACATAGTAGAACTATTGTAGTCTAGAACCTTCCCTTGAGGTGGAGAAAGACCATGCTAGCACTATAAATAGGGAGGAGCCTCATTTGCTCCAACCATCCAAGAAAAAGCATTCCAAGCCACTCTTGTAAAAGTTCTCTTTGAAGAATAAATTCTCTTCCATCTTACTTTGCTCACTTCTCTTCAATCCTCTGCCTTCTTAACCCTCAGTTTGCCTGACTTAGCCCTCGATCTAAGGAGTAAGCTAGGTGGCACACGGCCTGACTTGAGAAAAGAAGTCGTCCCGTGACAGGATGCTCAAGACAAACCTCATCTTCTCAAGCCAACCAAGTGTGGTGAGTTCTCTGAACTTGTTCTTGTTCATTCTTGTTTATTTTCTTGCATGCAATGAATAATAATAGTATGGGAGTGGTTGATTAGGAGTAGATTGTTAGAATCTGGAAATGGAAACAGAAAACATGATTTGCATGCTAAATTCCCGAATTTCCAAAGAACAAAATAATTGGAATTTGATCTTGAAATTGATATAGAATGATCTCATGCATGTCTAGTAGATACATGATTGATTTAGAAATATTCTGAAGGCGTTTGATAGTTTAAAAAAAATCCATTTTGAGGACTGAGTCGTAAGACAGAGTCTGGGTTTGTCTATTGTGATAAATGAACTTGTGGGAATTCTTAGAATTAATTGACATATGATATATTTCTGAAATTCTTACCATGTTATCTTGCATACATCGGGACTCTACAGAAAAATAATTAAATTATTTGGATGAAGTTTTATGCATGTTCAAAATTATTTAATCAAAGGTAGTCAAGACAATAACTGAAGAACAGCGGAATTTTAATGCATGTTTATAACAGGTAGTACTCATTAATTACTTGAAATTTGGATATGAAACTTTTTGCCTCATACACATGATAATGTCTAGTTTCTGTAATGGATATTTGATGACCATTTGATAAATATGGGATTTACGGTGAATATTTTAGCATGTACTGTGATTTACTTAGTAAGTAATGACACTCTGATAAGATGGTACTTTTGTTGCTCTGTAAGAGCATAATTTGATAAAATGTTCAACTAGGAAATTGTAGTAGACATCTTGAGATTTCCAAAAAGACATATTTGAAGAAATTCTTGTAATTAGATTATTAAATTTTATTTTTGCAAGATTGTACAGAAACCGGATTTGAGCCGACGGCTCTATTTGAGCAAAGCTTGTGTGTGGTTCTATATACCTAAGGAAAATGATTGTTTTAGGGTAATCAAATGAAATAATTTGGATTGGTGATAAACTAGAAAGTTGTAGAGGACATTCGCACCTTTCCACAGAACCAGGATTTGTATCATTCCGCTGAGTAGGTAGAGTTTTATGCTATCGGTAAGGTGCAGCCAGTGTATTGAAAGTACACAAGCTGAGGTTTGTGAGGCTGTTTTGAGGATTTAGATGACTGAATCCGAGGTGATGGTCAACTAGAGGGTTGTGGGCTAGGTCATTACCTTTCCAGATTGGGCTTGAGCACCCAAATCTGAGTTGTATTGTGGGAGTTATGACATTTTTAAGTTTCAGGCAGAAACACCATTAGTTTGTTTAGTCATGGTTTTGGCTTAGAGTTGGGAGAACCTTTCCTCTTGTGTACATAAGAGTTGATAACTCGCTGCTTGGGGATGAATGGTGTCTATTTACTGGTCTTGTTGGTGTTGACTCCTGTGGAGGATTGTTGTGACTCGAGTTAGTCACTAGGGTAGGGTGATACCCTACGTCTATCGACCCTAGATGTGAACTTCCGCCGAGGAGTTGGACGTCCGAGTTGGTGCCGTCGAGTTGTATTCATGTCGGTTAAGGATGAATGCGGGCCATGGTGAGAGAGGATTCCAAGCTAGGGGGAGTGGCGAGCGGGACTTGCGTCGCGGGGGCCAATAGTCGATGGGCAGAGTTTTTGGATGCAATTTTTAATTGAAGGATTACAGTGAGTCTTGGATTAGAAGGAATATATTAGGGGTATGTACATTGCATTATTACTAGCAGACCATAGTCGGATGTTTTACTTATCCTGTCGTAGGGATACGGATTTGGTTCTGAGGTTTTGAGTTCACGTGTCTCGTATATCGATCTGTTAATTCCCAAAGAGGCGGGGTAAGGAACGGGAGAGGAAATCCTGTCGGATAGGAGGATTTGACCCTCGAGGCCGTCATGTTCCTATGCATGTGGGTTTTGTTCTATATGTGAATCATTGACGTGATTGGGTAAATGGTTTTGTACCGGATGGTTTGACACAGCTTTTTGAGTGAGGTCCGTGCGCGGGTACTTAGTGTCAAATGCGGCCACCACATTAGGGACTGCAGTAAGGGACTAGACCGAATGACTGAAACCTCCTCAGACATGGAAATCTATTGGGAACAGGATGAGTACAAGATTAGGATGCATGGCATGGGATTGAACCCTACAATCAGGAGAGGCGAACCATTTGGAAAGTATGTAGTATGGGATGTATACATTTCTATTGAAGTTGATTTGGGGAAAGTATGTAGTATGGGATGCATTCGTTCCCAAATGAATTGCATTAGAGTAGGTACTTCATATGCATTCTTTGTTTTGTGCAATGGATTAGGCCATGCTTGATTCTGGAACAATTGTAGTATGGGATGCATGCATATCCAGAGTCCCAGAGTCTTGCTTGCATTAGAATAAGGCATGTGACTGGTGAATTTAGTTGTTAGATCATGGCATACACGAACACTAAGGAATTAGGATGCACGTTTCATTTTCCATTCAAGATGGTTTGTGGATGCCAGTTTGGAGATCGCTGTTTCTTATCAGCATTGGGTAAGTAGAAATACTGACGTTCCCCACATTTTAGGTACCGGTCCTACCTTTCGATCAAGTGCAGAAATATCAGAGTCGCAATGCAGAGGACCCAAGTCGAGGGACAAGTTCCAGGGAAGCTGATTGACCACTCAGCGGAGCTTCAGCGATGATCAGTTGATTACCATTCTGGGAGACAGCTGATAGCTTTACAAGAGGAGTTGGGAAATATTTTGTAATAGGATGTAATGAGATCATGTAATTTGCATTCTTGTTCAAGAACATGTTATTGATTGTAATCGATGATGTAATGACCTTATTTGGCAAAAAAAAAGTTTTTAAATTTTCGTGTTGTTACTGTGTTGAGATGCATTTGAAAGCAAAGATTCTGGTTGCGTCACGGATGTCCGGTAATGGGGATCTGGGGCATTACAAAAAAGGCATCTTTCCCTTTGTTCCACTCAAGAATCTATCAACTCTCACGAGTCGGGCTTCTTATTGCGGTGTGGCCCCTGTGAGAGGAGTATTGCCTTTATATCTGTCTAGGAGAGTTGCTTCTTCGGGTTTCTTGACGTTCTGCTTGGGCAGCCTCGGTTCGGGTGCACCTCTTGTCCAAGCGGATACGTAGATCAATTCCTTGTTCCCAAGCATTGATGATTTGGCAGAGACCTCTAGATCCCCGAGGACCTCGCGAGGCCATTGAATCGGTTGACGCATTATGGACTGAGATGCGGTCGTGCAAAGGATGTTGTTCACGACGGCTTTGTCAGGGCCCCCTGGTGCCTCTCTGTTAAAGGAGCTTGACTAGGCTGTCGGGGCAACTGTTGAGGATGAATCGGATCTTCCACAAGAGGAGTTGGCTGACGAACAGAGTTGGTGTGACAGCTTGAAGCCGCCGCTCTACCTCTTTGTCTTGGTGGCATGGCGATATGTCTGATTTGTGTAGTTTCCTACAGACGGCACCAATTTGTTGATGCTTATTTTGATTTGGGAGCAAACATATATTGAGTTAATATTTGATGGAAACTACTAAAAATCTGAACTTTGATCTTTGCCGTGAAATGCAGTTAGAGCTCCTGAGATTGAATCTGGATCGTTGATTAAACACAGGGACCTGGATCGTACGGTTGCTGATGCGGCTGATAGACCTGCAAAAATCCTCAAACACCGGGGGTTGGCCCCGGTGACAGACCCTATGATGCTCAAGTCAGAACCCAAGAGAGAAAAAGAGTTTGAGAGAGAAACTATTGATTTCCTTCTGACTGAAGAGGAAGGAGGGTATTTATAGGCCTGAGAAACAGATTAAGAGATCGACATGAATCCATTGGATCGATATGAATTCCTTATCTCTTGTTTAAATCTCCCCCTCAAGAGATAAGCTCCCGTGTTTGGGTATAAGAGTTTGACTAACAGCCCTCATGGGCTGTCTCTCCTAGTGGGCCTAATCTGTCACTTTTCATGGGCTTGAAAGGTGCCCACTTTTCATGGGCTTAAAAGATGCCCATGTCTTGTAGAGGAGCTAGAAAAGGCCTGGACCTGTGAAAGAGACTCGTTATGATTAATCTGCCTACAGAAGCTTTGAGATATGTGCTAGAATCATAAAACCCTGATTTGCTACAATTTTTACCATTATCAGAGTCGCTCCTACAACTAGCTGGGTATAAGACGGACAAATTTTCACTCCGTCAAACACAACGAACATCATGTGAAACCCATCGACAGTTAGTTAGCTACAAACAACCAGTTCAAGGCCTTGTTCTTTTAGCTATAAAGAACTCAGTGGATGCCTCATCAACTTCTACAACAAGTTACATATCAAGCATCAAACATATGAAACAAATTTTCAAGTCACAGAACTATCACAAATCTATGCATTCATATCCAGGGCCACTACAAATATTAACAAGTACAAAATGGCAAGTCCAGTGTCCAACTCTTCCCAAGAGCAGCTCATACGACTAGCCAACTGCCAAAGACGAAAAATTACAGGAAAAGCGACAGGCATGTAAAATATTTCCTATTTCATAATCAACAAGTCTTGTTACAACTACAAATTACAATTAGTCTACGTCTCTTGCATAAACATCGCTACAAAAGTCTTGCAAACAATATACAACAAGTTTTCTTACAAGTTTTCCTTCCAGCTACACAGTAAAGGGATGTTCTGCTAAAGAGACACAAACCACTTCACCGACCTCCTGCCAGCTAATAGGTCCCCGTGGCTTCCTCAACTCTTCACGATAAAATTCTACACAAGCATCCCTTAGGCGGGCCAACTCCCAAGTCCATCCTACCACCTTCACTTGAGAAAGCTCCAACTCTGTCCCGCATGATGCCCCGTGCAAACGGACTAGTCCTAACTCTGTCAAGCAAAACACATTGCAAAGAGAAGCAATTTCAACATCCTGAAGATCTCATTCGATGAACACAACTACTTGTTCAACATAGAGAAGAACATAATCACTTCAACGCTGAACAAACACAAATAACTTCACTTCAATATCAAGAAGACTCGAAACAAGTCCCTTCAAAAATTCATTGACTCCAAACAACAGGTTCAATGCTCTGCACTCCGCTCAAGCTTCATCAACAACTCGTTGATTCTGAACAACGAGTTCAATGCTCTACACTCCGCTCAAGATCCATCAATGACTTGTTGACTCCGCACAACGAGTTCAATGCTCTGGTCACCGCTCTAGCTCCATTAACTACTTGTTGACTCCAAATGATGAGTTCGATGCTCCACTCCCCACTCGAGCTCCATCAACAACTCATTGACTTCAAACAATGAGCTATACGGCATGCTCTTTGCTTGAGCACCATAAGTAACCCGTTGATTCCAAATAATGAGATCAATGCCCTACCCTCCGCTCGAGCTCCATGAACTACTCATTGACTCCAAACAATGAGTTCAACATCTTGCTCTTCGCTCAAGCTTCATGAGCAACCCATTGACTCCAAACAATGAGATCAACGCTCTGTACTCTGCTCGAGCTCCATCAATAATTTGTTATCTCCAAACAACCAGTTTAATAGCTTGCTCTCCGCCCAGGCTCCATCAACAACTCGTTTCTAAACAATGAGTTCAACGCCTTGCTATCTGCTCGCGCGCTGTCAACAACTCATTCACTGCAAACAATGAGCTCAACGCCTTGTTCTCCGTATGAGCTCCATCAACAACTCATTGACTCTAAACAACAAGTTCAACACCCTTCTCTTTGCTTAAGCTCCATCAACAACTCGTTGACTCCAAGCAACGAGTGCAACGCTGTGTGCTCTGCTCAAGCTCCATCAACAACTCGACAACGTGTTCAACGATCTGGTCACTGCTCGAGCTCCATCAACAACTCGTTTATTCCAAACAATGAGTTTGACACTCTGCACTCTACTCAAGCTCCATCAACAACTTGTTGACTCTAAACAATGAATTCAACGCCTTGCTCTTCACTCGAGCGCCATCAGCAACCCTTAAGTTCAAACAACGAGATCAATGCCATGCTCTCTACTTGAGCTCCATCAACTATTGTTGACTCCAAATAACAAGTTCGACACTCCGCTCCCCGCTCAAGATCCATCAACAAATTATTAACTCCAAATATCAAGTTCAACGCCTTGCTTTTTTGCTCACATGCCATCAGCAACCCATTGAGTCCAAATAACGAGATCAACGCTCTGCACTCCACTTGAGCTCCGTCAACAACCCGTTGGCTCCAAAGAATGAGATCAATGCTCTGCACTTAGCTTGAGCTCCGTCAAAAGTTTGTTGGCTCCAAACAACCAGTTTAACAGCTTGCTCTCTGCCTGGGCTCCATCGATAACTCGTTTCCAAACGAGTTTAATGCCTTTCTATCCTCTCGTGGGTCATCAACAACCCATTCGCTCTGAACAATGAGTTCAATGCCTTGGTCTCCGCATGAGCTCCATCAACAACTTGTTGACTCCAAATACTGAGTTCAATGCCCTACTTCTGCTTAAGCTCCTTCAACAACTCGTTGACTCCAAACAGCGAATTGAACGCTTTGCTCTCCGCTCGAGCTCCATCAACAACTCATTGGCTCCAAACAACGATTTCATCGCTCTGCTCTCTGCTTGAGCTCCATTAACAACTCGTTAGCTCCAGACAACGAGTTCAATGCGCTGCTCAATGCTCGAGCTCCATCAATAACTCGTTGGCTCCAAACAATGAGTTCAATGCTCGGCTCACCGCTCGTGCTCCGTCAGTAACTCATTGACTATAAAAAATGAGTTCAATGCCATGCTCATAGCTCGAGCTCTGTCAGCAACTTGTTTTAGTCCAATGAGTTCAAGGCTCTGTGCACCGCTCGAGCTCCATCAACAACTCATTTACTCCAAACAACAGGTTCAACGCCCTTCTCTTTGATCGAGTCCTTCCAACAACCCCATAACTTCATGCAAAATGTTCGTTGCCTAATACCGGCCTAGGGTTTCCTCTACAAACTTGGTTGGCGTAAACGGCCAGCTCTACATCAACCCTATCTAAGAGTTGTGTAACCCCTATTTTTCTGTTTTGGATTTTATTGTATTTTATTTTCTTTTCCTCAATTTCTGTACCTGAATTTTCTTTGAATAATAAATCTTACTTTCCTTTAGGCTCATTTATTCTCTTTTGATCATTCTGTACTCTTTTGGCTTGAATCCTGCATTTTTGGCCCACTACAAATTTTACTCCTTTGTGTTTTGAGTTTAAATTGATCTGCTATATGTTTATCCCATTGATTTCTATTTGTTCCTCTTTTTGGAGCCTAAACCCATACCTAAAAGCAACCCAAAACCCAACATCTTAAATTCCCATTTAAATACCCATTTTAAACCCTAATTAATATATCTAATATCTCTCTCTCTCTCCTACCCCCGCCGCTCTCTCTCCCCATCCTATGTTTCCCTTTCAACCCATCCCGCTCATTTTGATCACCCATCCCCGTCCCTGTGCTCCACCGTCCTCGCCCAAAGTCGCCTACCACCCTCATCTTATATCCCGCCACTGAACCCACCACCTGCATCCCATGCATCATCCAACCGCCAGCCGACCACCCATCGCCTCCACCTCTCAAACCCGTCATCCCGATCATCCTCTCCACCTTTGTCGCATTCTCTCACCTTTGTCGTCAACCTCCAGAGCTCCGCATCCCCTCGAACCCACCATCTCCGTCTCCTCCTCTATTTCGGTGAAGAAACAAAGCACTGTTACCCCCGGTCGTCCCTTGAGGCTGCCGTCGCTCCTCGACCGCTAGCGCCCCTCAGTCAGCACCCCCGAACACCCCTTGAGTGCACTGCAGCGCCGCAGTCACCGTCGATCCCTGCCGCTTCTCTTCATTCCTTCCCGTCGCTGTTTGGTGTTCGGGTAGGGATTGAACAGGGTATTTGTGTATTTTTTGTGTTTGTTGTTCGGGTAGAGGAGGATCCATCAGGAATTTGAGTTGCTGTGTTGCGGTTTTGTGTGGATTGATTGGGTTTCTGTGTGTGTGTTTGTACGGGTTTGCAAGTGCTTTCGTATTTTTCGTTTGTGGTTCGTCGCCGGGATTCTCATCCCGTTATTCTTTTTTATTCGAATCTATCATCTAATAGGCAAGTCTCTTTCTTGAACTAGTTTATTGTTTTGTACAAGAATTACTTTGATCTCTGCAAGTAGATCCAATCCTTTTTATCATATAGCTATTTGAATTCCGTTGAGTATATTGAGAGTTTACATGAGCTAAACCCAATATTCTTGACTTCATGCCGCTATCTTTGACACAAATCCTAGTCCTATTGCAAATTGCATATGCACGTCATACATGAAAAATAACTGGATCCGTGTTATAGAATTATTTGATGAGTTGAATATGTTCGATTGAATTTGATATGATGAATTGATTACCATGACTGTAAAATTGCATCTTAAATCTAGAAATCTACATGTTAAACATCTAATAGCACTTTCATTATTAATTATCATGAATTGTATGGTTGTATCATGAAGTTGTTGCCTATTCATATCAAAATATGCTCTAGCCTGCTGTTTTTGTCTTTTTGTATCAGAAATTTGACCCTGTTACTGTTGTAATTTGAAATAACTTTGTGAATATGAATTATAGCCCCATGAGTCTATTTTCCAGAACATTCGACGGAATTGAATTCTGATATATAATCTGTTAGATATCAGTATTTTAGTATGGCTGGGTCTGGATTTCCAAATTTCCAAATTCATGCGTATCTTTCTGATTTATAAATAAATAGAACATGATAACAGTAAAATAAAAATATGAAATTAATTAGGCTGAAACTAGACATGTGAATAAATCACCCTGAATTTTTGTAGATTTAATTGATGAGTTTTCTGACCTATAACATATATGTGAACACAATCTATAACCTGCTGCCTGAACATAAAATCTGGAAAGAATAGGATTTCCACCCTAGTTTCTGTAACTTTTATATGTCGTGTATATATTCGCTGGAACTGGCAGGGAGTTTAGTTTCTAGAATTTCTGACGGATCCAGATTTTCTTTTCTTTGGCAGCGGGAATCTCTGTGTACAGTAACGTCCTGCTATCCAGATTGTGTGATTTGTGTTAATTTAATATGTTTACTTCTTATTTTGTCTGTAACGAGTAGAATTAGTCACACCTAGCATGATACAATCCTAACACCTTCTTGGATTCTCACATAGGATGAATTAAAATGTTAACAAGCTGAGGTATTATGGGGTGATTTGGTAGTGAACAATCGGAAACTTTTCTCGGTCGGGCTCTACTGCTTGACTTGTACTGACACTGACTGATGGCCATAAAATACTGCTTGATAATTACTGTCACTGAACATTAATCACTGATTACCGGGCCGATTACATGGTCCGTGAATTCATGATCAGTCTAAACCATTCATTGTGTGCTTGCGCCAAACCTATGGAATCAGACCCAATAGTACGTGCACTAGATAGATTAATAAAATGATTAACAACCCTCCCCTGAAATTTCAAGCTTGACCCCGTATACTGTCATCAACATTGGACTTGAATTGAAACTATTAATTAAATGCATAATTAATCATAGACCCTTGACATTATTGCCAATCTTTGATTTTGCTATTGACTTTGATCCCGTCCCTTCTTTTTGATATACCATGTTCCTATTATTTCCTGTTTTCTCTACTTGTTGTCCATGACTTGCTTTAAGGACATTATTTTCTCTCCTTTTAGATCACGAGTTTACAGGTACTGAAGGAACAATAGCAGAAGGAATTGGTGAGCAACGTTTCTAGAAGATGGAACCGAAGATTGTGCTGCTTGAATTAATTTATGCTAGATTTATTTCTTTTGAACATTGTCTTTGACATTATACATTGTTTTGGACTTTTGTCCCAGAGTTTATTTATTTTCCCAAATATTGGATAGTATGTTGGATATTATTTTGGATTATTTCATTATTATTGAATGTTTTCTTTGATTCATGTGATTATATCTTCTTTTGTGGCTATATTAGTTGTTCATATTGTTGAGTTATACTTGTACAACTTATGGATGGTATTTACATCATTCGTTGGGCCGACCTTACGTACTTGTATTTCCGTATTTTGGGAAGTGGGGTGTGACAAGTTGCCTCTGCAAAACTTGCTAGGCACAAACAACGTGTTCAACGTCTAACTTGATCAAAGAGTTTCCCCTACAAAACTAGTTGGGCACAAACAACAAGTTTAATTGTTTGATTTCGTCCAAGAGTTGCCTCTCCACAAGCTTGCTGGGCGAAAGTGGCAAGTTCAAATGTCCAACTCTGTTACAAATTTCTCTCTTAACTTGTTGGGATCAAACAGTAAGCTCAACATCAACTCTCTTGCTGGGCGCAAACGACAAGTTCAAATGTCCAACTCTGTCATGGAGTTCTCTATTAACATGCTGGGATCAAACAACAAGCTTAACATCAACTCTGTCCCAGAGTTGCCTCCCAAAACTTGATAAGCGCAATCAGCAAGTTCAATGTTCAGCTCCGTCTCAGAGTTGTCTTCCAAAACTTACTGGGCGCAAATGGCAAGTTCAAACGTCCAAATCCATCACGAAGTTCTCTACCAACTTGCTAGGATCAAACAACAAGCTCAACATCAACTCCGTCCAAGAGTTGCCACCAAAAACTCGCTGGGCACAAACGGCAATTTCAACATTCAACTCCGTCTCAAGAGTTGCTTCCTACAAACTTGACGGGGTCAAACGGAAAGCTCTACATTAACCCGATCAGAGAGTTGTCTAAACAAATTTTCTAGGTGTGAACAACAAGTTCAACGTTCAACTACATCTCAGAAGTTGTCTCTCCAAACTCACTGGGATCAAATGGCGAGCTCTATGAACAACTCCGTCTCAGAGTTTACTCTTCAAACTTGCCAAGATCAAACAGCGAGCTCCACGACCAACTACTAGTGGAAATCTTGGATCGACGAGAGAAGGTATGGCGGAATAAATTCATACCGATCATCAATGTATAGTAGAGGAATCAATTGTCAGAGGAGGCTACATGGGAACCTAAAGACCATATAAAAAGTGACTTCCCATAACTGTTTGTGTAGTTTCTATGATTTGATTATTTTGTTCCCCCTACTAGCAATAGTTCTAAGGACATAACTATTCTAAGGAGGGAGTAATGTAACACCCTAGAAATTAAAATAAATTATTTTTAATTATTAAATAATATTAAATTGATGTATTTGACAAATTTGACTGTTTTCCTTAATTACTATTTTTTGACGTGCAAAACACATGCAATGTTTAAAAAAAATTCTTAAAATTTTGTTGTTAGTAATTATTTTCTCTCATTAATTCCTAATATTTTCATTTTACAAAGTTATTTGAATGAAGGAACTTATATTTTGGAAATTATGTTAATATAAACTGAATGTGTTAAAGAATTGATTTTTTTGGCCATATAAAAACCCAAAAATGAAGATTAAAATATTTTTAATTTGAATTGGGGCCGACCAAGTGTAGGAGGGTATGGTGATTAGATGCAATAAATTATTCGATTGATTTAGATAAGAAAAGAAATCTAATTGATTTGTATGAATAAGTAATTTACAAAATAATTGATTTTTGAGGACTTTTAAGCAAAATTCCTCACTAAAACCCTAATTAAAATCTCGGCCATATATATAGATGGCAGTATGTTTTGATTTCTTTTGTTTTCTTTTGGTGGCTTGGAGTTGGAGATCATCTTGCTTAAGGAGGAGAAGGACTCGAAGCGTTTGTGTCAAATTTCGACTAAAGATGGGTGTTTCTTCATCTCTCTTGATGTGTATATTATATTTATGATGGTGTTGCAAGTGTGTAGTTATCAAACTAGTGTTTTGTTGTAGATCTATGTTCATTTTATAACATGAATGCATGATTGATTGTAGTGGTGAAGGATAGTTGGAGTTAATAAATTGTCATGAGATAAAAATTGAACTTTTATTAGAGATGTTCATGAGTATTTAATTCTTGAATGATATATGTTGATAGAGCATGAAAGATTGAATTTTTAATCTACTAATTGATTGAAAGGTCCTAAGTAATATTGTAGTTGACTTGAATTTGTTGTATGATCTTAAAACTCATGTTTGATCAATTTAAAGAGGAGATCTTGATGTTTTATTCCCTGTTATTGATTGAATATTTATAATTTAGATTCTAGAAGATTGGTTCATGAAGTGATGTATATATAGTTGTATAAAAATCAAATTTGAAGCATTAAGGAGTTTTTAATTGGTGGTTAATCAGTGTCGGAGTCAGCACAGTGCTCGGGTCTGCACTGTGCAACCCTCGACCTGTCATTGGGAGGGGCTCAGGTTGTTTCTTTGAGGGCTCGAATTTTTTGCTAGGGTTCGGAGTTTAACCCAAGTACATGCATACTATATATTGTGATAAATATCTAGAGTTTTGTATGAAGTTCGATTGATCGAAATATCAAGTTTTGAAGAATCAAGTTTAATATTTTTTTGAAATAAAGTTTCATATTTTTGTATGTTTGAATTGCAAATCGTGTGATAAAAATCTATGTTTTGAAGGAGTATAAATCCTAGATTTGAAGAGCATATGTTAAGCTTTGAACGATATACTTCCACATTTTTTAGGACATAAATTTCAGATTTTTAGAACATGAAGTTTCATATTTTGAGGTTTAAATCCCAGAATTCAGAGGGAGTTGGTTTCAGTTTTAAATAGATTAAAATCCCAGAATTAATAAGGTTGTTTCATATATGAAAAGACATGTTGGGAATTGAGTTATGGATGTACTGTTGAATTAAATTGGTTTCTATAAATGAAATTATCAATTATGGAAGTGGATGCCCATTTATTTTGAGAAGTAAGCCTCTTATAACAATATTTTTGTTTACCAAAATTTTATCTTTTGATGAGATGAATTTAATTGGGGTATTAATGTATAATATTTAAGATTATGTGGAAAAGTGTAATTTTGGAAATGTGTAAAAGAATAAATAATTGATTAATGAATCTAGTTGTGGATTCGTATGAGAAGTTACGGTTGTTATAATGAACCCTAGAAGAGGATTTGTTGATATGTTGAGTGTGTGAGCTCCAGAGGCTGAGCTGTGGCACCCAGAATTTCCAGAATAGAAATAAGAGAAATAAATCCAAAATCTTTACGTCAAATGTAAACCAAACACCGTATAATTACAGAAAAATTTAAAACATTCTTTATTACAATGCACAGCGAAAATTTAAACACATTTAATACAACTCATTTCAACATTTAAACTCCAGTCATCTCAAAGTCCATGCTTTAACCCTTATTCAAGTCACTCACTTGCAAACCCTACAATACTGACAAAACTATGGGTATATCAGTTGAATGCAACTGACGCAATACTATAGCAATAGTGACCTTCCAAAAGTCTCATAACTACAACTTGTCACACAACATAAAATAAAACAATAAGGAATTTACAACACCCGAAATTGCATCTTACAATCTGAAAACTTGTTTTCTCAATATGAAATTTATATATTCTCAATCTTGAAAACAAACCACTCAAAACTGAAACATACATTTTAAAATTTTAAGTCTACCTTCCATCTATAAACCTAAATTATGTCACAAAATTTGTGATCCAATTATACGAATGTTTGAACTCTAATTCACCAAAAGTCTGAAACTAGATTTTTTTATATAATCTGAAACTTGCACATTCGAAACTTGATCTTAAAAATCAATTAACATTCATACAATTGCTGAATTTATACATATATATACATATCCATATGTGCACTAGGGTTCTCAAACCCTAACACACAAAAACCATTCACCATGTACAAAACTCGAGCCCCCACTTTATGCAAACCGAACGACAGCACTTTGCAAACCCGAGGGTTGCACAGTGCAGCCTGAAACCCTACTTCACTGTTGAACCCCAAACAGCAAGCCCTAGTTCATTCCGAACTCGATTTTTTGTGTCTCCAATACACTTTAATCATTGTATAACAACTAGGATTCAAAATATAAAATTTTTATTCAATAAAAATAGTAAATTAATTCTCAAGATTTCATCTTTAGATCAAACAAACATGAATTTATAGATCCATATCAAGTTATTATCAACCACAACAATATACATGATCATACAATAAATCCTTGGGGATAAAAATTCAATATTTTCAAACCCTAGCATGGTATAATATTCAAACTGAATTATTTGTGACCAACACATACAAAAAATTTACTTTTCACTTTATATTATCAATCAAACATCGCATATTAATCACCTCAACAATTTATCTCATGGCAAATATTATATTCATGCTAACATACAACATAGATTCACAAAATTAATCCCTAGCATGATGCTACATCATTCAAGATAAAAAATAACATAGAACGAGAGTAGAGAAACGCCCACCTCTTGAAGAATCTGAATAGAACACCTAGAAAACACTACTCCTTAAACAAAAACATCTTCTCCATGCTCCAAAAATTCGCCAAAATAAACAAAAGAAAAGGAGGCCAAAACTTGCTGCTCACCTTAAGTAAGCCGGGATTTCATCTAGGGTTTCATGGAAAATTTGCAAATAAAATCCACTAAAAAATCCCCAATTGCAATATTAATTATTTAGGAAATCAAATCTTGTTATATTTCATACATGACCCAATCAATTAGGTTTTCGATTCTCCCCAAATCCCTCTCAATTTTTCAGGTCTCAAATATGAAGATTTAAAATTTTTAAATTAAATTTTGGGCTCTTATCTTTGACCCAAAACTCTTATTTTCACAAAAGTCCATTTCTTTCAAATAATTTCAAAAGTAGTTTTTCTTATTAAAAAAAAAATCAAAAATAACAAATATTGTAATTTAATGAGAAGAATTAAATTTTGACATGAAATTGTTAGACTTTGCATTCCACAATTTTTTCACGTGTTTTGCACGTGCAAAATGATAATTTCAAAATGAAGTCAAAATAGTGCAATAAATTAAATTAAAATTATTTAATAATTCAAAATAATACATTTAAATTTACGGGGTGTTACATGTGTAGGAGCCTAGATACCGGTAGTTGAGATAATTTGATTTTGGAAATTAGCTAGTGTCAGCTAGTGTTCTGAATTGGTTAAGTCCGGTAGGGTGAGCTAGTTTTAGGTGGCTGTGGTTGTCTATGTTTAAACTTAAGGACATGTACCAGCTGGAGATGCGATGATGTAAGAGCAAACATGAGTAGGGGGCTCTGTATGATCTGCGGTGTGAGATGATCTCCGGAATTATCGAGATGTAAGTGGAAGTGTCTATAGATCATCTGCGTTGTGGGATTGATCTCTGAAATTATCGTGATCGAGGCGATACTCATGGGATGTTTGTGTGATGAGGTGCCTTGTTGACTTGCAGTGTGGGGTATTCTTGAAGATTCTAAGGTGTGAGTGGAATAGTCTTCGAAATTATCTGTGGATAGAGACTGACCTCCAGAATTACTGGCAAGTGGTCCAGATACTCACAGAATGTCTAAATCATAAGTGTAACCCCTATTTTTTATTTTTGTGTATTTTTGAGTGTATTTTTCTTTTTCCTTTTATTTGATTCCGGTGTATCTCTTTTCGACCATATATTGGATTTTATTTTCAATATATATTCATTTTATTATTCTTGTGTTCTTTTTATTGAATTCTTGATTCTTTGTCCGTCTCTTGTTTCGTTCCATTTGATCAAGCTGTTATTTTGATCCTCTTTATTTATTTGTTCATACCCTATATCATTTTTCTATTATTTTGTTCATTTTGCCTATCTATATATTGTTGTTTGAATCCCTAATACCCATTTTAATCTTATTCTAATTAAAATCCTATACTTTAATTTCGATTTATATATTTCTTATATCCATACCCATTAATTTTCACTTAACCCTCACCCACTAGCTAACCCTATTTATTAACTCCACCTATTCACTACCCAAACCTGGTTGCCTATCCACTACCCGAACCCACTATTTCTCCTATACCCGAACCCGTTAGCCCCCTGTACCGCCTCTACCTCTCTAACCCTAAAACCCAATTATATAAAACCCATGCAGCCGCTATTTTCTCTCTCTCGCCTGTACCCTCTCCCGTTCTCCCTCTCGACCTCTGTCCTCGTCTTCTCCCACTGCCGAGGCCGTCCCCGAGGTTTTTACACAACCCCGATCACCCCTATACTCTATCTCCTGTCCTCCCGCTCTTCCTCCCTTGCGTCGCGTTGCTCCCCGACGTCGACGACAGCCTTCACCAACCGTGCCGCCTCTTGCACCTCATACCCTCTCCCGACCTTCCTCTCCTCGGCCTCCTGTCGTGCAACCAGTGCACCGACAGCCAAGGTCATCATCTTCCGTCCGTCATCTCTTTCGCTCGCTTTCTTTGTTGCGTGTTGGGTTCGTGTGCTTGTGTGCTCGTTATTGTGTTCGTTGTTGGGTTCATGTTTCGCCCGTTGTTCGTGGGTTTTGTTCTTTTTTGGTTCGTGTGGTTGTTCATATTCATTGCCCGGAAACCCGTTCCCGTTATTCTTGCTTGGAGTCATTTTCGTCGTCAGTTATATGGCAAGTAACTTGTATTTTTTTCTTTATGTATTACAAGTACTAAATACTCCCTGTAGTGTAGTTGGGTTCCAGAGATAATTTGTGTGTGAATCTCCTTGTTGATATTGTCTCTATAGTGATGATTTGACCATAGTTGCCTCATGACATACATAACATGATTAACCTAGGATTGACCACATCTTGTTGCATATATGTGTGTTGTTCATGTGTTATCTTGTGCTTGTTCGTGTTATTCGTGGTAGACTTATTGTGGATTTGTGAAATACCCTATAACATGTTGCTTGGACATCTAGTATACACTATATCATATTTGGTTGTGTTTGGATGAGTTCTACGTGAACTAGTGGATTTTGTGCATATGAGATATTTTCAGTTTTGCTGGCTTTTCTGTTTTGATCAATATTTTATACCCTATTAAGGTTAGTTTTTGAAAATATTTTGGGAACATAATTTGTAGAGAATTCTGTCTATTTTTCAACCCTTTGGACGGATCTCAGTTTCGTTTTATGGTTTGTGAGTTATTTCTATTTTACTACAGTAGTGTCGAAAGATTTCCAGATTTTATTTTCTATGAATTCTGAAGAGTAATCTATTTTTATTATGGTGTTTAAATTATTATTTTGGATCTGAAATTTTGCTCAGTACCTCTAGACTTGATTGGGGTTTACCCAGAATTTTGGTGGATTTGTTTGAGGAGTTTTACAAACCTTTTGATGCTTGCAAATAAAGATTTTACATGCAGAGTTTTATTACTGTTCAGTAAAGAACATGATTTTCGACCTATTTCTACTTGCTGTTTCCAAAATATTTATCAACATGAAAGTTAGTTTACTGTATCTATTTTCTTAACCTTTTGACGGATTTGGATTTCGTTTTATGGTTTGTGAGATATTGTTGTTTTCCTACTACAGTTTTCATGATTTCAGATTTGCAAAACTGTCGTATCTTGATGTTTTCTGATTTTACTTGACTACTATATTTATATTGAAAAATTATGAAACTTGGTTTTCTGTTACTAAACATATAAGGGAATACCCCAGATATTTCGTGGATTTATTTAATGAGTTTTCATGCTGTTTTCCTGTTCTTGAATACGATCTTCTGATTTCTGGCTGAACATATTTTCTGGTTTCAATTCAGTTTTGAGTTATGATTTTGGAAATATTATATAACTTATATATGTTTGCTGGATCGGCTGGGAGTCTATTTTCTAGACCTTTCGACGGATTCATATTTGCATGTTTATAACAACGGGAATCTCAGTTTTACTGCAGTATGGTCTTATTGTCTTGAACTAGAAATTTGGTTATTTTATCCTTTTATATGTTATCTTGCACCCGTACATGTTTATCTTGCAACTGGAACTTGTTACATGATCATTCCATGATATTCTTTCTATGTTTTGTACACGCACATACTTGTTTGAGACTAATAATAAATAATCAAGCCGGGATTAAGGGAAAGGTCTAATAGTTTATAATTCAAAAATGTGTACTCGGAAGGGGATCCACTAATCCTACGTGATTACTTGATACATGATATTTGACACATGATTACTTAACACTTGCACTCAAGACACATGATTACTTGCCACTTGCACAACTTGACACGTAATACATGATACATGATACTTGGAGCTTGAAGCTCGATTACTTGATACTTGTTCCTGAGTACACTGCCCTCTATAGTCCACTATAAAATATAAAGCGAAACTATTTGTTGTAGAAACCATGTAGTAAAAAGCGGGATGCATGAAGTGCTACCTAGATAGTAATAACTACAAGACTTGATACATGACACTTGAACATGATACATGCTTACTCGATACTTGACTACATGATACAAGATACTTGATACTTGACACTTGTTATATGTTTACATGATCCTTGATACTTGTTTCTTGTTTACATGATACTTGTTTACATGACACTTGATACATGCTACTTGTACTTGTTCACCTTACCATACTAGTTGTTATATTTTGTTATCATGCATATTCCATGTTATTAGTTATCCTTTTTCTCATGTACTTGTATCCTGCACTACAAGCGGCCCGTAAGTTGCATTGATGGGAGTTTGTTTTCTCTTTCCTATCCCCGCAGTTGTTAAATTGCAGATTTTGGAGGACATGTACCAGATGGTGTTGGTGATATGAAATATTAGTACTGGATTTTGCTATTATTATTTATTGTTGCTTGTTTTAAACAATTGTACTTGATTACTTGGATTTATTTGTATTTGGGCAATGTGACCCAGGATATTGACTTATTCAGATCTGGATTATTTGAGATTAATATATTTTAGTTTCAAGTATTCGTGTTGGTATTTTGATTCATATGTGCATGCTTGATTGATTCTTTTTCTTCTGACTCTGATTATTCTTGTGAAATATTGTAAAGATTCTGGAATAACTTATGGATGATGAAAATTATTTGCTGGGCTTAGTCACGTATCCATATTCTATATTCTCTTTTGGGAAGTGGGGTGTGACAATAAGTTAGTCACGGTTATAAGTTTTGCATAACAAGGGATTAAACCCTATAATGAAGTGAACACTAAGGGCTTGCCCTCGGACCTATGTTGTATGAGCAGTATAGAATCCGAATACGTGTGCATTAGTGAGCATTGTGTGCATTAGTATTTTCTTGGACATTGTTTCATGTATTTTTCTTTTGTCACACTTATTCATTGAGTTTAGCTTCAATTGTTGATTTATGAATCTTTCCATTATTGTTTTAATTTTGTGCAGCAAGTTTGTGGTTGTGAGACATTATAGGATCGCAGCTTTAATCAACATTGCGTCAGTTATATGTGACTAACATGCCCACAATTTTAACAGTTTTGCATGATTTGAAAGTGAGTGGCTTGAACAAGAGTTAATGGGATTTATGTGAAGATTGGAGTTTAAGTGAGGGATCAAGTTGTATTAATTGTGTATTAATTTCTGTTGTGCTTTGTAATGAGAACTGATGTAATGAAAATTTTCAATTCCCTATGTTTCTCTGATGGGTTTAAGTTACATTGAAGTAAATATTCTTGAACGTGTCTCGTATTTTCTGTATTGAAATTTGGGGCGCTACAGAAAGTGGTATAAGAGCTGACTTTAATAAGTAATATTAAACATGGTATGAGGAATTAACCTAGGTGGACATTATAGTGTGAGTACCTAGGTGGACATTTTAAGTGTGTGTATCAGTCTTAGAGTCATGAATGTGTAGGTGATTGAACTTGCATTTATGTTCCTCTATTTGTGTACTGCTATACTTTTACCTTTTCTGTAGGATGACAGATAATCAATATCCTATAGGAATTGTGGAAGAAGATGATTTCTTTGAAGAACCTTTAGAGAATTGTGAGGAAGAACCAGAGGAGTATCTGAAAGCAGTGAAACAATAAGGTACATTATAACAAGATACAAGAAACTGGAACGATATTAGAGGTCAATAAACGATAGTTGATAATAAGTTTATTAGCCGATAATCAATGGTACAATGGTCAAACAAGGGACAATGAACAAGAAACTGGAACGATAGAATTAACAAATGTAAACTTGTAAATGGGGAAAACATGCAGACGAGAATAAAAAACTTCAATTTATATTCATTAAGTAATCAAGTGTTGATAAACAATGAAGTCAATAATCAGTAAAACAACTGTCAATACAGTGATCGGTAACAGTAGTTGGTAATCAATGTATCAGTAATTAGGAATCAGGAATCAGTTATCAGTGTCAATGTTCAGTGTTAATCTTATGTTTATCAGTCTTTTATTAACCTTTCTAATGCACGCAATTTTGTGTCTCATACCACAAGTTCGGATACATACAATCAAGTGAATGTTTTAGACGCTAGTGGTGAATTCTATAGCTCATGTACTCTGGTCTTCTCGTGACCGTAATCAATGATTAGTAAACATGAACGGTAACATGATCGGTATACATGATCGATAAACATGAACGGTAAACGTGATCGATAAATATGATCGATAAACATGAATGGTAACACGGAAAACACAGGCCCCTTTCCGAGTACACTCTCCTATATTGGCCACTACTATGTCCTTCCCTTTATTACCCCGGCTTGTTATCATTTTTTTACGATCAATTATGGACATGCAATCAATATAATCAATGAGAATGGTGGTATCAAGAATTATGCAATGAGTACAATAGTTGAGAACGGTAGTGTTAATACAATGTCAAAAAGATATTAAGGCTATGCAGTACATGAAATATACATAATTCAATTCGTTAAATATGGAAAATAACGAGATTATATGCAAAAACATAATAATGCAGGTTCTAGACAACAGCACCTATTGCTACTCAAATTCACTCTCCCGCTGCTATGGGAATGCAAATCTAATTCTGTCAGGGTTCCAGAAACTGCACTCCCTACCGGTTCCAACAGATATTTACACGATACATTATAGTTACAGTAGCTATGCATATAAATTCATTCTTTACTAGTTTCATGTACAATTTCTGTTATTCAAAATTACAACATGTGAGTAGTAAAATGTCAATAACTTACAATCTTTAATTTGGATTGAGAATCCGTAATATGTTCTGGAATCTAGACTCAATGTGCTATAATTTCTATGTACAAAGTTCTAAATTTCAGTTCGAAAACTGGGGCGAAACCTCAACAAAAGTTCGGGAAAACAACAAGGCAGAATATTCAAGTATTCAATAACATGATGAATTAATGATCAAGACTTGAATCAATACCATGATACGATAAGAAAAACGAAGAATTAATAATAGAATTCAATTGGATATGATATTCAATGCAATAACTATTTGCCAGAATTCAATAAATGTTTTCTTGAACCACAAAAATAAATTGAGTTCAAGAGATGCTGGCCTTATTACGATGAGTGTGAGCAAACGATGGGTGAAGATGCAGCGGCTACGGCGAGAAATGGCAACAATAGGGGCAAGGTAGCAAGCAAATGACAGTGGCTTCGAGTTGGCTGTCGGTTTGTGATGAGGCGGTATTCGATGGCAGCAGCGCACAACAACAGCGAGGAGGTTGGATTATCGGGGTGGTGTTACGGCAGTTTGAAGAGTAGCAAGGATGTGAGGAGGTTGCTGCAGCAGCGAAGATGAGGGACTGTGGTGTTCGGCGATGGGAGTAAAAGGGAAGGAATTTATGTCGGTTCCCAGGGTAGAACAAGGAGAGAGGGAGGAGCTCGGGCAGTTGCGACGGCTGTAGGATTGAGGTTGTAACACCCAGTGTTAAGAAATATATATATATATATATATATATATATATATATATATATATATATATATATAAAATTGAGAGATGCCCTATTGAAGTTCCTATGGGGGGTTTGTTTAGGATTTATATGGAGGGGGGCCCACTGGATGGCAGATAACGGCTTTCAATTCTACTGCTCTTTGACGATGATGTGGCACGTAGGGCCCACGGGGAAAAAGAACCAGCGTTGCTGCTTTGACCCCTGCCCACGTCGCTGACGTGGAGGTCGTTGGGGCTCGCCCAGGAGATGGGGGGCTTCCGCTGTTGCGTGCCACGTAAGTAGTGGGGCTCACCTCAAATGCTTTGTCGTGTGTTCTTTCGAGAGAGAGAGAGAATGGGAGGATGTGGGAGATTTATCCAACATCGGGAGTTTAAAAGTTTAATTATATATATATATATATATATATATATATATATATATATATATATATATATAATTGCCTAGGATTGAATGTTACCAACAAGCTATAACACCTTTTATGTGGCAGCCTGTGGTGGGTAGTTGTTTGCTAAAATTGTTGATCGGGGTCGGGGCGTTACAAATGATATCAGAGCCGACTTTCGACACCGATGTGGGTAAAAGTGGGTGTGTCTTGTATGCCTGAGAGGGAATCGTGGTCATTACGCTGGTGTTGTAGCCAAGGGCAGTACACTAAGATGTGATTGAATCAGGTGTACGCCACTCCACATGGACTAGAAAGAAGATCCTGGTGCTACATTGCAAATCTCGGCTTCAGCGAGGACGCTGAATTCTTAAGGGGGGGTGTCTGTAACACCCTGTGTTAAGAAATAAATAAATAAATATATATATATATATATATATATATATATATATATATATATATATATATATATATATATATATATATATATAATTGAGAGATGCCCTATAGAAGTTCCTATGGATGGTTTGTTTGGGATTTAAATGGAAGGGGGCCCATTGGATGGCAGACAGTGGCTTTGAATGCTGCTTCTCTTTGACGATGATGTGGCACGTAGGGCCCACGGGGGAAAAGAAGCAGCGTTGCTGCTTTGACCCCTACCCACGTCGCTGATGTGGAGGTCGTTCAGGCCAGCCCAGGAGATGGGGGACTTCCACTGTTGCGTGCCACGTAGGCAGTAGGGCCCGCCTCAAAATGCTCTGTCTTGTGTTCTTTCGAGAGAAAGAGAGAGAGAATGGGAGGATGTGGGAGTGTCCCACATCAGGAGTTTACAAGATTAATTATATATATATATATATATAGGAAAATGCTAAAATGAGATGGTGAGATGGTGAGATGGTGAGATGAAGATGTATTTTGTGAGATGAGAAATTTTAATGATCCAAATCTTGATCAGACCGTTCACATCATTCTACATATCATCTAGTTGGTGAGTACAAAATTTCAAGCGTTTGGAGACCTCTAGCCTATGCATCAAAGTGTTCAAATAAATGCGTATATATGTATTTCACATCATCTTCATGATGTGTTGAATGTTTTGATGCAAAGGCTAGAGGTCTCCAAATTGCTTAAAATTTTGTACACACCATCTAGATGACATGTAGAATGATGTGAACGGTGTGATCGAGATTTGGATGATTCAAATCGTCCATCTCACAAAAAAACACTCCATCTCACCATCTCATAATAGCATGACTATATATATATATATAATTGCCTAGGATTGAAGGTCACCAACAAGCCATAGCACCTTTTATGAGGCAGCCTGTGGTGGGTAGTTGTTTGCTAAAATTGTTGATTGGGACCGGGGTGTTACAGAAGGGCAGCTGTAGGCGTAAGGATTTTTCATGTTTGAGATGACGACTAAACAGGGAAGCGCCGGCGAGGGGTGGAGTTGCTGTAGGGCATTGAGAGGTGGTGAAAAGGGGCTGGTGGCAGTCGATGGAGGAGCGCAGTTGGGTGGTGATTGTGCTGGCAGCGAGGGGGCGTTGGCGATGTTGGATGTTGGTGCTAGGATGAGGTGTGGGACAGCATTGAAGGAGTCTTTGGTGCTCCAGTTGAATGCAGTGATCGGGGTGAGTTGATCGGCAGTCGGTGGTGGCAGTGGTTGCCGGCGGATGAAGATTGTTTGTAGTGGAGGCAGGGATCGAAAGGAGGTGGATTAGCAGTAGTGTTTCGAAGGAGCAACGGAGTTGAAAGCGATGGAGGAGGGAGGGAGGTGATGGGTGGCGAGGGCAATGGTTGTGGCACTACGATGTGGAGTTGAGTTGGAGACCGGGGTGGTGGCTACGGTGGAGCGGGGTTGCCATGGATAACAGCGGCGGTGTCAGAATGTAGGCAGATGGCGGTCGGTGGCGCGCATGAGGCTGGTCGGCACTCGGTGGTGGTGCAGATGACTAAGGATGGTGAAGGGGTTCGTCGAAGAGGGGGTGCTCAGTGAGAGAGAGAGGGTGAGAACGGGATGTGTGGGTTTAAGAGGGTGAAGTAGAAGAGTTCAAGGTGAAGGAAGAAGGAAGGAGAAGCAGCTTCGGGTTGTTTTGGAGGTGAAGGAGTAGTGGTGGTGAGGAGATGATGGGAGGCAATGAGCTTAGATGTTGGAGTGGCAGAGTGGAGGAATGGAGTATTGGGTTTATGAATGAAGAAGGAGAAGAAGAAGATGAATAGTCGGGTTTGGTGTACATGAGGAAGAAGTGTGGGGGAGATTAATGGGGTTTGTTTGGATTAGTGGGTTGTTAGTTAGGAGTAATTAGTGGGGTACTGGGTTAGTATTTAGTTAAGGGGATTTGAACTCTGGAGTGGTAGTGGGTTTTGGGTTTGCTTAGTGGGTTTGGATTTAAATGTGGGGTTGGATGAGTTTGGGTTTAGATTAAGCAATTGGGTTGTGGTTAGGGTTATGGGTTCATAAAATAAACAAATAGTCAAATAATACCAACATAAACTGTGTTAGGAGTCTGGGATTTTAACATGAACTAATAAATAAAATAATGTAGTACATGTTAATAAGCCCAAAAGAAAAAGTGGTATTAAATGATTTCAAAATAATAATTAAAAAAATATATGGTAGATAACCGAAACAAAAATATACGTAAGAAAATACGGAAAGGCGAAAATTGGAGTTACAACCAATCATGTTACCGTTGTTTACCGATCACTGATTTTCGTCACGAGACGACCAGAGTACATGAGCTATAGAATTCATTACTAACGTCTAAAACGTTCACTTGATTGTATGTATCCAAACCTGTGGTATGGGACGCAGGATTGCGTGCATTAGATAAGTTAATAAAAGCTTGATAGACTTAAGATTGACACTAAGTACTGACACTTGCATTTTGATCATTGTTTATTGTTTACCGATCATTGATTATTGAATATTGTTTATAGATCACTAATTATTGAATATTGGTTACCGATCATTGCATTATTGATTACTATTTATCGATCATTACATTATCAACTATTGTTTATTGATTATTGACTATCGAGTATTGACCTTATTGTTGATTATCGTTTATTATTTATTGTTTATTGATCATTGATTATTGACTATTGCATATCAATTGATTGAACTTCATGATTATAATTGAAACTTATCGTCCTTATTGATATTGTCCATGTTCGTATTGTTTCTTTCCTTGCATTCTTCTATATCCTGTTTATTGCTTGCTATTACTTTTTGCACATAGCTTACTCTAACGAGGATGTTGAAGTTACAGGTATCGGGGAGAAACCCATAGAAAGTCTCGGTGGCCATATCTACTAAAGGATGGAGTTGCACTCTGCTGCATTAGTTATCTAGTTTTCCTAGTTATTATTGTTGTTAGTTATGCAATGTAATCCCAGGCGTTTGACCCGATGTTTATTTATTTTTCCAGATGATGGTTATTCTTTGAGATTATTCATCATGTTTCTTGTTCATGTGACTATTATGGTATTGTTGAGCTTACTGATATCGTACGACTTATGAATGATATGATTTGGTATACTTATATCATTTGCTAGGCCTCAGTTACGTGTCTATGTTTTCGTATAATGGGAAGCGGGGGCGTGTCAGGATTTTTAGTGGTATCAGAGCCAGGTTATACTCTAACCATGTTGGGGATTAGTCAGGTTTAACTCAACAGTGTGCACACTACGATAATCAAATGAATATTTAATAACCAACTTGTAATCTGGATTCTGACATTCTTTGAGTAAATTGCAGACTATGGCTCGTGGAGGTTCTTTGACTTCCTGATACGAGGAGGAACCGTCAGAAAATGCGGCTATCCGCCAACAATGCAGCAAATGATGGCGCTAAAACAGGAACATAATGAGCTAATGAGAGCCACCTTGGAGGCCGCTAACTGAACCACCGCAGGACCCGCACCGAGGTAATTGCTGTCAAGGCCGGGTACGGTGGCAGATTTCAAGAGATTACACCCGGATAAGTTCAAGGGAACAGAGACACCACTGGAGGTTGTGTAGTGGTTGTTCCTGTAACACCCCGCAAAATTGAGTTATGATAATTTTGTCCCTCATGTGTTACGCACGTGTATTTTGTACCGTTACGGGTAATATTCGTAACGTATTTCAATATATATTTGGTATTTCAACTATTTATGCATTTCCCATCTTCTCAAAATTTACGTTTATCCCATTTGAACCAACTCAAATATTAATTTTCAATCTTTATGTTTTATGTTCATTGCACGTGTTATCGATGCACGTATCAATTATGTATATTCCACCGTTACGTCTAATATTTCTATGTGTTTCAATTATTTATTTTACAACATGTTTGAATTTTTTGTATAAACGGAAATTTATTTTTCTCCTATTTTGATTAAAATAATTTTTTATATGTGTGGTGCACGGATTTTCCATGCACGTGTTGATTACATTATTGGATATATATGTATATGTAGTTAATGAATTATATTTTTTGTATGTGGTATTTCGATTATTTATAAACATCTCCTCATTGACAAAAAAGATTTCGCATTTGGATAATTATTTTACATGCGACGCACGTGTTTGAAGTGTGCGTGTCGGTTGTATTTTTCTTTCAAAGGGAAATTTTGAAGTGTGTGTGTTTATTTTATTTGTGCATGAAAAATCTAATTTATAATTAAATCCAACTACTTTTATTTAAATACATATTATATATATATATATATATATATATATATGTTTTAATTTTTAAAAAATATAAAATAATAAATTTTTGTGGTGTACACTAGCACTTTGCATGTGCACACCTGCAAAGTGCACACCAAAGGATGTTTAACGTTGGGATTGTATTGAACAGGTCTTGGGCATGGAAGTAGTGCGAAGTGAGAGTAGGGGAGTGGTTAATTAACTACCTAATCAATATTATACATATAATCCCTAATAAGTCTATTCATTTCTTCCATACCAATAAAAAATAAAAATAAAAAATAAAAAAAGTGAAGAAGGCAGAGCCCGGGATTAGCTTATTGTGCAATTTTTGGAGTGGTGATTTTGGCTAGCTTTGTGAGGATTTCGAAGTGCTTTTGGAGGAAATTTTGCTTCTCGTATTTTCCTATTAGGTGGGTGTTCCTTTATACTCTTAATTTATTGAGTAGATACATGTGTAGTTGTCTAGAAATTTAAAATTGTAGATGTAGAATGGTTAATTTACTCTCATTAATTGTGATGTGTGTGATAGGAGAAACTCTAAAATTTTGAGTGAAATGCATGTTCATTAAAGTAGACTTGAGTAATTAAAGTTTAAAATTTTTGTAAATTAGCATGTAAAATATTAATTTGTGTTCACTTTAAAGAAGAAAATATTTTTATGAAATACGAAATTAATTGACCTTAAAGAAAAATTCTCATATTGCTAATTGTCATGGAAGAAGAAATATAGTGAAGTAGAATTGACACTTCGTAAATTCTAGTGATAATTGAGTTAATCCTTACGTGATAGAAAATTTTAATTTGTGTGAACTTATTGTTGCATTAGAATTCAGTATATTGTATCTCTAATGCGTAGATTGTTCATATTTAATTGATGGAACGGGTAAAAATTGAATGTGTGTATTTTTTGGAAAAGAAATGAATTTGCCGAGGTTAATTATTTGAGGATTTAAACTCCTTTTATATTGTGATCTGAGCATAGGCTCAGTGGGTAAGCGTTTAGGCGCCTCTTGGTCGGCATGGGTTCGAGTGTGGCGACACTCGATGGGTTTTCAAAACATTTTTTAGGGTTTTTAACATGTATGCTCCTAACAAATATGCTAATATCATATATGCCATTCAAAAATGTGTATTTTCATATATGCCCCTAATAATATGAGCTCATTTCTTATTTACCCCTAAGAGATGCCTCAAACTACATGTATTTGAAACTTATAAGATTAGTAGCGAATTTGGCTAGAAAACATGATGAAGAAGATTAAATTATAAAGATGTACTCTAAATTTGTCCATTTATTAAAACTGAGGAAAAATTGAGAAAGATTGATGTGTTTCAATTGGTTTTATAGACGATTTAGTTTATAAAAAGTAAGAAGAATAAACTTAACTAGTAGAGGAAGGGTATTTCAGTAATTTTACATAAAATCTATTAAACATAGCTGTATATTTCATAAATTTTTATGTTTTTAAAGTATTTTTAACTTAAGGATTAACTAAGAGGTTGGATACACATTTTTATGGTTAAATGTGAAAATACACATTTTTTAGGGGTATATGTGATATTCACATATTTGTTAGGAACATACATGTTAAAACCCCTATTTTTTAAACATAATGAAATAAAGCGAAATTGGGTATTTAAAAATCGATGTGGGCTTTATCTCTTGAGTGCACTTGACCCACTGGTTTGGGCGCTGGGCTTTTTCCTTGCTGGCGCTGGTTCGAACTTGCAAAGACTTTCTGACTTTACTAAAACCCATTTTTTGTGTGTTTTTCATTTAATTATTCCTTAGAAATTATTGGAAGGAGTGTGAGAAAATTTATAGAACATAATTAAAGAAATTTGGAGATTTTATCATATTAATTTAAAAGAAAATTTTGAAAATCTAGGAGGTTATGTTTTTTTGGTTGAGCCGGGCTTGAAAATTTGAAAATGCAACATACTGACGATTTGTAAGTTTGAGTTTTATTTGAAATAAAAATGAGGTTAAGTTGAGATTTGAAGTAAATACTTTGGGCATGTCTTATAACGAAATTTGGAAATTTTGAATGGAGATATGAGTTTTGTTTAATAAAAAACAAAAGAGTTATTTAGAAGAGAATTGATTTGAAGGAAGTCGGTATTTAGATAGCTTTGGAAACGGTTGATTTGTTTAGCAAACTAAAGATTATTCATGAGAAAATTTGAGTTGGAAATTATTAATGAATGAATTATGAAAGTTGCATAGTTCAGGGTTGAAGAGAATTGTTGTTTTGGAAAATTGAAATAATATTGTTGAGGTTGAATATAACCTATTGTTGATATCTAGAATGAGATAGTTGTTGGAATCTAGAGCATAGGCGAGACCCTAATAACCGGCAGTATTATTAATGAGAGTTTTTAGGAGTAACCAGTGTGGGTTGACTCTCTTTGAGAAGTAGCCAGTGTGGGAGACGTTCTCTTGTGTTGGTTTAAGTCCAGTAAGGTAAGTTAGATCTAGGTTGTGATGATTTTCAAAACATAAACTTAGGGTTAGGCACTAAGGGGAGATGTGATGAAGTATGGCAAACACGAGTATGAGGGCCTAGATAGCGCGGTAGGAGGTATCTCCAAAATTACCAGGGTTGAGGCTTGCGGTGGAGGATATTATTCCAGAATTACTGGGATCGAGGCGACGCTCATGGGATATTAGTGTAATGAGGTACAAAATGAAAGCCCAGTGTGGGTATTTGCCTCCAGAATTACTGGGTGTGAGGCAGTGTGTCCAAAATCACTTGAAGTGGGAGTGCGATACTCAAGAATTAATGGGGTCATAGCTCGAATTGTGGATATTCGTCTCCAGAATTACTGGTGTAACACCTCTACCTTAACTCCTCTATTTTATAATTACAAAATAGTTGTTCGTATTTCTATTATTGTGGGAATATGTTATTGTTATTGTTATTATTATACACAAATATGTAATTCTATTTGTGTATATATCTATATATATATATGTGTGTACATATATATACTCTCTATTATTAATATATTTATTTGATGGACTTGGTTTTAATTGGAGCTTATTTTGAAAAGATGAACTTTAAGGACCTAAAAGTAGTATAAGAGTCAAGGTGGGGCTTATTGATAATTTTCCAATCCTTTTTTTTCCTTCTCCCCCTTCGTTCGATCAGACCGAAGCCTTCCCCCCTTCTTCTTCCTGCGATCGAACGAACCCATCCCGATCCAAACCCTAAGTCTCCCCACCCACTCCAATCTTCAATTATTTTTCAATTAATTTTGGGGGTAAGGTAATAGAAGGGTCCTCTACATCCGGGTGGTGTCGATTTGGGCGAATAGCTACACTACGGTGAGTTTGGTTTTCTTTAAGTCTTATGTGTTTGTATTATTTGAAACTTTTAGTTGTGAATTGGTGTAGTAAGAAGAGTAGACATTTCTCTTTACACTAGAAGTGATAGATTTAGCATTTAAGAGATAGAAACCAAATTGAAATAATAATGAGTGTGTTAGCTTTAGAATTTATGGGCGCATGCTATGTGAATGAAAGGAGTGTTTCTATATTTCTAGCTATGTGAAAATGTGCTAACTAGGGGAAGTTTGGGAAGTGTACTAAAGTTTTCTAGTTAAATTATTGTTCCTTGTTAGGGTATCACATAATGTTTATTTGAAGGATTGCACCTTGTCTTGTTTGGAAAGTTTGGATCTAGTAAGATCAGTAACAAAGGTTTTTACTTTGTGCAAAAAGGGTTATCTGTGAATAGTTTTGATGGGTTAAATCATTATCTCTTCTAAGCAGCATACAACTTGTCTTGAAAATGGTTTTGGGAGGATAAAGAGACGAACATTTATCACTTTGGAAAACGGCCTATATATATATATGGTGGTATGGAGTATTGATTAAGATTCTTCCTATCAAGGGCAAATTTGGGATTTGGTTATTGAACTAGAGAATGGTTGATTTGATATACCTATATAGGTTGCATAAGACGTGTGAGTATGTATGATGTGCATTTAGGGGATAGATAATGTATATTTTGAGTAAATGGCTTACGAGGTGGATAATTTTCTTAATAGGTATTAACAAGTTTGATTAGAGATCGGGCGAGTGAGGATCGTCTTCTGGCTGGCTTGTCAGGTGAGTATGATCTTTTATTTTATGTGCATTATGTGTTATGACAATGTTAAAATGTGGTTTGCTGTGGGTTAAATGTAAAGTATATTGAATATAGAAAAATTCGTATGTTTGATACGGAGTAAATTATGAGGCGTACGAAATTAGTGTATATATATGTATGGGAGTATGTTGATGCTTGTAGATAGATATCTATATGCTACGGGGTTTTATGATCAGATATCTGTATGTGAATGTATATGTATGTGTGATGTGTGATCTTATGACTAATGTGAAAAGATGGGAAGCATGGTGTGTAGATACGTTTGATATGACAATGTGCTGTGATAACATGATGAAACGATGATATGGTGTAGGTGTGATATGTGGGTGATAAATTGGAAATTTTATGTGATATTGTGCTGTGAAATGGGTATGATGTGTGTGTGACGTGTGGGTGGGAAATGAAAATTTTATATGATATCAGTGAGATTAATGGCTTGTGTATGTTTATGAATTTCATGGAGATTACATGCTTTCTTGTTATGTTATAATAAAGGAGTTATTATAAAGGAGTTCTATTATAAAAGAGTTATATTAAAGGAGTTGTTATAATAAAGGAGTTATTATAAAGGAGTTCTATTATAAAAGAGTTATATTAAAGGAGTTGTTATAATAAAGGAGTTATATATATATATATAATGATATTGCCCCAAATTATATTTGGGGAACAGGAGTTATATATGTATTAATATTGCCCCAAATTTTATATTTGAGGAACAGGAGTTATATTGTGAAGGAGTATATAATAAAGGAGATATGTATATGTACATAAAGGAGAATTAAATATTGCAGTGCCGCACAATCTCCCAGGAGTTTGGGCTAGACCCCACAGGCCCGAGATACACCCGAGAACAGGAGTTATATATTGCCCCAAATTATATTTGGGGAATAGGAGTTATATATATATATATTAATATTGCCCCAAATTTTATATTTGGGGATCAGGAGTTATATATTGCCCCAAACTATGTTTGGGGATCAGGAGTTCCCTCGCTGGTATAGGGCCAGGAGGAAGACGTAGCCTCGGACGTGTAAGACTCTGTGTGAGCATCGATCTGCGTGTTATATTTTACTTTTGACTAGCCTTTTGGCTTTAGTCTTGGTTGGACAAGCGCGCAACCGTACTTTCAATCCAGTCCCACAAATGGTAGATACTTAGGACACCTGGATCTGGGTGATGTGGTGGGTTAGCGGGATTGAAATGTACGGGATGGGAGGCACAGAGATCCCTGTGTTGTACGAGGAGGTCAGTTGTGTGGGCACTGAAAAGGAGAAAATATAAAGGTGTATATGTGTATTGAAAGAATGTATGTATATATAAAGCTATTGATGATATGATATATTATGGAGATTATTTATATTATGGGAGATGTGAATATACTACGGGAGATATATATGTATATATTGGCACTTGGTTTGAGATGAGATGTGATATTACCCAGACTATGTGTTTGGGGTGCGGTGAGTAGTACCCAAGCTATCGGCCTTGGGGTGTGATATGTGATGGCCCAAACTGTGTTTGGGATATGGAGTATATGGTGATGAGAATAAAAGTGAAGATAATGACATTCTGTGTTATAAAAGATATGTTAATGATGTGGGGAAATGCAAGTAAATTGCCATGTGTGCTGAGATGTTATGGTTGTGTTATAAGACATGAATTAATATGATATTAGGAGAAGCGATGCACATGTTTATGAGGTGATACGTGATATAATACAATAAGATAAATATCTGTATCATGAGGTTGGTAATGAAAATGGTAATGAAAGAAAGTATGCTGTGTTATAAGTTGGTGTGCCTTGGAATTGTGAGTAGGAACTACCTGCCTGCTATTTCGGAGGAAATAGTGGGAACTACCTGCCTAGGCACAATTTTCAGGATGAAGGAGTGAGTTGGTGATATGCTAGTTGTATTGTGTGATGGAAATGAAGAGTAAAGTATGATAAAATGAGAATGAGTAGGAAAATAAGTAGTGTGATGGAATTTGGATGAAAAGTAGATAGTTGTAATTTATAATGAGAGTGAAGTGATGCATGGCGAGACACCATGATATGTGTTATAGGAAATGAATGATTGTGATGAGGGTGATATGAGGATATACGATGAAAATAAATAAGATGATTTAAAGTGGAAAGAATGTGAAGTAAGGTTATGAGGTAAGTAGGAAAGAATATGCGTCGTATGTATAAATGAAAATGAATGATAAATGAAATACGTGGTTGAATAGTGTGAAGAAACTAAGGTAGTGACATTATGTGATTATTTGTGAAAATAAAGAAATGATGAGGTGATGATAATTGTGAAAAGATTAGTTTTTGTGGTGGAGAATTCAAAATGAAAGGTAAGGTAATGTGGGTTGACAGGTTGCTTGTGATTGAGTGTGAATTGATGGAGTTGTAGGTACATATTTATATATATACACAGTTACATGTTAATATGATGCATATAGTGAAGTGATGGTTTTATTCAGATGGATACAGTTTGGCGGAATCCTTTGATATAAATTCATATGTGTGGCGTTTTTATGCGAATTTAAGGTTGAATCTATTATATTGATATTCGTAAGTTTAAGTTGGTTTCTTTTTATAATTTAATTGATTTATGAGTTTAGTAAATTATACTCACACCAGAAATGGCTAACCCCTTAGTGTTTGGGGGGTTAGGGGAGTCAGAGGACGACCCTAGATTCCCTATTGTTACAGGTTCCCATCAGTGCAGAGAGGAGGCGTAGTTTGCAGGGTGAGGATTTATTTTTAAAAGGTTTTGTATTAATTAGTTAGAATGAGAGGTGATTTTATGTTTTAAATTGCATTATGGATGTATAAGTATGTAAATGATGATGGTGAGCATAGTATGGAGTAGTATGTGGTGGTTGTGACCCGTACCCACCTTGCTGTGGTGTACCGGGCTCTGTGGTAGGTTTTACAAAGCTTTTTCTAAAATTTTACCTCGTTTTCAAAGAAATTTATGGTTTTTATTTGATATTTGATAATTCGTTATGAGTTTGGCCCCCAGAGCATTATATATTATTGCCTGTATGTTTCTGCTCATTTTGGCCTGGGGAGCCCGTAAATTTATTGTATATTTTGTGAGCTACGGAATTTTGAGCAGAATTCCGTAAGCTTTTTGTGTTTCGGGGCAAAATTTACAGGGGAGACTCTGCCAAAATTTTCCCTGAAATATAACTTTCTTAGTTTATGATTAAAGTGATATAGAAATTGAAAGATTTGAGTTTGGAGTCAAAAAAAATTTGGGGCGTTACAACTGGGTGTGAGGCAATGTGTCCAACATCACTTGAAATGGGAGTACAATGCCCAAGAATTATCCGGGTGGTACTAGATACTCACATAATATCTAAAACATATATTAGTCACCGTAATAGTAATTCATGGCGAGGGATTAAACCCTATAATGAGGAGTACGATAGGGGCTTGACCTCGGACCTATATAGAATGGGATGCGTAGAATCCGAATAAGTATGTATTAGTGCGTCATAGTGTAAATTTGCATTAGGCATCTAAGGCATATCATACACTGACATCTTTAGGGTAGTCACTCTTCACACTTTGTTTTGCATTCAAGTTGTGTTTGTGTTATGTAAGTATAAAGAATCATTATATTACGGCATAGTGAAGATAACTGTTTTATAATATTGCGTCGGTTGTAAGCAATTGACGTGCCCACAGTCTTCAGTGCAGGATTTGAATTTGCAAAAGAACACAAAGATGATTTGGACCTAAAGATTGCTGTCAGATTTGAGTTGTTGTCATTCAAGTTGTACTTTTATCGTGTTGTAATTAATTATTTTTCGCTGCGTTAATGTAAAAGAACAGTCTTGTATGAATTTTTTTTTAAATTCCTTATAAAATTGTACGAATTTGAATTAAAAGATCCTGTTGTGCTGCGAATTACTATGGTTGGAATTCGAGGCGTTACAGATCCAAAATGAACAAACGTTGCAGGCGGCGCGATTCTCCAACGGAGATCGGGTGGATGTAGTAAGCATCCAGCTTGTTGATCTTGCCCATATCTGGTGGTGGGTAGAAACCGAGAGATTAGAATGGCCTATCACTTGGGCCACCTTCACCGAGAGCTTCTTGACGAAGTTCTTCTTCAGCATCACCAAAATTGAGATGGAGCGACAATTCCTCTCTTTAACGTATGGTAATCGGTCCGTTGATGAGTATGTCACGGAATTCACTCGGCTTAGTCGCTTTGCAGCAGTCATGGTGGCGAATGATGAAGACAAAGCTTGGAGGTTTTTTATGGGTCTCGATTAAGATATCCAGAATCATCTGGTTGCCCACCAACACCGTACCTACCCTGCAGTTCTTGATGCAGCGAGAATCCAGGAACATACCCAAAAGTGGAGTAAAGCAGCTCAACAAATAATGCACCCCACTACTGTCACGAGGCCATCAGGAGGACTAATATGGAAGCCAACTCCGACTCTGGTGGCTCAAGCCCAACCCCACCCATCAGCAGCTCCGAGAAAGGACCAAACATATTACTACAGCCACCGGGTGGGACACCTACGCAAGGACTGTTGGGCAGCCAACCACCTTTGCCTTGCATGCGGAGCAAGTGCCCACATGGTTTGGGACTGCCCACAGAGAAGGAAAAGTGCACCAACAGGGGGGTCAGCTCCCGGTGGAGGACAGATTGGAGGACATGGTCAAGCTTAAAATCTGACTACCGAAGGCGTGATCACAAGTATTTAGTATAGATTTACATTTTTTATTGCTTGCTCATTCCTTCTTGCATCGTTTATAACTCCCTGTAATTCACATTTATCTTCATTCATCGACTCATTATTATCATAGTAGTTCATTTATCCTCCAGGTTCTCTTTGATTCCAGTGCTAGCCGTTTTTCTCACTTTGTTATCTCATAGTTTTACTTCGGCACTATCCTATGTTCCACCTGAACGAATTTTGAGGACAAAATTTTTTTTGTAAGGTGACTAGGATTGTAAGTCCCATTTCCGTTTATACAAAAAAAACTGTTTGTATTTTTGCTTGTTCATAAAATTTTTTACTCTTATTGTATACACTTCAATTATTTGTTAATTAGTTCTATAGCCTAATTCTATTCTATTTGTCAAGCCTCTATTTGATTTCATAAAACCCAAATTCTAAACAAATCCTAACTCATTCTAAAATATTATTATTTATTGAAGCCTAAGCTTAGCCCAACTCGTTAACCCTATAACTATTAAATCCTAATAACCCAAACCTGTTTACTAAACCAAGCCCAAGCCCAACCCGGAATAACTCCCCAACTGCACCTTACCTTTCACTAAATCACTAACTACCTATTATCTCCTTAACTACCACATTAATCCCACACCTGTTACTAATCCTCTTCTTCTTCTCCTCTACTACTTCTTCTTCTAGGCCGACTGACTCCTTCATCTTCTTCATCTCCCTGACTCTTCAACCCGAGCTCCTCTCACCTCGCGCACACCAACAAACACCCCAGCCACCTCACCTCTTCATCTTCTACTTCTCCACCACCACGCAGCACCACCCTCCTTCCTCGAAACCCAAAGTCGACCGCTTCCAGCAACTCCCCGATGCCGCTGTCTCCTCTCCTTTGAAGCTCCACCGTCGAACGACAGCACCCTGAGCCTCCACCATTCATTGCAGCATACTCCACTTCGACAGCATCTCAATCACCTCTTTCCACCATAGACAATCCCTCGTTGCTCTCTCTACCATCACTTCACTACAACCTATCGTTGACCACCATAAACTTAACTCCTTCACCATCTCCATCACAGCCACCACCTTGATTCCGTTGCTGTTATTTGCTGCCCGAGACTCCACCAGAAAACCGTCGTTTTGCTGTCCCTTCCTCGTCCTAACCACCTCGAAGTCGAACTTCACTTTCCCTTGCTATTGTCTCCTTGCTGTTCGGATTTTCTAGTTGTTGTCACCGTTTGTCGTCGCTATTGTTGTTGCTGTTGTGTCGTTACCGTGTGCCGTCGCCGTCACTTCATCTCCGTTAGTCGTTCGCACTCGAAATCGTCTCAATAAGGCAAGCGTCTCTTGTACACATTTTATTGTTCCTGTGCAAGCATTTTCTTTGTCCTCTAGTAAGTAGTTATTGAATTGATAATAGTTTTCTTTATCGTACCATGTTATTGATTTATAGTCTTCTTATCGTGCCATTGTTATTGATTTTAATCTTGAACTGTTAATTCACGTAGAGAAAGCAAAGAACAATGGATCAATAGGAATCAATAATATTGATTTTAATATCGGATTTTAATATAGGAACAATGGAGCAAAGAACAATGGATTTTATTGATTTTAATCTTAGAGAAAGTCATGGACAGTAAGTAGAGAAAGCAAAGAACAATGGAATAACGGTATAACAATGAATTCAATGGATCAACAGGAATCAATAACATGGGACAATAATCAATAAACAATGTCATGGTAAGCGATGCATTTGTATAAACAATGGTTCAATATTCAATGGTATCAATAACACTTAAACAATATTTGGTATCAATAGGAACAATGATGTACAATATGTAATGTCGATGTTGTGTCAATTCCTAAGTCTATTAATCATTTTAATCCTAACTAATGCATGTACTACTGCATCCCATACTACAGGTTTGATGCATACAGTCAATTTCATTTAGATCGAGTGGTGAATTCTGTAGATCATGTGTTGGTACGATAATCACTGATACGATACAATATTGTTGCACGGTACATTACGATGATTCACTGATTCATTGATACGATACATTGATAAGATTCTGTCATGCCCCGCTTCCCAAAAGAGAATACGGAATACGGATACTTGACTAAGCCCAACGAATGATTTTCATAATCCATAAGCTGTTCGGAATCTTTATAATATTTCACAGAAATAATCAGAGTCGGAAGCAAGAAAAGTCAACCACATATTTATAATCAAATCAAATATACCAACAAAAATTTACTTGAAACCAAAATATATTATAATCTCAAATAAATAAGATCTGAATAAGTTAATATTCTGGGTCACATTGCCCAAATAAAAATAAATCCAAGTACAGATACATTATTCCAAATTAAGCAACAGAAAAAAAAATTAATAAATGCAAAACTCCAGCACTAATATCTCATGTCACCAAGTTATGGGCCACTTGTAGTGCAGGATAGAAGTACACGGGAAAAGAATAACAAATACAAAATAACAGCAGAACAAATACAGCATGGTATAAGCATGTCAACAAAAATATAATATCTAACATGAATCAGGAAAACAAATCAGATAGCATGGTATACTAACAGATACACATAACATGTGTCAAGTGTCAAGTGTCAGATGGTATGCAGACAGATATTCAGATGATAATGTCAGATGATAGTCAGACAGATAACAGATAATCAGATAACAGATGTCAGATAAACAGATACAGATAATAGATGTCATTTTCCTATAAGTCTTGTGTGATCACTATCTAGGTAGTACTTCATGCATCTTAGGTTTTTACTACATGGTTGCTACTTTCAAACAAGTTAAGTTTAGATTTCGTAGTGGAGTCCATAGAGCCGTGTACTCAGGGATCAAACAGACAGATATCAGATACAGATCAGACAGACAGATTGACCTATGGGTTCTCTTTGAGCACACCTTCCAACAGAGAAGTAATGTAGTCAGTGTTCAGAAAAAAAAGAGTCATGTATCATGTAGTCATGAATACGTAACAGATAGGGAATACGGGCCTTCTTCTCAATACATATTTCTATATTTTCCACTACTAGATCTTTTCCTTAACTCTGGCTTGGTCATTTGGTTATTATTATCAGACAGACATGTATGTGCAGAAAACAGAGTGAGAATAGCATGTCATCAACAAGTAACAATTCAGGTTGAAAGATAAACATATACAGGTGATAGACAACACATAAGAGGGTAGGGTAACGAAAATTCTTGTTCATGACAGCAAGATAGTACTACATTAAAACTGGGATTTCCGTTGATACAAGAATGCAAACCTGAATCCGTCAAAGATTCTGGAAAATAGACCCCCGGCCGAATCTAGTAAACATATATAAGTCATACGATATTTCACAACATCATAACTCAAAATAGGTTTAAATCTAGAAAACACGTTCAGTCAGAAATCAGAAGATTGTATTCAAAGTCTGGGAAATAGCATGAAAACTCATTAATTAAATCCACGAAAAATCTGGGGTATTTTCCTATATGTGTAGCATCAGAATATAAATTATAATAATTTTTCAATATAAATAGTTTGGTCAACAAAAAACAGAAAACATCAAAATGAAGCAGTTTTGTGAATCTGCAATCACAAACACTGCGAAACAACAATATCTCACAAACCATAAATCCAAATCTAAATCCGCCAAAAGGGTGATAAAATAGACACAGTAGGCTAACTTTCATATTCACATTTTTTTTATAAACAACAAGTATAATTAGGTCGAAAATCAGGTTCTTTACTGAACAGTATGAAAATTCTACTAGTATAACAATTGTTTGGAAACATAGAACGGTTTGTAAAACCCATCAAATAAATCTACAAAAATTCATGGTTCATCCAAATCAAGTCTAGTTATACTGTGAAAAATATTGGATCGAAATAATACATTTAGCATCATGATAAAAATAGATTACTGTTCAGAATTCATAGAAAACACAATCTGTAGTAAAATAGACATAACTCACAAACCATAAATCGAAACTAAGATCTATCAGAAGGGTTGAAAAATAGATAGAATTCTCTACAAATCATGTTCACAAATAAAATTCATACACTGACCTTAATAGGGTCTAAAATACTGATCAACATGAGGGTAACAGAAATTTCAGAATTGTTCTTCGTACACAAATCAACATAGATCACACAAAATTCATCCAAACTAACCCAAATATGAAATATAGTGTACTAGATGTCCAAACAACATGGTATAGGATATCTTACAAGTATTCGACAAGTATATCACGAATAACACATCAAGCACAGATATCTCAAAGTAGCGTGAACAAGACCAAGGCAGCCGGTGATCGGGTTGAACACCACAGGGGAGGGGGTAGCCGACCAGGGGTGGCGTCGCTGTTGGAGGGAAACAGGGCTCGTGGCTTACAGTCGGGAGGAGAGGGAAAGAGAGAGAGATTGCCAAGGAGGTTGATGGGTTCAAGATGAGGTGCAGGCCGGAGAGGGGAAGGGCGCGCACAAGAGGGGGTTTGTCACGCCCCGCTTCCCAAAATACGGAATACGGGTACGTAACGTAGGCCCAGCGAATGATCTAATCACCATCCATATGTTGTACCAGACTAACTCAACAATATGCAACAACAACACAACCACACGGGAAGAAATAATCACATGAATAAAGATAACTTCAATAAATAATGAAATAATCCAACAATAATATATCCAACACAAGAAATCCAACATCAGGGAAAACAAACTCCGGGAACATAAGCCCGAAACAAAATACAAAGACGTAACAATGTTCAAAGAAATAAGCTCGTAATAAATAAATTAAGCAGCACAATCTTGGACTCCATCTCTAGAATCATTGCTCACCAATACCTTCAAGGATTGATCCTTCAGTACCTGTAAAATCTTGATAAAAAAAGAAGAAAAATAGTGCCCTTAAAGCAAGTCGTGAGCAGCAAGTAGTGAAACAGAGGATAAGGAGAACATGTATGTCAAAGAAAAAGGGACAGGATCAAAGTCAAAGAGTAAAGCAAAGAACAAGCAATAATATCAATGGTTTACAATAATCACGCATGTAATGAGTGATGTCTAGTCAAGTGTTAGAGTTATATACTGGAAGCATCACTTTTGTATTAACTTTATTTCCTTATTTTTTTTTGAATGAGAATCATATGGGCATATGTTTGCATATTGTGTTTATTATAATATTAATGCAAGTATCTGATATTCTATAAGGTTGATAATATGGTGTGAGGTGACACACAGAAGATCATATTATCAGTTCCCTATGGAATATATAAATAGTTCACAACCTAGACGGACTTGGATAATTCATTGAAAAGGTTGTAGTGTAATCTGGTATTAGTCTATCTTGACTATAGGTTTACACTAGTACACTTTGTGTGTATTGAACAGGACCACTTGAGGTTGTTCTCTTTGTACTGACTACAAAAGAGAACAAACACCTATGTTATTATGGATGCTTATGCTCTTAATCCAGATATAATAACAGACATGTATATGCAGTGTGCATTACTTTGACTCATAAAAGAGTGAGATTCATTATGGATCAACAACCTCTATGAATTGGGTAATAGCATTGTATGTATGATGGGCTGTTGATTGTAAAAGGAATCCATGTCCCGATACGTCGGGTTGATGATGTCCCCTTAAGGAGCTCATAAGGATTGTCATGTAAACCCTGCAGGTGGATTACATCCGACATGACAAATAAAGTTGAGTGGTACTACTTAAGGATAAAAGATGTTGAACAATATAGTTGTCAGTAACTTAATTTGATTGACGGACATTCGATATCTTAACATGGGGAGCTCAACGAGCATATAATAAAAGGAGCCCATAAATATAATTTGGGATTAGGAAGGTAGTGCAACAATAGCTCCTTAGTGGACCGAGCTATTGTTAATGGGCCTGGGTTGTGTGTTCGGGCTGAACACGGGATACCCAGATTCGTTAGGAGACCTAACCCTAATTTCTCCTCATGGTCCATGCTGTAGCCTTATATATATCCTCTATTCTCTTGCCGTCATTTATCATCAGAGATATAAGATTTTTCTCTAAATTCATGATTCACGTAAGGGGAGAAAGAGAGGTCAGCCAAGGAGAAGAAAGGTTGGGAGATCGTCGCCCACACGACGTCCAACCCGAGGAAGGAATACGGGCAGAAGATCTTGGGGTCGCAGACGGCTCGAAGTTGCTAGAAACCATTGTCTTCTTCTCATCGCAGGTATAATTCGTGAACCCTAGATTCCGTTATAAAGGGTTAGATCACGTATTAAATCTGCTTAGCCTTTATGATCGATACGCACACCAATCCGTAGTCCTGGGAATCATCGTTGTTCCATCATCAAGTTCAATACAAGATCAAGTATGCAAGGTTATTAGTCATTTTATTAGCCTATCTAGTGCACGTACTACTGCATCCTATACTACAGATTCGACACAGGCACACAGTGAACGTTTTAGACTGATGGTGAATTCACGGATTGTGTACTCGACATTGATAACAGTAATTTACAATCAAGAACCAACAATCAATCATTGCAATAAATACTCCTCCTTCCATGTCGAGTGTTCAAGTGAGCAAGAAGGCCTTACCAAGTACATTTTCCGATCGTTCTCTACCAAGTCTACCCATAATATTCCGGCTTGTTATTAATTTATTTTCATCCTATATGAGCATGCAAGAGGATTTCAATGTTGTATAATACTAAGTGTGACTAATTCTATGCGCTACATACAAACCATGAAGCAAACACGTCATATAAGCACAATTCACACAATCAGGATATCATGACCTTGCTGTACTAAAACATGGATTACGATCACAACGAAATAGTAAATCTGAATCTGTCAGAACGTATAGAAAGTAGACTTCCACACGGTTCCAGCGAATATAATTAAGGCATATAAAAGTATAGGAACTAGGGTGAAAACTCTATTCTATTTAGGTTTTATGTTCAGGCAGCATGCAGTAGGTTGTGTTCAACTAATTGTTTCGGGTCAGAGAACTCATCAAATAAATCCATAAACTTCTGGGTGATTCCCACATGTGTCTAGGTTCATCTAGATTTATTTCAGATTTTTCTTTTACTGTTAGCATGGTCAATTAAATTAAGAAACAGCATGGTACGCATGCATTTGTGAATCTGAAAATCCTGACACAGTTGTACTAAAATGATGATATCTAACAAACCACACATCGGAATTCAAATCTCCAAAAAAGGCAGTAAACTAGACATCATAGGCTAAATTTCATGTTCAGAAAGATAATTCAAATTATGGTAGTAGCATGGTTGAAAATCTGATTCAAAATGAAACAACTAGCAGTCTAGAAATTATCTTCACATGAATAGGCAATATTTAAATCATACTATCATATTTTGCATGCAAATTGGTAATCAAAGTGATCCTAAGTGTCAACATGCATATTTCTATGTTTGAGATACAATTTCACAGGCATGGTATATATTCATCAATCAAATTCAATCTAACATGTATACAATTCATCAAGCAGTCTATAGCATGGATCTAGTTAATTACATATAAGTGCATATGCATGAAACAATAGGGACTAGATTTTAGATCAAAGAGAACGGCACGATGTCAAGAATACATCTGGTTAGCTCATGTAAACCCTCGATAAACTTAACGGATTTGTCAAATACAGCATGATAAGAAAAATGACGGGATCTACATGCAAAGATCAAATAAATTTTGAACAAAACAAAATATTAGTTCAAGAAGAGACTTGCCTATTAAAATGCAGATTCAAATAATATAGAATAACGGGATCGGAATCTCGGCGACTATCCATAAGATCACGAGCGAAACATGGCAAAACACCAAATGGCAAACAAGATCCCGTGTGCCAAAACACGGAACACCGAAAGCGAACAATAGGAGCTCGTTTCTTACCTCTCGACAGAGAGAGAGAGAAAGAGAGAGAGAGAACGGGCGGAACTCCGGCGACGCTGGGGATGGCATGACACCACAGCGGCGACGACGTTGCGGTCGGGAAGCAACGACAACGATGAGAGTGACGGTAAGAGCGCGCCTCTATTTTCGCTCGAAAACAGGGGAGAACGACGGCGAGAACTCAGCTGAACGGTGATTGTGACCCTACGAGGGAACTCCGGTGGGTGAGGGAAGTGCACAGTGAAGGATCACGGCGGCAATGGCGATGGAGCAATGGGGTTCGGTGATGGTTTAGGGTGGTGGATGACGAAGACGATGACGGAGGTGGTCGGAGGGCGATGAGGGAACGGGGAAGACGATGAGAGGATGGATGGTGATAACGGTGGTGGTCGGAGGTGGCAAGGGTTGCGGCAACGGGTTTGGGTTTCAGTCTGGGGTAAAATAGAGAAAGAGAGCGGCGGAGAGAGAGAGATAAATATTTATGGTTAAATTAATAGGGAATTTATAGGAGAAAAAAATTGTTTTGGGTTGTGTTTTAGTGGGTTTTGGGTACAAATTTTGGTGCCAAAAAGAGACGAACAAGCATAAGACAAAGAGATGAACATAAAGGGTAACAAATGAAACTCAAAATAGGAAGAGTGAAATCTCACAATGAACCAATGATAGCAAAATGCAACCAAAAGAACACAAAACGAACAAGAGGAAATAAAAGAACCTAAGACATGCCAAAAATATAATATAATGAAGGAATCCAGATACAATAATCAAAAGAGAACAAAATACAATAAAGTCCAAAAATATGGGTTACAGGGTTCGTGAGGAGCATGGGTAGGGATGAAGTCGAGAGGTATAGGGGCAGGGATGGTGAACAGGAGTATAATAGGTGGGTTTAAATAGTTAGTGGAGAAATGTATTAGGGTTATAGGGGTTGGATGACTGCAGAAACAGTAGGGGAAATAGGGTATCAGGTCATAGGGGTGCTTAATGGGTGTGGGGTGTAGTGATAACGGGTAGAGTAAATAATTGGGTTATTGGGTTAATCAAAGCAGGGTATTGATTATTAAATGGATTATAGGGTATAATAAATGGGATAATGGAGTCAAATGGGTTAATAAAGATCCAAAAATTTAGGTAGAAAAATGAATAAAATAATAAAAGTGGAATAAGAATCAATTTAACAATGAGGATAAAAAATAATGGCACGATCCAACAGAGACGAAACAAAAGAGATAATAGAATCAAGAACTCAAATAAAAGATGACAAAATGATAAAAATGAATATATTGAAGAACAAGGATCCAATATACGGTCTAGGAAAAAGATACAAAGAGGGAAATACACCAAAAAATACACAAAATGGAAAACAGGGGTTTCAAATCCTACCCACCTAACAAGAAGAATTTCGTCCTCGAAATTCAACAAGTAGTTACATAGGGTAACCCCAAAAAGTAAAGAAAGAACCAAAACAAGAAGCAACTCAAACAAATCAGGAAACTTCTGCTGAATCTCCTCCTCCAGCTCCCAAGTCGACTCACCGGGAGAGTGAGGATTCCAAGAAACACGAACCAGCTTGATGACCATGTTCTTAGGCACTTTCTCCCGCCGATCCACAATAGCAACTAGCGGAATCTCACAAATCAAATTCGGCCGAAAGTCAGCTCAGAATAGTCGATCACATGGCTCTCATCTCGGATATATCTCCTGAGTTGTGAGACATGAAAAACATCGTGCACTCCTGATAAGGCTGGTGGCAATGCAAGACGATAAGCCACCTTGCCTACTCGCTCCACAATGTCAAACGGTCGAATAAACCTAGGGCTAAGCTTGCCCCCACCACCGAACCGAATAGCACAATGCCAAGGTGATACCTCAAGGAAAACATGGTTACCAACCTCAAACTTCAAAGCTCTCTGATGGACATCGGCCCATCGCCTCTGCCTATCCTGAGTTGCCTGCATTTATGATCTGAACCACCGCATCAACTGTCCTGGTGATCAAATTCGGACCCAATAACTTTCTCTCACCAATGTCATCCCAGCACACTGGTGATCTGCACTTCCGCCCAGAAAGTGCCTCGAACGGTGCAACTTCAAGACTGGCCTGAAAGCTGTTATTGTAAAGGAACTCTACGAGATGCAAATGGTCCTCCCATGATCCATCGAACGGAACCATACAGGACCGCAACATGTCCTCAAGAATATGGATGGTCCGCTCTGACTATCCATCAGTCTGGAGATGAAAAGCTATACTGTACTTTAATTTACTCCCCAAAATGCTCTTAAGACTCTCCCATAACTGAGATTTGAATCTCATATCCCCGTTGGATACAATACTGACTGGAGCCCATGAAGTCTGACAATCTCTTGGATGTACTTCTCAGCTAGGCTCTCAGTAGATTTTCCGACACGAAAAGGAATGAAGTGAGCACTCTTCGTCAAACGATCGACAATCACTCAAATGGCATTATGACCCTTAGGACTCCTTGGCAAAGCAGTTACGAAATCCATAGTGATATATTCCCACTTCCACTCCAGAATGGGAAGCGGTTGAAGAAGTCCAGCGGTCCTCTGATGCTCTGCCTTAACCTGCTGGCAGTTCAAACGCTGAGAAACAAACCGAGGCACAGCCATCTTCATACCATGCCACCAGAAATGAAGCTTCAATTCCCGATACATCTTAGTACCACCAGGATGGATAGAATACGTAGACTGGTGGGCTTCCTCAAGCAACCTCTGACGAACTTCACCTTTAGGGACACATAACCTGGACCCAAAACAAAGCAATCCATCAGCATGAATAACCATGTCCGTTCTAAATCCAGACTCAACCTCACCTCGAAAACCCTGCAACTGCGCATCACCAGCCTGCACCTCTTTGATCTGATCAACAAGAGACGACTGAAGCTGGGGAACCAAACAACTCCGATCAGAACTCGGCAACAAAACATCCAACCCCAACCTCTGCATCTGCTCAATCAGATCCCTTAGCTGAGTAAGGAACATAGCTGCATGTCTCCTACTCAAAGCATCGGGCACCAAGTTTACTTTACTAGGAAGGTATTACAAACTGATGTCATAATCGGCCATAAGTTCCGACCAATGCCTTTGCGTCATGTTCAACTCCTTCTGGGTGATGACGTACTTGAGACTTTCGTGGTCTGTAAATATCTCCACTCGGTACCCAAGTAAATAATGTCTCCACAGCATCAAAGTATAAATCACTGACGCTAACTCCAAGTCATGAGTCGGATAGTTCTTCTCATGCAAACTCAACTGCCTCGATGCATACGCAACTACTCGGCCCTTCTGCATTAGAACTGCTCCAAGACCCTTACCGAAAGCATCACAGTGAATTTCTAATCTGCCAGAACCATCTAGAATAGTCAACGTAGGCATGTTGACGTCAACCTGCTCTTCAACTCAACAAAAGTCCCACTGCAAGCCTCAGACCAACAAAACTTTTGATCCTTCCCAGTCAACTTAGTCAATGGTCCTGCTATCTTTGAAAAATCTTGGACGAATTTCCGATAATAGCCAGCTTGACCAATAAAACTCCTGACCACTAAAACTAAATTGGGAATAGGTCAATCCTTTACAACCTTAACCTTGGATGGATCCACAGAAATACCATCGCCCAAGATAATGTTCACCAATGAACATACCCTGTCGAGCCAAAATTGGCACTTGCTGAGTTTCCAATAGAGCTGATTCTTTCTCAAAGTATGCAGAACCACACTAAGATGTTCAGCATGATCTACCCGATTCTGAGAATATACCAAAATGTCATCAATGAAGACCACCAAAAATCTATCCAAGAACTGAGAAAAGACCCGGTTCATAAGACTCATGAAAACAGCAGGCCCATTCGTGACCCCAAACGGCATCACAAGATACTTATAGTGCCCATATCTGGTCCTGAATGCAGTCTTCTGTACATCAGTCGCCTTCACTTTGACTTGATGATACCTAGAACAAAGATCCAACTTCGAGAAAATAGCAGCTCCACTCAACTAATCAAACAAATCATCGATCCAGGGCAACGAATACCGGTTCTTCACAGTAACACTGTTCAGTTCCCGATTATCCACGCACAATCGACGACTACCATCCTTCTTGTTGACAAAAAGGACTGGGGAACCCCAAGGAGAAACACTAGGTCTAATGAACCCCAAATCAAGCAACTACTGAATCTGCACCTTAAGCTCTGCTAATTCAACCGGTGCCATCCTGTATGGACTTTTCAATATAGGAGTTGTACCCGGCTGAACTTCAATACCGAACTCCATATCTCTATCAGGGCGGTAAGCTAGGCAACTCCTCTGGAAAAACATCCAGGAAATCCCAAACTACTAGAGGCGCAGCCTCACATCCTGAATGCAATTCCATCGCACAAATCTCCTGGTCAGCTGCAATCTTAGCTCGGTCAAGAGACATCTCCCTGGCATGGAACTGAAACTCTGTGCGATCTGAAATCTGGAACACAACTTTCTTGGCATGGCAGTCAATAATGGCTTGGGTTTCACCTAACCAATCCATACCCAAAATAATGTCGAATCCTGAATTCCCGATTACAATCAGATCGGACTTGAAATCTGCACTACCAATAATTACGGGACACTGCATGCACTCTCCGGAACAAATGACAACACCACCACCTGTCACAATGTTCCAAGCCTCTGGCATGGTGCTGCTCTCCAGCTGATGGCGAGCAACAAATCAAGAGGAGACAATAGAATGGGTTTCCCCGGAATAAAAAAAAATATGGGCAGGGAAAAGAGCAAACAAGGACAATACCTAAGATAGAATCAAAGATAAAGAAGCAAGGAATGGTTGAACAGGGGTGAGAAAAACAAAATGCAGAAAGATAACATGAAAGAACAAATGAAAGAGAAGTGAGAAGAAGAAAAAGAAGACAATAAAACAACAAAACGATAAAACAAAAATACCTGCAACAACACCTTCAGCTGACTCCGCATCTGCAGCAGTCAGGTTGAAAACATGATCTCTCCTCAGAACAGTGGTCCTTTGACCAACAATATGGCACTGAGGAGAAAGCGGTGGTCTAACTGGACCGCGAGCTGGGGCAACCTGCTGAACGGGACCCCTGGCTGGAAGAGCCAACTGCTACTATGGCTGTGGACAATCCCGAACTGAATGGTCAGTAGTGCCACACCTAAAGTATCACTGCTGGCACGAAAATAGTTCTTGCGCTCATGCCCAGACACCTGGCAAAAGTCGCAAAAACCACCCCTTGGAAAACCAGTAGAAGAGTACGGAGCTACCCTGATAGGACGGGCGGGAACATGCCTCTGAACAGGACCACCAGAAGGCCTAGCAACCACAGAGGAGTGCGGGACAGTCCGCTGAGAAAAAGCCAAACCACCACGAGCCTGCTCCTGAGATCGAGCTGCCTCAAGAGCTTTCACATAAGTGCGCAAGCGAAGAAAGACAAGCTGCACCCTAATCTCTCGCTCAAGCCCCAAAATGAATCTACGAGCCCTATCCTCTTCGTTCGCCACAAGAACGACTGCTAAGCAACTGAGTCTAGTAGATTCAGCTGCATACTCATCCACAAACCTGGAGCCCTATTTCAAGAAAGTCTCATGTTACAATATTGCTTAGACAGTATGTAACAAAATTCCATCACTAGAAATAATGACCAACCTGTTTTAGGGCCAGGAATTGTTGCTCCAACTTCACTTTAGTGCTGCTAGGAAAGAACTTCCCCAAGTAGCCCCTAGTGAAAGTGGCCCTAGTAATCGGTTTTTCGAGCCTTTTGGACTCGAACCTCCACCAAATATGAGCCAAGTCCACCATCTGGATGGCTACCACATCCACTCAATCAGCATCTGCAACTCTGGCTGCCATAAGTAGTTGCTCAGTCCGGATCAACCACTGTTCAGCCTCCAAAGGCGTCTCAGTGCCTGAAAACCTATCGGGATGCAGCCTCATGAAGTCTGTGACTGTACCCGGATGGGGAGGAAAAGCTCCCTGCATAGGCACAGCGGGCGGCGAAACCCAAGCGACTTCTAAAGCAGCCATCTCTAAGTCACTGTGGTTTTGCTGCATATTGATCAAGTGCTCAAGCACAGTGGTGAAAGCCTCAATCCCAGGCTGATCAGCCTGAGAACGAGAAGTAGAACCTCTACAAGCCATAGCTTGCACAAAACCAAAAATAATTAGCATCCTGATCAAAGTTGATAATAATAATTCATTTATGCATGCATGGTTGGTGAAATATTGAGCCGATCCCAGTTTGAGTCAAGCTTGTCTAATATATTAGGCAACTAATACAATAGCCAACCTAGGCTCTGATACCACTAAAAACCTTGTCACGCTCCGCTTTCCCAAAGAGAATATAGAATACGGATACGTGACTAAGCCCAGCGAATGATTTTCATAATCCATAAGCTGTTCTGAATCTTTACAACATCTCACAAAAATAATTAGAGTCGGAAGCAAGAAAAGTCAACCACATATGCATAATCGAATCAAATATACCTAAAAAAATTTACTTGAAACAAAAATATAACATAATCTCAAATAAATCAGATCTGAATAAGTTAATATCCTGGGTCACATTTCCCAAATAAAAATAAATCCAAGTACAGATACATTATTCCAAATTAAGCAACAGAAAAATAATAATAATTAATTAATGCAAAACTCCAGCACTAATATCTCATGTCACCAACTCCATCTGCCAATTGGTCATCCTGATCTGTAATCAATAAATTGTAGGAAAAAAAAAGAGAAAACAAACTCCTGTTACTGCAAGTTACGGGCCGCTTGTAGCGTGGATACAAGTACATAGGAAAAGAATAACAAATACAAAATAACAGCAGAACAAATATAGGATGGTATAAGCATGTCTACAGAAATATAATATCTAACATGAATTAGGAAAACAAATCAGATAGCATGGTATACTAACAGATACAGATAACATATGTCAAGTGTCAAGTGTCAGATGGTATGCAGACAGATATTCAGATGATAGTGTCAGATGATAGTCAGACACATAACAGATTAACAGATAACAGATGTCAGAAAATAGATACAGATAACAGATGCCATTTTCTTATAAGTCATGTTTGATTACTATCTAGGTAGCACTTCATGCATCCTAGGTTTTCACTACATGGTTGCTTCATTCAAACAAGTTACGTTTAGATTTCGGAGTGGAGTCCATAGGACCATGTACTTAGGGATCAGACAGACAGATATTAGATACAAATCATACAGACAGATAGAACCTATGGGTTCTCTTCGAGTACACCTTCCTATAGGGAAGTAATGTAGTCAGGGTTCAGATAAACAGAGTCGTGTATCATGTAGTCATGAACACATAACAGATAGGGAACACGAGCCATCTTCTCAGTACACATTTCTATATTTTCCACTACTAGATCTTTCCCTTAACCCCGACTTGGTCATTTTGTTATTATTATCAGACAGACATGTATGTGAAAAAAACAGATTGAGAATAGCATGGCATAAACAAGTAACAAGTTCATGTTGAAAGATAAACATATACAGGTGATAGACAACACATAACATGGTAGGGCAACAAAAATTCTAGTTCAGGACACCAAGACAGTACTGCACTAAAATTGGGATTCCCGTTGCTACAAAAATGCAAACCTGAATCCGTCAAAGAATCTGGAAAATAGACTCCCGTCCGAATCCATTAAACATATATAAGTCATATGGTACTTCACAACATCATAACTCAAAATAGGTTTGAATCCAGAAAACACGTTCAGTCAGAAATCAGAAGATTGTATTCAAAGTAAGGAAAACAGCATGAAAACTCATTAATTAAATCCACGATAAATCTGAGGTATTTCCCTATTCCCCTATATGTGTAGCATCAAAATATAAAGTATCATAATTTTTCAATATAAATAGTTTAGTCAACAAAAATCAGAAAACATCAAGATACAGTAGTTTTGTAAATCTGGAATCACAAATACTGCAGTACGAAAATAGCAATATCTCACAAACCATAAATCAAAATCCAAATCCGCCAAAAGGGTGATACAATAGACACAGTAGGATAACTTTCATATTCACAAATGTTTTATAAATAGCAAGTAGAATTAAGTCAAAAATCAGGTTCTTTACTGAACAGTATGAAAATTCTTCTAGTATAAGAATTGTTTGGAAACATAGAACGGTCTATAAAACTCATTAAATAAATCCAAAAAATTCAGGGTTCATCCCAATCAAGTCTAGTTATACTGTGAAAAATATTGGATCAAAATAATACTTTTATCAGCATGATAAAAATAGACTACTCTTCAGAATCATAGAAAACACAATCCGAAAATTTTTCTACACCTCTGTTGTAAAATAGACATAACTCACAAACCATAAATCGAAACTGAGATCTGTTAGAAGGATTGAAAAACAGACCGAGTTCTCAACAAATCATGTTCACAAATAAAATTCATAAACTGACCTTAATAGGGTCTAAAATACTGATCAACATCATGGTAACAGAATTTTCAGAATTGTTCTTCATACACAAATCAACATAGATCACACGAAATTCATCCAAATCAACCCAAACATGAAATATAGTGTACTAGATGTCCAAACAACATAGTATAGGGTGTCGTACAAATATTCGACAAGTATATCACGAATAACACATCAAGCACAAATATCTCAAAGTAGAATGAACATATTCATCAAAAGTGGTCAACCCTAGGTTTTTCCATGTCATATATGTCGTGAGGCAACTACGGTCAAATCATCACAATAGAGACAATAGAAAACATAGATTCACACTCAAATTGTCTTTAGAACCCAACTACACTACAGACAGTTTTTAGTAATTGTATTACACAAAAGAAAGAATACAAGTTACTTGCCTTAACTGACGGCAAAAACGACGATGGAAAACCAAGAATAACGGGAACAGGTTCCCGAGCAATGAACTCAACGAACGAACAAAACCCACGAACCACGATGAACACACGAACTCCAAACGAACACACGAAACAACTACAAACTTGCGAACCCAAACGAGCACACGGACCAACTAACGAACTCCGACACGAGCCACGAACAAGGGCTACAACCAAAAGCATGTGATCCCCATGCATGAGATCGGTGCAACCCAAAACAAGACCAAGGCAGCCGGTGATCAGGTTGAGCACCATAGGGGAGGGGGTAACCGAACAGGGGTGGCATCGCTGTTGGAGGGAAATAGGGCGCGTGGCTCACAGTAGAGAGGAGAGGGAAAGAGTAAGAGACTGCCGAGGAAGTTGATGGGTTCAAGAGGAGGTGTAGGCTGGAGAGAAGAAGGGCGCGCACAAGAAGGGGTTCGGGAGGAGCAGGGGCAGGGATGAAGTCGGGAGCTATATTGGCAGGGATGGTGAACAGGAGTATAATAGGTGGGTTTAAATAGCTGGTGAAGAAATGTATTAGTGTTATAGGGGTTGGATGACGGGAGAAACAGTAGGGGAAATAGGGTATCCGGTCATGGGGTGCTTAATGGGTGTGGGGTGTAGTGATAATGGGTAGAGTAAATAAATAGGTTATTGGGTTAATTAAAGCAGGATATTGGTTATTAAATGGCTTATAGGGTAGAATAAATGGGATAATGGAGTTAAATGGGTTAATAAATATCCAAAAATTTAGGTAGAGCAAAAATGAATAAAATAATAAAATTGGAATAAGAATCAATTTAACAATGAGGATAAAAAATAATGGCACGATCTAACAGAGACGAAACAAAAAAGACAACAGAATCAAGAACTCAAATAAAAGATGAAAAAAATGATAAAATGAATATATTGAAGAACAAGAATCCAATATACGGTCCAGGAAAAAGATACAAAGAGGGAAATAAACTAAAAAGAAAAATACACCCAAATATACACAAAGTGGAAAACAGGGGTTACAGATTCATTAATATGATTCGTTGATGCAATACACGAAAGATTGGGGTGCCGTAGTCAGTGCTCCACAATCAATCAATAAACACTGGCCAACACAGTCTCTATATCATTCACTACTCAAGTTATTTTCGTAACCCCCGCCTTGTTAATTATTTTATCAATGCAACAATACAATATGCAATTATAGGACATTTCTGTTACCGCTGAAATCGGTGTGGGGGAAAACAGGTAGATTTGTGGATTCTTGGGATGTCGTATAGTCAAACCTGAACACCTTTTTGCCAGAGTTTTACCGTGATCTCCCGCCGCTGACCTGCAAAAAGTGTGAAACTCCGGGGTTGATCCCGGCGACGCACTCTCCGACTCTCAAGTCAGTAATCATAAAGATTATGAAAGAGCATTGATTGGCAAAAGATTGATTACCTAGTAACAGTGGGGGATGGGGGGTATTTATAGCAACCTTAGGAACCAGTTTCGGGATAAGATCAAATCCCTACTTCCCAGTGGATGGATAGAAGCGATCAGGGCCGTTGATTAGGTAAAATCATAAACCCTAATTCTATCCAGCCGGGCTGGGTTTCTTGTGGGTTGGAACCTGCACCCAGTTAAGATGGATCTATTTGTGGGTTGTTGGGCTTTTCGAAAAAGGCCAAGTTCCCATTTCAGACCCGTTTGTAGGTGAAATTACCATTTTACCCCTGAGCTTTAAGATTCGTACCTGATTTGGACGATTCCGATTTAACCCTATTTTTAGCCATATCACGAGCCCCCCGCTCCCGAAGACTGAGTGTGATCAGTCTTTGAGGAGTAGTTTTACTGTTTTAATGGCTTGTGGAGTTGTATCGGAGTCCGAATGAGGGATGTCGAATCTTTATATAAGGTATTATGGTGATTTTCAGAGTTAGTTGCGCGCTCAAGGTTGTTCTTGAGATCTCCTGGACTTTTGGTGAATTTTCGGACCATTTATTTAATTTTGCGGAGTGGTATTCTATTTTTCGGGAGCACTAGTTAATTATTCTAAGCAATAATTATTTACCCAAGGGCTAAAAAATATTTTCCCGAATTTATAACTATTTTTTAGAATTTTGTAATCAATTTTCCTGAATTTTTAACCATTTTTCCGTAATTTTTAAATAAACAATTCGAATTAAATAAATAGAAATAGATTTTTTAATTCTATTTATTACGTGGCACGATCTGGGCCCTCCATCAGTGTGGGGCGCGAATTTTGGGGAGATCTAATGCCTGTGGTTGCCCAAAGGTGTATTTCCCTTCACTCGGTGGCAAGTTGCTTTGGCAACGTTGCCAACCCCCGCCAAATACGTGTTAGGAAAGAGGCCGAAGCTTAGGGAGGTTTGGGGTCCCCTTGCTGAGGTGCAGAGATACCTCGGCATGGCGACATGTGTCAAAAGAGGGTTCGGCGAGTTTTTGCCGAAGTCCAGAGTGAGTTTTTCCCATGTTTGAGCGTCGGTGCCAAGAACGCTCGGCAAGTTGTTCCGAAGTCCAAAGCGAGAGTTTTTTCTCACGTTTGGGCGTCGGTGCCAAGAGCGCTCGGCAAGGCGTGCCGAACTCCAAAGCAAGATTTTTTTCTCACATTTGAGCGTCGGTGCCTAGAGCGCTCGGCAAGGCGTGCCGAAGTCCAAAGCGAGAGTTTTTTCTCACGTTTGGGAGTCGGTGCCAAGGGCGCTCGGCAAGGCGTGCCGAAGTCCCAAAGTGAGAATTTTTCCATGTTTGGGCATCGGTACCAACAGCGCTCGGTAAGGAGTACCGAAGTCCCAAAGTGAGAATTTTTCCATGTTTGGGCGTCGGTGCCAAGAACGCTCGGCAAGGCATGCTGAAATCCAAAGCGAGAGTTTTTTCTCACATTTGGGAGTCAGTGCCAATAACGCTCAGGAAGGCGTGCCGAAGTCCAAAGCGAGAATTTTTTTTCACGTTTGGGCGTCGGTGCCAAGAATGCTCGGCAAGGCGTGCCGAAGTCCAAAGTGAGAGTTTTTTTCTCATGTCTGGGAGTCGGTGCCAAGAACACTCGGCAATGCGTGCCGAAGTCCAAAGCGAGTGTTTTTTCTCATGTTTGGGCATCGGTGCCAAGAGCGCTCGGCAAGGTGTGCCGATGTCCAAAGCGAGAGTTTTTTCTCACGTTTGAGCGTCAGTGCCAATAGCGCTTGGCAAGGCGTGCCGAAGTCCAAAGCGAGAGTTTTTACTCACGTTTGGGCATCGGTGTTAAGAGCGCTCGGCAAGGCGTGTGAAGTCCAAAGTGAGAGTTTTTTCTCACGTTTGGGCATCAGTGCCAAGAGCGCTCGGCAAGGCATGCCGAAGTCCCAAAGCGAGAGTTTTTTCTCACGTTTGGGCATCGGTGCGAAGAATGCTCGGCAAGGCGTGCCGAAGTCCGAAGCGAGAGTTTTTTCTCATGTTTGGGTGTCGGTGCCAAGAACGCTCGGCAAGGCGTGCCGAAGTCCAAAGCGAGAGTTTTTTCTCAAGTTTGGGCGTCGGTGCCAAGAATGCTCGGCAAGGCGTGCCGAAGTCCAAAGCGAGTGCTTTTTCATACGTTTGGGTGTCAGTGCCAAGAACGCTCGGCAAGGCGTGCCGAAGTCCAAAGCGAGAGTTTTTTCTCACGTTTGGGCGTAGGTGCCAAGAGTGCTCGGCAAGGTGTGCCGAAGTCCAAAGTGAGTCTGACAGCTTGGGGATGACAGCTGATGATTTTGACCGTTGATCTTCTGACGATTTTGGCCGTTAGTCATTAATGCGATGGTACAACTTTTTGTCGTTTTGTGTAAATGGGCCTGATTATTGGCCTTTTGAAGCCCAATATCCTCGTTTTGTGTGCCCACCTCTATAAGTCTCACCCCCCTCTCATTTTTCACTTCTCTGAATTTTCACTCAGGTGATTATTTTCACTAGAGAGAGATTCCGGCGATCGTCGTTAGTACTCCGGTGAACTTTCCGACCGAGCGTGTCACTTCAAGAAAAATTATACTTAGTTTATTTCAATTAAAAAATTTCTCTTTCCCATATTTCGGAGCCCTCCCCCTCTGCTGGCGAAGCGCCATCTCCGAGTCAGAGACCTCGCATCGACAAGGGCAAGAGAGTTGATGGTCGAGACACCATACTGGAAGATCCGAAGCGTATAGGGGAGTTCGGCAGACTGCCAGGCATGTTAACGGGGCTCCATAGGGTTCGAGAGCTTCCGGAGGAGCACGTCAAGCGCATAGTATATGGCCGGGGGCAGAGCTTCGAGGAGAACGCAGCGAGAGAGACCTCGGAAGCGGACGACACAGTCTCCATTCTTAACAAGGCAGACCTGGCAGCGATCCGGGAGTGTTTTCATATCCCGGAGGAGTACGAGTTGATACTGCCGGGTCCCGAGGTGAGGGCTAACTCGCCGATGCCAGTAGACATGTGTTTCTGGCCGGTCGATGCCTTCATTGCCAGGGCGCGTCTTCCTCTCCACCTGTTCGTCGTTCAAGTGCTTAGGTGGTTCGTGGTCAACCCCATCCAACTATTGCCGAATGCGGAAGGGTCATCAACGGGTTTGTGCTCCACTATTAGGCAGCCGAGATCAAGTCAGACTTGGGGGTGCTCCGAACAATTTATTAGCTTCATCAGCAGCACTAGTCCGAGTTCAGATTCTACTTGGCTCTGAGGCATGGTGTTCGGCTCGTCAGCTGCCCCTGACTCAATAAAGCACTGGTGAGACAAGTATTTCATAGTTCGGAGTCGCGAACCGTGGCCCATACCCTCGGATTGGGTGGAAGAGGTGACGAAGAGAGTAAGGGAGTCGCCGGTGCTCTACCCCAACGAAAAGGGGATGGTTCAGATTCTCCTTGATCGGCAAAAGTTTGATTGGAGGGATCTGACGGAGGACGCGCTCTTCAGGGGAGGGCTCTGTCATGTAGATCCTAGTATGCGGCTTTATCTATTTGTTGTTGTTTTTTTTTCGTCATAACTTGTTTTAACTGAACTTTTCTTCCATTGCAGAGACTATGGATTACGATGCAATTCTGGCGCAGAGGGCGGCCCTCGGAAGCAAGGCACCTCGGAAGCGCAAGAGGGTCGCCACGAAGGTGATCGCGCAGAAGCCGAAGACCATTGATGCCACCATTCGGGAGGCAGAGGCTTCGGCAACTGTAACCCCGAGGAGGGCGCCAGCAGTGTCCCCGGCATCGGTCGAGGCTGGCGAGTTCCCGTTAGCCGCTGCCCTCGGGATGGAGGTGTAATACCCTGACTTTTCTAATATATGAAAGATTATTCATTTTTATATATGGTATACTTGTGTAATATTTTTCAACATGATGAATAAGAACATTGTTTTTATAAAGTATTTTCCCTAAAGCCCAAATGTTAATTTACTTATTTATTTTCTACAAAATAACTAGTTTGGCCCAAATTGGTTTTAAGCCCAGGAATTTAAACCCTCTTATTATTTTCTACAACTTGTAATGTAGCAATTCTTTCCGGGTATTTTAATGTACAATTTGTGGTGTGACTTGTGCTTACACGTGCACTCAATTAGGCACAAATTCTTGGCTGGTTTTGTGTGGAGAGTGGATGAAATCATGGGTAGTTGCTTTTGGGATGTGGGTAGTTTCTCAAACTTCCGCATAGATCTCAGCCTTTGATCTCTCAACTTCCGAATGCATCTCCACCCTCCATTTCACCTATATTCTAGTATAAATACCCCCTCCTATTCCCTATCTCTTTTACACTAAAATTTCCTAAGTTTTCAAGAGAGTATCTGTGAGTTGTGTGAGAGCTTTTCTGTGGAGGCAAGCAGCATTGCTGGAGATTTCGGTGTGGAGCAAAGGAACAAGAAGTGCTGAGCTATATTGAAGGACTTGCGGGATTTCGTTTATTTCTTCATTTAAGGTGGGTGTTTCTCAGGACTTCTAATGTAGGAATAATGCTATAATTATCGTGATTGATATTATGTTATAAAAAGTAATTTGAATGCTGTAGAAATTGCTTGAACATGCTGAGAATGTTGAGACGAGACTGTCGGTACGGTCGACTGCCATGTGAGCCAGTCGACTGGTACGAGACGTTATTTTTATAATATGCTGATAAACATGTGTGTGAATAGCCATGATGGTGTGATTATTAAATGTATATGATTTCCCTACGACACACATGATGGAGGGAAGATAAATGAGAAGAACTAATAGTGATAAATATCTGAAGTTGTCGGCGCAGTCGACTGACTTGGTGTTAAGTCGACTGGTGCTTCATTTCTGAATATGACTGTTTTGAAAGTTCCCTAAATAAAAATATTTCATTTATATAGACCTATTATGAATGTAAGAAAGTATGAGCAATGTGAATGCATGTTTAGAGTAGTTTTCTCTAAAAGAGCATGTTAATAACTGAGAAAATTGTGCTGTGAATGCTACTGAACGAGAGGAACTTTGCTTATGAAACATGAATTGATGCATACGGTTAATTGATATCATGATGCAAGTACACGTAAGAACTGTAAATAAATTCCCTAATTGAAATGGATCTGTCCAGTCGACCGAATGCATATAGTAAGTCGACTGATCTGGACTTAGAAATTATGCTGTTTGAAATCTCCAGGACAGACGACTGATTAATGAACAGTCGACTGTTATGTGGATAATATTGTGAATATGGAAGGTTGCGGGACAGGCGACTGGTTGAGTGCAACAGTCGACTATCCCGAGCTTTTATGAGGAACCTGTATGTGACTGTATAAGTCGACTGGCGTTCTTCCAAGTCGACTGTACAGAGTGGACTTTCGATAATTTGATTCATGTTATTTACTGTTGGTAATGATGAACTTTATGCTTTTAAATCAATGGATTCTGTTTATGGCTGTATGAATTATGTGAAAGGAATCATAGATGAGAATTGAGAATTGAATGAATAATTATGAAAGGCTAAATCATGATGAGAAAGTCTGTGGGACTCTAAAATGAAATTATGAGCTGATGGCGCTCAATTGGATATTGTGAATTTGAAATTGAACGAAAGAGTAGCTAAGTCTCCCCGGCAGTGAAATGAAATGATATTGAGAAATAGACCAGGTTGGTCATGTGAAATGAAATGATAAGTCCGGTTGATGGAGAGGCTAACTCTAGAGCTTGATTTTATTCATGATTCTAATGTAACTTAAATACATAGTGTGGAGGTGATGAAGGTGAGAGAAAAACATGAGTATGAGAGCTAGGGTACGGTGCGGGTGTGTGAGCCGCAGCATGCTTGATGCGTCAAGACATGGCGTGGGCACAACTCAGTAATGATCGGACTCTAGTCACGCTTGTGGGATGTTTTGGTGACTGCAAGAGGAGTGTGTTCAGGGAGGAGGCTGAATTGTCGCAGAATGCATGCTTGACGAGTCAAGACATGGCGCGAAATTCTACTCCAGGGGCCAGGATACATGCTTGTACTCATAGAATCATCTAGGATACTCACTGGAATTACAGAAGTAGAGTAAGTCATGGCGGGGGATTGAACCCTACAAAAATGAAGAACGATTAAGAGGCTTGCCCTCGAACCTATGTAGTATGGGATGCATAGAATTCGAACAAGTGTGCATTAGTGTCATGTGTAAATTAAATAAATTGCATTAAGGATTAAGTGCACAATCACGACACGACATCTCTAAAAGTTTCCCCTTTGATTTTATATGCTTATTATGAACAAGATTGTTGATTGTTAAGAAATGAGATTCATTATACTGTTTCTGGCATAGAGAGGATGGCCATGTATAATTATCGTCGGTTGAATAAACTGACGTACCCACAGTTTTGTATGCAGGATAAATTACATGTAAAGAGGAATGGATGCATAAAGATCTCATTATGTTGTTATTCATTTATGTAAATGTTGTATATTTTGCTTCCGCTGTGTAAATTTAAATGTGAGATGTTGTAACTCTGATGTAAAAAGAAAAGTTTGAATTTCCTTGTAAAATTGTACTCGAGAAAAGCGAAAAGATCCTGAAGAACATCTCGAACTCAGTAATTTTGGGATTCGGGGCGTTACAGGAGGCGCCCCCGTTGACGGCAGACGCCGAGGTGTTCCTCACTGAAGAGCACAAGAAGATATTCATTCCGGACTGGCAGGTTCGGAAACTTGACGGCTTCCTCGGCGACTCGACGTCAAGCATGCAAGTGGTGAAGCACTTGGCAACACCGAAGGATCGGACTGCCATGGACATCGGCAGCGTGGGCGACGATGCCTTCAAGATCGCTTGCTCGGCAGTATCGATGAGTATCGATTTCTTTCTTGTAAATAACTTGCATATTTGTTTCTCTAACTTTTTTTTTGTTGTTGTTCGACTGCAGATAATTGTCCACTTCGGTCATCTTATGGTGAAGATGATGGAGCTCGAGAAGGACCTCAAGAAGGAGGTCGACCGTGCTCGAGCTGAAAAAGCTCGTCTTGCCGACGAGCTCAAGAAATTGAAGGTCGAGGCCGAGGGGAAGATGACAAGGCTGGAATACCTCGAAGGCCTCATCATGAAGCTCGAGGGCGATCTGCTTCGGCAGAGGCAGGAGTCGGCCAAGGCTGTGGAAGCTGCCAAGGTTGCGGTGGCGAAGGAGGCCGAAGTTGCAACGATGGAGAAGGCACAGAGCTTTCTCGTGGCCAATATGGCGAAGGCATATGCTCGCGCCATTGAGCAAGTGTCGGAGCGGTACCCCGAGGTCGACTACTCCGGATGGCGACTCTTCCCCGACCACGTCGACAGCTTCGATGACGAGTCCGAGGGGGAAGTAGGGGATGATGAAGGGGACGCCGAGGTCGAGATCATCGGTGAATGCCAGGGGTCCGAGGTGACTCCGCTAGCGATGGTCGCGCCTTTGGGGGAATCCGACCCCGTCCAATCCCATGCCCTGGGAAAAAGGTCGCCCCCTGACTTCTTCTGCTTCTTTTTTTGTACTTTTTGATGTATCGCCTAATTGCAGACTGGCCACCGTACTTTTTTGAAATGAATAAAAATCGATCTTTTTGAGTTCTACTAAGTGCTTGCGAATCTTGAATTTACAAAAAATTTCTTGAAATTTGGTTAAGTGTTCACGTCGCCCTGCCTAAAGGTTCGGTTACGTGTTCACAAATTTTTTTTCGAAATGTTGTTGTGTACACGTTGCCTTGTTTAGGAGTTTCGGTTTTGTGTTAACCAAATTCGCTAATTTTTGCTAAGTGTTATCGTCGTTTGCCTTGGAATTTTTAGCTCGTGGAGGTGACACAGCTGGTCGAAGCAACTCATGCAGCAAAGGAGTTACGTTCCGAGGTCGGCCTAGGGGCGACGAAGCTGTGCCCCGTTAGGTGTTGAGAGTGCCTTTATGAAGTTGAGTTGGGGTTGCACAGAGCCGAAAGTGAACGAAATCATCTACAAGTAATTGTAGGCCGCCGAGACATCGAGATTCGAAGACTAGAAGGGAGGCTTGCTGAGATGATCCCCGAAGGCGATGATGATGGCTCATCGACAGCCTTTAGTCTTGACTTGAGGCTTAAGTGTCTCTGCCACTCCTTGTCGAAGATGACAACGGAGAGGGACGAACTATTAGCTGAAATTCACCACTTGCGGATAGTAGAAGACGAGCTTTTGGCGGGGAGAGAAGAACTAACAGCAGCGATGGGGAAGTTGACGGCGGAGCGCGACGAGTTGACGGCGGAGGTCGACGAGATGAAGAGGGTTACGGTCGATAAGAGTATCGAGGTTACTCAGCTCCGCCAAATTATTGCCGACAGTTCTGGTGCCGTAGGCTCCGCTGTGCTCCCTCGCTTCAAGATAGCCATGAAGGACGACTCTCTGAAGCAACAAATAGTCAGCTAGAGGTTTCTCACCTCAAGCCCCAATCGAGATGGATCAACGTCAGAAGCACTTCGTGTACCCATGAAGAGAGCGAGCGAGGGATTTCGTTTTACGAGCTTGCGACTCGCTCGCCCGTTGCTCGGCGAAGTCCAGGTGATGCCCAAAGTGGGGTGGCTATTTTGTCGAGCAGAGCATCCATTGGTGCGATTGTCAGAAGTAGCACAGAAGATACATTTCAGTTTGCCGGTCTTGGGACGAGCTCCGAGGTTAGGCACTGCCGTCCCCGGTTGTCTATAAACCGGAACATCCCTGCGCTTAGGAGGCGTTGAAGCAGTTTTTTGTTTTTTGAGTTTTTCATCTTGTCTAAGTACGAGGAGTCGGTCTTGTAATTTTGGCTTTTTAACTCTTGTAACTTCGTTGTGGAAAAAAGTACAAGTCCTGTAATTTTATTTGTTCCCAAACTTTATAGAAGCGAAGCTTGTTCCCCCTTTTGGACTTGTGTGTTCTGTTAGTCATCTGTGGTTGTAGTACTTCTAAAGGGCAGACTACTTCTAGCTCGCTTAAGAGCGAGGAGTAGAAGCAGAGTCAAGCCAAGCTTTGAACTCCGAACGCGTCGTTCGTGTAAATTTCAACGGTTGTGGGAGCAGTTCCGAATGGCGAACCCCTTCTAGCTCGCTTAAGAGCGAGTTTGTGAAGCGGAGTCGAGCCAAGTTTTGGAATCCGAATACGTCGTTCGAGTAAGTTTCAACAGTTGTGGGAGTAGTTCCGAATGGCGAACCCCATCTAGCTCGCTTAAGCACGAGCTTGCTAAGCGGAGTCGAGCCAAGTTTTGGACTCCGAACACGTCGTTCGAGTAAGTTTCAACGGTTGTGGGAACAGTTCCGAATGGCGAACCCCTTCTAGCTCGCTTAAGAGCGAGCTTGCGAAGCGGAGTCGAGCCAAGTTTTGGACTCCGAACACGTCGTTTGAGTAAGTTTCAACGGTTGTGGGAGAAATTCCGAATGGCGAATCACTTCTAGCTCGCTTAAGTGCGAGCTTGCAAAGCGGAATCGAACCAAGTTTTGGACTCCGAACACATCGTTCGAGTAAGTTTCAACGGTTGTGGGAGAAGTTCCGAATGGCGAACCACTTCTAGCTCGCTTAAGAGCGAGCTTGCGAAACGGAGTGAGCCAAGTTTTGGACTCCAAACACGTCGTTCGAGTAAGTTTCAATGGTTGTGAGAGCAGTTCCGAATAGTGAGCCACTTCTAGCTTGCTTAAAAGCGAGCTTGCAAAGCAGAATCGAGCCAAGTTTTGGACTCCGAACACGTCATTCGAGTAAGTTTCAACAGTTGTGGGAACAGTTCCGAATGGCGAACAACTTCTAGCTCTCTTAATAGCGAGCTTGCGAAGCAGAGTCGAGCCAAGTTTTGGACTCCGAACACATCGTTCGAGTAAGTTTCAACGGTTGTGGGAGCAGTTCCGAATGGCGAACCACTTTTAGATTGCTTAAAAGCGAGCTTGCGAAGCAGAATCAAGCCAAGTTTTGGACTCCGAACACGTCGTTTGAGTAAGTTTCAACGGTTGTGGGAGAGGTTCCGAATGGCAAACCACTTCTAGCTTGCATAAGAGCGAGCTTGCAAAGCAGAATCGAACCAAGTTTTGGACTCCGAACACGTCGTTCGAGTAAGTTTCAATGGTTGTGGGAGAAGTTCCGAATGGCGAACCACTTCTAGCTCGCTTAAGAGCGAGCTTGTGAAGCGGAGTCGAGCCAAGTTTTGGACTCCGAACACGTCATTCGAGTAAGTTTCAAGGGTTGTGAGAGCAGTTCCGAATGGTGAACCACTTCTAGCTTGCTTAAGAGCGAGCTTGCGAAGCAGAATCGAGCCAAGTTTTGGACTCCGAACACGTCGTTCGAGTAAGTTTCAACGGTTATGGGAGCAGTTTCGAATGGCAAATCACTTCTAGCTCGCTTAAGAGCGAGCTTGCGAAGCGGAGTCGAGCCAAGTTTTAGACTCCGAACACGTTGTTCGAGTAAGTTTCAACGGTTGTTGGAGCAATTCCGAATGGCAAACCACTTCTAGATTTCTTAAGAGCATGCTTGCGAAGCGAAATTGAGCAAAGTTTTGGACTCCGAACACGTCGTTAGAGTGAGCGCAATTAAAGGTCTTAAACGGAGAGATAAAAGAATCACGAGAGAATTATCAGGCGAATGAAGTTCTTTATTGATAACTGCTAATCGGCCGCTTCTATGTTGCAAGCCGTTATTACAATAGGAAAGTAAAGAAGCAAATACAAATAAAAAGATAAGAACGGCTCGACATTTGATGGTACTCGGAGAGGCGTTCAAACACCTTCTTGGTACTTCAGTAAATGGTTGGCATTCTAAGTTCTTGGTATCTCTCTGCCATCAAGGTCTTCGAGACGATGTGCTCCGGGCCGAACTACCTTGGAGATCTTGTATGGTCCTTCCCAATTCGGGGCTAGCTTCCTTTTTTGACTAGAGAATGAGATGGCTAGCTTTCTGAGGACTAAGTCCCCCTCCTTGGGATCTGTAGGACAGACCCTTTTGTTGTAGGCCTGCCCAATTCTTCTCCGATAATTTTGCTGGCGAATTGAGGCTCTTTCGCGGAGCTCATCGATCAGGTCTAAGTTCGCTCTGAGCTCTTTGGCGTTCTGCTCTTCATCATAAGCAATAAGGTGAGGGGACGGCAAACCAACTTCTAAGGGGATTACGGCCTCAGACCCATTGGTGAGATTAAAGGACGACTCTCTTGTGGGGGTCCTTTTTGTAGTGCGGTAGTTCCACAATACGTTAGGAATTTGGTCTGCCCATAAGCCTTTGGCCGACTTATCTAGTCTCTTCTTGATGCCAGATAGGATCTGCCTGTTGGCATTCTCTACTTGACCATTGGACTGAGGATGGGAGACGGAGGAGAAGCGTTGCTGAATGCCGAGGTCTTCACATAATGATCGGAATGCTGCCCCTGTGAACTGTGTTCCGTTATCTGTTATTAGGACCCGACGCATGCCGAAGCTACAGATTAAATTTTTTCAGAAGAACTGCAGCACTTTGTTCTCAGTAATAGTGGCCAGTGGCTCGGCCTCGACCCACTTAGAGAAGTAGTCGATTACCACGACTAGGAACTTGAGCTGGCCTAGAGTTGGTGGGAACGGACCTAGCAAGTCCATCTCCCACATTGCGAAGGGAATTAGACTCGAGAGAGATGTGAGTTATGCTTGGGGTAGTCGGCGGATGTTGGAGAACTGCTGACAAGGGTTGCATTGCTGAACATGTTGCTCGGCATCTTGAAGTAGGATAGGCTAGAAGTACCCGTAGTTCAAAACTTTCCTGGCGAGAGACCTTGACCCTGAATGGGCTCCGCCTATACCTTCTTGGAGTTCTTGCAAGGCATACAAGGCTTCTTCTGGGGAGAGGAATCTCAAGTAGGGTCTACCATCTACTTGGGTATAGAAGCGTTTGTACAAGACTCCTTCAACAAGGGTGTACTGCTCTGCTCTCATTCGGATTCGACGAGCTTCTTTAGGATCTTGGAAAGGAACCCATCCCTGAGGAACTCTATCAAAGGCTTCATCCAGTTGTCCCGGAGTTGGACGGGCAGCGACTCTATCGAGTCGGGGGCTTCTTCTTCTATGCATGGTCTTAGGAGTACTTCGATTAGGACGGTCTGCTCGAGGCCTTGGAGGGAAGAGGAGGCCAATTTTAAGAAGGGCATATGCTTGGGAGTTCTCTTCTCTAGAGATCCGCTGGAGCTGTGCCTCTTCAAACGAAGCCATGAGACTTTGGACCTTGGCTAGGTACTTGGCCATTCGGTCGTCTCGCGCCTCATGGTCTCCTAAGGCTTGATTCACCACCAGCTATGTGTCACTGAATATTCGAACACGTTGCGCTCCTGCCTTGTGAGCCATTCCCAGGCCTGCTATTAGGGCTTCATACTTAGCTTCGTTGTTGGAAACTTTAAAGTTGATGCAGTGAGAGTATTGGAGAACGAAGTCATCTGGGCCTGCTAGAATGACTCCGGCTCTACTCCCTTCGGCGCAAGAAGACCCGTCTACATATACTGTCCAGATAGGAGGCCCATTGGCCGCTTGACTCACCTCCGGGATGGTGCTTTCTACTATAAATTCAGCTAAGCCTTGATCCTTGATTGCAGTCCGAGGCTGATAGGATATGTCATGTTGACTTAGGTCGATGGACCACTTCATCAGACGCCTGGAGGTCTCGGGCTTATGCAGGACTTGCTTAAGCGGCTGGTCGGTAAGGACGACCACCGAGTGGGATTAAAAATAAGGACGGGGCTTCCTGGCTGCCATTACCAAGGCGTAGGCTATCTTTTCCAATCTTGGATAGCGGAGCTCGGCGTCTCTGAGAACCTTGCTCACATAATAGATAAGCTTCTGAGCCTTGTCTTCTTCCCTCACTAGTACAGCACTGAGTGTTTGCTCGGAGGCAGCGAGGTAGAGGTAGAGGGTCTCCCCGGGAGTAGGCTTGCTGAGGAGTGGGGGGTTGACCAAGTAAGCTTTAAGCTGGTCGAATGACTCTTGCTGCTGCTGGCCCCACTCGAAGCCCTTAGCCCCCCTGAGGTCTTTAAAGAAGGGGAGGCACTTCTCCCCTGACTTGGAGAGGAAGCGCCCTATAGCGGCGAGGCATCCTGTGAGCTTCTGCACTTCTTTCACATTTTTAGGAGGAGCCGTATCCAGTATGGCTTTTATCTTCTTGGGATTGGCCTCAATCCCCCTCTGACTAACCATGAAGCCTAGGAACTTACCAGATGAGACCCCGAATGCACACTTATTCGGGTTCAGTCTCATGTTATGCTTCCTCAATACGTCGAAGGCTTCTTGGAGGTCGATGACATGGTCGGACCCCTGGATGCTTTTCACTAGCATATCATCAACATATACCTCCATGTTCCGTCCGATTTGATTCATAAAGACCTTGTTGTGGCCAGCATTTTTCAGCCCGAAGGGCATCACCCTATAACAGTAGAGGCCTTGATCTGTGACGATGGAAGTCTTCGGGATATCCGGAGGGAACATTCTGATTTGGTTGTATCCGAAGAAGGCGTCCATGAGGCTCAGCAGCTCATGGCCCGAAGTAGCTTCGATCAAGGTGTCGATGCTGGGGAGAGGGAAAGGATCCTTGGGGCATGCCTTGTTCAAGTTAGTGAAGTCGATGCAAATCCTCCAGCTTCCATTGGCCTTCTTGACCATAACAACATTAGAGAGCCACTCGGGATAGTTGACTTCTTGTATGAACCGTGCTTTGAGGAGCTTGTCCACTTCTTCCTTTATGGCTTGCTGGCGCTCAGGGGCAAACTTGCGCCTCTTCTGCTGGACCGGTTTGGACCCCACAGCAACACTTAGGTGTTGGACGAGGAGGTCCTTTAGATCCCTGGCATGTCGGCAGCTGTCCAGGTGAAGAGGTCATGATTCTTCCTGATGCAGTGGACTATGTCAGAACAGAGGGCAGATGAGAGGGTCTTGCTGATGAAGAATTTGCAGTTCGGATCTTGCTCTGAAAAGAGCACTTCCTCCAGCTCATCTACTGGTTCTGACATAGGCTGGGTGTTCCCCTAAGGAATCTCAAGAGTCTCGAGGGAAAGGACAAGTCCCCCGGTCGAGGTCATGTAACACTAGCGGGCCATCTCCTGACTTCCCCTGACTTCCCCTACACCTGCCTTGGTGGGGAACTTCATTTTGAGGTGATAAGCCGATGGGACAGCTTCTAGGGCAGCTAGGCCAGGTCGGCCTAGGATCACATTATAAGCGGCTGGGATGTTGACAACCATGAAGTCCATTAGCTCCGTCCGGGTAGTAGGAGTTTTGCCAGCGGTTACGTCGAGGGTTATCACCCCTTTGATAGTCACTAGCACTCCCGTGAACCCATAGAGCGTATAGCCAGCGGGCTTGAGCCTGTCCCACGATAACTTGAGTCATCGGAAGGTCGCTAAGAAGTGGATATTGACAGAACTGCCATTATCCACCAGAATCCTCTCCACTTTGAAGTTAGCCATATGGAGGTTAATCACCAGTGCATCACAGTGGGGTGTTTGGACACCCTCTAGATCTTCATCCGAGAAAGTAACCGGGACTCCGAGACCTTTGGGAGGGGGTATGTTGTGCACCGAATTGACTTCCCGGATGAAAACCTTTCGAGAAGAGTTGGAGGTTCCTTCCATTGGGCCTCCATGGATGAGGTGCAAGATGCGTTCTTCTTCAAACTCGGGAGTCTCGTCGCGCCTCTCGGGATGCTTGTTAGCCCCCCTGGGGGTGGAGGAAGATCGATCTGGTCCTTTTTTACAAACTTGAACAGCTGCCCTCTCTGAATGAGGTCTTCAGTTTCATTCTTCAGAGCCAGACAGTCATTGGTGTCGTAGCCGTGGACTCTATGATATCGACACCACTTCTCCTTATCTCTCTTGTTCCTACGGGTATTCATCTTCAGGGCAGGAGGAAGGACTCCCTCTTTCTCAACCTCAATGAGAATAGTTGAAACACTGGTGTCGCGAGGGGTAAACTTCTCAAATCTGGGAGGCAGGCGGCGCTGACCCCCATTGTCCTTCTGGAGCTTCTTAGCTCCCTCATCTTCGGCTGCCTTTCTCTTGCTTCCTGAAGAAGACCCCTCAAATGTGGGGCGATGTTCATCTTCCTCAGCCCGGATGTACTTCTCCCTTCTGAGAAGAAGGTCTGAGAAGTCTTGCGGGGGCTTTTTGGCTAAGGAGGATCGGAGGCTCGAATTGAGGACATTGGACTGGAAGGCGGCTGCAGCGAACGATTGGTCAAGGGAGGCAATGGACCTAGCTTCCGCGATAAACCACTTAACATAATCTCTTAGTTTCTCACCCTTCTTCTGATTGAGAAAGAGTAGCGAAATACTATTCTTCTCGGTTCGACGGATTCTCACGAAGTTGGTGATGAAGAGGGTCTCAAATGTTCAAAAGAGAAGATGGATGATGGGGCAGGGCGGGAGTACCATTCCCGAGCCGAACCTTTGAGAGTAGCTGGGAAGGTCTTGCACAGTAGAGCATCGGAAGCCTGGTAGATCATCATGAGAGTTTTGAAACTCTCGATGTGATCCACGGGGTCTGACTCCCCCGTATATGTCTCGAACTATGGGGGCTTGAAGCTTGCTGGAATGGGAGCCTCCATGATAGTTCGGGAGAACGGAGGTCTGCTTGGACGGAGGGTCCTCCCTCTTAGGTCCTCTTCCCTGTCTAGTTAACCTAGGCGCCTCTCCATCTCGTGGAGACGGCGATAGACTGCATCATCCCTTCGACGATAATCCGGTGAGCCTCTGGACTCATCTTCGTACGAAGGGGAGTGCGGGCTACGGCGATGGTAGCTCAGAGAATGGTGAGGACTAGGGATATGATGGCAGTGGCTCGGAGCTTGAGGAGGACTTAGAGACCGAGGACGAGGGCTTTGAACCGACAGAGGAGTGGGAACCCACTGATCATTATTGTTGTTTGGTAGGAGATTGAGGGCATGCAGGATGGTTGCCTGGAACTCTTGGAATTCGGCTCGGGTAATAGGTCCATTCAGGTCCCTCTGGGGCTGCCGACCAGGGGGAGAACGATGCCTTTTTCGAAGGTACTCAGGAGACTCCTCCGTCTCCTATGAAGAGGGGACCTCCTATGGTCGCGGCGACGAGGAGATCGCTCATTTGGACGTTCTGAGCGGGTGGCTCCCTCACGGGCCTGCCTTTCATCCAAACCGCGGCGAAGGTCCTCTTCTTTCTGCCGGTTAATGAGGATGTTGCGGAGGTCTTCTGAAGGCCGAGGGTTGTGAGATGCCATGGAGTCGGTTGAAGGGTTATGTACAGGAGATATGGTCGCGGTGAAGAGGTTGCTTCTGAGGGTGAGGATGAGAGGTCCCTATACCAGTGTTCTGGGGCCCGAGTGGAGCCTGCTGGTGTTGAAGATTTTGGAGAGGAGGCTGTAACTGCTGCAGCGGCTGATCGGGTTGAGGAGGGAGCTGTCCCCGAGGTTGGATGGGTTGGAGGGGAGCCTCCTGTTGCGGTTGAGGAGGAGTGGGTCCACGGTTAGACCCTCTAGATCTCAGTTTCCTTGTAGGCATGGCTGGAGGAGATCTTAACCAAAGGAAGAGGGTGGCGTTCTTTCCTACAAACAGCGCCAACCTGTTGCCGCTGAAATCGGTGTGGGGGCAAACAGATAGAATTATGGATTCTTGGGATGTCGAATAGTCAAACATGAACACCTTTCCGCTGGAGTTTGACCGTGATCTCCCTCTGCTGACCTGTAAAAAGTGCAAAACACCGGGGTTGATCCCGGCGACGCACCCTCCGACGCTCAAGTCAGTAATCAGAAAGATTATGAAAGAGCTTTGATTGGCAAAAGATTGATTACCTGGTAACAGTGGGGGATGGGGGGTATTTATAGCCGCCTTAGGAACCAATTTTGGGATAAGATCAAATCCCTACTTCCCAGTGAATGGATAGAAGTGATCAGGGCCGATGATTAAGTCAAATCATAAACCCTAATTCTATCTAGCCGGGCTGGGTTTCTTATGGGTTGGAACCCGCACCCAATTAAGTCGGATCCGTTCGTGGGTTGTTGGGACTTTCGAAAAAGGCCCAGTCCCCATTTCAAACCTGTTTGTAGGTAAAATTACCATTTTACCCCTAGGCTTTAAGATTCGTACCTGATTTGGACGGTTCCGATTTAACCCTATTTTTAGCCATATCAATTTCGATGAACGATAATATCAATATGGAAACAATAGGATGGTAGCATGAAGTAGGACAATTAGAATGATGACAATAACTTATTGGAATAATGCAATGCGACATACATACATTAATTCATGCAATAGAACGATATAGGAATAGTTAATCTATTAAAATCTGAAATATAAAATTCTGGACAGCAAGAGTAGTGTGTACAAAAATGCAGTTTCCCGTCGTTTCAGAAATCAAAAAGTGAATTCGTCAGAATTTTTAGAAACTAGACTTCCACACGGTTCCAACACGTATTTAAAGTTCAAAATCCGACAACAGTAGCTATGTCAATCACACCATTCTTTACAGATTTTATGTTCAGGCAGAATTTTGACATCATGTTATTATAATTTTAGAATCAGCAAAAACTGAATAATAAATTTATAAAAAATATTTTCTAGACTCCTAAACATGTTAAACAACAATCTGAAAAATTTCAGGGAAAAATTTTATCATTTGGTCAGCCTTTTATCAATTTAAACATGAAAGATACAAAAATCTGAAAATCTAAAAGTAAAAACACAGCTGTAGTAAAATGGGAATAACTTTTGTTACACAATTCGGAATTTATAAATTGAAGATGTTATGGAAACTAGATAGGTAAGGCTACAATTCATATTCAGAAAGTTATTCATTTTAAGATCATTTACTGGTTCAAAAACAACAGTAAACATACAGGCCAGCAAGAGATATACAGGTTTTAGGAAGTTTTCATGAAATAATTTAATTAAACATGATGGGTATCAGTTCCACTAGTTGATAAACTTCTCAATCAACATGAGTGGAGTCAAAACATGATAAATAAAATTAGAACACACTCATACATCATGTCACGCCCCGCTTCCCAAAAGAGAATACGGAATACGGATACGTGACTAAGCCCAGCAAATAATTTTCATCATCCATAAGCTGTTCGAAATCTTTAAAACATCTCACAAGAATAATCATAGTCGAAAGCAAAAGAATCAACCAAGCATGCATATATGAATCAAAATACCAACAAGAATACTTGAAACCAAAATATTATATTATCAAATAATCCAGATCTGCATAAATTGATATCCTGGGTCACATTGCCCAAATATAAATAAATCCAAATAATCAAGTACAATTGTTTATAATAGCAAAATTCCACCACTAATATCTCATATCACAAACTCCATCTGGCAGCTGATCATCCTGGTTTGCAATTAAATAAATTGCAGGAAGAGGAAAAGAAAAGAAACTCCCGTTTATGCAAGTTATGGACCACTTGTAGTGTAGGATACAAGTATGTGGGAAAAGATAAACAAATAGCATGGAATAGACATGGTAAAAAAATATAACAACAAGCATGGCAAGACAACAAGTGTAATTAGTATGTATCAAGTGTCAAGTGAACAAGTATCATGTAAATAAGTATCAAGGAACAAGTAGCAAGTAAACAAGTATCAAGTGTCAAGTATCAAATAACAAGTATCATGTAATTACGTATCATGTTCAAGCATCATGGTCAAGTCCTGTAGTTATTACTATCTAGGTAGTACTTCATGCAGACCGATTTTTACTACATGATTGCTACAGTCAAACAGTTTCACTTTAGATTTCATAGTAGATCATACATGGCAGTGTACTCAGGGACATGTATCAAGTAATCGAGCTCTAAGTATCATGTATCATGTATCGTGTATCGTGTATCATGTGTCAAGTTGTGCATGTAACACCCTAATCTTCATTTATGAGATTTTGTGATTTTACGTGCTTTGCACATATAATTTTATTGTATAATTTCTCATATAAAATATATTTCTTATATCGTATTTGTTCCTCTTTATTTTCCAAATATTATTTTTCTTTAAAAGCCTAATTAAAATCTAAGCCTAATTGTCACTTTTAAGCCCACTCTATTAATCAATTAATTTAATTATTTAAGCCCATGGTTAAATGGGCTCACCAAACTTAATTCTCTTTTAAAATGGTCTAACTTGTAATGTAGACTCTTTTCATGGACAATTAATTTTTGTCACATGAACAAATTTGTAAATGGGGGACACTAGGTGGCACGTGCATGCAATGGAGTGTGCATTGCACACCTTTAACCCATGGTCGGATAGGATAGGAGAGAGTGGGAGAGATGGAAGTGGTGGAGAGGTGGTTGTTCATCATGGGTAGTTTCTATAACTCCCTAGTGCATCTTGGTCCTTAATCTCTAACCCTTTGATCTAATCCTAGCCCTCCATTCACCCTAAAAATTTGTATAAATACACCCCCCCCCCCCCCCACACACACTAGTCTTTATTACACCTAAAGTTGAAAGAGAAAGAGAGAAAAAAATTACAAGTTAGTAAGACAAAAGATTAAGGAGCTTGTGAGTTGAAAAGATTGAGAGCTAGTGTGTTCTTCATCCAAGGAGAGGTAGCCGGTTTTTCCAAGGAGGGAGGCTCGGGTTATAGTTTGCAACAAGGAGGAGGTGGCTTTTGTGGCTTGATCTAGGAGGAGAAGACTTCACTCGTTCGTTGTAGGAGATCTGTAGAATTTTATTTGACTTTTCTATCCAATTAAGGTGGGTGGTTCTCTTAAACTTCTAATTAGACATCATGCTAGGATGTGGTTGATAAATTAAGAAGAAACTCTAACTATTTTAGCCATGCGTTATGAAAATGAGACAAATTGCTATTGTTTGAATGTACGTTAAAAGAAAGAGTATTAAATTGATTGCAAAAATTATGATTGTTAATGTAGAGTTACCATGCTACCATGCTCTATTTGATTATTATATGCTAAATTAAGAATACATGCGTGTATGTTGAATAATTGAAGAAAGAACTATGGAAATTGTGATTTTGATTATTGAGTTGTTAATTGGCATGAAAAAGAAAATTGATTACTGAGATAAGTGTACAATGTTAATAAAAATATTATATGTAATCTGGGAAAAATTTTATGTGTAATTTAAAGGGAGAATATGCTTGTTTTCCCCTAAATTCGAAAATTGAATGAGAAAATGAAGTACAGAGCAAATTATGTTTTTTGTATCAAATATAAAATTTTAATTTACTGAAATGCTGTACTGAGATGAAAAATAAAATCTGGAGCTTTTGAATAAATTTGGAGAAAAAGAGAACTCGAAAACATTCATTTTTTGTAAAAATTCGAAAAGAACAGAGACCCAGTTTATAAACCCCGTAGTATAAAAACATATCAGGTTGGTCACTTGGCCATATTGGTTAGCAGGTGCATTTGGGTTCGGTTACTGTAGCCGTGGGTTGGGTTTGGTGGTCTTGGGTTCGAAACTTGGCGTGAGCCTTTTGTTTTTTTTTTCCTTTTTAAAAAAAAATCTGAAACCCAAGACACGCACTTTATCCTAATTAAACCCCAGTCCTTATCGCTGTGGCGCCTAGGCTTTTCTGGCTTTCGGTGGTGGTTGGTTACTCTGTGGTCGTGGGTTCGATTCCTGGCTTCGGCAGGAATTAAAATTTTGATTTTTTTGGCGTTTAAAATTGATTTGTGGCTTATAAAAATTTGGAGAAAATACTATAATTATTCTAAAATTATGTGGACTTAATGAAAAATATTTGGGTATGATTTGACTAAAATAAAGATGGTTTAGATGTAAAAGAATTAAGTAGATTTGCATGAAGTTGATATTTGTGTGAATATGAAAAATGGTTATTTTCATGAGAGGATCATGCTAAGTTATAAAAGAAAATTTTTGAATGAAAGAAATTTAAGTGTGTTATTCATGGGCTTTTACTTACTAAGTTGAATATTGTATATGAGTGAAAAATACGACTTTATGACTATTGAATTAAGTAAAGGAAAGAAACAATGGTATGAGAATCTAATGTGTTTATTGAAAAGAAATTTTGAGCATGAAATACAAGAATTGAAATTGAACTTGAAATGTGAGATTTGATTCATCGAAAAGAATGGAAATCATGTTAATTGTGAAAAAGAACTTATGAGTATAATGACTCAATTTTGTAATTATGAATTGAAATTGAGAACTAGAGTGTAGTTAAGCCTCATACCGGCATTGGAAAAGAAATATGTTGAAATAAAATTGGAAATGAAAGGACCAAGATTTGGGTGACGTGATATAAATGGTTAAGACCAGTATAGTGGAAGGGCTAACTCTAGAGAATTGTTTTGTTCATGATTCAAATAACTAAGGACTAGATACATAGTGAAGATGTGATGAAAATAAGAGAAAAATATGAGTGTGAAGGCCTCGGAGCTACGGTGTGAGAGTATTCATAGGCTATCTTCACGATGCGTCGTGACATGAAGTGGATATGTCTCCAGGAGTCCGTACCGCAGGCGACGCTCGTGGGGTGTTTGATGACTGCGAGTGGTGTCATTTCCCATGACGGAGGCTGAATTGTCCATAGGTTCTTCACGATGCGTCGTGACATGATGTGGGATTCCCCTTCAGGCTGTCTGGATATGAGCCCGTAATTCATAGAAAATCTAGGATACTTATCGTAGTTATAGTAGTAGTTTAAGTCATGACGAGGGATTGAACTCTACAAGATGAAGAACGGTTAAGGGCTTGCCCTCAGACCTATGTAGTATGGGATGCATAGAATCTGAACAAGTGCGCATTAGTGTCATGTAATATACATAACTATATTAAGGACTATGTGCACCACACAACACGACATCTATAGGATAGTCCCTTGTAGTTCTGTTTGTGATCAAGTTTGTGGTTTAGTTAAGTATTTGAGGATCGTTATTCTATTTTCGGCATAGAAAGGATAGCCGTGTATAATATTTCGTCGGTTGTAAGCAACTGACGTGTCCACAGTTTCTATGCAAGGTAAAGTGATTAACAAGACTAAAGAATGCATGTTGATTAATGAATGATTCAAGTATTGTACATTTCAATTTATGTAAATTGTTGTAAATTGCTTCCGCTGTATATAATTAATGTAAATGTAAACTCTGATGTAACAAAAAAGTTTTTATTTCCTTGTAAAATTGTACGAAGAGAAGTGTAAAGATCCTGTGGAACTTAGAATTCAGCCTGTTTTGGAATTCGGGGTGTTACAGAGTGGTATCAGAGCCACGCTTCCAAGTAGTACAAATTTACAAGGAACGACACCCTAGAAGTGGACATTAGGGCGTGTGTTGAGTCTCGAGATTTAAATGTAAGTCACTTACATTTGTGTTGCTCTATGATTTATGCTTCTTCTTCTCCTTTCTCTAAGATGGTAGGCCACTTCGACCTAGCCGAAAAAGATGACTGGAACATAGTTAAGGAGGATTACTACCCTGGGCAAGCTGATTCAGAAGAAGATGATCCTGAAGAATTTGAAGAGGAATGGCCTGAGTCCCGAGAGATCACTCCACTTCCGAATTCATCTGATGATTCCTCGGATGAGGAAGAACCAGTTCCGAGTAGTCTCATTGTGTCTCTTCAGAGGCAGGTAGAGACTTAGAGGGAGAGAGTGGAGCTGCTGCAGGCACAGTGTCCAAAGTGCAAGGAGAGCATTGCAACTCTCAGTCATCGTGTTTGGGAACTCGAGAAGAGGTTAAACATGTACGATGTACTGAAGGAAGAAGTGGCGGAACTACGGGAAGAGCTTCGAGAAGCCAGGAGGAACCGTAGGAACTAGAATGTTGTATCTTCTTACTGCTTTCATTTGATGTCATAAATGTTTTAAATTCGAATGTATAAAGTTTGAAATTCAATGAAATGAAAAGTTGACTTAAAATTTTTGTTTATACTTTGCATTTAGTGGATCTTTTGCATTAGAATATGGCTAGAAAAGGAGCTCGAAATGGAGATGGTCTGGACTTGGAAACGGAACTAGCAAGATTCTATAGACGCTCAATGCCATTGCTATGAATCAGAATCAGGGAAGGGCACCTGCGAATCCAGTACCCAAAGCAATCAAACTTATTAAATCATTCAAGCGAATGAAACCACCCATATTTGAGGGGAAGTCAGACCCTGACGTGGCTGACAACTGGATCCGATAGGTAGAGACTATCTTCGAAGTCTTGGAGACCCCGAAGGGCAGCAAGGTGAAGTTGGTTGCGCTGCAGTTCGAGAAGGATGCGGCTGTGTGGTGGCAGTCGATGAAGCGGATGATGGGAGGTATTGTTCTTGGCTGGGAGGAATTCTTGGAAGAATTTCGTAGTCATTACTTTCCATCGGACGTCCAGGAGAAGAAGGCCATGGAGTTTCTAGCGCTGTAGCAGGGCGTCATGTCGGTTAGGGAGTATGAGACAAGATTCACCCAGCTCTCTAGGTATGCGCCCGAACTAGTGATGGATGAGGCGAAGAAGGCTCGAAAGTTCAAGCATGGTTTGAGACCAAGTCTGAGAACCAGGATGATACCCTCGGTATCAGGAGGTTTGACAAGTTGGTCAAACGAGCTGTAGCCACTGAGGCAGATATGGAGCAATTCCATGTTGTGCAGAATCGAAGGACCAACTGGAACGTTGGGAAGAGGCCTGCAGTTTCTAGCAACTTCACGGGACAGCCGCCGGCCGAGAGGTTCAAACCAATGGGAGTGAATGCTGTCAACATAGCTGGGAGACCCGGAAACAATTGGGTGAGACCTCGTATGGTGACTTTCTTCAACTGTGGTGAGACAGGACATTAGAAATCTCAATGCCCCATTCCACAGAATGTCACCCATAGTGGACCAACGTAGCAAGTTGGGAAGAAGCCGTACCAGCAGGGACGAGTATTTGCCTTGACTGAAGCTGATGCTAATGAGGTGGATCACGTCATCACTGGTACGAGGGAGGATGTTTAGGAGAGTTTCCTGTTGTTTCTCTTTTTTTCCCACTTTTTATGGTGAACTGTTATGTAACGAGTGTGTGTTATGTAATAGGAGAACTTATTTTGAATGGAAAGAAAGCAGTTGTTTTGTTCGATACTGGGTCCTCTCACACTTTTGTATCACCTAAGTTTGCTAAAGTTTTGAGAGTCGAACTGAAAGTCTTTACAGGTAAGATTTTAGCAGTAGCTACTCCGTCAGGGGAGACTCTAACCACTGATCGGTACTATGCGGACTGCGAGATCGAGATTGGGGACAGAATTTTCTGGATTGATCTAATCGAGCTGAATGTCTTGGGAGTCGATGTGATCATTGGCATTGATTGGATGTCAGTGTACAGTGAAAGCATCGAGTGCAAGGCCAAGAAAGTAATAGTGAAGGCTCGAGGTGGTCCTGAAGTCACTTTCCAAGGGAAGATGAGGTGTTCTGGTCTGGTGGTAGCTATCAGCAAGAGGGATGTTCCTGTAGAGGTGCAGCAAATTCCTGTGGTTCGGGATTACCTGACTGTGTTCTTGGAAGATTTTCCAGGGTTATCCCTACATCGTGATGTGGAGTTCAGCATCACTATTCAGCCAGGGAGTGCACCAATTTCTAAAGCACTATATAGGATGGCACCTGTGGAGCAGGATGAGATCAAACGGCAGATTGAGGAACTATTGGAGAAAGGCTTTAGTCAACCGAGTGCGTCACCCTGGGGAGCACCGGTGCTGTTGGGAAAGAAGAAGGATCGATCGATGAGGATGTGCATCGATTACCGGGAGCTGAATAAGGTCACTGTTCAGAACAAGTATCCCATTTCCCGAATTGATGACTTGTTCGATCGTCTACAAGGAGCAGCTGTTTTCTCTAAAATAGATCTTCGATCAGGATACCATCAGGTTCGAGTGAAGACTGAAGATGTGCATAAGACTGCGTTCAGAACTTGACACGGGCATTACGAATTCTTAGTTATGCCATTTGGAGTGACGAATGTACCTGCAATTTTCATGGATATGATGAACAGAGTTCTGAGGCCGTTCATTGATTCTTTCATCGTAGTGTTTATCGACGATATCCTTGTGTACTTCAAGTTGGAGGAGGAGCACACAGAGTATCTGGCAGCAGTTTTGAAGAAGCTTCAGGAGCATGAGTTGTATGTCAAGTTGTCCAAGTGCGATTTTTGGAAATCTGAAGTGACATTCCTGGGTCACATCCTTTCTATGGAGGGAGTGGCAACTAATCCGCAGAAGATAGAAGCGGTGAAGGATTGGGCAAGGCTTACTACAGTGAAGGAAATTAGGAGTTTCCTTGGGCTAACTGGATAATACAGGAGATTCATTCAGGGTTATGCTCAGATAGCCGTACCGCTCACTGGTCTGACCAAGAAGAATGTGAACTTCAAGTGGACTGAGCAGTGCGAGGCAAGCTTTCAGGAGTTGAAGGAGAGGCTGACTACTGCTTCCATTTTGGCTTTGCCTAGAGCAGGAATTGAGTATGATGTCTACAGCGATGTTTCACATCGTGGACTTGGTTGTGTCTTAATGCAAGAAGAAAAAGTGATCGCTTATGGGTCTAGGCAACTACAACCGCATGAGAAAAATTATCCGACTCATGATCTGGAGTTGGCTGCGATTATCTTCGCTTTGAAGCAATGGAGACACTATGTGTATGGTGAGAAATTGATCATGTACACGGACCACAAAAGCTTGAAGTACATCTATCAGCAGAAGGATCTGAATCAGAGGCAAAGGAGATGGCTGGAAGTACTTGAGGACATTCATCTGGAGATTAAGTACCATCCTAGGAAGGCTAATGTTGTTGCTGATGCACTTAGCCGCAAGAGCAGTCTGGCTAGTTTGATTACAACTCAGAGGTAGCTGACAGAGGAGTTGGATCGGACTGGTATTGAAGTCGTTCTGCAAGGGTTGGGATCATCTTTAGCTCAGTTAAGGCTTCAACCATCGCTGACTGAAAGTGTAATATCCTCGACGAATATTTTATTGTATAAATTATTATTTTTAAATAAAAATATTTTTATTAAAATTACTTGGTTTTCTCATTTAAAAAGTTACCTGGACATATATACTAGTAAGTATATACAGGTATTGTATCAGTTTTGTGCACATGTACAAAACCCTGAAAAATGAATTTTTGAGAAAATGTCTAAAAAATCCCGAGCAGGTATTTAAAATTATTATTCTATTATTATTTTACTTTTATTTTCAGAATTGAAATATTTTTAGTGGATATCACCCGGTTTTGTTAATAAACATTATCCGTATATATATACCTGTCTGTATACATATGTATTGTATCAAATTGGTACTGGAATCTTCTGGGCTGTTAATAAAATTTATTTTATTATTATTTTCGGAATTAAATTATTTTTATATGGATTGAGCGGTTTTACAAATGGAAATTATCGGTATATAGATATATATATATACGTTAGCGTATTGTACTGATTTCGTATGTTTGTACAAATAATCTAGTATGTGTTTTGGACAAAAATATCTTATTTTTGTCATGATTAATCAAAATTGGATGGCTAGGATTTGTTTGGAGGCTTAAACCTGGGGTTAAGATTAATTCGGGATACATAAGGGTTTAATAAGTTTCTTCTACTAGAACCCTCTCCTCCACTTCACCCCTCCACCTCACCATGCTTTGGCCGGCCAAATTGACCCCAAGGGGGTTTGTGCAATTGTCTTGGTGTATTTTTCACTCTTCACCCTCATTTCATCTTATAAATACCACTCCCCTTAACTTTTTGCCTCATTTATAAGAAGAAAAAAAAGAGGGAGAGAGAAAAAGGAAGAAAAGGAAACCCTAAGTGTTCTTCATTTGGGGGTTTTTCCATAAGGGTGTTCTTCATTCAAGTTGTAGTAGAATGCTAGGAGGAAGGAGAAGGTTTGCTAGCTAGTCCTTCCTACAAGAATCAAGGTGGAGATTCTCTACTTCTATTTTAGATTGTTTGTTCTCTTATTTATTTTGTGTATATAGAAAAGAATACATCTTTTAGGGTTAATAATAGTTGAATGTGAGAAAGAACCCATCTTTTGATGGTTAGGTGTTGTAGGCTAAAAGAACTCATCTTTATGAAGGTGGATGTTGCATGTGTATGTTCTATAACAATTTGCACTAATTTCTAAGCATATAAGTGGTTGTAGGTTAAAAAGAACCCATCTTTATGATGTGTTGTTGTGTATATATGTTTCTAAAAAACTTGGACTAATTCCTAAGCATAAGCTTGTTTGTAGGGATCAAAATGATCCCATGAAAAAGATGGATTGGTAGAACTCAACAAAATCACATAAAGATAGAGTATTGAATCTTGCTATGGTTATTGTTGTTATGATGATTATTTTGAACTAATTGGACTAAGATTTGTGCATAAGAAAGGTGAAAAATCAAAATGAGGTTCTCTCTTTTTATTTGTGTGGATTCTTTTCCACTTTTGTAGTATGTGTGTTCTAAAAGATGACTTGGACTAAGTATTAAGCTTAAGGTGGTTGTAGGGATCAAAAGGATCCCATGAAAAAGATGGGTGGTGGAACTTAAATAAAACACATATAGGTTGAATCCTTAACCTTGTATATTTATTGTTGTTATTATGGTTGTTTTGTTGAACTCAAAACTATGACTTGGACTATAACTATGTGCACATATAGATTAGTAAGGTGAGAATGTTTACTTACCCATTCTAGGGTTGTAGAACTAATCTAGCTTTTTAATGATAAATTTTTGTTGTATGTTGAACTCTACCTTGTTAAGAAATCAATTCTTTACTAACCCTAGTTTATAAAAAGTTGCTCTTATTGTATGTGATGTGAATATTTGCAAGTGTACAAAATCGCAACAAGTAATATAGTTAAGTGAATAGAGTGTCGAATCCACAGGGACTGGATATTTTATTGAGTACCGATATCTCTAGATTCATCACAATTTGGAAGATCGAAATTTATAAATAATAAAACGACTAAATTAAATTAATCTAATTAAAACTAACTAAATTTGTGAAGAGGGAGAGGGCTGTGAAACTGTGAAGCTCTTGTAATTTGTTAATGGTAAAATTAGTTCTAGGGCTCTTGATTTCACCTCGTTTATCACACACACAAATTGTAACTCCTTATGAATAAAAGTATTATCTTTCCAAGTTGTAGACCAAAATTCTAAAAATATTAACCAATCTATCCACGTAGTCTAAAAATTATTCTCAACTAATTATTTGCATATTCATCAAATTATTAATTGAAAATTTGGATTTCTTAACGGTCACGTCCTCCAATAACGGTGTTTAATTTTTATTAACCACAAATCACCAGTTCAGTCTCTTCATTATTTACAAGATTATACAAATGTCTAGAGACCATTGTACGCATAAATAATAAAAATTAACACACAACCAGGAAAAATAGAATAATAATAAGGAATTAAAATTGTGTTCTACAAAACTAGGCTACATCTTAGCTTCTAGAACAATAAATTTAGTTCATATTAAATTTGCAATAAAAAAAATTAATGTTTTGGGATTGCATCTAAAAAATTTGAGAAGAAGAGATACAAAAAAAATATAAAAATAATGCAAACCAACTCCTAGAACCGAATCCAAGCCGTTTCTCTCTCGTCTCTGCGTCTCAATCCCACAAAAGATGAAAAGTAACCAGTCACATCAGCACAGGAGTCAACATCATCTCACTGTCTTCCGTTTTTGCTCCGTGCCGCATCCCAGGAGAAGAAAAAGGAGCCTTCCACGTCAGTCTGGTGATGTGTCTAATTTATATACAAATATTTGTACTCATTTACCAATTAAAATTGCTTGTTTTCGTTGATATTGTTTATAATTCATCTTATTTCTATAAGATTTTATTAATTAATTATTTTTGAAGAAATAATATTTTTGATGCAAAAAGTAAAAATTTGTGGAAAAAAATCAACAAACAAAATAAAATAATAGATTTATCAATTTTTATTGTTTTGTTGAGTAAAAATAATTTTAGAAGGATTTTAATGAGCTAATATGATTTTTAGTTAGTTTAATTAATTTTAAACTAATTAATTTATTTTATTTTTAAATCCTAAATTTTGGTCTTATTTTGTGTATGCAGAAGCACGTGGTTGAAAGAAAAGGAAATAAAAGGAAAAAAGAGAAAGAAATAAATTTCAGATCAAATAAGGAAGGAAATAAATAAAAGAAGAAAGACTTATCTACAAAAAGTGCAAACCCTAATTTTCTCTCCCGTTCCCTATAAATATATGCAAAGGTGGAGCACAAGTTTCAAGAGGTGATGGCTGACTTTAAAAAAAAATAAAAAAAAGGGGAAAAGTGAGAGAGAGAGAAACAGAATTCTCTCTCTCTGTCTCTTTTGGCGTGCCACTCAGATCAAACAAAGGGAAAGAAGGGGACAGCTGGGTGCACACGTTCGACAGCGACAACAGCACGTGGGCGACAGCAGCAGCAGGCGAGACGACTCTGACGCGTCAGGGACACAGACGCTGATTGACTCGCTGACGTGGCTGCTACAGTTGTTGGCTCCGGCTTTTGAGACAGAAGAGGGGTTTGCATTAAATTTTGTATTCTTTTTGTATCTCTTCTTCTCCAATTTCTTTTAGATGCAATCCAAAACATTTTTTATTGCAAATTTGATATGAACTAAATTTATTGTTCTAGAGGCTAAGATGTAGCCTAGTTTTGTAGAACACAAATTTTAATTTCTTATCATTGCTCTATTTTTCCTGGTTGTGTTTTAATTTTTATTATTTATGCGTACAAAATGGTGGATAGACATTTGTATGATCTTTTAAATCATGATGAGACCGAACTGGTGATTTGTGATTAATAAAAATTAAATACCGTTATTGGAGGACGTGACCGTTAAGAAATCCAAATTTTCAATTAATAATTTGATGGATAGACAAATAATTAGTTGAGAATAATTTTTAGACTACGTGGATAAAGTGGTTAATATTTTTAGGATTTTGGTCTACAACTTGGAAAGATAATATCTTTATTCATAAGGAGTTATAATTTGTGTGTAGTAAATGAGGTGAACCGAGAGCCCTAGAACTAATTTTACCCTTAACAAATTTCAAGAGCTTCACTGTTTCACAGCCCTCTCCCTCTTCACAAATTTTGTTAGCTTTAATTAGATTAATTTAATTTAGTTGTTTTATCCTTCATAAATTTCGATCTTCCAAATAGTGATTAAGCTAGTAATATCGGTACTCAATAAAATATCTAGTCCCTGTGGGTTCGACACTCTATTCACTTAAACTATACTACTTGTTGCAATTTTGTACACTTGCAAATATTCACATCAAGTTTTTGGCGCCGTTGCCGAGGATTAGTTATTCTTTCATTGATATTGAAAATTGCTAGATTATTGCTAGTTTGGATTTTTTTTTGTAATTATTTTTATTTTATTATTATTTTACATCTTTTATTTTCTTTTTACTAACTTTTACTTTTATTTATTTTTCTTTTCATTTTTATTTGTATTTAGTTTTCTATTTTTATATTTCAGGACTTAGGATTTTTATTTTTATTTTTAGTTTTATTGTTTTATTTTTCTTACTTCTTTATCCTTTTGATTTATTTTTTCTTTATTTACTTGTTTTTCAGGGTTTAGGTGTGTATGCCCAGATCTAACCCATTGGAGCCTAAACTTTTTGACCCAGAAATTGAAAGAACCTTACGACAAATTAGAAAGGAAAAGAAAGAAAAGACCACATCCTCTTTATCCATGGCGAACAGAGAAGAGAACAATGTTTTGAGGGATTATGCAATGCCCTCAGTTGATGGAACGATATCAAGTATCACAAGGCCGGTAATTGAAGCAAACAATTTTGAAATCAAACCCGCAATTATTCAGAAGATTCAGCAAACAGTTCAATTTGGAGGACTAGCACATGATGATCCAAATGTTCACATTGCAAACTTTCTCGAAATATGTGATACCTTCAAACACAATGGAGTTTCGAATGATGCTATTCGATTGAGACTTTTTCCTTTCTCACTTAGAGATAGGGCAAAGGCTTGGTTGAATTCTTTACCATAGGGAGCTATTACAACTTGGGAAGGTTTAGCACAAAAATTTTTGACAAAGTATTTTCCCCCAGCAAAAACAGCAAAGTTAAGAAATGACATCACAACATTCACTCAACTTGAGACAGAGTCATTATATGCTGCATGGGAGAGGTACAAAGATCTATTAAGAAAGTGTCCGCATCATGAACATCCAAAATGGCTACAAGTACAAACATTCTATAACGGTTTGGGGGCTACAAATCGATCCATGGTAGATGTAGCAGCTGGAGGTGCCTTAATGAGCAAAACTCATGAAGCAGCTTATGACCTTTTAGAAGAAATGGCATCTAATAATTATCAGTGGTCCTCAGAAAGAACAATGCAAAGAAAAGTGGCGGGAGTTTTTGAACTTGACCCTATTTCTAATTTAAATGCAAAAATTGATATTTTATCTAAGCAAATAGGTAATATGAATGTTAATGTTATTCAATCTCATATTATTTGTGATCATTGTGCAGGAAATCATTCTAGTGCAGATTGCCAAGTGGGGAACCCTTTTGCTCCATCAAATGCCGAACAAGCAAATTATGTGTCAAATTTTCAAAGGCAAAATAACCCTTATGCAAACACATACAATCCAGGATGGAGAAATCACCCCAATTTTTCTTGGAACAATAATCAAGGAGGAGCTAGGCCACAATAAAATTTTCAACAACAAGAAAAGAAGTCGACATTAGAAGAAATGTTCAAGCAATACATGCAAAAGACAGATCAAGCAATTCAAAATGTTGCAAATTCAACTTCGGCTTCCATTCACAATCTCGAGGTACAAATTAGTCAAATTTCTAATATTCTTAATGAAAGAGCTGCAGGAACATTACCAAGCAACACAGTTGTAAACCCCAAGGAGCATGTCAAGGCAATAACACTTAGAAGTGGGGCAACAATTGGGCAGCCACAAATCAAAAATGTAGAACAAGATGTGGATGAAAAGCAAGGTGAAAATGAACAAATTATGGAAGAACAAATGCAGCACAAGGGAGTGTCAAGCCAAACCATTTCAGGGGAGTTAAATTCTAACACTTGTACTAATTCTTCTTATGATCAATCTATTCCTTTTCCACAAAGACTTAAAAAAAATAAACTTGATAATCAATTTGCAAATTTTTTAAATATTTTCAAGCAATTGCATATTAATATTCCTCTTATTGAAGCTTTAGAACAAATGCCTAAATATGCTAAATTTTTGAAGGACATTTTATCAAACAAGAGGAAGCTAGAAGAGCATGAGATGATGATGTTAACTGAAGAAAGTAGTGCAATTTTGCAAAAGAAGCTGCCACCTAAACTTAAAGATCCAGGGAGTTTTACAATTCTTTGCACTATTGGAATTTCTCCTTTTCATAAAGCACTATGTGATTTAGGAGCGTGTATTAATCTCATGCCATATTCTGTTTTCAGGAAACTAGGTATTGGAGAAGCAAAGCCTACAACAATTTCCTTGCAATTGGCGGACAGGTCAATCAAATATCCAAGAGGGATCATTGAAGATGTTTTGGTGAAAGTTGACAAATTCATATTTCCAGCTGATTTTATTGTACTTGACATGGAGGAAGATGAACAAATTCCTTTGATTTTAGGGAGACCTTTTCTTGCAACAGGGAGAACATTGATTGATGTGCAACAAGGTAAACTTATTCTAAGGGTTGACAACGAACAGGTAACATTTGATGTATTTAAATTCATGGAGCTTCCCTCAGAAGTTCATGCATGCTTTCAAGTAAGTGAAGTCATAGGAGAAACACATTTGGATGAAATTGCTAAATTACATTTAGAAGAATGCTTAACAAATTCAGAAACACTTGAATTAGAAAATGAAGAGATTTGTGATTATGATAAAAATTTGGAAGATACACCACTCATTTTCTCATCACCACAACAACTTGAGCTTAAACAACTCCCATCGAGTTTGAGGTACACATTTTTAGGCCAAAACTCCACTTATCCTGTTATTATCAATGATTCTTTGAATAATTTTGAAGAAGAAAAATTGTTGAAAGTTTTGAGAAAACATAAAACTGCCTTGGGATGGAACATTTCTGATATAAAAGGGATTAGTCCTTCAATATGCATGCATAAAATTCTAATGGAGGATGATTTTAAACCTATTGTGCAGCCACAGCGAAGATTAAATCCATCAATGCAAGAAGTGGTGCATAAGGAGGTATTGAAGCTTTTAGATGCAGGTATCATTTATCCAATTTCAGATGGTGGATGGGTAAGTCCTATACATGTTGTGCCAAAGAAAGGAGGAATAATTGTGGTAAAAAATGATAATAATGAGTTAATACCAACTAGAACAGTCACGGGATGGCGAGTGTGCATAGATTATCGACGACTAAATGATGCAACTAGAAAAGATCATTTTCCATTACCTTTCATTGACCAAATGCTTGAAAGACTTGCAGGCCATTCTTACTATTATTTTCTTGATGGGTATTCGGGTTACAATCAAATTGCCATAGCACCAGAAGATCAAGAAAAAACAACATTTACTTGCCCATATGGAACTTTTGCATATAGAAGGATGCCTTTTGGTCTTTGTAATGCTCCCGCCACATTTCAACGCTGCATGATGTCAATTTTTTCGGATATGGTTGAGAAATTTATTGAAATTTTTATGGATGATTTTTCAGTTTTTGGTTATTCATTTGATAATTGTTTATCTAACTTATCTTTGGTTTTGCAGCTTTGCAAGGAAACAAATCTGGTTCTAAATTGGGAGAAATGTCATTTTATGGTAAAAGAAGGGATTGTGTTAGACCACAAAGTTTCCTTTAAGGGAATTGAAGTGGATCGTGCTAAAATTGATGTCATTGAAAAACTACCACCAACAACTAATGTTAAAGGAGTGAGAAGTTTCTTGGGTCATGTAGGATTTTATCGAAGATTTATAAAAGATTTTTCTTTAATCACTAAACCTCTTTGCAAACTTTTAATAAAGACACACCTTTTATATTTTCTCATGAGTGCTTGCATGCTTTTGACACAGTGAAAAAGAAATTGATTTTAGCACCTATTATTATTGCACCAGATTGGAATCTGCCTTTTGAATTAATGTGTGATGCCAGTGATGTGGCAATAGGTGCTGCTTTGGTGCAAAGAAAAGATAAAATTTTTCACACCATTTATTATGCAAGTAGAACTTTGACAGAAGCACAGCTTAATTATGCTACTACTGAAAAAGAATTATTAGCTGTTGTATATGCTTTTGACAAATTTCGATCTTATTTGATAGGTTCAAAGGTGGTTGTGTATACAGATCATTCAGCCCTAAAGTACTTGCTTGCAAAGAAGGAAGCCAAACCTCGATTACTTCGTTGGATTCTACTTTTACAAGAATTTGATGTGGAAATAAAAGACAAAAAGGGTGTGGAAAATGTGGTTGTCGATCATTTATCTCGCATTGAACCAAAAGATGAAAACAAATTGCAGGTTACACCAATCAATGAAGAATTTCCAGATGAGTATTTAATGATGATACAAAATCCTCCATGGTATGCCGATATAGTAAATTATTTGGTATCAAAAATTCTACCTCCTGATTTTACTTATCAACAAAAGAAGAAATTTTTCTCTGACTTGAAATATTATTTTTGGGAGGAACCTTTCTTATTTTGTCATTGTGCAGATCAAGTAATAAGAAGATGTGTGCCTGAAGAGGAGATGGAAAGCATACTCAAACATTGTCATACATTGGAATGTGGTGGCCATTTTAGTGGAACAAAAACAGCAGCAAAAATCTTACAATCAGGATTCTTTTGGCCCTCAATTTTTAAAGATGCTTTTAATTTTGTTAAATTTTGTGATAATTGCCAAAGGGTGGGAAATATTTCTAGGAAACATGAGATGCCCCTAAATAATATTTTAGTAATTGAATTATTTGATGTTTGGGGGATAGATTTTATGGGTCCTTTTCCATCCTCATTTTCTAATAAATATATTTTGGTTGTTGTAGATTATATCTCCAAGTGGGTGGAAGCTGCTGCACTACCAACAAATGATGCAAGAGTAGTGGTGAACTTCATTAGAAAAAATATCTTTTAACGATTTAGAGCTCCAAAGGCAATTATTAGTGATGGAGGAACACATTTTTACAACCTTCAATTTGATGCTTTACTTGCTACGTATGGAGTTACTCATCATGTGGCCACACCATATCATCCTCAAACAAGTGGTCAAGTGGAGGTTTCAAATAGAGAGTTGAAGCGAACACTTGAGAAAACAGTGAATATGGCACGAACAGATTGGGCAAGAAAATTGGATGATGCATTATGGGCCTATAGGACGGCATTTAAAATACCAATTGGAATGTCCCCATATAGATTGGTGTATGGCAAAGCATGTCACTTACCAGTTGAACTTGAGCATCGCGCTTATTGGGCAATAAAGATACTAAATTTTGACATGAAAGATGCTGGTGAAAAAAGAATGTTGCAACTAAATGAGATGGATGAGTTTCGTAATGATGCTTATAAAAATGCCAAGATCTATAAAGAAAAGACTAAACGATGGCATGATAAGCATATTTTGAGAAGAGAATTCAAGGAAGGGGAGAAAGTATTGTTATTTAATTCAAGACTTAAACTTTTTCCAGGAAAATTGCGATCTAGGTGGACGGGTCCATTTGTTGTCACGAGTGTTTCCATATGGAACAATAGAAGTTTATTGATGCAGTTTGTTTTTGGGAGGAGTGTGGATGCACCATGTGTGAGTTCGTACTCAATTTGTAAGCAGGGAAGAGCTCGGTAACGGACGGTAAGCTGGAGGCTCGCTCCGGCACTGAAGGGTCGGCTCGGCTGGCCTTGCCTCGTGTACTTGCAGACGGTCTCGGAACACCGGGGTTTATCCCGGTGGCAGACCCTCCGACGATCTAGTCAGTCTCTGAGAGAGAGTAGCAATAACTAGGGTTTTAGTGGCAAAAGATTGATTACCTTTGAAGGTGGGTGAGGGTCTGATATTTATAGATAACCCTAACCGGGTTTGGATCCGCTTGGGGGCCGGGTCTGGACCCGAAAGCCTATGGGCCTGACGTGGCAAGAGGCCCAGGGGGTTTAGGGCATACGTGGCAGTGCCAAGAGTGGTTTAGGGCTGACGTGGCAAAGCCCCAAGTGGTTTTGGAGCTGGTATGGCAGATCGTGGGGGCCCTGCATCTCCGGGAGAATCCGAGGGCCTAGGTTGTGCCAGGTCATCCCCCTCCCGTACCCGGCTGAGTGGAAGGCTCGGGAGATGGTCGAGGATCGGGGACCGAAGGTCGGGGCGGATCGTCGGAACGAGGAGGCCAGTTTAGAGGCGGTAAATTTACGGCTCGGCACCGATCATGTGGTGGTCCGGGGCCGAGCCGGCTTGACTTTGAGCGAGAGCCATCCAGGGCCCCAGGCCATTTTTATCCTACCTCATAAGCCCCCCACTCCTGCAGGGATGCGAGAGTTAGCCATGGAGGAGTATTTCTGGTCGTGGAGAAGAGCAGGTGATACCTTTCGGGGGCCTCGGGGGCCGATGTGTCTTTGTGGGAAGGCTATCCTGGTGCTGGACCGTTGGGCCTTCGTGAGAAGGCTACCCTGGTGCGAGACCTTATCTCGGACTGGCGAGGGTTTACGGGTCTGCAAGGGCGATTAACAAACTGTTGGACCTTCGTGAGAAGGCTACCCTAGTGCGAGACCTTACCTCGGACTGGCGAGGGTTTGCGGGTCTGCAAAGGCGATTAGCGAACCGTCGGGCCTTCGTGAGAAGGCTACCCTGGTACGAGACCTTACCTCAGACTGGCGAGGGTTTACGGGTCGGCAAGGGCATTGGCGAAACGTTGGGCCTTCGTAAGAAGGCTACCCTAGTGCGAGACCTTAACTCGGACTGGCAAGGGTTTACGGGTCGGCGAGGGTGATTGGCGAACCGTTGGGCCTTCGTGAGAAGGCTACCCTTATGCGAGACCTTACCTCGGACTGGCGAGGGTTTATGGGTCGGCAAGGGCGATCGGCGAACCGTTGGGCCTTCGTGAGATGGCTACCCTGGTGCGAGACCTTACCTCGGACTGGCGAGGGTTTACGGGTCGGCAAGGGCGATGGCGAACCGTTGGGCCTTCATGAGAAGGCTAAGCTGAGCTGCTGGCTGCCTTCATGGAGCATTAATGGCGCTCCGGGATTCGTGCGGCGTTCCAACTTCCTGGGGTCATTAAATGGCATTTTCTAATAAATGTACGGCGCTTCAGCTCCCTAGGCGTGACGGCTGCACTTCCGTCTCTTGGCCTCCCAAGGGCCATAATGGCTGGTCTTTGGGGGAGGTTATAAATACCCCGCTCCCCCCTGTAGCTTCGATCACAACAAGGGTGGTTCATCGACCACCAGAGGTATCTGCCTTGGGCGGGCGCCTGTTACTTGAAAAATTCCAATCCTGAGAGCGTCGGATGGGTGGTTACTCTGCCGCCGTGATCTTCTCCTGGTTTTGACAGCCCTGATACGGTTGTCAGACCCAGGGGAGATCAGGGCGGGAGGGATGACGATCGAAGTTCGGACCCGGGGGATAAGGTGCCTCGGACGGATGGGTCTTCTCCGATCTCTGTCTTCCTTCCGGGCTGACGGCTTCTGATGATTGTCAGCCCGAAGGAGTTAGAGATGGGAGGTGGGCCGATCTGCTTTCCGACAGGGCCCCTGGCGATGGTGGTTTTTCTTCCACCCTCGAACGATTCGTGGTTTCGGCTTCTGAGGCCGTAAGCCCCGAGTTGCTCACGGGTGAGAGGGGAACCGACCGAGTCCTGGGGCCCGGGGGGCTCGCCGAGGGCGGGTGCCTTAAAAATTTTTAATCTAAACTTTTTTCCGAGCCGAGCCTTGTGCCGGGTCGCTGCTGAGTGCGAACCGAGGGTTGCAACAGCACAACTGGGTGATGTCACTGGCACGCATTTCTAGGAGATGTGGCGCAACTTTTTAGGGAAAGTTTCATGCAAATCGAGGAACAGTAACGCGAAAAACGAGGAGTCACTTTTTCCTCCATAAATACCCTCCACCTTCCCCCCATTCTGCTCATTTCTCTCTTGCTGCCTTCTCCAAAAAATACCCAAACACTTCGGCACTCGTCATTACTGTTTGTGGCACCGGGCTCATCTTTCCGAGGCAACTAAAGGTTAGTTTGTAAGTTTATTTCGTTAGGCATGTCTAGGGCTCAGTCTGGCTCTTCGCCGTCGACATCTGGGAGGAAGGGAACCCTGTCACCGGGCTCTCAGACTCGACATCGTGGGAGGAGGAGACGGTATATGATGTGAAGCCCCTTCGCACCCGGAAGCCGTATGTGGTGGAAAGCAGCGATTCTGAGGAGGGGAGTGATAGCTCGGACGATGTTCAAATACTAGATCCGGTTTCCGAGATGGAGGACGGTAGCCAAGGCGATGGTGAAGCGGCCGAGGCTCGGACGGGAGGTACGGGGAGGAGATCCACGGTCCGGGGAGTAGGTTCGTCTTCCACGCTGACTGGTCTCGAGCGCTTATCCACTCCCTCGCCGGAGAGGGCCAAGAAGAAGAGGGTGTTAAGAAAGAAGGGGGCGAAGGCCGGCGGCCCGAGCCATGCGCCCATCCTCCGGAATGTAGTGACGGGGTCGCCTGTACAACCGAACAAGTTCCGACAGTACCCCGATGATCTCTCCGATAAGGTGCGGTATGGGGTTTAGCCGTCTTCGCCGAGTCGGAAGATGGTGAAGATGGATGCGCTTCCGACGATCTTGGAAGCTGGTGATTTGGAGGTTGCTCAGTCGGCCTTCCACATCGGGTCCGGTTACGAACTAATGTTGCCGAGCCCGAGCCTCCGTCCCACCTGACCCCCTGCCGGAATGGTACTGCATCTTCCCCATAGACGCCTTCGGCTCCGGACTGAGGCTACCGGTCCATCCGTTTATTCGGGATGTGCTAAATTGGGCGTCCTTGGCTCCGATGCAGTATGGGCCGAATTCATGGAAGCAGATAATTTGCTTCGTGTTGCTGTGTGAGGAGCAGAAGGTGCCTCTTAGGTTGGGCGTGTTTCGGGCGATGTTGGGGATTAGCTCGTCAGGGGAGTCGGAGGGGATCTACTACGTCTCGCCTCGGAGTAAGGGGAAGGTTGTCCATGGCCATCCGAACTCCATCAAGGAGTGGATACGAAAATATTTCGTGATCCGGAGCGTGGAGCCTTGGGATATTCCCACTCGTTGGAACTATTACAAGCCGAGCTTCAAAGCGCCGAGGCCGAAGGACCTGACGGCTGAGGAGTGAAAATTTGTCGAGCGCCTCCGTTTGTCGCACAGTATCAGCTGGCTGAAGGTGACGGAGGGTCACCTGGCGAGCGTTGGACTGAGCCCGGCCGTGTCTTGTATGTAGTTGGTTCTTTCTCTTCGTTTTACTGTTCTTTTGAGCTCATTGTCCTTAATGGGTCTTTTTGTAGGTATGGATCCAGAATCGATTAAGGCTCGGAGGTTCGCCTTGAAGCTGAAGAAGGCCGAGGAAGGGGGAGAAGGGATGAGGCCGAGAGGGTCCTCCCACGTCATCTCCGAGGCCCTGGGTGAGCCGAAGACTAAGAGGAAACGCTCGGAGACGAGCAAGGAGGTGGCCGTTCAGAAGAGTCCGGGTCAGGCGAAATTGTCCGAACGCAGCAAGGGGAAGGGTCCCCTGGTCGGAGCCGAGGGAGAGGACACCGTTATGGAGGAGCTACGACGGCCGTGGGTGCCTGGCCTGGTCAATACGGGTGGGGGACTGTCTAACCCGTGGGCCCCAGGCCATCGAGGTGGCGGAGAAGCTGGCGACTCCCCGGGACCGTGAGGAGATGAGCGGCAAGACTTTGGAGCAGGCATACACGCGCCTGGCGCAGGCCAGCGTGCTGGTAAGTTCGCCGACCCCACTTTCCTTGTGAATTTATTGTGAAGGAGGTTTTCTTAACAGTGCTTGGTTACTGCAGGCTTGTGTACAGGGGGCCCAAGTGAAAAGTCTCTATGAGGCGGCCGTGGAACGGGAGCGAGGTCGGGTGGAAAAGTGCTTGCAGGAAATGAAGGAGATGAAGATCGAGCTCGATGGCTCACACAAGAGGGAGCAGCAGCTGAAGGTCGAGCTCGATGCCAGGGATGCCGAGTGGGCTAAGAGGGCGGCCGCCATAAAGAAGAAGTTCGCGAAGGAGAAGGAGGAACTGACGACGACGGGGCAGGACCTGGTGATCGCGGCCCAGGACGAGGTCTCGGCAAAGGCCCTCAGCCATGTGAGGCACCTCTACCCGACCATCGATTGGTCCGGCCTCGACTATGATTTGGAGATTGAGGCGCCACCGAAGACTCCTGATGCTGACCCTCCCGTCGTGGGTTCGGCTGCCGACCCTCCCGTGAACCCGGCTGATGCTAAGGTGACAACATAGGCTGTTTGCCCCTTGATCCCCCCCTTTTTTCTTCTTTTTTGATGTATTTGCCGACCGCGGACTAGCCACCGCATTTTTGTATGAAGGATTTGATTTATAAAAAAGGATTTTTTGATTGGCCAAGTCTTTTGTACTTGGATTTTTCCAGACCGCTTTTGCCGATGTGTTTTGAGTGGTGGTCGGTTCTCTTTTAGGTAACGGCTCTCCTTCCCGAGGCGGACCCCCGTCGCTCCGACGTGGCATGGCTCCGGAGTAAAATCAAGGTCCTGGAGGCCACGTTGGTTCGTTATCGCAAGGGCGCTCGCGACCAGGATACTGCCTTTAACTATTATCAGGACAAGTCCGAGGTTCTGAGTGCCGAGGCGAACCGGCTGAAGAGGGCAATGGTAGATCGGGACCTCGGAAGCGCCGGTCTCGGGTACACCATGTCGAGTGCGTCAGTGCAGAGGCCCCCGTCTGAGAGGCTTCTTCGCAATGTCATAGTGGAGAAGGAGATGGAGATACACCGTTATAAGACGATGCTGGGTGTCTCCGGGATGAGGACGACATCCTCCTCAGGAGACCAGCGAGCGGAGGGGGTTCCTTCGGCGTTGCTGCTGCTGGAGCGTGTCCGACCAGTTGATGCCCAGAGCTCCGTGGCCGATGTGTCGACCGTGGCTGACCCCAAGGACCAACGTGACGAGGAGAGAGATCCTAGTCGTTCGATCGGAGTGGGATTGCCATCCCTCGGACCCAAGGGGCCCTAAGAGTGAATTCTTTCTATTTGAAATGAGTGGAGTGGTCTTATAACGGTCTTTGTTTGTTTTCCAGATCTAATAAGGGAGTATGAATAAGGAGTTTCTTTTCATTCGTTGCCCTGGCCAATAGCCTATTGATTGGTGGTGGAGGTGAGGTTCGGTCCTGCCGACCCGTGAGGGATCGACACCGGGTGTGGTGTCGTGGTCAACGGGAGGCGTTATGGCAACTCCCTGGCCTGAAGCCGGTTTGGACCAACCGAGACGTCGGGGGACGACACCAGAGTGAGGACTCGGGTGTCGAAGCTTTGAGAAAGCGATCCCATTGTCCGGTGTTAGGTCGGACCCGCCAAGGCGTTTGGAGTTGACAAAAAGGAATCCCTTTCATACATGTAGAGAGGGGCGCTAAAAGGGCCTTTTACATATGAGAGCTTACAAAATTATTATTTACATTAGCCAAGCAGGAACCTATATCCGTTCTTCCAGGAACTTCATTAGGTGCTCGGCGTTCCAGGGTCGCTTGATCGCCCGACCCTCCATGTCCACCAGTCGGTATGTGCCGGGGCATATGGCCTCGGCTACTCTATATGGGCCTTCCCAGTTGGGGGCCAGCTTCCTCTTCTTGGTCGGATCCGAGATGGACAATTTGCCAGCACGAGGTCCCCCACTTTAATGTCTGTCGGGCGGACCTTCTTGTTGTAAAACCTCTCGATCCGTTGTTGGTAGATGCTCCTTCGGACGGAGGACTTCTCCCTGACTTCGGCAACGAGGTCCAGGTTGGCCCTTAGGCCGGATGAGTTGTCGGCTTCGTCGAAGGCCATGATCCGGGGAGAGGGTAAACCGATCTCTACGGGGATCACTGCCTCGGTCCCGTAGGTTAAACTGAACGGTGTCTCTCCTGTGGGGATCCTCTTAGTGGTTCGGTGCGCCCATAGCATGCTGGGCAGCTCTTCCACCCACACTCCTTTGGGGGAACTGTCGAGGCACTTCTTGAGGCCGTCGAGGATTTGCTTGTTTGCGTTCTCCGCTTGGCCGTTGGACCGAGGGTGGCATGTAGCAGAGAAGCGTTGCTGGATGCCGATGTCTTCGCAGAACATTCGGAAGTTTTGGCCTGCGAACTGGGTCCCGTTGTCCGTAACGAGGACCTGAGGGATCCCGAACCGACAAATGATATTCTTCAGAAGAACTGCTGTGTTTGGCGCTCGGTGATGCTGGACAGCGGCTCGGCCTCGAGCCACTTTGTGAAGTAGTCGATGGCGACTATCAAGAATTTCCTTTGCCCTATTGCTGCGGGGAAGGGGCCCACAAGGTCCATGCCCCACATGGCGAATGGCGTAAGACTAGCCAGGGATCGGAGATTGGCTTGAGGAAGCCTCTTAGTAGGGGAGAACCTCTGGCATGGGCCGCACCTCTTAACCAGGTCTTGGGAGTCTTGGAGCATGGTGGGCCAATAGTAACCCTGATTCAGGGCTTTACGAGCGAGTGATCTGCTTCCCATATGGCATCCGCCGATCCCTTCATGAAGTTCTTTCAGCGCGTAGCTGGCTTCGTCATGGGTGAGACAGCGGAGGTACGGCTTACCATCGGCCAGTGTGTACGAGCGTTTGAAGAGGAGGTCGTCGATCATGACGAACCTTTCAGCTCGGATCCTGACTCGTCTTGCCTCGGCCCGATCTTCGGGAAGCTCGGCTCTGACTAAGAATCTTCGAATGGGGGCAGTCCAGTCGTCTGGGCTGATACTGCTTTGTACGCACATTGCCTCCTGATCTTGGTCATTGATACTTGGCTTTAAGAGGATTTCGATGAAAACCGTTTGGTCGAGGCCCTCGAAGGAGGAGGAGGCGAGTTTAGATAATGTGTCTGCTTAGGCGTTCTGCTCCCTGGGGACCCTAACGACTGTGGAGCAGCAGAAGGATGCTAGGAGACGTCAGACCACAGCCAAATACTTCACCGTCTGGTCGTCGTGGGCCTCGTATTCCCCGGTGATCTGGTTGACCACGAGCTGAGAATTGCTGAAGGCCCGGATCTGCTTGGCTCCAGCTCGGTGTTCTAGGGTCAGTCCGACGATCATGGCCTCGTATTCCGCCTCGTTATTGGAGGCCGGAAAGTTGAGGCGGAGGGAGTATTGAAAGAGGAATTTGTCGGGGCCTAGGAGGATGATTCTAGCTCCACTCCCGGTTTCACAGGAGGATCCGTCGACATAAACTTCCCAGATCGGGTCCGATCCTTTGACACTTGGCTGCTCAGAAGCTGTGCACTTGGTGATGAACTCGGTGAGGGCCTGACCTTTGATCGCCGTCCTCGGCTGATAGCCGATGTCGTATTGGCTCAGCTCAATTGACCACTTGACCAAGCGGCCAGAGTTCTCTGGCTTGTAGAGGACGGTTTTCAAGGGCTGGTCAGTTAGAACTTGGATGGAGTGAGCTTGGAAGTAAGGGCGGAGCTTCCGGGCCACCATGACCAGAGCATAGGCAACCTTTTCGATCTTTGCGTACCTCGTCTCGGCGGGGAGTAGGACCTTGCTTACATAATACATCGGCTTCTGAACCCCGTCCTCTTCTCGGACGAGGACGGCGCTGAGGGCGCTATCCGAGGCAGAGAGGTAGAGCCATAGGAGTTCACCCGGCTCGGGTTTGCTGAGGAGAGGAGGGTTGGCGAGGTACTGCTTCAGCTTCTCGAAGGCTTCTTATTGAGGGGCACCCCATTCGAAGCCCCCTTTTCCGTGCAGAGCTTTGAAGAAGGGGAGAGATTTCTCCCCTGATTTGGAGAGGAAGCGACCGATGGCCGCCAACCGGCCCGTGAGTCTCTGAACCTCCTTGACATTTCGGGGTGGGGCCATGTCTATTATGGCCTGAATCTTCTCTGGGTTCGCCCCGACGCCGCGCTGGCTGACGACGAACCCCAGAAACTTTCCGGAGGAGACCCCGAATGCGGACTTGGCCGGGTTGAGTCTCATGTTATGACGTCGGAGGATTCCGAAGGCTTCCTCGAGGTCGGCGACGTGATCTGGGCCGGCCCGGCTTTTGACGAGCATGTCGTCGACATAGACCTCCATGTTACGGCCGATTAGGTCTTTCAAGATCCGGTTCACGAGCCGTTGATAGGTGGCTCTGACGTTTTTCAGCCCGAAGGGCATAACGCGATAGCAAAAAAGACACTGGTCGGTAACGAACGAGGTCTTCACGATGTCCGGCGGGAATATCCGGATTTGGTTATATCCTGCGAAGGCGTCCATGAAGGACAGCAGCTCATGCCCCGAGGTCGCATCGATCAAAGCGTCGATGCTGGGGAGGGGGAAAGGATCTTTTGGGCATGCCTTGTTTAGATCCGTGAAGTCTATATAGATTCGCCATCCCCCGGTCGCCTTCTTAACCATGACGACGTTGGCCAACCACTCGAGGTAGCTGACCTCCTGGATGAAGCGAGCGGACAAGAGTTTTTCCACCTCTGCTTTCACAACTTGCTGCCTCTCCGGGGTGAACTTGCGCCTTTTCTGAGCGACCGACTTGGATCCCGGGATGACGCTCAGCCTGTGCATGATCAGGTCTTCGGATATCCCGAGCATGTTGGAGGGCTTCCAGGTGAAGAGATCGACGTTGCGGCGGATGCAGTCAACTATGTCCGCCCTTAGACCTTCGGAGAGCGAGCGGCTCACTCGGAACCACTTCTATTCGTCTGTGGCCCCGAACGGGACCTCTTCCAGCTCGTCGGTTGGCTCAGGAGCGGAGCCGTCCCCTGGGATCCGAGCTCGACGGCGTCGAGGGGGAAGACACCCCCTCCGACGGCGGTCATGTAGCAGGACCGCACCGCCTCTTGGTTGCCTCGGACGACACCGACCCCTTGCGGGGTGGGGAATTTTAGCTTCAAGTGATAGGCCGACGATACCGCCTGAAGGGAGCACAGCCCCGGTCGGCCAAGCATGGCATTGTATGCCGCCTTGACGTTTACCACCATGAATTCCATAGACTCAGTCCGCTGAATAGGAACCGAGCCTGCGGTGACGTCGAGAGTCACGATCCCTTCTATGACGACAGGGACGCCAGAGAACCCGTGCAAAGTGTATCCGGCCGGCTTAAGCTTGCCCCTGGGCAGTTTGAGATTCTCGAAGGCTTCGAGAAAGATGATGTTTACCGAGCTGCCGTTGTCAACGAGGATCCGGCGTACTTCACAATTAGCCATGTGGAGGCTAATGACGAGGGTGTCGCAATGGGGAAGGCGGACGCCTTCGAGGTCCTCTCCGGAGAAGGAGACAGGTACCATTTGTAATCGGGGTGAGGGGAGATCTTGGACAGCGTTCACCTCACGGACGAAGGCTTTTCGAGAAGTATTTGACTCTCCCCCCATTGGTCCTCCGTGGACACAGTGTAGAATTGCCGGGGTTACGGCTCCCTCAGGATCGGGATCCCGACCCTGAATGAGGTTCGGAGTAGGGTTCGGAGGCGAAGGCCTCCGGTTCCTGGTATCTCGCCGATCCCGTTGGTTCTCTCTTGTGAACTCCCGGAGGTACCCTCGTGAGATGAGGGCCTCGATTTTGTCTTTTAGGGCCCGACACTGGTCGATTTCGTGCCCATGATCCCTGTGGAAATGGCAGTAGAAGCATTGGTCTCGCTTCTTGTTGTTGCTTGGTCGAGGAGGAAGTCGGACGAGGCCCTTGTCCTCAATTTCTAAGAGGATGGCAGACACGTTCTGTGTCAGCGGGGTGTACCTTTCGAAGTGAGGGACCGGAGGTACCCTCTTCGCGCCGACCCCTTTCTTTGCCGCTTTTCGGGCAGGTTCGATCTCATCCGCCCTACGTTTGCCCTTTCCTATGACTTCTTTGCTACCCTCTGGGTTTAGAGCTTCTTCTGCTTGTATGTACTTCTCGACTCGATTGAGAAGGTCAGGGAAATCCAAAGGTTGCTTCTTCGCCAGGGAGACCTTCAGCTGATTGTGCCGGACATTGTGTCGGAAGGCGGCCGAGGCGACCCCGGCGTCGAGGGCAGAGACGGATCTTGCCTCGGTTGTGAACCTTTTGACGAAGTCACGGAGTGACTCCCCCTCCCTCTAGCGGAGGTCGAGCAGGGATGCGCTCGTCTTCTCGGCTTTTCTGCTGGTGACGAAGTGGCCCAAGAAGTTGGCTTCCAGCTGATCGAACGAGAAGATTGAGCCTGGGGAGAGTTTGGAGAACCACTCCCTTGCCGGACCCCGGAGGGTGGCCGGGAAGGCTCGGCATAGTAGGGGATCCGAAGCGCTGTGAATCATCATGAGGATCTTGAAGCCCTCCATGTGATCAGCTGGATCGCCCTCGTCGTTGTAAGTTTCGAATTGCGGAGGACGGAAGTTCCGGGGGATCTCCGCTTCTAAGATGTTAACGGAGAATGGCGGCCGGGAAGGCGCTCGGCCTAGGACGGGGTTCGGATTCCCATCTCCGATGCGTTCGAAGAGATTCTCCATCTCCATGAGGCGACGGAGTAGCTGGTCTGTGCGCTCCGGTGGGGGAGGTGGCACACGAGAGTAGCTCCTTCCTTTGCTCATTTGACGGGGTCGGTCGGGCATTGCGGACCTTGGCTCTCCGTGAAGAGCCTCCATGATTTCATCCCGAAAGCTCCGAAACTCGGCCCTGGTGACCGCTCCATGGTCAGAAGGGTCGGGTCAGGGCGTAGGAATTCGGCCAATGCGGCTGAGTACCGACGGCCTGGAATGGTTCGGGGCCGAGTTGGAAGCGGTCCCTCCCCTGGCCTGGCTAGCCCTTCGGTTCATAATGACCCGACGAAGGTCGGGTTGCTCGACGTGAGGTTCGCCTTGTTGGGGTCCGGGGTTCACCCCCGGATTATTTGATCCTTGCCTTCCGTCGAGGGCGTCCTGAAGAGGAGGCCCATCCTGGCGGGCAGAAGAAGCCGGTCTCCGGGCCCTGGGAGGCATGGGAGAGTGTCGGTGGTGAGGCTCGGACTGTCGTCCTTACCGAATAAATAAGAGTTCCCACAGACGGTGCCAACCTGATGCAGTTTGTTTTTGGGAGGAGTGTGGATGCACCAGGTGTGAGTTCGGACTCAATTTGTAAGGGGGGAAGAGCTCGGTAACGGACGGTGAGCTGGAGGCTCGCTCCGGCACTGAAGGGTCGGCTCGGCTGGCCTTGCCTCGTGTACATGCAGACGGTCTCGGAACACCGAGGTTTATCCCTGTGGCAGACCCTCCGACGATCTAGTCAGTCTCTGAGAGAGAGTAGCAATAACTAGGGTTTTAGTGGCAAAAGATTGATTACCTTTGAAGGTGGGTGAGGGTCTGGTATTTATAGATAACCCCAACCGAGTTTGGATCCGCTTGGGGGCCGGGTCTGGACCCAAAAGCCCATGGGCCTGACGTGGCAGGAGGCCCAGGGGGTTTAGGGCATACGTGGCAGTGCCAAGAGTGGTTTAGGGCTGACGTGGCAAAGCCCCAAGTGGTTTTGGAGCCGATATGGCAGATCGTAGGGGCCCTGCGTCTCCGGGAGAATCGGAGGGCCTAGGTTGTGCCAGGTCATCCCCCTCCCTTACCCGGCTGAGTGGAAAGCTCGGGGGACGGTCGAGGATCGGGGACCGAAGGTCGGGGCGGATCGTCGGAACGAGGAGGCCAGTTTAGAGGCGGTGAATTTACGGTTCGGCACCGATCCTGTGGTGGTCCGGGGCCGAGCCGGCTTGACTTTGAGCGAGAGCCATCCTGGGCCCCAGGCCATTTTTATCCTACCTCATTTATGATGAGCAAAAAGGGACATTCAAGGTGAATGGACAGCGGTTGAAGCCATACATGGATAGTGAAGTTGGCAAGGAAATCATGCACATCGAGAAGGCCAAACAATAATGAAAAGATGAAGAAAGTCTGGCTGAAGACTTAAAACTTAGCGCTTCATGGGAGGCAACCCATGTTTTATTTTATTGCATTTAGTTTTGATTTATCTTTTAGTTTATTTTATTTTAATCTTTGATTTTATTTTGTAGGATTGCATAAATTTTGAAAGTCGCCAGGCAGAGCTGTTTTGAACACCTTCATTGATAGCTGTTTTTGAACAGTATGGAGTCATAATCTGGAAACCTGATTCAAAGAGAAATTGTAGCCTATTGTCTTAGCTTTCTAGCAAAAAAAAAAAAAAATCAGCCCATTTGGACATCTACAGCTCCAGATATTGCCAAAATACTGAACACTGCGCATGCAGAAATTTAAAGACGAATCAGGGGAGAAATTCTGAACTTTTTTGCATTTTTTTTGTTTTTCTTTTTCTTTACCATTGAGGACAATGTGATATTCAAGTTTGGGGGGAAGGTTTACAAATTTATGATTTATTTTTTAGAAAAGAAAAACCAAAATTTAAAAGGATTTCAATTAAGCTCACCATTACACTTTTGAGTTCTTCATTAAGATAAGCATTGAAATAATTTTTTTTTTTTGGGATAAACAATTTCTTATAAAGCAAGAGTATGCATACTTATTTACTTTAGGATTATTGAATTTCACAATTCCTTACAAAATTGTGTGGGTCATGCTATTATACATTAAAGACAAATGTGATTTTTTTTCTTGTGATTATCCCCTTTAATCTATTCCTAAACAGAGTTTAAGTAAATAGAGTAATAATGAAAAAAAAATTATGAATAAATTTAATCTACTCCAATGTTTTGAGTTGCTTAGTAACTAGGGGTATTCATCACAAATATTTACTTTTACGTCAAACGACAACTTGAAATATGAGTATGCAAAGCACTTTAAGTTTGTGACTTGTTGAGTAACCGGGTGAATTCATCACAAATGTTTTGCATTTGCATCAAAAGGCAAGTGACAACTTAGAGAAGAGACTATTAAAAAAAAAAAAAAAAACTCTAGTTTGCTACTCGATTTGTAATAGTGAGAAGGGATAATCACAGATTGAGTTGTTATATACTACATTTACATTAATTGCATGAAAAATATGATTGGGTTGGGAATTATGAATAAATAATTGCACTGGAGAAAGTGGGTATGCTTGGTTTTACTTTATTTGCTATTGTTTATATTTTAATTGAAGTTTTGATGCTTGCATGATGAGAATTCTTGGTGTGATGGGTTGAGTCTACTATTATTATTCCCTTGTTCATGATTCTACTTTTTGCTTAAAGACAAGTAATATCTTAAGTTTGCGGGTATTTGATGTGTCTAATTTATATACAAATATTTGTACGAATTAAAATTGCTTGTTTTCGTTGATATTGTTTATAATTCATCTTATTTCTATATGATTTCATTTAATTAATTATTTTTGAAGAAATAATATTTTTGATGCTAAAAGTAAAGATTTGTGGAAAAAAATCAACAAACAAAATAAAATAATGGATTTATCAATTTTTATTGTTTTGTTGAGTAAAAATAATTTTAGAAGGATTTTAATGAGCTAATATGATTTTTAGTTAGTTTAATTAATTTTAAACTAATTAATTTATTTTATTTTTAAATCCTAAATTTTGGTCTTATTTTGTGTATGTAGAAGCACGTGGTTGAAAGAAAAGGAAATAAAAGGAGAAAAGAGAAAGAAATAAATTTCAGATCAAATAAGGAAGGAAATAAATAAAAGAAGGACTTTTCTGCAAAAAGTGCAAACCCTAATTTTCTCTCCCGTTCCCTATAAATATATGCAAAGGTGGAGCACAAGTTTCAAGAGGTGACGGCTGAATTTAAAAAAAATAAAAATAAAAATGGGAAAAAGTCAGAGAGATAGAAACAGAACTCTCTCTCTCTCTCTGTCTCTTTTGGCATGCCGCTCAGATCAAACAAAGGGAGAGAAGGGGACAGCTGGGTGCACACGTTCGACAGCAACAACAGCACGTGGGCGACAGTAGTAGCAGGCGAGACGGCTCTGACGTGTCAGGGACACAGATGCTGACTGACTCGCTGACGTGGCTGCTACAGTTGTTGGCTCCGGCTTTTGAGACAGAAGAGGGGTTTGCATTAAATTTTGTATTCTTTTTGTATCTCTTCTTCTCCAATTTCTTTTAGATGCAATCCAAAACATTTTTTATTGCAAATTTGATATGAACTAAATTTATTGTTCTAGAGGCTAAGATGTAGCCTCGTTTTGTAGAACACAAATTTTAATTCCTTATTATTGCTCTATTTTTCCTGGTTGTGTTTTAAATTTTATTTTTTATGCATACAAAATGGTGGATAGACATTTGTATGATCTTTTAAATCATGATGAGACCGAACTGGTGATTTGTGATTAATAAAAATTAAATACTGTTATTGGAGGACATGACCGTTAAGAAATCCAAATTTTCAATTAATAATTTGATGGATAGACAAATAATTAGTTGAGAATATTTTTTAGCCTACGTGGATAGAGTGGTTAATATTTTCAGGATTTTGGTCTACAACTTGGAAAGATAATATCTTTATTCATAAGGAGTTATAATTTGTGTGTGTGATAAACGAGGTGAACCAAGAGCCCTAGAACTAATTTTACCCTTAACAAATTTCAAGAGCTTCACTGTTTCACAGCTCTCTCCCTCTTCACAAATTTTGTTAGCTTTAATTAGATTAATTTAATTTAGTTGTTTTATCCTTCATAAATTTCGATCTTCCAAATAGTGATTAAGCTAGTAATATCGGTACTCAATAAAATATCTAGTCCCTGTGGGTTCGACACTTTATTTACTTAAACTATACTACTTGTTGCGATTTTGTACACTTGCAAATATTCACATCACCTGGGTCCCGCTGAGCCACGTCAGCCTGGGTCCCGCTGAGCCACGTCAGCGATTCAGCCATCTGTCACAGTGTTGTCGCCTTGGAAACCGTCCGCCTGGTCAGCACGTGGGGAGTCGCCTGCATCTTCTCTCTTCTCTTTTCGATTCGCACAACAGAGAGAGAGCCTCTCTCTCTCTCTTATTTTTTTTCCTTTTTTTTATGAGTAGCCGTCACCTCTTCAGCATTTGTACTCCAACCTTGCATATATATATAGGGAACGGGAGAGAGAATTAGTGTTTGCACTTTTTGCAGAAAAGTCCTTCTTCTTTTATTTATTTCCTTCCTTATTTGATCTGAAATTTATTTATTTCTCTTTTCTCCTTTTATTTCATTTTCTTTCAACCACGTGCTTCTGCATACACAAAATAAGACCAAAATTTAGGATTTAAAAATAAAATAAATTAATTATTTTAAAATTAAACTAACTAAAAATCATATTAGCTCATTAAAATTCTTTTAAAATTATTTCTCATTTTTAACTCAACAAAACAATAATAATTAATAAATCCATTATTTTATTTTGTTTGTTGATTTTTTTTCCACAAATCTTTACTTCTTGCATCAAAAATATTATTTCTTCAAAAATAATTAATTAAATGAAATCTTATAGAAATAAGATGAATTATAGACAATATCAATGAAAACAAGCAATTTTAATTGGTAAACGAGTACAAATATTTGTATATAAATTAGACCGATCAAATACCCCCAAACTTAAGATTTTGCTTGTCCTCGAGCAAAAAAGTAGAATCATGAACAAGGGAATAATAATCAAGAGTAGGCTCAACCCATCACACTAAGAATTCTCATCATGCAAGCATCAAAATTTCAATTAAAAATATAAAAAATAGCAAATAAAGTAAAATCAAGCATACCCACTTTCTCCAGTGCAATTATTTATTCATAACTCCCAACCCAATCATATTTGTCATGCAATTAATGTAGTTATAGTATGTCACAACTCAATCTGTGATTATCCCATCTCACTACTACAAACCGAGTAGCAAACTAGAGTTTCTTTTTTTTTTGTCCCTTCTTTAAGTTGTCATTTGCCTTTTTACGCGAATGCAAATCATTTGTGATAAATTCACCCGGTTACTCAACAAGCCACAAACTTAAAGTGCTTTGCATACTCATATTTCAAGTTGTCGTTTTACGTAAGTGTAAACATTTGTGAGGAATACCCCTAGTTACTAAGCAACTCAAAACATTGGAGTAGATTGACTTTATTCATAATTTTTTTTTTTCATTATTACTCTATTTACTTAAACTCCGTTTAGGACTAGATCAAAAGGGATAATCACAAGAAAAAGCATCACATTCGTCTTTAATTTATAATAGCATGACCCACACAATTTTGTAAGGAATTGTGAAATTCAATAATCCTAAAGTAAATAAGTATGCTTACTCTTGCTTTATAAGAAATTGTTTATCCCAAAAAAAATTATTTCAATGCTTATCTCAATGAAGAACTTAAAAGTGTAATGGTGAGCTTAATTGAAATCCTTTTAAAATTTTGTTTTTCTTTTCTAAAAAATAAATCATAAATTTGTAAACCTTCCCCCCAAACTTGAATATCACATTGTCCTCAATGGGAAAGGAAAAACAAAAACAAACAGAATGCAAAAAGTTCAGAATTTCTCCCCTTATTCATCTTGAAAATTCTGCACGCGCGACGTTCAGTATTTTGGCGATATCTAGAGAAGTAAGTATCCAAATGGGCTGATTTTTTTTTTCCGGAAAGCTAAGACAATTGTCTACAATTTCTCTTTGAATCACTTTTCCAGATTCTGACTCCATAGTGCTCAAAAATAGCCATCAATGAAGGTGTTCAAAACAGCTCCGCCCGGCGACTTCCAAAATTTATGCACAAGATAAAATCAAAAATTAAAATAAAATAACCTAAAAGATAAATCAAACCTAAATGCAATAAAAGAAAATTTGGGTTGCCTCCTAAGCTGTGCTAAGTTTTAAGTCTTCAGCCAGACATAGGGGTGAGATGGTTATGTAACGCCAAGATCCAACAACATTAAAACATCTTTTCTAATTTTTCTCTTCAGATGTGGATCAGGTTCAAGCTTTAATTTGAGGCATTTCCTTCGTGATGATGATGTCTTTGATTTCCCCACCTCTTTGAATTTATGCTGCAAAAATGAATAAATAGAAGGTGCAGCATCCAAGTACATAACACGTTCAAAAAATATTTCATTTTTCAGGTTCAAAATTTGTTGAATTTGTTAGACATACTTCTATAAGTGATTTTTCAAATTTAGCCTTATATTTCTCGCCCACAATTAAATCAGTTTTACTTACTTGAATATACGACTGTTCTTCAAGAGGAAAATTTATAGAATTAAAAACATCAAAAGTTACTTGCTCGTGCTGAATTTGTTTCTCCACAATTTGTTCAATCTCACTTTGCTTTTCAACCACATTATGTTCGCCATTTTCTTCTTGTGGTTGCTCAATTGTCCTCCCGTTTCCTAGTGTTATAGCCTCGACATGCTCCTTGGGATTGACAACTGTATTGCGTGGTAATGTTCCTGCAGTTTTTTCGTTAAGAATATTTGAAAATTGACTAATTTGTACCTCAAGATTGTGAATGGAAGCCGAAGTTGAATTTGCAACATTTTGGATTGTCAAATCTGTCTTTTGTATGTATTGTTCTGCCCTTTGCATGTAGTGCTCAAACATATCTTCAAGCGTCGGCTTCTTTTCTTGATGTGGAATATTTTGAGGGGGTATAACTGCTCCTTGATAGTTGTTCCATGGATAATTGGGGGTATTTCTCCATTCTTGATTGTATGTGTTTGAATAATTATTTTGCATTTGAAAGTTTGACACTAAATTTTCATGTTCGGCATTTTATGGAGCAAAAGGGTTCCCCACTTGACAATCTGAACTTTAATGATTTCCTGCACAAAGATCACAAATCTTATTAGATTGAATTGAATTAAAATTCATATTTTCTACTTGTTTAGATAACATATCATTTTTTGCATTTAAAGTAGAAAAATGATCAAGTTCAAAAACTCCGACCACTTTTCTTGGCATTGTTCTCTCTGAAGACCACTGGTAATGATTTGATGCCATCTCCTCTAAAAGATCATAGGCTGCTGTGCAAGTTTTGCTTATGAGTGCACCACCAGCTGCTGCGTCAACCATAGATCTATGTGTAACTCCCAAACCATTATAGAATGTTTGCATTTGCAGCCAATTCGGTAGTTCATGATTAGGACACTTTCTTAATAACTCTTTGTACCTTTCCCATGCATCATACAAAGACTCAGTCTCAAATTGAGTAAGTGTGCAAATATCAGTTCTTAGCTTTGCTGTCTTTGCCGGTAGAAAATACTTGGCTAGAAATTTTTGTGCAAGTCCTTCCCAAGTAGTAATACTACCAAGTGGTAGATAATATAGCCAAACCTTCGCCTTATCTCGTAGTGAAAAAGGAAAGAGTCTCAATCTGATTGCATCATCTGATACTCTATTGTGCTTGAAAGTGTCACAAATTTCTAGAAAATTAAAAATGTGAGCATAAGGATCTCGTGCGGTAGTCCCCAAAATTGAACAGTCTGATGAATCATTAGAATAGTCTCCGGTTCAATCTCAAAATCGTTAGCTTCAATAACCGGCTTCTTTATGCTTGATTCATAAATCGTGGGCATAGCATAGTCTCTCAAAGGCCTGTTTTCATCGTTCGCCATGATAATTTCCTTGTATGTCCTGAAATGTAAGTGTTGAAAAAATAAAAAATTTAAAAAAATAAAAAAATAGAAAAACTAAAAAAAATAAAATAAGAAAAATAAATCAAAGTAAAAGTTAGTCAAAAGAAAATAAAGATGTAAAATAATAATAAAATAAAAATAATTACAAAAATCCAAACTAGCAATAATCTAGCAATTTTCAATATCAATAAAAGAATAACCAGTCCCCGGCAGCGGCGCCAAAAACTTGATGTGAATATTTGCAAGTGTACAAAATCGCAACAAGTAATATAATTAAGTTAATAGAGTGTCGAACCCACAGGGACTAGATATTTTATTGAGTACCAATATCACTAAATTAATCACTATTTGGAAGATCGAAATTTATAAATGATAAAACGACTAAATTAAATTAATCTAATTAAAACTAACTAAATTTGTGAAAAGGGAGAGGGCTGTGAAACTGTGAAGCTCTTGTAATTTGTTAATGGTAAAATTAGTTCTAGGGCTCTTGATTTCACCTCGTTTATCACACACACAAATTGTAACTCCTTATGAATAAAAATATTATCTTTTCAAGTTGTAGACCAAAATCCTAAAAATATTAACCACTCTATCCACGTAGTCTAAAAATTATTCTCAACTAATTATTTGCCTATCCATCAAATTTTTAATTGAAAATTTGGATTTCTTAATGGTCACGTCCTCCAATAACGGTGTTTAATGTTTATTAACCACAAATCACCAGTTCGGTCTCTTCATGATTTAAAAGATCATACAAATGTCTATCCACCATTGTACGCATAAATAATAAAAATTGACACACAACTAGGAAAAATAGAATAATAATAACGAATTAAAATTGTGATCTACAAAACTAGGCTACATCTTAGCCTCTAGAACAATAAATTTAGTTCATATTAAATTTGCAATAAAAAATAAATAAATGTTTTGGGATTGCATCTAAAAAGTTTGAGAAGAAGAGATACAAAAAAAAAGATAAAAATAATGCAAACCAACTCCTAGAACCGAATCCAAGCCGTTTCTCTCTCGTCTCTACGTCTCAATCCCACAAAAGACGAAAAGTAACCAGTCACATCAGCACAGGAGTCAACGTCATCTCTCTCTCTTCCGTTTTTGCTCTGTGCCGCCTCCTAGGAGAAGAAAAAGGAGCCTTCCACATTAGCCTGGGTCCCGCCGAGCCACATCAGCGATTCAGCCCTCTGTCACAGTGCTGTCGCCTTGGAAACCGTGCGCCTGGTTAGCACGTGGGGGGTCGCCTGCTACTTCTCTCTTCTCTTTTCGATTCGCACAACAAAGAGAGAGCTTCTCTCTCGCTTATTTTTTTTTCCTTTTTTTTTATAAGTAGCCATCACGTCTTCAGCATTTGTACTCCAACCTTGCATATATTTATAGGGAACGGGAGAGAGAATTAGTGTTTGCACTTTTTGCAGAAAAGTCCTTTTATTTATTTCCTTCCTTATTTGATCTGAAATTTATTTCTTTCTCTTTTCTCCTTTTATTTCCTTTTCTTTCAACCACGTGCTTCTGCATACACAAAATAAGACCAAAATTTAGAATTTAAAAATAAAATAAATTAATTAATTTAAAATTAATTAAACTAACTAAAATTCATATTAGCTCATTAAAATTCTTCTAAAATTATTTCACATTTTTAACTCAACAAAACAATAATAATTAATAAATCCATTATTTTATTTTGTTTGTTGATTTTTTTTCCACAAATCTTTACTTTTTGCATCAAAAATATTATTTCTTCAAAAATAATTAATTAAATGAAATCGTATAGAAATAAGATGAATTATAGACAATATCAACAAAAACAAGCAATTTTAATTGGTAAATGAGTACAAATATTTGTATATAAATTAGACACATCAGTATGTAGGAACTTGTAGGATTGAAGAAAAGTGGGTTGTAGTATGTGGAAATTTGTAGACTAAATAAATGTAGTCTTTGCAATTATACAGGACTTGTAATTTCCTAAAGAAGTAGTCTTGTAATAATTTAGATAAGTCATTGTAGCATGTTCTAAACTTTTATAGGTTGCTAGAGACTCATGCTTGAGTTTTTTGTTCTATGTCAAAAAAGAGAACCTATTCTTACTTGTGAACCCATGAACCATGCTTGTGAAACCCATGAACCCATTCGTACTTGTTCTAGTTTCAAAACGAATCCATGTACCATGCTAAAGTTGTATGTGCTAAATAACCTAACATGCTTGAGATTTATAGTTGTTCTAGTAAAAGAACACATCATGCTTGAGTTGATTATAGTAAGTATACCAAGCTTGAGTTGTTGTAGGTTGAGTATAGTAAGAAACCCAAGCTTGTGTTGATTATAGTAAGTATACCATGCTTTAGTTGTTGTAGGTTGAGTATAGTAAGAAACCCATGCTTGAGTTGATTATAGTAAGTATACCATGCTTGAGTTGTTGTAGGTTGATTATAGTAAGAACTCCATGGTTGAGTTGATTATAGTAAGTATACCATGCTTGAGTTGTTGTACGTTGAGTATAGTAAGAAACCCATGCTTGAGTTAATTATAGTAAGTATACCATGCTTGAGTTGTTGTAGGTTGAGTTTTGTAAGAAACACATGCTTGAGTTGATTATAGTAAGCATACTATGCTTGAGTTGTTGTAGGTTGATTATAGTAAAAAACCCATGCTTGAGTTGATTATAGTAAGTATACCATGCTTGAGTTGTTGTAGGTTGAGTATAGTAAGAAACCCATGCTTGAGTTGATTATAGTAAGTATACCAAGCTTGAGTTGTTGTAGGTTGAGTATAGTAAGAAACCCAAGCTTGTGTTGATTATAGTAAGTATACCATGCTTTAGTTGTTGTAGGTTGAGTATAGTAAGAAACTCATGCTTGAGTTGATTATAGTAAGTATACCATGCTTGAGTTGTTGTAGGTTGATTATAGTAAGAACTCCATGGTTGAGTTGATTATGGTAAGTATACCATGCTTGAGTTGTTGTAGGTTGAGTATAGTAAGAAACCCATGCTTGAGTTGATTATAGTAAGTATACCATACTGGAGTTGTTGTAGGTTGAGTATAGTAAGAAACCCATGCTTGAGTTAATTATAGTAAGTATACCATGCTCAAGTTGTTGTAGGTTGAGTATAGTATGAAACCCATGCTTGAGTTGATTATAGTAAGTATACCATACTTGAGTTGTTGTATATTGAGTATAGTAAGAAACCCATGCTTGAGTTTATTATAGTAAGTATACCATGCTTGAGTTGTTGTAGGTTGATTATAGTAAGAATCCTACCATGCTTAAGTTGTTGTAGAAAGAAACCCATCATGCTTGAGATGTAGTAAAGGTACCATGCTTAAGTTGTTGTAGTGAGAAACCTATATTTTGAGTTGATTATAGTAAGTATATCATGCTTGAGTTGTTGTAGAAAGAAACCCATGCTTAAGTTGTATGCATGCTTGAGTTGCAGAAAGATACCATGCTTGAGTTGTTGTAGAAAGAAACCCATGCTTAAATCGTATTCATGCTTGAGTTGTAGAAAGATACCATGCTTGAGTTGTTGCAGTAAGAAACCCATATTTGAGTTGATTATAATAAGTATACCATGCTTGAGTTGTTTTAGAAAGAAACCCATGCTTAAATCGTATTCATGCTTGAGTTGTAGAAAGATACCATGCTTCAGTTATTGTAGTTGTTCATGCTTGTGTTATTGTAGTAATTCTAGTAAAGAACTCATATTTGAGATGTGTAGTTGTTTTAAATTCAAAAGAATCCATGCATGTTTGAGTTATATGATTGTAGTGGTTTCGGTTAAATTCTAAAAGGAACCCATGGGTTTAGCTTGCATGATAACCCAACTGAATTATTGAAATGAACCCATGTTCCGTAGTTGTTCTAGTTCAATTTTAAGAAGAAACCCATGAAACTAGCTCCATGATAGTTCTAGCTCAAACTGGCAAGGAAACCATGCGTTTAGGTTCTAGGTGGTTCTAGCTCAACCTTGAGAAAGAACCCATCAACCTAGTCGCATGTTGCCCTAGTTCAAATTTGGAAAAAGAACCCATGAGTTCTAGTTGTATGCGGTTCTAATTGAAATTTTACCATATGATGTACACATGCTTCATCTTCAATATATGGGAAATAATGGTTGGGAAAGTCACTAGCATTGTTTGCTAGATAAAAGCTAGCCTAGGGGTCATCCAACATCAAGACTCGCATCTTACCACCTTGGAAACTGTGGATAAATCACACCTCGAGCACCGACGGATCTTAACTGGTGTGGGTTGATTGTGGGCCGAGAATGTTGACGAGATCCATGTTAGTGGTAATGATGAGTAAGAGAGAGATTTCTGTCACCGGTGTCTTGGATCCCATAAGTTGGATAGGGATAATCATAACAAAGTTATTGAAAACCCCGTGAGACCGTTTGGGTTTAGAGACATCGTTAGGGTAGTAACTTATGGCTATTACTACTTAAACTTTACTTATTATCATTTTTTGCCGAAGGGAAAGAGTTGGTGTTAAGGGTGATACCTTATGGTCCGACCTGTCCTATAAGCCGACACTAGGCACTGTTATTGGGTTGTACCCTTCTTCTCAAAGGGATACGGTCCGTGCCTTCTCAAGAGTTGGGAGCACGAGATCCGTATCTCGTCTGTTAATTTCTGAAGTACCTTGATAAGGCGGGAGCGATTCCTGTCGGAGCTAGGGGGATGGACCCCCGGAACTCCATCTTGTCTTATATCTAGGGGCGTGAAGCCATAGACTACGGTCTGTCTAGGGTTGCCACAGGGAATGCTATGTGCTACCCTGCGCTTGCGAGACCCCAGTGGTGCCACAGGAGATGCTACGTGGTAACCTGCGCTTGTGAGACCCCAAGAATTCTTCAAAGATATTTGAGTGAGGCAATAGTGGCAAACGCGACCACCACTATATTACTGCAGTAACGAAAATAGACCGTACCTGCAACATAATCAGTCACATTGTATCTTCAGAAACAAGTCGAGTACAAGAGTATAATTCATGGCGTGGGTTCAAATCCCTAATTATGAAGAAACGACTTGAGAAGGGGCGTATGTAGTATGGGCTGCATACTGTTCTGGAGACTTGCTTGCATTAGAATAAGAACATCATCACATTAGTTAATTGGGTATTACAGTGTAAGTCATAGTATACACTGACACATCAATTATATATACACGTTTCTGTTTTCATCAATCTGTTTACTTAAGTGGAGAATCGCTGCTAGTCATTGGCCTTAAAAACATCAGTATATGTACTGACGTCCCAATTTCAATAGATACCGGATTGTAGAAGTACAGGTACAGGATTCAGGACGACTCAAGGCGAGTGAAGCAAGAGTCGTTTTCATTTCCGTTGTATTATATGTTGTTTACTATTGTTCCATTGTAACAATTTTGTAATCTATTTATTTGTTGGAAAGCATCCAAGTGAAATACCAAGTGTTGTTCTTTATTCATTGTACTCTGATGTAATATGTTGAAAGTTGTAACATTTGGGATTGTAAAGCTATTATTGTAACACTGTTGTAATGTATTGCAATTTTGTAACATTCGGATTTGTAATACATTTGTGTTGAATAAAAAGTTTTAAATTTTCCTATTTTTCTGTGTATTGTGGCTAATTGAAGAAAAGATTCTGGCTTATGTCACGGTTTTCCAGTTACTGAAAATCGGGGCGTTACAGAGTGGTATCAGAGCTGACTTCAATTTACAGTCGAACACAGTAAGAAAATTAAGCTTGGATGCCTTTTAGGAGTCGGGTTTTAGCTAGTTGTAGACAATTATAATTCATATTGTTGTTTCTTTCAACTTATTTTTTATAATTTTTCTATATCTGGACTAATTCCAGTATGTGTGCTTTTTTAAGGATAAGATGGTGTTCGAGGATATCCTAACCGAGGATGTGTTGATGGAAGAGACTGAGCCAATTTCAAGGGATGATCCGATGATCTCGAGCGAGGAGCCAAAGGAGATTTCAGTACAAGTTAACCTTGAGATGGACTCGCCTTCACCACCGCAAGGACTAAGTGTGGATCAACGCACAGCAGAAGCAGCCAGCATACGTCAGGAAATGAAGAAGCTGAGGAGGTGTAGAACCAGGAGAGTTCGTCAAGCTAGCAAGTGGGTGACGCTTGCAGAGCTGCATTAGCAAGCCTAGCAAAGGAGCAGGAACACTTTGATTACGGATTGGCACGACTGCAGTATGAATGGGAGCAAGTCTAGGGGACCACCGAGGTTGTAACATGCCATTTCTATGAAGAAGTTGGACACAAGAGATCAGTCTGTCCACAACTACCAGGGAAAAGAGCTGCACCAACATCAGTGTTTGGGAACTGAGGACGGAAGCAGAAGATTCAGACGGCAAACTTGGAGCTACCTAGCCAGGAAGCTATTTCTTGTGTGGAGAGCATGGTCATTTCATGAGCCAGTGCCCGAGAAAGGACACTCAGATAGAAACCCGTGTCTGTTACAAATGTGGAGAGATTGGTCATATTATGCCAAACTGTCTCCAGTTTCATAAGAAGAACAGCAGAGCATCCCCGAAGATGAACGCTAACGGAAAAGGGTGTTCACCAAAGGTGAGAGTTCGCACTTACTAAGGGAAAATTGAAGAAGGCAGGAGAGCCAGTAACAATATGTGCAAATGGAACTGGAACTAAGTCTAAAAGTTGTAACTTTTTGATTTTTTTTTTTTTTTTTTTTTTTTTTGACTGAAGAAGTAATATATGATGTAACACTTTTTGTAACTAGTTGGATTTATATATATATATGGAATCCATGCAACTGTTTTGTTCAATTGTGGTTCATCACATTCTTTGGTCTGAATTATTTTTTCAAAAGTTGAGATGTGTGCTGAGGCGACTCTAGATTTGCTTTGTTGATTACACCATCTGGAGCATCAGCTTTGAGGAAATTATAGGAGAGGAACCCGGAAGTCAGAGGTGATGTTTGTAGGCCATGTCCAATTCTAAGGAGGGAGTGGCTACCAATGTGCAAAAGATCGAGATAGGTGAAGAATTAGCCTCAGCCAAGGACCGTGAATGAAGTAAGAAGCTAAATGATGAGATCAGGCAAGCCAGTATTGGAATAATTAATGAAGATTGGATCTCAGTTTTGGCACGATTGAAGCCACAACCGAGTCTAAGGGAGCAAGTCAGAAGGCTTAGGCAGGAGATGCAGGGAATGAAGCACTGAAGCGACAAGTTGATGAAGGAAAATATCAGAATATCGATATGGACTTCATCACAGGATTACCCCAAAGTTCGGAAAGGTATGACTCAAGTCGGGTTATTGGGGACCCAGTTGACGAAAGTCTGCACATTTTTCCGAGAAAGATGACTTAGACGCTAGAGAAATTAGCGAAAGTCCACATTGAAGGCGTAAGGAAGCAGCATGAAGTACCAGTATCTGCGATTCTGAACAAGATTCGAGAATTTCGTCTCAACTTTGGTAGAGTTCGCATGCAACTTTGGGATCAAGGTCGGGTTGTTTGGAGAACCAGTTCGTGGATGAGTCACTTGGGAGCCGGAAAACCATATAAGCTTTCTTTTCCCGAGTTATTTAGTGTATGGGTGTTTTTTTTTCCCTGACTTAACATAGTTCTGAGGACAGAACTATTCTAAGGAGGGTTTGTTGTAATATCCCAGACGGATATTATATTGTATAAATTATTATTTTTAAATAAATTTTTTTTAATTAAAATTACTTCGTTTTCTATTTAAAAAGTTACCTGGACATATATACTAGTAAGTATATACATGTATTGTATCAGTTTTGTGCACATGTACAAAACCCTGAAAAATGCATTTTTGAGAAAATGTCTGGAAAATCCCGGGCAGATATTTAAAATTATTATTTTATTTTTATTTTCAGAATTGAAATATTTTTGGTGGATATCACCCAGATTTGTTAATAAACATTATCCGTATATATATACCAGTCGGTATACATCTGTATTGTATCAAATTGGTACTGGAATCTTCCGGGTTGATAATAAAATTTATTTTATTATTATTTTTGGAATTAAATTATTTTTATACGGATTGAACAGTTTTACAAACAAAAATTATCGGTATATAGATATATACATACGTTAGCATATTGTACCGATTTCGTACGTTTGAACAAATCATGTAGTATGTGTTTTGGACAAAAATATCTTATTCTTGTCATGATTAATCAAAATTCGATGGCTAGGATTTGTTTGGAGGCTTAAACCTAGGGTTAAGATTAATTAGGGATACATAAGGGTTTAATATGTGTCTTCTACTAGAACCCTCTCCTCCACCTCACCCCTCCACCTCACCATGCTTTGGCCGACCAAATTGACCCCAAGGGGGTTTGTGATATTGTCTTGGTGTATTTTGCACTCTCCACCCTCATTTCATCCTATAAATACCCCTCCCCTTCACTCTTTGCCTCATTTACAAGAAAAAAATAGAGAGAGAGAAAAAGAAGGAGAAAGAAACCCTAAGTGTTCTTCATTTGGGGGTTTTTCCATAAGGGTGTTCTTCATTCAAGTTGTAGTAGAAAGCTAAGAGGAAGGAGAAGGTTTGCTAGCTAGTCCTTCCTACAAGAATCAATGTGGGGATTCTCTACTTCGATTTTAGATTGTTTGTTCTCTTATTTATTTTGTGTATATAGAAAAGAACCCATCTTTTAGGATTAATAATAGTTGTATGTGAGAAAAAACCCATCTTTTGATGGTTAGTTGTTGTAGGCTAAAAGAACTCATCTTTATGATGGTGGATGTTATATGTATATGTTCTATAACAACTTGAACTAATTTCTAAGCATATAAGTGGCTGTAGGTTAAAAAGAACCCATCTTTATGATGTGTTGTTGTATATATATGTTCCTAAATAACTTGGACTAATTCCTAAGCATAAGCATGTGTGTAGGGATCAAAATGATCCCATGAAAAAGATGAATTGGTAGAACTCAACAAAATCACATAAAGATAGAGTATTGAACCTTGCTATGGTTATTGTTGTTATGATGATTATTGGACTAAGATTTGTGCATAAGAAAGGTGGGAAATCAAGATGAAGTTCTCTTTTTTTATTTGTGTGGATTCTTGTCCACTTTTGTTGTATGTGTGTTCTAAAAAATGACTTGGACTAAGTATTAAGCTTAAGGTGGTTGTATGGATCAAAAAGATCCCATGAAAAAGATGGGTGGTGGAACTTAAATAAAACACATAAAGGTTGAATCTTTAACCTTGTATTTATTGTTGTTATTATGGTTGTTTTGTTGAACTCAAAACTATGACTTGGACTATAACTATGTGCACATATGGATTAGTAAGGTGAGAATGTTTACTTACCCATTCTAGGATTGTAGAACTCATCTAGCTTTTTAATGATAAATTTTTGTTGTATGTTGCTCTCTACCTTGTTAAGAAATCAATTCTTTACTAACCGTTGTTTATAAAAAGTTGCTCTTATTGTATGTAGAAACTTGTAGGATTGAAGAAAAGTGGGTTGTAGTATGTGGAAATTTGTAGACTAAATAAATGCAATCCTTGTATTTATATAGGACTTGTAATTTCCTAAAGAAGTAGTCTTGTAATAATTTAGATAAGTCGTTGTAGCATGTTCTAAACTTTTATAGGTTGCTAGAGACTCATGCTTTACGTCAAAAAAGAGAACCTATTCATACTTGTGAACCCATGAACCATGCTTGTGAAACCCATGAACCCATTCGTACTTGTTCTAGTTTCAAAAAGAATCCATGTACCATGCTAAAGTTGTATGTGCTAAAGAACCCATCATGCTTGAGATTTATAGTTGTTCTAGTAAAAGAACCTGCTTGAGTTGATTATAGTAAGTATACCATGCTTGAGTTGTTGTAGGTTGAGTATAGTAAGAAACTCATGCTTGAGTTGATTATAGTAAGTATACCATGCTTGAGTTGTCGTAGGTTGAGTGTCACGCCCCGCTTCCCAAAAGAGAATACGGAATACGGATACGCGACAAAAGCCCAGCGAATGATTTTCATCATCCACAAGCTGTTCCGGAATCTTTACAACATATCACGATATAATCAAAGTCGGAAGCCAGGAAAGTCAACCACATGCACATATGAACCAAATACCAACAAGAACACTTAAAATAAAATATATTAATCTCAAATAGTCATGATCTGAATAACACAAATAATCCTGGGTCACATTGCCCAAATACAAGAATAAATCCAAATACTTGAATACAATTATTGTTCAAGCAAACTACAAGAAATAATAATAACAAGATCCAGCACTAATACTTCATGTCACCAATACCGTCTGGAACCTGTTCTCCAAAATCTGAAATTCAACAATTGCAGGGAAGAGAAAGAAGAGAAAAACAAGTATGTGTCAATTGCAAGTTACAGGCCACTTATAATGTAGGATACAAGTACATGGGGAAACTAACTAATAACATGGCATTAGCATGATAACAAAACATAACAACTAGCATGGTAAGGTGAACAAGTACAAGTAGCATGTATCAAGTTTCAAGTGAACAAGTATCATGTAACCAAGTATCAAGTGTCATGTAGCAAGAATCAAGTAATCATTTTCAAGTGATCAAGTATCCAGTGTCAAGTAATCATGTTCAAGTCTTGTATTATTACTATCTAGGTAGCACTTCATGCATCCATCTTTTTACTACATGGTTGCTACAGTCAACGCAATTTCGTTTTAGATTTCATAGTGGACCACAGAGGGCAGTGTACATAGGGACAAGTAATCCAAATCATAAGCCAAATTCCAAATTAACCAAATCATATACCAAACTCCAAATTAACCAAATCATATACCAAATTCCAAATAATCCAAATCATATACCAAATTTCAAATATGGGAAACACGGGCCCCCTTCCGAGTACACGTTTCTGAATTATCCACTACTAGATCTTTCCCATTAACACCGGCTTGGTTATTTATTATTATAATCAGGCATGCATGTATGTGTTGCAAAACAAAGCAAGGGTAACAGGGTATAAACATGTATCAGGTTCAGGGTGCAAAATAAACAAGTACAGGTATAAGATAACACATAACAGGGTAAAACAACTAGTTTTCTAGTTCAGGACAGCAAGACAGTGTTGTACTAAAACAGTTATTTCTGCTACTACAAACATCCAAATCTGGATCCGTCGAAGGATCTAGAAAATAGACTTTCACACGAATACAGAGAATATAAATAAGTCATATAGTAATTCATAACATCATAACTCAAAATAGGTTTGAATCCAGAAAACATGTTCAGTTAGAAATCAGTAAAACGAATACTCAGTCAGGAAAACCGCATCAAAACCTCTCTAATAAATTCAGAAAAAATCTGGGGTATTCCCCTATATGTCAAGAATCAACATATAAAGTTTCATAATATTCCAGTAAAATTAGTTTAGCCATCAAAAATAAGAAAACATCAAGAAACGATACTTTGGCCAATCGGGAATTCCCAACACTGCTGTACGAAAACTAAAATATCTCGCAAGCCGTGAAACGAAATCCAAATCTGCCAAAGGGAGATGAAAATAGACAAAATAATTTAACTTTCATATTTGACAAATATTTTTCATACAGTAAAAGGAATTAGGGTGAAAATAAGATTCTTTACAGAACAGCAAACAAAATACAGTAAGTATAGATCTTATAAACAGGCGTGATGCGGCGCATAAAACTCATCAATAAAATCTACCAAAATTCTAGGTAATCCCTAGATGTGTATAGAAAAACAGACCAAAGTCTTAGATCAAAATAATATGTGTAGCACAAGTATCAAAATAATTTAGTTATCAAAATCAACAAGAAACGAAATCTGGAATCTATCTACACCTCTGTAGTAAAACAGTCATAAGTCACTCATACGAAAATAAAATCTAGCAAGGTCAGAGGGGTTGAAAAGAAGACAAAATTCTCTAAAACTCATATTTTATACCAAAATTATGTTACTGACTTCAAGACAGTCCAATACAGCAAACAAAACAGATCAGCGACAAAATACAGATTTTTCCCTTTAACGACAGCTCAACATATATCATACAAAACTTATTCCAAACACAACCAAACATGAAATCGGATCTACCAAGTGTCCAAACATCATGAATTAGGGTTATTAACATATTTAAATCAAGCATATCACATGGTTCTCCACAAATACCCAAATTCTCACAAGAAGTCCCACATATATGATCAAATCAAGAACAGGCAAAACCTAAGTTAATTCATATCCATATATTGTCTCGTGAGGCAACTATAGTCAAAATTTCACAATAGAGACAAAACCCATCAAGGATAACACAAACAAGAGTTGTCTCTAGACCAAACTACACTATAGGTGGTATTTTTACTTGTATCAAACAAAGGAATTGGAGTACAAGTTACTTGTCTTAACCGAAGATGAAGAACGAAGAAAATCAAGAGTAACGGAAATGGATTCCCGACAACGAGCAAAACCTACGAACGAAAATCCACGAACTAATGAATCCAAGCAAACTTGAGCGAAAATCTCCACACAAACAAACTCCACCAAAAGAGAGATGATCCAAGAGGGATGCTGACAATAGTGGCTTGCAGCCATAAGGAAACACCAAGGGAGAGAGACTAGAGTGGTATATGGTGGTGTAGGAGGTCGGATGGATGAGTGGATGGAGTGTGGCCAAAGGGAGGGGGGTCTCGGCCTGGGGGGTGGGCGTCGGGTGTGTACGGCACCGCCAAGGGGAAGGGGGAGAGAGAGAGGGTAGGCCGGGTGCTAGGGTGTAGGGTTTAGATGTTAAGGCTAGGGTTTGAGGTTAGGGATATATATATATATATATATATATATATATATATATATATATATATATATATATATGTATATATATAAAGAGAGAGAGAGAGAGAGAGAGAGGATTAAGGTTATTGGATAATTGGGTTGTGGGTAATTAGGAGTAGTAATAGGATTGTTTAATGAGTATTGATATGGATTAATGGCATAGGATTTAAAATAGCTAGGATTGGGTTTAATTTAGTTTTGGTAAATCTATTAGGGATCAACAATACGATTGGGAATATGATTAGGGTTTTAAAATAGGATTTAAATAAAACATCAAATTGAATAGATAAAGTAAAAAATAAAAGTAGGATTACATATAAAAATATATATTGATCTACAAGATATAAATTATTTGAAATACTACAAATACAAATAACAATAAAATAGATTTTTAAATCTATTCATGACTAAAATATAAAATAACACGAATAACAAAAATAACAATAATCATAATGAGCATTAACAAAAATAATATTAATAATACAAAAATCAACACATAATAATCCAAAGCATAATAAAAATATTTGTATTATAAAAAAATATCATTGGGAACTAGTTATAAATAAACTATTGATTAAAAATCTATACTATTATTAAGCAAAGCCTCATTTTGGCGTATTTTTATTATCATGCCCCCATATATATAAAATGCAAAAAAATAATCTAGGGTTAATTCTGTCAATTGAAAAATTCACATCTAAAAATATATTTCATGAATCCCAACCCCGCTGCTCTCTTCATCTTCTCTTTCCCCGATTCCCAAGGGCTGCCGCCCCCTCCCCACACGAGCCTCACCTGTTCATCTCCCCCCCTCTCTTTCTCCGCTTACTCCTCCTGCCCCGGCCTCCTCCTCACGCCGCCCCTCTTCACCCGAACCTCTCCACCTCATGCGCGCGACGTTGCTATCCCCTCCCCTCTTGGTTGGGTAATTTTTTGTCATTTTCCCTACTCTTCCTCACTGCTATTTAAATAGAAAACATCCTCCATTTCTATGGTTTTTGAAAGCTGCGGCCATTAGGGTTTTCGACACTTTGCATCATAGGTACAAAAATCTCAAAACCCTAATTACATCTTTCCTCGATTTTGTCATCCTCTACTTAGATCTCGAAACCCTAGCTGTAAAGTTCGAGCAATCTTTAATTTGCCATTACAACCCTAGGTTTCATCTCTTTTATGAGTCAAATGTTGATGCGATTTTGATCAAATAAAGAAACTAGGAGTCACAGTAGATCATTTGATCATTCTTTTGTTGGTTGTTGCACGAATATTGATGATTGTTTTTGGGTGTTTGGAAATGAAGGTAAGCAATGGCTCCTCCACAGCCAAAGAGTGGAATTTTTGTGGGTTTGAACAAGGGCCACATTGTCACTAGGAGGGAGCTACCTCTTCGCCCTTTGAGCAGGAAGGGGGGTATGATTATCTCAACTCTTACTACTAAAAATGTTATGTCTTTTTAATATATGTGCTTCTCATATGTGTTATTGTTAAAGTTGTATCTATCTATCTATCTATTTATCTATCTATCCATCTGTATTATCTATCTATCTGTTTAAATTACTTTAAAAAATATATATTTATTAACACGTGCCTCACACATGATATATTATATTACTTTAAAAATATATATATTTATTAAAACGTGCATTGCACGTGCTAAATACTAGCTTATATTTCAAGCTTATATATTTATTAAAACGTGCATTGCACGTGATCTGCTAGGAATCCGGGAGTACCAAGTGAAAACTTATATTTCAACTCCTGCGGAGCTGCTTGATCATGGTCTTCTACCAAACCTAGAGGTAAGAACTATACATATGTACATTTTCCTTTTATTCTTGAACCAGCAATAAAATGTAACTGATACATAGAAAAGTTCATTTGCATATCCATAAATGAAATTGATACATAGAAAAGTTCATAATTTTGATTAGCCTATATATGATGAATATACCATTACATATTGTGATACTGATAAATTTGAATACTATTATTAAGCAATGGTAATTTGAATACTATTATACTGATGAATACTATTATTAAGCAATAAAATGAAACTGATAAATTTGAATCTCAAACTGCATTATGTCCTTCATCTACATATTCTGTCCTTCATCTATACTATAATTTTGTTAAATGGTTATCTCCCCCTTTGAGCATAAATTTGAATCTTCCTTTTATTCTTGAACCAGCAATAAAATGTAGTAGTATGCTGAAAACGTGCGAAATAGTTGTGAGTTAAGTTGCAACAGAAAGTAAATAGTAGTATACTGAAAAACTAAAAAAATTGAAAATAAGAGATCTGTTTTACTAAAACAATAAGTGAGTATGTAACTAAGGTGTACGGCTCAGCTTGCTGGCAATAGTAGTGTATTAACTGAGAGAAGTTGTAGATGTAGCAAAGATAAGTGCTAAAAAACCTGCTCTGTGGGAGTAGACGTGAATAAAGTTTAGAAAGAAATTATAAGTAATGTTGAAAAAAATAGTGCAAGAACTAGCAAGAGTGTAAGTGTATGATTTGAGGAAAATTTTTTACGTTCAAGAAGGAAGCCAATTAAAAGTTATATGAAAGTTAATGCAATTTAATATTAGTTAGTAAGTCGTGAGTCTTTAGTATAATAATGTAAAAGAGTGCAGCAATTGATGATTAAAAATGCATCTAGAATTAGTATAATCTGGATTGAATAAGTTACTTTTCTATGTAACTGATACATAGAAAAGTTCATTTGCATATCCATAAATGAAACTGATACATAGAAAAGTTCATAATTTTGAATTAGCCTATATATGATGAATACCATTACATATTGTGATACTGATAAATTTGAATACTACTATTAAGCAATAGTAATTTGAATACTATTATACTGATGAATACTATTATTAAGCAATAAAATGAAACTGATAAATTTGAATCTCAAACTGCATTATGTCCTTCATCTACACTAGAAGAGATTAAAACTAATTTTAAATATGTATAATGCACGTGCGATGCACGTCTATAAAAATATTACGGCGTGCATCGCACGCGTGCAAATAGCTAGTAGGTTTTAACAGAAGATCTAATAATACATTTTAACAAAGAATTTGAAAGCAGAAACATTAATGTACAAAAATTTTAAATATAGAAAAATACACATAAAATACGAGTTTGGGGAAACAGGGATTCCATTGAGTATAGTAAGAAATCTATGCTTGAGTTGATTATAGTAAGTATACCATGCTTGAGTTGTTGTAGGTTGAGTATAGTAAGAAACCCATGCTTGAGTTTATTATAGTAAGTATACCATACATGAGTTGTTGTAGGTTGAGTATAGTAATAAACCCATGCTTGAGTTGATTATAGTAAGTATATCATGTTTGAGTTGTTGTAGCTTGATTATAGTAAGAAACTCATGCTTGAGTTGATTATAGTAAGTATACCATGCTGGAGTTGTTGTAGGTTGAGTATAGTAAGAACCCATGCTTGAGTTGATTATAGTAAGTATACCATGCTTGAGTTGTTGTAGGTTGAGTATAGTAAGAAACCCATACTTGAGTTGATTATAGTAAGTATACCATACTTGAGTTGTCGTAGGTTGAGTATAGTTAGAAACCCATGCTTGAGTTGATTATAGTAAGTATACCATGCTTGAGTTGTTGTGGGTTGAGTATAGTAAGAAACCCATGCTTGAGTTGATTATAGTAAGTATATCATGCTTGAGTTGTTGTAGGTTGATTATAGTAGGAAACCCTTGCTTGAGTTGATTATAGTAAGTATACCATGCTTGAGTTGTCGTAGGTTGAGTTGTCACGCCCCGGTTCTCAAAAGAATACGTAATACGGATATACAACAAAAGCCCAGCGAATGATTTCCATCATCCATAAGCTGTTCAAGAAATCTTTATAACATTCACAAGAATCATCAGAGTCGGAAGCAAAATAATCAACCACATGCACATAATGAGAGAAAATACCAACAAGAATACTTGAAACCATTACATAAATCTCAAATAGTCATGATCTGAATAAAACAAATGTCTTGGATCACATTACCCAAATATAAGAATAAATCCAAGTCTCAAAATACAATATTGTTCAAGCATGCTACAAGAAATAATATTAATAAAAAGAAGCACAAATACTTCATGTCTCCGATACCATCTGGAACCTGTTCTCCAAAATCTGCAATTCAACGAATGCAGGAAATGGGAAAAGAGAAAAACAAGTACCCGTCAATTGCAAGTTACGGACCACTTATAATGTTGGATACAAGCACATGGGGAAACTAACTAGCAACATGGTATAAGTGATGTCAAAGTAAACAACTATCATGGTAATGTGATCAAGTATCATGTAGCATACATCAAGAGTCAAGTAAACAAGTATCTTATAAACATGTGTCAAGTATCGAGTATCAAGTAATCATATATCAAGTGTCAAGATTCAAGTCTCATGTGTCATGTAGTCAAGTATCAAGCATCAGGTTTCATGTAATCAGGTATCAAACAAGCATGTATCATGTTCAAGTATCATGTTCAAGTCTTGTAGTGATTACTATCTAGGTAGCACTTCATGCATCCCACCTTACATGGTTGCTACAACAAACAGTTTCGCTTTAGATATCATAGTAGACCATAGAGGGTAGCATACTCAGGGACAAGTCAAGTATCGAGCTCCAAGCTCCAAGTATCATGTATCTTGTAATCACGTGTCAAGTTGTGCAAGTGGCAAGTATCGTGTCTTGCGTGCAAGTATCAAGTAATCACGTGTCAAGTATCATGTCTCAAGTAATCACGTAGGCTCAGTGGATCCCCTTCCGAGTACACATTTCTGAATTATCCACTATTAGATATTTCCCTTAAACACTGCTTGGTTATTTATTATTATTACTGTCAAACAAGCATGTATATGTGCAAAATATATCAAGAATAACATGGCATGATCATGTAACAAGGGAAAGTTGCAAGATAAACATGTACGAGTGCAAGATATCTCATAAAGGAATAAAATAAACAAATTTCAAGTTCAGGATAGCAAGACCATACTGTAGTGAAACAGTGATTCCTAGTGTTATAAATAAGCAAATTTGGATCCATCAAAGGATCTGGAAAATAGACTTCCACACGAATCCAGCGAATATAAATAAGTCATATATTAATTCACAAAAACATAGCTCAAAATTGATTTGAATACATAAAATATGTTCAGCACGAATCAGGAAAACGAATTCAAGAATAGGAAAACAGCGTGAAAACATATTAAATAAATCCACGAAAAATCTGGGGTAATCCCCTATATGTCCAGTTACTAAATATAGAGTTTCATAATTTTCAAGTGAATTTAGATTAGTCATCAAAAATAAGAAAGCATCAAGAAACCATAGTCTAGCAAATCTGGAATTCCAAACACTGCTGTACGAAAACTATGATATCTCGCAACCAGTGAAACAAAATCCAATTCCGCCATCTCGCAACCAGTGAAACAAAATCCAATTCCGCCAAAGGGATATGAAAATGGATAAAATATACTAACTTTCACATTTCACAAATATTTTTCATATAGTGAAAGGAATCATAGTGAAAATAAGGTTCTTTACAGAATAACGAGCAAAATACAGCAAGTATAGATTTCTAACTAAGCATGAAACAACACATAAAACTCATCAATAAAATTCACCAAAATTCTGGACAATCCGTAACTAGATAAAGAAATACTGACCAAAGTTTTGGATCAAAATAATATATGTAGCATAGTTTTTAAAAATAATTTGTCATCAAAATTACCCGAAAAACAGAATCAGGAAAAGATCGACCCCTCTACAGTAAAACAGTCATAACTCACTCATATGAAAACAAAATCAAGCAAGGTCAGAGGGATTTGAAATTAGACAAAATTCTCTAAAATTCATGTTTTATACCGAAATTAAGATACTGAATTCAAGACAGTCCAAAACAGCAAACAAAACAGATCAGGACAAATACAGATTTTTCCCCTTTACAACAACTCAACATATATCTTACAAAACTTGTTCAAAACACAACCAAACATGAAAATCGAGTTTACCAAATGTCTAAATATCATGTATTAGGGCATCTAGCATTTCCACACCGAACACATCACATGGATCTCAACCAAATCACAAAATTCTCAAAAAAAAAGTCCTACGTACATGATCAAAATCAAGAACGGGTAAAACATAAGTTAATTCAAGTCCATATTGTGTCGTGAGGCAACTATGGTCAAGTTTTCACAATAGAAACAAAATCCATCAAGCATGTCACAAACAAGAGTTGTCTCTAGACCCAACTACACTATAGGTGGTATTTTTGACTTGTATCAAACAAATGAATTGGAGTACAAGTTTCTTGCCTTAACCGGAGATGAAAAGATGCAAATCAAGAGTAAGGAGCAAAACCCACAAACGAAAATCCGCGAATCAACGAATCCAAGCAACTAGAGCGAAATTCTCCACACAAACAAAAACTCTAAAAGCGAGATGATCCAAGAGGGATGAATGGCGATAGTGGCTTGCGGCCATAAGAGAACACCAAGAGAGAGGGATGAGGGATTTGTGTGGTGTGAGGTGGTCGGGATATGCAAGAGGGGAATCGGGAGTAGGGGCTCGGGTTTGGGGTGTTGCCGGGGTGTGCACAGGCCGGGAAAGGGGCTTGGCGGCCCGGAGGGGGTGGCATCGGGATCAGGTCGGGAGGGGGGTCGGCCTGGGGCTGTGTGCGGGTCGGGGTGCAAACAAGGAGGGGATAGAGAGTAAGGGAGTCGTCGGGCTTGTGAAGTAGGGGAATTAGGGTTAGGGTTTAGTGGAGAGGGGTTTATATATAGGGTTTAGTTGTAGGTTAATGGGTTAATGGGTATTAGGAGTAGTAGTAGGATTGCCGATGGGTTTTGGATCAAACAAATAGGAATACAAATAGGATTGGGGATTCAATTTGGCTTTGGTAAATCTTATTAGAGATCAAATAATAGGATGGAGAAATAGGACAACCAAATCACCACCACAAGCACCCAAGAAAAAAAATAAAATAAAGATATCGAGACCAAAATGACAGAAAGAACCAAAATAATGAAGAACGAAATAAAAGAGACAACCAATCAAACACAAAGGGCTCAAAATGAAATAAAACGAATATATATATTGAAAACAAATTCCAATATACGGTTCAGAAAAATACAAGAGAGAAAAATATACCAAAACGAAAAATACACTCAAAAATATACCAAAATGAAAAGCAGGGGTTACAATTCTACCCTCCTAACAAGAAGAATTTTGTCATCGAAATTCAAAAAGAAGATACATAGGGTAACCCCAAAACAACCAAAAGAACAAAACAAAAATTACTCAAACAAATAAGGAAACTTCTGCTGAATCTCCTCCTCCAGCTCCAAGTCGACTCACCACGCGAGTGAGGATTCCAAGCAACACGAACCAACTTGATGACCTTGTTCTTAAGCATTTTCTCCAGCCGATCCACAATAGCAACTGGCAGAATTTCACAAGTCAAATCCGGCCGAATGGTCAACTGAGAATAGTCGATCACATGGCTCTCATCTCGGATATATCTCCTGAGTTGTGAGATATGGAAAACATCGTGTACTCCTGATAAAGCTGACGGCTATGCAAGACGATCGACCACCTTGCCTACTTGCTCCAAAGTTTCAAACGGTCCAATAAACTTAGGGCTAAGATTGCCCCCACCACCGATCCGAATGACACCGCACCACGGCGATACATTTAGGAAAACATTGTCCCTAACACCAAACTCCAAAGCTCTCCGATGGACATCGGCCCATTGCTTCTGCCTGTCCTGAACTGCCTGCAAGTGCTTCCTGATCTGAACCACAACATCCACTATCTTGGTGATCAACTCCGAACCCAACAACTTTCTCTCACCAATGTCATCCCAGCACACTAGCGATCTACACTTTCACCCATAGAGTGCCTCGAATGGAGCAGCTTTAATACTGGCTTGAAAGCTGTTATTGTACGAGAACTTTACGAGATGCAAATGATCCTCCTAAGACCCACCAAACTGAAGCATACATGACCTCAACATGTCCTCAAGAATCTGAATAGTCCGCTCCGACTGTCCATCAGTCTGGGGATGAAAAATTGTACTGTACTTCAACTTACTCCCCAAACTAGCCTGAAGACTCTCCCAGAACTGAGATCTGAATCTCGTATCCCTGTCGGATACAATACTGATTGGAACCCCATGAAGTCTAACAATCTCTTGCATATACCTCTCAGCTAGGCTCTCAGTAGACTGCCCGACACGAAAAGGAATGAAGTGAGCACTCTTCATTAAACGGACGACAATCACCCAAATGGCATTATGACCCTTTGGACTCCTCGGCAAAGGGCTCACAAAATTCACAGTGATATGTTTCCAGTTCCACTCTGGAATAGGAAGTGGTTGAAGAAGTCCAGCGGTTTTCTGATGCTCTGCCTTAACCTGCTGGTAGATCAAACACTAGCAACAAACTGAGCCACAGCCTTTTTCATACCCTACCACCAGAAATGAAGCTTCAAATCCCGATACATCTTAGTACCGCCAGGATGGATAGAATACGAAGACTGATGGGCTTCCTCAAGCAACCTTTGACGAACATCACCTTCCGGGACACATAATCTGGATCCAAAACAAAGAGATCCATCAGAATGAATAACCATGTTCGTCCTGGACCCAGACTCAACCTCAGCTCGAAATCTCCACAACCGTGCATCACTAGCCTGTGCCTCTTTAATCTGATCAACAAGAGACGACTGCAGCTGAAGCACCAAACAACTCCGATCAGAACTCGGCAACAAAACTTCCAACTCCAACCTCCTCATCTGCTCAATCAGATCCCTCTGCAGAGTCAAGAACATAACTGCTGGTCTCCTGTTCAAAGCATCTGGCACCAAGTTTACTTTACCAGTATGGTATTGCAAACTGATGTCATAATCGGCCATAAGCTCCAACCAACGCCTTTGCCTCATGTTTAACTGCTTCTGGGTGAAGACGTACTTGAGACTTTTGTGGTCTGTAAAGATCTCCACTCAATCCCCAAGTAAATAATGTCTCTACAGCTTCAAAGCAAAAATCACTGTCGCTAACTCCAAGTCATGAGTCGGATAGTTCTTCTCATGCGGCCTCAACTACCTCGATGCATATGCAATGACTCGGCCCTTCTGCATCAAAACTGCCCCAAAAACCTTATCAGAAGCATCACAGTGAATTACAAATCCGCCTGAACCATCGGGAAGAGTCAACACAGGCGCTGACGTCATTCTGTTCTTTAACTCAACAAAAGCTCCATCACACTCATCAGACCAACAGAACTTCTGATTCTTCCGAGTCAATTTAGTCAACGGTCCTGCTATCTTCGAAAAATCTTGGACGAACTTTCGATAATAGCCAGCCAAACCGAGAAAACTCCTAACTTCTGAAACTGACTTGGGAATAGGCCAATCCTTCACAGCCTCAACTTTCGCAGGATCCACAGAAATACCATCACCTGGGATAATGTGCCCCAAGAATAAAATCCTGTCGAGCCAAAACTCGCACTTGCTAAGTTTCCCATAGAGCTGATTCTCTCTCAAAGTCTGCAGAACCACCCTAAGATGCTCAGCATGATCTTCCTGATTCTGAGAGTCCACCAAAATATCATCAATAGAAGCCACCATAAATCTATCTAAGAATTGAGTGAAAACCCGGTTCATAAGACTCATGAATACAGCCGGTGCGTTCGTAACTCCGAACGGCATCACAAGATACTCATAGTGTCCGTATCTAGTCCTGAAAGCAATCTTCTGTATATCCGTAGCCTTCACCTTGACTTGGTGATACCGAGAAAGAAGATCCAACTTCGAGAAAACAGCAGCCCCACTCAACTGATCAACCAAATCATCGATCCTGGGCAACGGATACCAGTTCTTCACAGTAACTCTGTTCAGTTCCCGATAATCCATGCACAGTCGACGACCACCATCCTTCTTGTCGACAAAAAGGACCGGAGCACCCCAAGGCGAAACACTAGGTCTGATGAAATCCAAATCAAGCAACTGCTGAATCTGCAACTTAAGCTCTGCTAGCTCAACCGGTGCCATCCTGTAGGGACTCTTCGATATCGGTGCTGTTCCAGGCTGAACATCAATACCGAATTCCACTTTCCTATCAGGGGGTAAGCCAGGCAACTCATATGGAAAAACATCCAAGAAATTCCGAACTACTAGAGGCGCTGCCTCACAGCCTGAGTGCAATTCTATCACACAAACCTCCTGATCAACTGCAGCTCGGCCAAGGGAAGACTCCCCAGCATGGAACTCAAATTCTGTGCAATCTGGAATCCGGAACACAACTTTCTTGGCATGGCAATCAATAATGGCATGGGTTACACCCAACCAATCCATACCCAGAATAACGTGGAACTCCAAATTCCCAATTACAATCAGGTTAGCTTTGAACTCTGCGCTACTAATAATCACGGGACACTGCCTGTACTCCAGGGAACAAATGAAAACTCCACCACCTGTCACAATGTTCCAAGCCTCTGACATGTTGCTGCACTCCAATTGATGGCGAGCGACAAATCGAGAGGAGACAAAGGAATGGGTTGCCCCAGAATCAAACAGAACATAAGCAGGGAAAGAGCACACAAGCACAACACCTAAGACAGAAAGGAACATAGGCAAAGAAAAGAATTTGTTGAACAGGGGTGAGGAAAACAAAAAATGCAGAAGACAACAGAAAGAAATAAAGCAAGGGAAAAGAAGAAAAACAAAGAGAAACAATAAACAATAAAACAATAAACAAAAGATACCTGCAACCACACCGTCAGCTGACTCAGCATCTGCAGCAGTCAGGTTGAAAGCCTGACCTCTCCGCAGAATAGCGGTTCTCTGACCGACAATCTGACGCTACGGGAAAAGCGGTGGTCTAACTGGACCACGAGCTATGGCAACTAGCTGAACAGGACCCCTGACTGGAAAAGCCAATCGCGGGCAGTCCCGCACCGAATGATCAGCAGCACCACATCCAAAATAGCAACGATTGGCACGTCGACAATCCTAGCGCTCATGCCCTGGAAGATGGCAAAAGTCACAGAAACCAACTCTCGGAGGACCCGCAGAAGAGTAAGGAGCTGCCCTGACTGGAAGGGTTGGAACAGGTCTCCGAATAGGTCCACCAGAAAACCTATCAACTGAGTGCGGAACAGTCCGCTGAGAAGAAGCCAATTCACCACAAGCCTGCTCCTGGGACCTAGCTGCCTCAAGAGCCTTAGCGTAGGTATGCAAGCGAAGAGAGACAAGATGCACTTTAATGTCTCGTTCAAGCCCCAAAATGAACCTACGAGCCTTATCCTCTTCGTTCGCCACAAGAACGGCTGCGAAGCGGCTAAGTCTCGTAAATTCGGCTGCGTACTCGTCCACAGACCTGGAGCCCTATTTCAAGAAAGTCTTATGTTACAACATTGCATGAACAATATGCAACAAAATTCCATTACTAGAAATAATGACCAACCTGTTTCAGGGCTAAGAATTGTTGCTCCATCTCAACTCTGGTGCTGCTAGGAAAGAACTTCTTCAAGAAACTCCTAGTGAAAGTGGCCCAAGTGATTGGTCTTTCAAGCCCTTCGGACTCGGACCTCCACCAGATATGAGCGAAGTCCACCAACTGGATGGTAACCACATCCACACGATCTGTATCAGCAACTGTAGCGGCCAAAAGTAGTTGCTCTGTCTGAATCAACCATTGTTCAGCCTCCAAAGGCATCTCAGTGCCTGAAAACCTATCGGGATGCAGCCTCATAAAGTCTGTGATCGTTCCCAGACGGGGTGGAAGAACATCCTGCCTAAGTGCAACATGCAGAGTAACTCGAGCGGCTTCTAAAGCAGCCATCACCAAATCACTATGGTTCACTATGGTTCTACAGCCTCAATCGGGTCACCCTGCGACTGCGAAGTAGAACCTCTGCGTGCCATAGTCTGCAAAACCAAAAATAGTTAGCAGTCAGATTAATGTTGATACTATTTGATTCATTTATGCATGCATGGTTGATGAAATGTTGCGCAGATTCCAGTTCGAGCCAAGCTTGTCTAATATATTAGGTAACTAATACATTAGCCAAACCTAACGCTCTGATACCACTAAAAACCCTGTCATGCCCCGCTTCCTAAAAGAATACGGAATACGGATACGCAACAAATGCCCAGCGAATGATTTTCATCATCCATAAGCTGTTCAAGAAATCTTTACAACATTCACAAGAATCATCAGAGTCGGAAGTAAAATAATCAACCACATGCACATAATGAGCCAAAATACCAACAAGAATACTTGAAACCAAATAAATAAATCTTAAATAGTCATGATCTGAATAAAACAAATATCTTGGGTCACAATGCCCAAATACAAAAATAAATCCAAGTCTCAAAATACAATATTGTTCAAGCAAGCTACAAGAAATAATATTAATAAAAAGTAGCACTAATACTTCATCTCACAGATACCATCTGGAACCTGTTCTCCAAAATCTACAATTCAACGAATGCAGGAAAGAAGAAAAGAGAAAAATAAGTACTCGTCAATTGCAAGTTACGGGCCACTTATAATGTAGGATACAAGCACATGGGAAAACTTACTAGCAACATGATATAAGTGTGATGTCAAAGTAAACAACTATCATGGTAATATGATCAAGTATCATGTAGCATACATCAAGAGTCAAGTAAACAAGTTTCTTATAAACATGTGTCAGGTATCGAGTATCAAGTAATCATGTATCAAGTGTCAAGATTCAAGTCTCATGTGTCATGTAGTCAAGTATCAAGCATCAGGTTTCATGTAATCAGGTATCAAACAAGCATGTATCATGTTCAAGTATCATATTCAAGTCTTGTAGTATCATGTAGTCAAGTATCAAGCAAGCATGTATCATGTTCAAGTATCATATTCAAGGATCATGTCTAAGTATCATGTTCAAGTAGCATGTATCAAGTCTTGTAGTTATTACTATCTAGATAGCACTTCATGTAGCCTACCTTACATGGTTGCTACAACAAACAGTTTCGCTTTAAATTTTATAGTGGACCATAGAGGGCAGTATACTCGAGGACAAGTCAAGTAATCGAGCTCCAAGCTCCAAGTATCATGTGTCATGTAATCACGTGTCAAGTTGTGCGAGTGGCAAGTATCGTGTCTTGCATGCAAGTATCAAGTAATCAAGTGTCATGTATCATGTCTCAAGTAATCACGTAGGATTAGTGGATCCCCTTTCGAGTACACATTTTTGAATTATTCACTATTAGATCTGTCCCTTAAACCCTGGTTTGGTTATTTATTATCAATATCAAACAAGCATGTATATGTGCAAAAAATATCAAGAATAACCTGGCATGATCATGTGATAAGTGCAAGTTGCAAGATAAATATGTATGGGTACAAGATAACTTATAAAAGAATAGAATAGACAAATCTCACGTTCAGGACAACAAGACCATACTGTAATAAAATAGTAATTTCCAGTGTTACAAACAAGTAAATCTGAATCTGTCGAAAGATCTCGAAGATAGACTACCACACGAGTCCAGAAAATATAAATAAGTTATATATTATTTCACAAAAACATAGCTTAAAATTGATTTGAATACAGAAAATATGTTTAGCCCGAAATCAGAAAAACGAATTCAAGAACAAGAAAACAGCGTGAAAACATATTAAATAAATCCACAAAAAATTTGAGGTATTCCCCTGTATGTCCAGTAACTAAATATAAAGTTTCATAATTTTCCATTGAATTTAGATCAGTCATCAAAAATAAGAAGGCATCAAGAAACCATAGTCTGGCAAATCTGAAAATCCCAACACTGCTGTACGAAAACTATGATATCTCGCAACCAATGAAACGAAATCCAATTCTGCCAAAGGGATATGAAAATAAATAAAATATACTATCACATTTCACAAACATTTTTCATACAATGAAAGGAATCATAGTGAAAATAATGTTCTTTACAGAACAATGAGCAAAATATAGCAAGTATAGATTTCATAACTGAGTATGAAACAACAAATAAAACTCATCAATAAAATTCAACAAAATTCTGGATAATCCCTAACTAGATAAAGAAATACTGACCAAAGTTTTGGATCAAAATAATATAGATAGCATAGTTCTTTAAAATGATTTGTCATCAAAATTACCGAAAAAAAGAATCTGGAAAAGATCGACACCTCTGTAGTAAAACAGTCATAACTCACTCATACGAAAACAAAATCAAGCAAGGTCAGAGGGGTTTGAAATTAGACGAAAATTTCTAAAACTCTTGTTTTATACCGAAATTAAGATACTTACTTCAAGACAGTCCAAAATAGCAAACAAAACAGATCAGCGACAAAATGCAGATTTTTCTCCATTACAACAACTCAACATATATCATACAAAACTTGTTCAAAACACAACCAAACATGAAATCGAGTTTACCAAACGTCCAAATATCATTTATTAGGGTATCTAGCATATCCACACCAAATACATCACATGGGTCTCAACCAAATTACGAAATTCTCACAAAAAATCATACATACATTATCAAAATCAAGAATGGGTAAAACCTAAGTTAATTCATGTACATATTGTGTCGTGAGGGAACTATGGTCAAGTTTTCACAATAGAGACAAAACCCATCAAGCATGTCACGAATAAGAGTCGTCTCTAGATCCAACTACACTATAGGTGGTATTTTTGATTTGTATCAAACAAATGAATTGGATGCAAGTTACTTGCCTTAACCGGAGATGAAGAACGATGCAAATCAAGAGTAAGGAGCAAACCCCACGAACGAAAATTCGTGAATCAACGAATCCAAGCAACTAGAGCAAAAATCTTCACACGAACAAAAACTCCAAAAGCGAGATGATCCAAGAGGGATGAATGGCGATAGTGGCTTGTGGCCACAAGAGAACACCAAGTGAGAGGGACGAGGGGTTTGTGTGGTGTGAGGTGGTCGGGATATGCAAGAGGGGGATCGAGAGTAGGGGCTCGGGTTTGGGGTGTTGCCGGGGTGTGCTCAGGCCGGGAAAGGGGCTCGGCGGCCGGGAGGGGGTGGCGTCGGGATCAGATCGGGAGGGGGGTCGACTTGGGGCTGTGTGCGGGTCAGGGTGCAAACAAGGAGGGGAGAGAGAGTGAGGGAGTTACCGGGCTTGTGAAGTAGGGGAATTAGGGTTAGGGTTTAGTGGTGAGGGGTTTATATATAGGGTTTAGTTGTGGGTTAATGGGTTAATGGGTATTAGGAGTAGTAGTAGGATTACCAATGGGTTTTGGATCAAACAAATAGGAATACAAATAGGATTGGGGATTCAATTTGGCTTTGGTAAATCTTATTAGGGATCAAATAATAGGATGGAGAAATAGGACAACCAAATCACCACCACAAGCACCCAAGAAAATAAAATAAAATAAAGATATCGAGACCAAAATGAAAGTAAGAACCAAAATAATGAAGAACGAAACAAAAGAGACAACCAATAAAATAGAAATGGCTCAAAACCAAATAAAACGAATATATATATTGAAAACAAATTCCAATATACGGTTCAGAAACATACAAGAAAGAAAAATACACCAAAACGAAAAATACACCAAAATAGAAAGCAGGGGTTACATGAGTATAGTAAGAAACCCTTGCTTGAGTTCATTATAGTAAGTATACCATGATTGAGTTGTTGTAGGTTGAGTATAGTAAGAAACCCATGCTTGAGTTGATTATAGTAAGTATACCATGCTTGAGTTGTTCTAGGTTGAGTATAGTAAGAAACCCATGCTTGAGTTGATTATAGTAAGTATACCATACTTGAGTTGTTGTAAGTTGATTATAGTAAGAGACCCATGCTTGAGTTGATTATAGTAACTATACCATGCTTGAGTTGTTGTAGGTTGATTATAGTAAGAAACCTACCATGCTTAAGTTGTTGTAGCAAGAAACCCATCATGCTTGAGATGTAGTAAAGGTACCAAGCTTAAGTTGTTGTAGTAAGAAACCCATGTTTTGAGTTGATTATAGTCAGTATACCGTGCTTGAGTTGTTGTAGAAAGAAACCAATGCTTAAATTGTATTCATGCTTGAGTTGTAGAAAGATACCATGTTTAAGTTGTTGTAGAAAGAAACTCATGCTTAAATCGTATTCATGCTTGAGTTGTAGAAAGATACCATGCTTGAGTTATTGTAGTTGTTCATGCTTGTTTTATTGTAGTAATTCTAGTAAAGAACCCATGTTTGAGATGTGTAGTTGTTTTAGATTCAAAAGAATCCATACATGTTTGAGTTATATGATTGTAGTGGTTTCGGTTAAATTCTAAAAGGAACCCATGGGTTTAGCTTGCATGATAATCCAATTAAATTATTGAAATGAACCCATGTTCCATAGTTGTTTTAGTTTGATTTTTTAGAAGAAACCCATGAAACTAGCTCCATGATAGTTCTAGCTCGAATTTGCAAGGAAACTATGCGTTTAGGTTCTAAGTGGTTCTAGCTCAACCTTGAGAAAGAACCCATGAACCTAGTCGCATGTTGTCCTAGTTCAAATTTGGAAAAAGAACTGATGAGTTCTAGTGCTAATTGAAATTGGACCATATGATGTGCACATGCTTCATCTTCAATATATGGGAAATAGTGGTTGGGAAAGTCACTAGGATTGTTAGCTAGATAAAAGCTAGCCTAGGGGTCATCCAACATCAAAACTCGCATCTTACCACCTTGAAAATTGTGGATAAATCACACCTCGAGCACCGATGAATCTTAACTGATGTGGGTTGATCGTGGGCCGAGCATGTTGACGAGATCCGAGTTAGGGGTAATGATGAGTAAGAGAGAGATTTCCATCACTAGTGTCTTGGATTGATAGGCCATAAGTTGGATCGGGATAATCATAAGAAAGTTATTGAAAACCCCATGAGACCGTTTGGGTTTAGTGACATCGTTAGGGTAATAACGTATGGCTATTACTACTTAAACTTTACTTATTATCATTTTTTGCCGAAGGAAAAGAGTTCGTGTTAAGGGTGATACCTTATGATCCGACCTGTCCTATAGGTCGACACTAGGCGGTGTTATTGGATTGTACCCTTCTTCTCAAAGGGATACGGTCTGTGCCTTCTGACGAGTTGAGCACGGGATTCCTATCTCATATGTTAATTTCTGAAGTACCTTGATAAGGCGGGAGAGATTCCTGTTGGAGCTAGGGGGATGGACCCTCGGAACTCTGTCTTGTCTTATATCTAGGGGCATGAAGCCATAGACTACGGTGTGGCTAGGGGTGCCACAGGGGATGCTACGTGCTAAGCTATGCTTGCGAGACCCCAAGCATTCGTCAAAGATATTTGAGTGAAGCAATAGTAGCAAATGTGATTACCACTATATGACTGCAGTAACGAAAATAAACCGTACCTGCAACCTCATTAGTTGCATTGTATCTTCAGAAACAAGTTGAGTATTCAAATCCCTAATTATGAAGAAACGGCTTGAGAAGGGGCGTATGTAGTATGGGCTGCATACTATTCCGGAGACTTGCTTGCATTAGAATAAGAACATCATCGAATTAATTAATCTGGTATTAAAGTCAAAGTCATAGCATACACACACACATCAATTATATATACACGTTTCTCTTTTCATCAATCTGTTTGCTTAAGTGGAGAATCGCTGCTAGTCATCAGCCTTAAAAACGTCAGTATATGTACTGACGTTCCCATTTCAGTAGGTACTAGATTGTAGAAGTATAGGTACAGGATTCAGGAGGACTCAAGGAAAGAGAAGCAAGAGTCGTTTTCATTTCCGCTGCATATATGTTGTTTACTATTGTTCCATTGTAACAATTTTGTAATCTATTTATTTGTTGGAAAGCATCTAAGTGAAATACCAAGTATCGTTCTTTATTCATTGTACTCTGATGTAATATGTTGAAGGTTGTAACACTTGGAATTGTAAAGGTATTATTGTAACACTGTTGTAATGTATTGCAATTTTATAACATTCGGATTTGTAATACATTTGTGTTGAATAAAAAGTTTTAAATTTTTCTGTTTTTCTGTGTATTGTGGCTAATTGAAGAAAAGATTGTGACTTATGTCACGGTTTTCCAGTTATCGGAAATCGGGGCGTTACAGAGAGGATTATCGCAAGTCAGAAGGAAGATGCAGAGATTCAGAAGATGAAGGAGCAGGTTGGTGCTGGCAAGTTGTCAGGGTTCCGGATCAGGGATGAGGTGCTGTGGTTCGGAGAAAGGTTGTGTGTTCCGGATCAAGCAGAATTGCGCGAGAGCATTCTTCAGGAGGCACATGCTACTCTTTTGTCTGTACATCCTGGGAGTACCAAGATGTATAAGGACATTAAACAGCAATTCTGGTGGCCAGATTTGAAGTGGGGTGTGGCCGAGTTTGTGGCGAAGTGTGAGATCTGCCAGCAGGTCAAAGCCGAGAATCAGAAACCCGGAGGTCTATTGCAACCGTTACCTATTCCGGAATGGAAGTGGGATAACATCAGTATGGATTTCATCACAAGTTTGCCCAAGAGTTCAAAGTGCAATGATGCGATTTGGGTCATAGTCGATCGACTAACCAAGTCCGCTCACTTCTTGGTGATGAAACTCACTTCGTCGATGGACAGATTGGCTGAGCTATATGTTGGTGAGATCATCAGGCTTCATGGTGTTCTGTTAACCATTTTGTCTGATCGAGATGCGCGATTCACTTCGCATTTCTGGAGGAGTCTTTAGACAGCTTTGGTTTGGGTACCAAGACGGATTTTAGCACTGCTTTTCATCTGCAGACCGATGGGCAGACCGAAAGATTCAATTGTATTCTCGAGGATATGCTTTGATGTTGTGTACTAGACTTTGGAGGGAGTTGGGAAAGGCATCTAGCTCTGGTGGAGTTTGCCTACAATAACAGTTTTCAGACTAGTATCGGGATGGCACCGTACAAAGCTCTGTATGGCAGGAAGTGCAGAACACCTATTTGTTGGTTCGAAGTCGGAGAGCGATAGATGTTTGGGCCTGAGATTGTGCAGCAGACCTCTGAAAAGATCGATCTGATCAGGGAGAGGTTGGTGGATGCTCAGAGTAGGCAGAAGAGCTACACAGATAATCAGATGAGTTTGTGATTGATGACTTTGTCTTTCTGAAGGTTTCACCTAGCAAGGGTGTGATTCGCTTCGGCAGGGGTGGGAAGTTGGCCCCGAGGTTCATAGGCCTATACAAGATATTAAAGCGGATTGGGAAAACTGTTTATCGGTTGGAGTTACCGGAAGAGTTGTCTCAGGTGCACAATATCTTCCATGTGTCTATGCTGAGAGGGTACATTCCAGATCCGAGTCACCATTTGCCCAAAGTGCGGAGGGTTTGCAGTTGGATCTGAGTTACATTGAGCTTCCGGTTCAGATTGTCGATCATCGGGAGAAAGTCTTGAGGAAAAAGACGATACCGATGGTCAAAGTAGTCTGGAGGAACCAATTGGTTGAAGAGGCTACTTGGGAATCTGAGGAGAGGATGCTGAAAGATCATCCTCGGCTTTTTGGGTGATTTGTATCTTCATCTTTTTTTCTTTTCTTATCTCTTTGTTGTATTCCAGTTTTTTCACACTTTAAGTGTAGTTCCGCGGACGAAACTATTCTAAGAAGGGAGTGTTGTAACACCCTAATCTTCATTTATGAGATTTTTTTTATTTTACGTGCTTTGCACGAATAATTTCATTTGTATAATTTCTCATATAAAATATATTTCTTATATAGTATTTGTTCCTCTTTATTTTCAAAAAATTATTTTTCTTTAAATGCCTAATTAAAATCTAAGCCTAATTGTCTCTTTTAAGCCCACTCTATTAATCAATTAATTTAATTATTTAAGCCCATGGTTAAATTGGCCAATTGGTGAGCCCATTTAACTTAATTCTCTTTTAAAATGGTCTAACTTGTAGTGTAGACTCTTTTCATGGACAATTAATTTTTGTCACATGAACAAATTTGTAAATGGGGAACACTAGGTGGCAAATGCATGCAAGGGAGTGTGCATTGCACACCTTTCACCCATGGCCGGATAGGATAGGAGAGAGTGGGAGAGACAGAAGTGGTGGAGAGGTGGTTGTTCATCATGGGTAGTTTCTATAACTCCCTAGTGCATCTTGGCCCTTAATCTCTAACCATTTGATCTAATCCTAGCTCTCCATTCATCCTAAAAATTTGTATAAATACCCCCCCCCCCCCCCCCCCCCACCCACAATAGTCTTCATTACACCTAAAGTTGAAAAAGAAAGAGAGAAAAAAATACAAGTTAGTAAGACAAAATATTAAGGAGCTTGTGAGTTGAAAAGATTGAAAGCTAGTGTGTTCTTCATCCAAGGTGAGGTGGCCGATTTTTCCAAGGAGGGAGGCTCGGGTTCTTGTTTGCAACAAGGAGGAGGTGGCTTTTGTGGCTTGATCTAGGAGGAGAATGCTTCACTCGTTCGTTGTAGGAGATCTCTAGGAGTTTATTTGATTTTTTTTCTCCATTTAAGGTGAGTGGTTTTCTTAAACATCTAATCAGACATCATGCTAGGATGTGGTTGATAGAACAAGAAGAAACTCTAACTATTTTAGCCATGCATTATGAAAATGAGACAAATTGCTATTGTTTGAATGTATGTTAAAAGAGTATTAAAATGATTGCAAAAATTATGATTGTTAATGTAGTGTTTACCATGCTACCATGCTCTATTTGATTGTTATGTGCAAAATTAAGAATACATGCTTGTATGTTGAATAATTGAAGAAAGAACTATGGAAATTGTAATTTTTATTATTGAGTTGTTAATTGGCATGAAAAAGAAAATTTATTACTGAGATAATTGTACAATGTTAATAAAAATATTATATGTAATCTAGGAAAATTTTAACTGTAATTTAAAGGGAGAATATGCTTGTATTCCTCTAAATCCGAAAATTGAAGGACAAAATGAAGTAGAGAGCAAATTATGTTTTGTTGTATCAAATATCAAATTTTAATTTACTAAAATCCTGTACTAAGATGAAAAATAAAATCTGGAGCTTTTGAATAAATTTGGAGAAGAAGAGAATTCGAAAACATTCATTTTTTATAAAAATTCGAAAAGAACAGAGAACCAGATTATAAACCCCGTAATTTAAAAACATATCAGGCTAGTCACTTGGCCATATTGGTTAGCCGGTGCATTTGGGTTCGGTTACTGTAGCCGTGGGTTAGGCTTGGTGGTCTTGGGTTCGAAACTTGGCGTGAGCTTTTTGTTTTTTTTTTCTTTTCCAAAAAAATTCCGAAACCCGAGAAACACACTTTATCCTAATTAAACCCTAGTCCTTATCGCTCTGGCGCCTAGGCTTTTCTGGCTTTCGGTGGCGGTTGGTTACTCTATGGTCGTGGGTTCGATTCCTGGCTTCAGCAGGAATTAAAATTTTGATTTTTTTTGGCGTTTAAAATTGATTTGTGGCTTATAAAATTTTGGGAAAATTACTATAATTATTCTAAAATTATGTGGAATTAATGAAAAATATTTGGGTATGATTTGACTAAAATAAAGGTGGTTTAGAAGTAAAAGAATTAAGTAGATTTGCATGAAGTTGATATTTGTATGAATATGAAAAATGGTTATTTTCATGAGAGGATCACGCTAAGTTATAAAAGAGAATTTTTGAATGAAAGAAATTTAAGTGTGTTATTCATGGGCTTTTACTTACTAAGTTGAATATTGTATATGAGTGAAAAATACGACTTTATGACTATTGAATTAAGTAAAGGAAAGAAACTATGGTATGAGAATCTAATGTGTTTATTGAAAAGAAATTTTGAGCATGAAATACAAGAAATGAAATTGAACTTAATATGTGAGATTTGATTCATAGAAAAGAATCGAAATCATGTTAATTGTGACAAAGAACTTATGAGTATAAAGACTCAATTCTGTAATTATGAATTAAAATTGAGAACTGGAGTGTAGTTAAGCCTCATACAGGCATTGAAAAATAAATATGTTGAAATGAAATTTGAAATGAAAAGACCAAGATTTGGGTCATGTGATATAAATGGTTAAGACCGGTATAGTGGAAGGGCTAACTCTAGAGAATTGATTTTGTTCATGATTCAAATAACTAAGGACTAGACGTGTATAATTATGATTTTGTTCATAATAGTGAAGATGTGATGAAAATAAGAAAAAAACACGAGTATGTGGGCCTCGGAGCTATGGTGTGAGAGTATTCACAGGCTGTCTTCACGATGCGTCGTGACATGACGTGGATATGTCTCCAGGAGTCCGTACCGCAGGCGACGCCCGTGGGGTGTTTGGTACTACGGGTGGTGTTATGTCCCATGACGGAGGCTGAATTGTTCATAGGTTCTTCACGATGCGTCGTGACATGACGTGGGATTCCCCTCCAGGCTATCTGGACATGAGCTCGTAATTCATAGAACATCTATGATACTTATCGTAGTTACAGTAGTAGTTTAAGTCATGATGAGGGATTGAACCCTACAAGATGAAGAACGGGTAAGGGCTTGCCCTCAGACCTATGTAGTATGGGATGCATAGAATCTGAACAAGTGCGCATTAGTGTCAGTATTAAGGACTAAGTGCATTGCACAACACGACATCTATAGGATAGTCCCTTACAGTTCTGTTTGAGATCAAGTTTGTGGTTTGGTTAAGTATTTGAGAATCGTTATACTATTTTCGGCATAGAGAGGATCGCCGTATATAATATTTCGTCGGTTGTAAGCAACTGACGTGCCCACAGTTTCTTTGCAGGGTAAAGTGATTAACAAGAATAAAGAATGCATGCTGATTAAAGAATGATTCAAGTGTTGTACATTTATATTTATGTAAATTGTTGTAAATTGCTTCCACTGTAAATATGTAATGTAAATGTAAACTCTGATGTAACAAAAAAAAAATTATTTCCTTGTAAAATTGTACGAAGAGAAGTGTAAAAATCCTGTGGAACTTTGAATTCAGCCTGTTTTGGAATTCGAGGTGTTACAGTGCAAGTGGCAAGTAATCACGTGTCAAGCGTGCAAGTGTCAAGTAATAAGGTGTCAAGTATCATGTATCAAGTCATCACGTAGGATCTGTGGATCCCCTTCCGAGTACACGTTTCTATATTTTCCACTATTAGATCTTTCCCTTTAAACCCCGGCATGCTTACTTATTATTATTATTAAACAAGCATGTGCGTGTATGAAACATAGCAAGAATAACATGGCATGATCAAGTAACAAGTACAGGGTGAAGAATATGTACAGGCGAAAGACAACACATTAAAGAGTGGGACAACGAGAATTCTAGTTCAGGACAGCAAGATAGTACTGCACTAAAATAAGGATTACCGTTGCTACAAACATGAAAATCTGAATCCGTCAAAGAATCTGGAAAATAGACTCCCACTCGAATCCATCAAACATATATAAGTCATATAGTATTTCACAACAACAAGTCTCAAAACAGGTTTGAATCCATAAAACATGTTCAGCCAAAAATCAGAAGATCGTATTCAAAGTCAGGAAAATAGCATGAAAACTCATTAAATAAATCCACGAAAAGTCTGAGGTATTCCCCTATATGTTTAGTAACAGAAAATAAATATTCATAAATTTTCAATGTAAATAGTTTAGTTAACTAAAATCAGAAAATACCAAGATGTAGTAGTTTTGTAAATCTGAAATCACAAACACTGCAGTACGAAAACAACTATATCTCACAAACCATAAATCGAAATCCAAATCCACTAAAAGAGTGATAAAATAGATACTGTAGGCTAAATTTCATATTCACAAATATTTTACAAACAGCAAGAAGAATTAGGTCGAAAGTCAGGTTCTTTACAGAATAGTATGAAAAATCTGCTAGTATAGTAATTGTTTGGAAACATTAAACGGTTTGTAAAACTCATCAAATAAATCCAAAAAAAATCAGGGTTAATCCCAGTTAAGTATAGTTGTACTATGCAAAGTATTGGATCAAAATAATACTTTTAATACCATGATAAAAATAGATTACTCTTCAGAATTCATAGAAAACAAAATCTGGAAACTTCTCTACACAACTGTAGTAAAATAGGCATAACTCACAACTCGTAAATTGAAACTGAGATCTGTTAGAAGGGTTGGAAAATAGAAAGAATTATCTACAAATCATGTTCAAAAAATATTTTCAAATACTGACCTTAATAGGGTCTAAAATACTGAATGAAAACGGAAACCCGGCAAAACTGAAAATGTCTTCCATGCACAAATTCAACTAGTTCACATAAAATTCATCCAAATCATAACCAAAAATGAAATATAGTGTACTAGATGTCCAAACATCGTGGTATAGGGTATTTCACAAATCCACAACAAGTCTACCACGAATAACACGAACGAGCACATGATATCATATGAACAACACGCATATATACAACAAGAAGTGGTCAACCCTAGGTTATTTCATGTCATGTATGTCGTGAGGTAACTATGGTTGAATCTACACAATAGAGACAATATCAACAAGGGAATTCACACACAAATTGTCTTTAGTACCCAACTACACTACATGCGGTATTTAGTACACACAAAGAAAAGAATACAAGTTACTTGCCTTATAATCGACGATGAAAACGGGGCAAAGAAAGAATAATGGGAACGGATTCCCGAGGCACGAACACGAAACACCACGAACACAGGGGAGAGCTTGGGCTAGGTTTTTGATGGGTTTCGGGGTGAACAGCACCAGGAGGGGTAGGGGCGGATGGTAAGATGGTGAAAAGGGAGGTTAGGTTTCGGAATATATAGGGTTGTAGGAAAAGAGTTAGGGTTAGAGAGAGAGAGGCGGCTTAATAGGGTATAGGGGGTTTCGGGCTGTGGGTAGGCTAACGGTTCTGGGTAGTATAAGTGAATAGGTTTAATTAGGTGAAGGGTATTAGGTTTAAGTGTAATAGTGTATGGGATTAGATTGGGTATGATGGTTTTAGCAATTAGGATCAGAAAATGGTTATAATGGATTTAAAACAAATGGTTTTTAAAATAAATAAATAAATAAATAGGACAAGAACAACATAATAGGATTGAACAGTTCAGAAATTTTGGGTTAAAAAATAAAGCTCGATCAATCAAGAAGAGAAAAAAAGTAAATAGATCGATAGCAACAAAATCAAGAACTCAAATTGAGATGATGAATCTACCATTGAATATATAGAAGAAAAGATCCGAAATACGGTCCAAAGATACAAGCTGAATCGAATACATGAAAAAAAGAAAAAAAAAATACACTCAATATACATAAAATGGAAAACAAGGGTTATAAACCCTTCCCACCTAACAAGAAGAATTTTGTACTCAAAATTCAAACAAGAAGATACATAGGGTAACCCGAAAAAAGCAAAAAGAACAAAACAAAAACTACTCAAACAAATGAGGAAACTTCTGCTGAATCTCCTCCTCCAGCTCCCAAGTCGACTCACCGGGCGAGTGAGGATTCCAAGAAACACGAACCAACTTGATGACCTTATTCTTAAGCACTTTCTCCCGCCGATCCACAATAGCAACTGGCGGAATCTCACAAGTCAAATCTGGCCGAACGGTCAACTCAGAATAGTCGATCACGTGGCTCTCATCTCGGATATATCTCGTGAGTTGTGAGACATGGAAAACATCGTGTACTCCTGATAAAGCTGGCGGCAAAGCAAGACGATAGGCCACATTGGCTACTCGCTTCATAATATCAGACGGTCCAATTAAACTATGGCTAAGCTTTCCCCAACCACCAAACCGAATGACACCACGCTAAGGCGATGCCTTTACGAAAACTTGGTCACCAACCCCAAACTCCAAAACTCTCCGATGGACATCGGCACATCGCCTCTGCCTATCCTGAGCTGCCTGCAAATACTTCCTGATCTGAACCACCGCATCAGCTGTCCTGGTGATCAACTCTGGACCCAACAACTTTCTCTCACCAATGTCATCTCAGCACACTAGTGATCTGCACTTCCGCCCATAGAGTGCCTCGAACGGTGCAGCTTTAATACTGGATTGAAAGCTTTTATTGTACGAGAATTCTACGAGATGCAAATGGTCCTCCCATGATCCACCGAACTAAAGCATACGGAACCTCAACACGTCCTCAAGAGTCTGGATGGTCCTCTCTGACTGTCCATCAGTTTGGGGATGAAAGGTTGTGCTGTACTTTAATTTACTTCCCAAACTGTTATGATGACTCTCCCAAAACTGAGATCTGAATCTCGTATCCCTGTCGGATACAATACTAACTGGAACCCCAAGAAGTCTGACAATCTCTTGCATGTACCTCTCAGCTAGGCTCTCAATAGACTATCCGACACGGAAAGGAATGAATTGAGCACTCTTCGTCATACGGTCGACAATCACCCAAATGGCATTATGACCCTTAGGACTCCTCGGCAAAGCATTCACAAAATCCATTGTGATATGTTCCCACTTTCATTCTGGAATGGGAAGCGGTTGAAAAAGTCCAGCAGTTCTCTGATGCTCTACCTTAACCTGCTGGCAGATCAAGCACTGAGCAACAAACCGAGCCACAGCTCCCTTCATACCATGCCACCAGAAATGAAGCTTCAAATCTCAATACATCTTAGTATCGCCAGGATGGATAGAATACGAAGACTGGTGGGCTTTCTCAAGCAACTTCACCCTTCAGGACACATAACCTGGATCCAAAATGAAGCGATCCATCAGCATGAATAACCATGTCCGTTCTGGACCCAGACTCAACCTCAACTCGAAAACCCTGCAACTACGCATCACCAGCCTGCACCTCTTTAATCTGATCAACAAGAGACGACTGAAGCGGGAGCACCAAACAACACCGATCAGAACTCGGCAACAAAACATCCAACTCCAACCTGCGCATCTACTCAATCAGATCCCTCTGATGAGTCAGGAACATTGCTGCCGGTCTCCTGCTCAAATCATCTGGCACCAAGTTTACTTTACCAGGATGGTATTGCAAACTGATATCATAATCGACCATAAGTTCTAACCAATGCCTTTGCCTCATGTTTAACTCCTTCTGGGTGAAGACATACTTGAGACTTTTTGTGGTCTATAAAGATCTCCACTCGGTCCCCAAGTAAATAATGTCTCCATAGCTTCAAAGCATAGATCACTGCCACTAACTCCAAGTCATGAGTCAGATAGTTCTTCTCATGCAGCTTCAACTGCCTCGATGCATACGCAATGACTCGGCCCTTCTGCATCAGAACTGCTCCAAGACCCCTACCAGAAGCATCACAGTGTATAACAAATCCGCCTGAACCATCTGGAATAGTCAACACCGGTGCTGTAGTCAATCTGTTGTTCAACAAAAGCCTCACTGCAAGCCTCAGACCAACAAAACTTCTGATCCTTCCCTATCAGCTTAGTTAATAGTCCTGCTATCTTCGAAAAATCTTGGATGAATTTTCGATAATAACCAGCTAAACCAAGAAAACTCCTAACCTCTGAAACTGACTTGGGAACAGGCCAATCCTTCACAGCCTTAACCTTGACTGGATCCATAGAAATACCATCGCCCTAGATGATGTGCCCCAAGAAAGAAACCATGTCGAACCAAAACTCGCACTTGCTGAGTTTCCCATAGAGCTGATTCTCTTTCAAAGTCTGCAGAACCAACCTAAGGTGCTCAGCATGATCTTCCCGATTCCGAAAATACACCAAAATATCATCAATGAAGACCACCACAAATCTATCCAAGAACTGAGAAAAGACCCGTTTCATAAGACTCAAGAATACAGCAGACGAATTCGTGACCCCGAATGGCATCACAAGATACTCATAGTGCCCATATCTGGTCCTGAATGCAGTATGTTGTACATCAGTCCCCTTCACTTTGAATTGATGATACCCAGAACGAAGATCCAACTTTAGGAAAACTGTAGCCCCACTCAACTAATCAAATAAATTATCAATCCTGGGCAATGGATACCGGTTTTTTACAGTAACACTATTCAGTTCCCGATAATCCACGCACAGTCGACGACTACCATCCTTCTTGTTGACAAAAAGGACTGAAGCACCCCAAGGTGAAACACTGGGTCTGATGAACCCCAAATCCAACAACTCCTGATCTGCACCTTAAGCTCTGCTAACCCAATCGGTGCCATCTTGTAGGGACTTTTCAATATAGGCGTCGTACCCTGCTGAACTTCAATACCGAACTGCACATCCCTATTAGGGGGTAAGCCAGGCAACTCCTCTGGAAAGACATCCAGAAAATCACGCACTACTAGAGGTGCAACCTCACAGCCTGAGTGCAATTCCATCGCACAAACCTTCTAATCAACTGCAGTTCGGCCAAGGCACATCTCCCCGACATGGAACTCAAACTCTGTGCGATCTAGAATTCAGAATACAACTTTCTTGGCATGACAATCAATAATGGCGTGGGTTTCACCCAACCAATCCACACCCAGAATGACGTCGAATCCTGAATTCCCAATTACAATCAGATTGGCCTTGAAATCTGTGCTACCAATAATCATGGGACACTGCCTGCACTCCCAGGAAAAAAATGACAACTCCACCACCTGTCTTAATATTCCAAGCCTCTGACATGTTGCTACACTCCAACTGATGGCGAGCCACAAATCGAGAGGAGACAAAAGAATGGGTTGCCCCGGAATAAAAAAAGAACATTAGCAGGAAAAGTGCAAACAAGGACGACACCTAAGACAGAATCAAAAGAGACAGAGAAGAGAATGGGAGAACAGGGGTGAGGAAAAACAAAATGCAGAAAGAAAAATATGAAAGAAGTAATGCAAAAAGGAAATGAAGAAACAAAAGAGGAACAACAAAAACAGCAAAAACCAATAAAAACAAAATATACCTACAATAACACCCTTAGCTGACTCAGCATCAGCAGCAGTCAGGTTAAAAGCCTGACCTCTCCTGGGGGCAGCGGTCCTCTGACCGATAATCTGGCGCTGCGGAGGAAGCGGTGGCCTGACTGGACCACGAGCTCGGGCAACCTGCTGAACTGGACCCCTGGCTGGAAGAGCCAACTGCGGGCAGTCCCACACTGAATGGTTAGCAGCACCATATCCAAAATAGTGACGATTGGCATGCCTGCAGTCCTTGCGCTCATGCCCAGGAAGTCGGCAAAAGTTGCAAAAACCAACCTTCTGAGGACCCACAGCAGAGTAAGGAGCTGCCCTGACCAGAGGGACTGGGACAGGCCTTCGAATAGGCCCACTAGAAGGCCTAGAAATAGAGTGCAGAACAGTCCGTTGGGAAGCAGCCAAGCCACCACGAGCATGCTTCTGAGCTCGAGATGCCTCGAGAGCCTCAGCATAAGTATGCAAGCGAAGAGAGACAAGTTGCACCTTAATGTTTTGCTCAAGCCCCAATATGAATCTATGTGCCCCGTCCTCTTCGTTCGCCACAAGAACGACTGTGAAGTGGCTAAGTCTAGTAAATTCAGCTGCGTACTTATCCACAGACTTGGAGCCCTGTTTAGGCTCATGTTACAACATTGCATGGACAATATGTAACAAAATTCCAATAATAGAAATAAAGACCAACCTGTTTCAGGGCTAAGAATTGTTGCTCCATCACAACTCTAGTGCTGCTAGGAAAGAACTTCTCTAAGAAGCTCCTAGTGAAAGTGGCCCAAGTGATCGGTCATTCAAGGCTTTCCATGTCTGGATGGCCACCACATCCACTATATTTGCATTTGCCAGTCTAGCTGTCAAAAGCAGTTGCTCAGTTCGGATCAACCACTATTCTGCCTCCAAAGGCATCTCAGTGCCTGAAAACCTGTCGCGATGCAGCCTCATGGAGTCTGTGACTGTACCCGGACGGAGAAAAAGAGCTGCCTGCATAGGCACAGCGGGCGATGGAACCCGAACAGCTTCCAAAGCAGCCATCACCAAGTCACTTTGGTTCTGCTGCATAGTAATCAGCCGTTCCAACACAGTGGTGACAGCCTCAAGCTCGGGTTGATCTCCCAGGGGATGAGAAGTAGAACCTCTACGAGCCATAGTCTGCACAAAACCAAAAACAATTAGCATTCAAATCAAATTTGATTTATAATTCATTTCTGTATGCATGGTTTGTGAAATATTTAGCGAATCCCAGTTCGAGCCAAGCTTGTCTAATATATTAGGCAACTAATACATTAGCCAAACCTGGTGCTCTTATACCACTAAAAACCTTGACACGCCCAGCTTCCCAAAAGAGAATACGGAATACAGATACGTGACTAAGCCCAGTGAATGATTCTCATCATCCATAAGCTATTCGGAATCTTTACAGCATCTCACAAGAATAATCAGAGTCGGAAGCATAAGAATCAACCAAGCATGCATATATGAATCAAAATACCAACAAGAATACTTGAAACCAAAATATTATAATCTCAAATAATCCAGATCTGAATAAGTCAATATCCTGAGTCACATTGCCCAAATACAAATAAATCCAAGTAATCAAGTACAATTGTTCAAAATAAGCAACAAGAATAATAATGGCAAAATTCCAGCACTAATATCTCATATCAACAAATCCATCTGGCAGCTGATCATCCTGGTCTGTAATTAAATAAATTGCAGGAAGATGAAAAAGAAACCAATCTCCCGTCAATGCAAGTTACGGGCCGCTTGTAGTGCAGGATACAAGTACATGGGAAAAGATAAACAAATAGCATGGAATAGACATGGTAATAAAATATAACAACTAGCATGGCAAGACAATAATAGTAAGTAGTATGTATCAAGTGTCAAGTGAACAAGTATCATGTAAACAAGTATCAAGCAACACGTAGCAAGTAAACAAGTATCAAGTTTCATGTATCAAATAGCAAGTATCATATAATCACGTATCATGTTCAAGTATCATGGTCAGGTCTTGTAGTTATTACTATCTAGGTAGCACTTCATGCATCCCAGTTTTTACTACATGGTTGCTACATTCAAACAGTTTCGGTTTAGATTTTATAGTGGATCATAGAGGACAGTGTACTCAAGGACATGTATCAAGTAACTGAGCTCCAGCCTCCAAGTATCATGTATCATGTATCGTGTATCACGTGTCAAGTTGTGCAAGTGGCAAGTCATCACGTGTCAAGTATCATATATCAAGTCATCACGTAGGATCTATGGATCCCCTTTTGAGTACACGTTTCCGTATTTTCCACTATTAGGTCTATCCCTTTAAACCCCGGCTTGGTTATTTATTATTATTGTCAAACAAGCATGTGCGTGTAAAAACATAACAAGAATAACATAGCATGATCAACTAACAAGTGTAGGGTGAAGAATAAACATGTACAGGTGAAAGACAACACATCAAAGAGTGGGACAATGAGAATTCTAGTTCAGGACAGCAAGACAGTACTGCACTAAAATAAGGATTCCCGTTGCTACAAAAATGCAATTTTGAGTCCGTCAAAGAATCTGGAAAGTAGACTCCCGGACAAATCCATCAAAGATATATAAATCATATAGTATTTCACAACAAGTCTCAAAACGGGTTTGAATCCAGAAAACATGTTCAGCCAGAAATCAGAAGATCGTATTCCAAGTCAGGAAAACATCATGAAAACTCATTAATTAAATCCACAAAAAATCTGGGGTATTCTCCTATATGTCTAGTAACAGAAAATATTGTTTCATAATTATCCAATGTAAATAGTTTAGTTAACAAAAATCAGAAAATACCAAGATGCAGTAGTTTTGTAAATCTGAAATCAGAAACACTACAGTAAGAAAATAGCAATATCTCACAAACCATAAATCGAAATCCAAATCCACCAAAAGGGTGATAAAATAGATACAGTAGTCTAACTTTCATATTCACAAATATTTTACAAACAGTAAGTAGAATTAGGTCGAAAATCAGGTTCTTTATAGAACAGTATGAAAATTTTGCTAGTATAGTAATTGTTTGGAAACATAAAACAGTTTGTAAAACTCATCAAATAAATCCACAAAAATTCAGGGTTAATCCCAGTCAAGTATAGTTATAATGTACAAAATATTGGATCAAAATAATACTTTTAACACCATGATAAAAATAGATAACTCTACAGAATTCATAGAAAACAAAATCTGGAAACTTCTCTACACCACTGTAGTAAAATGGGCATAACTCACAACTCGTAAATTGAAACTGAGATTTGTCAGAAGGTTGAAAAATAGACAGAATTCTCTACAAATCATGTTCACAAAATTTTTTCAAATAATGACCTTAATAGGGTCTAAAATACTGAATGAAAACGAAAACCCGGCAAAACTGAAAATGTCTTCCATCCACAAATTCAACTAGTTCACATAAAACTTATCCAAATCGTAACCAAACATGAAATATAGTGTACTAGATGTCCAAACATCATGGTATAGGGTATTTCACAAGTCCGCAACAATTCTACCGTGAATAACATGAACGAGCACATGATATCATATGAACAACACGCATATATACAACAAGAAGTGGTCAACCCTAGGTTATTTCATGTAATGTATTTCTTGAGGCAACTATGGTCAAATCAACACAATAGAGACAATATCAATAAGGGAATTCACACACAAATTGTCTCTAGAACCCAACTACACTACATGCGGTATTTAGTACTTGTATTACATAAAGAAAAGAATACAAGTTATTAGCATTATAATCAACGACGAAAATGGGGCAAAGATAGAATAACGGGAACGGATTCCCGAGGCACGAACATGATCGAACGAACATGAAACACCATGAACACAAACGAGAACCAATCAATCCAAGAACGAACGAACTCCCCAAAATGCATGCACACCACAACTGCAAAAACAATAGCAACAGCAGGACCGGCACACCACAACGGCAAGGATAGCACACCACAATAGCAAGAACAAGACCGACCAGTAGCGACGGAGATCGGTGCTAGGGGCATGCTGTGACAGTCGGAGGAGCATGTCGTCGAGGACATCGGGAGAGTTTTGAGGGCACGAGGAGAGAGGATTGGGATGGTGCAGGCTGGCGGCTTGGAGGTCGGGAGAGGGAGGTGCAGGGGAGAGCTCGGGCTAGGGTTTTGATGGGTTTCGGGGTGAACAACACCAGGATAGGTAGGGGAATATGGTAAGTGGCTGAAGAGGGAGGATGGGTTTCGAAATATATAGGGTGGCAGGAAAAGTGTTAGGGTTAGAGAGAGAGAGGCGGCTTAAAATGGTATAGGGGGGTTTCGGGTTGTGGGTAGGCTAACGGGTCTGGGTAGTATAAGTGAATGGGTTTAATTAGGTGAAGGGTATTAGGTTTAAGTGTAATAGTGTATGGGATTAGATTGGGTATGATGGTTTGAGCAATTAGGATAAGAAAATGGTTATAATGGATTTAAAATAAATGGGTTTTTTATTTAAAAAAATGAATAGGACAAAAACAGCATAATAGGATTGAAAAATTTAGAAAATTTGGGATAAAAAATAAAGCTCGATTAATTAAGAAGGGAAAAAAATAAATAGACTGATAGCAACAAAATCAAGAACTCAAATGAGACGATGAATCAACAAATGAATATATAGAAGAAAAGATCCGAAATACGGTCCAAAGATACAAGCTGAATCAAACACAAGGAAAAATAGAAAATACACTCAAAATACATAAAACAGAAAACAAGGGTTACAAATCAACTTATCATCAATCAACCATTAATCGATCAAACAACATACAACCTGACAATTGTTTCTACAATAAATTTATTTGTGTGATAATTATATGAACAACCCTATTATCAATTCTACATGAACACATGAAAGATTCAATCTTTGGAGTTAAAAGTGGCATGATGTCAAGAATATCGGGGTTAGCTCGTGTAAACCCTCAATAGACCCAACGAAGAGATGAATAAGGTATAATACTATAAACGAAGGGATTTACTTGCAAGACTTTCAACAAAACTTGAATTTGATACAATTAACAATTCAAGAGGACAGTAACTTTCCTTTAAGATGACGAAAATGAATACCAAGAATAACGAGATAAGAAACCCGAAGCAATGAACCCAAAAACTAACACAATCCACCAATAGCACGTGCAATATACGTGCAAAAGCAAAGAATCAAGCAGCAACAGTACAAAAGAAATCAGTAACCTCAGCAACAATGAATCAAAGAGACAGCACCAACGGCGCTAGGCCAAGGGTGACCGCGACGCTGGCGACCAGGCACGGCGTCGACAGCGAGGTCGTGCGTCGGCACTGTGCGGCGACGCGAAGTGGTCGAAAAGAGGCATGGAAAGGCAACAGCGGGCTGCCGGGGGGGGGAGGAGGGGGGAGGTTTGTTCGCTGCCAATGTCGAGGAGAGCGGAAGAGGAGGAGGTGCAGGGGGTTGGCTGTGGCAGCACTGGGAGGGCGGGCGACTAGGGGGTCGCCGGAGGACTGGGTGGACGAGGGGCCCCGGAGAGATGGTCGGAGAAGATATGGGTTGATTGGGCGAGAAACTGAGGTCAGGGAGAGATAATGGTGAGGTGAGAGAGAATAAGCGGCTAGGGTTGCACTATTTGTAGGGTTTGCTGTAGAGTTGTATTTATAGGGTACAATTAGGGTACTAGGTTGATGATTTAGGATCCAATAATAGCAGTTTTGGGTCAAGAACAAATGAAATTGGGATGTAGGGTTCAATAAGAGATAAATCTAAATCAATAGGGTTCAAATAAAAATATCCACAATTAATTAGAAGAAAATAGCAACAACAAGAATAGCTCAATCAACAAGAACGAAGAATTTCATGAACGAAATCCTAATTAAAATAATCAAGAAAGAAGAGAACATGGTATTTTATTCAATTACAAATAAAAATATTAAAAGAGGGGAAAAAAATGAAAATTGCTGAAACGGTAGTTACAATCCTACCCACCTTACAACAATATTTTGTCCTCGGAATTTAAGCAAGTGGTAGTAGGGTAACCCTGAAATTGAAAAGAACAAGAACTACTCAAAAAGATGGAGAAATTTCTTCCGAATCACACTTTCAAGCTCCCAAGTCGACTCACCAAGCGAGTGAGGATTCCAAGATACAAGAACCAACTTGATAACCTTATTCTTCAAAATCTTCTCCCGCCGGTCCACAATCGACACTGGATGAATCTTGCAAGACAAATCTGGTCGAACCGACAACTCAGAATAGTCAATAACATGACTATCATCTCGAACATACTTCCTGAGCTACGAAACATGGAAGATGTCATGCACTCCAGAAAGAGCTGGTGGCATCGCGAGTCTATAGGCCACCTTGCCTAGTCGCTCCATCACATCGAACGGACCAATGAATCTAGGGCTCAACTTGCCCCCACCACCAAAACGAATCACACCTTTCCAGGGAGACACCTTGAGGAAAACATGATCGCCCACTGCAAACTCTAACGGTCTCATGTGCATGTCTACCCATTTCCTCTACCTGTCCTTATGCCTTGCAAATGCTTCCTGATCTGGGCCACTGTATCAATAGTCTTCATGATCAACTCTGGCCCCAAAAGTTTCCTCTCACCAATGTCATCCCAGTACACTGGTGATCTACACTTTCGACCATACAAGACTTCATACGGAGCTTCCTGAAGACTAGCTTAGTAGCTATTATTGTATGAAAACTCCACCAAGTGTAGATGATCTTCCCAAGATCCTCCAAACTGAAGCATACAGGACCTCAACATATCCTCCAAGGTCTAAATAGTCCTCTCCGATTGACCATCTGTCTGCGAATGGAATGCAGTACTGAACTTCAGCTTACTCCCAAGACTGATCTGAAGACTCTCCCAAAATTGAGATCTGAATCTAGTATCTATATCTGATATAATAATGACAGGAACACCATGCAATCTCACAATCTCTTGCATATACCTTTCTGCCAAATTCTCTGTAGACTGACCAACTCTGAAAGCAATGAAATGAGCACTCTTCGTCAAGCGATCCATAATCATCCAGATGGCATTGTGACCCTTCGGGCTTCTAGGCAAAGCAGTCACAAAATCCATAGCGATATTCTCCCATTTCCATTCCGGAATAGGAAGCAGTTGAAGAAATTCAGCAGTCCTCTGATGTTCAGCTTTCACTTGCTGACAGATCAGACACCGAGAAACAAATCTTGCAACATCCCTCTTCATGCCTTGCCACCAGAAATGCAACTTCAAATTCCGATACATCTTCGTACCACCGAGATGAATAGAATACTGCGAACGGTGGGCTTCTCCAAGTAACTTCTGCCTGACTTCTCACTCTGGAACACATAGACAGGTCCCAAAGTGGAGATATCCATCCTCATGAATCACCATATCAGTTCTTAAACCAGCCTCAACCTCAGCTCGAAATTGCTGCAACTGCACATCACCAGAATGTGCCTTCAGAATCTGATCCACAAAAGACGACTGCAACTTAAGCACCATACAACTTTGCTCGGAACCAGGCAGTACCACATCCAATTCCAATCTCCTCATAGCTTCCACCGATTCCTTCTGCTCAGTAAGAACCATAGCAACATGTCTTCTGCTGAAACCATCCGACACTGAATTAATCTTGCCAGGGTGATACTACAAACTGATGTCATAATCTGCCATCAATTCCAACCATCACCTTTGCCTCATATTTAGATCCTTCTGAGTGAACACATACTTAAGACTTTGTGGTCAGTGAAGATCTCCACTCGGTCTCCAAGTAAATAATGCCTCCAAAGCTTCAAGGCAAAGATCACAGCAGCAAGCTCCAGATCATGTGTAGGATAATTTTTCTCATGCGGCCTCAATTGTTTAGATGCATATGCGAAAACCTTGCCTCGTTGCATCAAAACAGCACCCAAACCTCTACCTGAAGCATCACAGTGAATTACGAAACCTCCTGATCCATCCGGTATAGCAACACCGGTGCTGATGTCAACCGATTCTTCAACTCAACGAAGGCTTCTTCACAGGACTCATCCCACACAAACTTCTGATCCTTTTCAATCAACTTGGTCAGTGGCCCTGCAATCTTCGAGAAATCCTGAAGAAACTTCCTGTAGTAACTCGCTACACCAAGAAAACTCCGAACTTCCGATACAGACTTCGGCGCCGGCCGATCCTTAACTGCAGAAATCTTGGACGGATCGACAGAAAATCCATCACCAGAAATAATATGACCCAAGAAAGCCACATGATCCAACCAAAACTCACACTTGCTCAGCTTCCCATACTACTGATGATCCCTCAAAGTTTGCAAAACAACCTTCAAGTGCTCAGCATGCTCATCCCGATTCCGAGAGTGGACAAGAATATCATCAATGAACACCACAACAAACTTGTCCAAGAAGGGAGAGAAAACCTGATTCATCAAGCTCATAAACACAGCTGGAGTATTAGTAACTCCAAAGGGCATCACCAAGAATTCATAGTGCCCATATCTCGTACGAAAAGCAGTCTTCTGTACATCCTCAGCTTTCACCTTAACCTGATGATAACCAGAACGAAGATCCACCTTCGAAAACACAAAAGCGCCTCCTAATTGATAAAATAGGTCATCAATCCTTGGCGACGGATACCTGTTCTTCACTGTGACGTTATTGAGCTCACGGTAGTCAATACACAACCTCCGACTACCATCCTTCTTATTGACGAAAAAAACTGGAGCCCCTCAAGGCGAAGCACTTGGCCTGATAAAACCTTTATCCAACAACTCCTGAATCTGTTCCTTCAACTCAGCTAACTCAATAGGATCCATTCTGAAACACCCAGAATTCCAAAACAGACTGAAGTCGAAGTTCCACAGGATCATTCCACTTTCTCTTCGTACAATTTTACAAGGAAATTTAAAACTTTATTTCACATCAGAGTTACATCTTTAAATTACATTTAAACAGCAGAAGCAATTTACAATAATTACATGAATAAAATGTACAACACTTGAAATATTCTTTAAGCAGCATGCATACTTTAATCTTGTCAATCTCTTTATCCTGCATAGAAACTGTGGACTCGTCAGTTCATTAAACTAAAGCAAGGATATAATACATCAATTTTCTCCTACTTAGAAAGCACACACTTGTCACAAACCAAGCTACGGGGACTATCCTATAGATGTCATGTTGTACAGTGCACTTAGTCCTTAATGTAGTAGTTTATATTATATGATACTAATGCACACTTGTTTGGATTTTATGCATATCATACTACATAGGTCCGAGGGCAAGCCCTTAATAGTTATTCATCTTGTAGGGTTCAATCCCTCATCATGGCTTAAACTACTATGGTAACTACGATAAGTATCCTAGATATTCTATGAGTTACGAGCCTATGTCCAGACAGTCTGGAGGGGAATCCCACGCACTGACATGACGCATCATACAGGCAGACTATGGATAATTCAACCTCCGTCATGGAACCATGGCACCATCCATAGTAACCAAACACCCACAAGCGTCGCCACCGAGACGATAATTCCGGAGTAGTGCTCACGCCATGTCATAACGCATCAAGCAGGCAGTCTGTGAATCACTCACACCGCCAATCTGATGGCCCCCATACTCGTGTTTTTCTATTACTTTCTTCACAACACCACTATATATCTAATCCTTAGTTTATTTGAATCATGAATAAAATCAACCCCTAGAGTTAACTCTTTCCTCTATACCGGTCTTAATCAACAACATAACCAACTGGGTGTTTCATCTCAATGATTCAACTTTAGCTACCCTCTACTTCGAAATCTCATTTCATGTCCATAGCATTTGTGTATTCATATTCATAAGACTTTTCATAATTCATCAGGATATTTGATTTCACTTTCATGGTAAATTTTATGCATAAGACAAATAAATTCATTTTCTTATTTGTCACATTCATAATTCATTCTCTTATTCTATTTGCCAATACTAAATCAAACATTCATACTTTCGATTTTCCTTTTATCAAAATCTCTTTCAAACTTCTTTTTTTTTTAGCAATACATTTTTCTTAATCCAAAGATACTTTAAAATAACAATTTATAATAAGTTCTTTCTGGCAAAATAGTGTCAATTTCTGCTTTACACTAAGTCAAGGGTTATAGAAAATTATTTCATGAAATCTGAATATCAATTAAATCGTCAGGACAGTTGACTGTTAAAGCATAGTCGGTCGACTATTCTACGATGATTAAAAACTCGAAAATGGAAATAGTCAGGACAGTAGACTATTAGGACATAGTCGGTCGACTGTTCTGCGATGATTAAAACTTGAAAATAAACAGTCAGGACAGTCGACTGTTAAGACATAGTCGGTCGACTGTTCTGCGATGATTTAAAATTCAGAAATAAACAGTCAGGACAGTCAACAGTTAAAGCATATACAGTCGACTGTTCAACAACAAAAATCCGAAATTTGAAATTTATACAGTAACTCAAGATTTTCAAAAAAAAACATTTAACTCTCATTTGTATATAAAAGACTATTCTTTTGTTTGTACGAAAATGGAATCAATCTTACTATCAACAGGCATGCATGATTTGTTAATCAATCTACTTTCATTACATGGCGATTTTCTCATAGTACACATCATATAACCACACATTTATTCACATCGCATTTTTCCACATTCATGAATAACTCAAACAAAAAGGTTCATAATTTCCTAATTAGCAAACGAGCATATTTTTAAATCATCACCACAATATTTCTATTCATATCATTCAAGCAATTTTACTACTTATTTCATGCAATTTCACACATGTTCATTCTCTCCTTAAACATTGTACTAACATAAAGTAATATTTCCTTTTTTCTTGTTTATTTTAGCATGACGGAAACACAACCAAGCATGGTATCTATTTAGAAGTTGGAGAAAATTGCCCACCTTATTTGGAGAGAAATTTCACAAAAGTCGTAGGGAAAATTCCTAGAATAAACAAAAGGGCCTTCTTCTCCTAGTGTTTGATGAGTCCAAGCTTCCTCCTTGCTCCTTGGTGTTTTCCGCAAGCCTCCTTGCTCCTTGGGTGAGTGGCCGGCCTCCTCTTGATGGAACACACACAAAGCACACTCAATCTTTTAGAACTCACTTAACTCTCAATCTTTTGCTCACTAATGTA